>CM029280.1:23931948-24641948 GCA_016920895.1 Vaccinium myrtillus | reverse complement strand
TGTATTGAACCAGCCGCTTGCCTATTGGTTGCTTGGAAGAATCCATGCCACGTCATAACCCAACGGAGACCCCGGGACGTACAACGATTCTATTGTAGGCGTAATTTTGGGAAATGCTAATGAATGTAGAGCGACTTCTTCAAAAGTATTAGACAAAGAATTTGTAACCCCGTTAATATTTCAAACAAGGTTATAACCTATCTAGTCCTAATGCTGGCATCTTCTTCTTTTTTTCTTTTTTCTTTTTTTACGAAAAAAAAGTTTGTACCCTTATGAAAATGCCAAAAAAGTTTGTACCCTATGAAAGTGCCTAAAATCCTAGGGTACCCTACAAAAGTGTCTAAAACCCTAGGGTACCCTACGAAAGTGCCTAAAATTCTAGAGTACCCTATGAAAGTGCATAAACCACTAAAACCCTATAATAGGAAAGTGCACCCTAAAACCTAAACCCTAGAGTACCCTATGAAAGTGCCTAAAACCCTAGGGTACCCTATGAAAGTGTCTAAATCCTAGGGTATCCTATGAAAGTGCTTAAACCACTAAAATCTTATAATAGGAAAGTGCACCCTAAAACTTAAACCCTAGGCTACTCTTTGAAAGTGCCTAAATTCAAGAAAAAAATAATTTATGGACCTTAGACCTTGTAAAACTTTAACATGGACTAAATGTCCAATAAGCCCCCACTTCTGGACCCTAGAACAATTAACTGATGGATGTAACATTGCACATGTTAAGGGTGGAAAAAAAATTGTGGATTCTACTTGTACTTTAAATGTGTACTTTAAAGTACATGTGAAACTCAACAAGTGTGATCAGGGCAATTAGCCAAGTTAGGTGGTGTAACCCCTTCTATATGGGTGAGGCTCTGGATTCGATTCCTATGGAGAAGAGATCAACACTTGTGATTTACTAACATCTAACAGCTAACTCTACTGATGTATATCGAATGACAAAAAAAAAAAAAAAAACTCAACAAGTGTACTTTTATACTCTTAACGGGTGCAATGGTGCACCCATTAGTAAGACCCCTTTCATTTTCATTGGAATAGAAACGTTGGACCATTTTAAATGCCCGCCACATATCTCAAATCAAAAGAGACCAGGGGTGACAAACGAGTTCATTTACGATCAATTTGTTGATCAAAGTTCGTTTTGAAAATGTTTGGCTCGAAAATTTAAGAGTTTTAAAAATACGAATTGTAACTTAGTTTTTATGAGATAAGTTAATCTTAAACGAACTTTAATTGAAACGAACAAGATTAGATTTCCTGTAACTTAAACTTTTTTATTGCAACACAAGTCGAACAAGCAGAGTAATCATTTGTTCAAGTTTGGTTTTAACGAGCTTTAAAAGTGTTCACCAAGGTTTGTTTACTTAACAAATAGATTATAAATGAGTTTTTAACAAGTGATCACAAACTAGAATTTGAGTAGCTTGATTCATTTAGCAGCCCTAAAAGAAATGGACCAAGGTTCTGTCCAATTTTGTTACCATCTAGCTAGTCCGGTCGAGCTTAGTTT
Source organism: Vaccinium myrtillus (assembly GCA_016920895.1). NCBI lineage: Eukaryota > Viridiplantae > Streptophyta > Magnoliopsida > Ericales > Ericaceae > Vaccinium > Vaccinium myrtillus. Next base: position 24,640,427 of record CM029280.1, on the reverse strand, counting down.
TTTTGTGAGCACAAGATGGACACATTACAATGATTGAGACCGTTAATTTTGTATTGCTAATCAAGTATCAATACTCACATGAAAAAATAGCTTGGTCAAACATCGATTAATATGTAAACACAACATAAGTGTCCTAACTTATTTATTATCATTATTGTTATTTTAATAATTTTTAGTTGTTCTAAATTAAACTATTTAAAATTACTTTAAAAAGATAGGAAGTTATAGCTATTGAAACTCAAGCTTGTGCCTACTTTGACCATGAGGCAGGGTCAAAGGGGTCCTTCAAGAATGACTAGGGTATTGGCGCAACCTAAAAGATCGCGATCATGTCTAATATCTAACGTAAATAGATGAGATATGAGAGGCTTGGTGGCTTAAGAAGAACAGGGATCGCCACGATGGAATGACGCGCACCGACCATGTCACGAGGATCATCCTCACGACCGGTGACGTCACCCACGTGATCTAAGTATATAGAGAGAACACGTGTCCTCATATGACAGGGGGAATGTCTGCTGCCAAATGATTGGCTACAGACCCCTATAAATATGAAACATTCATTCACAAATTTCAGGAGATTGATTCATTCCAGAGGTGTGGAAATTCTAGAGAGAGAAAGTGGTCTTGAATACTGGAATCAAGAACAAAGTTCTTGTGGGTGTTCATGGACCTATTTCTCCTAGAGCTTGCTGGCGGAGGTATCAATCAGGAGTGGATTGAATACTGCCGCATTCTCTTTTACCCCTCTGAATATCTCTTTTTATTTTCGAACTAATTGTTGACTATTGTTTGTCTCTCATAGTTAAAATTATTGACTAATTAGATGAGGTATTGTGTGAAACCCTAGACCAAATAAAACAAAACCATCTTCCATCAAAATGACAAAGGAAAAAAAAATAGAGCAACCCTTCCGTAACAGATATCGATTTCCATGAATGCCCTTCAATTCCTTCTCAAAACAAAGAGAATGCCCTTCACTTTATTATTCATTAGACATGCAGCACAGTCTCACGATGCTCCAAATTAATTTAGCAGGGTTCAAATATTTAGTCGTGGACAGGGTCGGCCCTGGCCTAAAGCGAGAGGTGCGACAACTTTAGACCCAAAAACTCAAGAAAAATTAGGGGTCCATTTCCGTAGAACTTGTACATATTTATATAAACTAATATGTGATTTAGCTTAGGATGAGAGCTAGTTCAAGTGGTTAATTTGTGCGTATATGTTTGAGCAAGTTGTCCTAAGTTCAACTCTTTGAAGGCCCTTTTAGCCAAGTATTATTCTACCTTATTTTTATTATTAGATCTAGCGTAAAACAAAACTCTTGCACCACATAATTTATGTTTTAGTGGGTGTAGATATTACTCATGTCCAAAGTTCAAATCCTTTGCACACCATAAATTTTTTGATATATTTTTTTTTTTCTCTAGTTTATTTTAATCTTACTTTTATTTTCTAACATCAAATTCACAAATAAATAAGTGTTGACAATAAGTAAACCAAAGTAATTTATTTACACTCACAAATTGGAAAACCTCCATAATATGTTAGAGAAAACGTGTAGTATGAGTAGTACTTTGTTATGTTTGATTTATTTTCTTCTAATTGTATAAAAAACATAAATTTAAAAAATTGTTGTAATTAAATTACGAAACTAAAATACCTTGTTTAATATTTTTACCCTATATTAGCCACCTATAGCGATTTTTTTTTTTACAAAAACCTTGGGCATATTTTTTAATTTTGCTTTAAGCCTTCAAAATTTCAGAACCTATTATAGTCATGAATACCATAAAAATATATGATGTTTGAGTGTTTCGAAGAATTATGTAACCATGCCCTCAGAGTAGTGAGTAATTATTGGACCTTTCTTGGTTTAATTTCTTTGTTGGACGAAATGAACATGGGGGCTAAGAACGGGCCCACGTTTAGTAAGTTTCATGAGTATTTTATTTTGTACTGGAAATATTTATACGCATGAATATGAAAAGGCATGTATCATCATGAAAGTCGGTGGTGGTGAGGAAACGTATCGGTCACGACCAAATCCGCCGGTACGTTCAATGATGTCACGGAAATATATATACATTTTAATAATGTGCCAATTTTGTTATATGAACAATATTAAAGGTGCGGTTGAAATAAGTAAATCATTTTTAAGACATTTGATTTGATTTTTTTTCTTTTTGTCAAAATATTTGGAACTAATTACTCGTTTCAACGAGAGAGATTAAAAGAGTTTACATAACTAAAAAAACACTGCGTAAAAAAAATGTTCCTCAAAAAAAGACAATTAAATTGCATTCTCCGTCTTTTTCCGTTTGTTATATTTTTTAGTTTATTTTGGATGTAATTATATGCTTTTTGTATTCAATTCGCCAAGATAAATGGTTAGAAAAAAAATTGATGTTAATCAAATGGAAAATCAAAAAATGCAAATAAAAAGTTAGTCACAATTATTCTTCTCAATCTGTCTCCAACTACAAAACAATTGATCTTTAGTGACAACAATTTTGTCGATCTTTAGTGACAACAATTTTGTCACTAGGTTATCATTAAAAGTGTGTTGCTAAGGGTATTCACTAGGTTGTCACTAAAAGTGTGTTGTTAAAGGGTATTCAGTGACAGAATTAGCGGCATTGCACTAAAAAATTGTCACTGAATACCCTTTTGCAACACACTTTTAGTGACACGTTGTTGTCACTAAAACTCAATATTTTTTTAGTAGTACAAGAATGATAAGAAACTTTAATATTACGTGAAAATCACCCTTTTTTCCCAAGAGAGCGAATTGGATTTATCAGTACTAATGAACTTGTTAGATTACTAGTAGAATGATAATTTTTCTCTATCAACTCTCAATGTTTAATTTCTTTTCCCTACCAAAAATAACCTAGCCTTTGACCCTTTTGTGTCAATATCGGCAATTACCAAAAGCATAGAGATAATGCCAAAATTATTTTTGATTGTGCCAAAACTCTAATTCATAAAAAATTTGTACTTTACACATGAGTACAAGCATTTCATGCAGTTAAGTTTTGGCTACAATTAGAATTTGAGAAATCCTCCTAAACTTTAATGTACTTTCCTCCCAATCGAAATCATGAAAGTTGAACTCATGCACTCTGTTCACTAATTGAGAGGGTGTTCTACTAACAAAAAACTGTTTTTTTCAAACACCGAGACAGGTCATTATCTCATAACACACCACATAAAAAACCGTGAAACTAGCTTTTTTTAAAAAAGTTTCTTAACAAAAACTAAACAGTTAGTTATAACCCTCTCACTACTTTTATAGTTCGTTTGAAAGAAATACTCGATTCCCGTTGTAATCACTAACAACCACCTCTAACATTTACCGTCTAAAAACAACCAACCTCTAACATTTACCGTCTCGAAAAATAGAATGATAGAAAGTTGTAATGAAGCCAAGGCAGCCGTAACAAGTTTTAATTAGGGGTAATTTCGATGGGACAAAAATTTAAGGGGTAATAATGAGGAACACCAAATTTTTCACTTGGTACACGTGTCATTGGGGGCCACCGTCCTTTGCAACATAACATCGAAGCAATGAGTAAACAGTCCAGTGGTCCCCCATTCATTACAGTAATGAACAAGAAATGGTTGAATACTAGGGGCTATAAGGTGGGGACACCGTACCCCAAATATAAAGGAGACTGTTCCATTACGTCATTACCAAAATTCCTTTCCATATTTTAGAGAGCTGCTACGGGTACCCCACCTTTTTCACCGAAAATGCACCCCACGCTTTCGGGGACAGGCTTTTGGGTCCCATACGAGTGATCCGAACCGTTCATTGTTCTTAAAAAAAAATTCCGAGGGGGCCTCACCAAAAATCAGCTCAATCGGACGGTTAGAAGTGCTTGAACCAAAGTCTCACCGTTTCAAATTAAAACTTTTAATTTGAAACGGTGAGACTTTGGTTCAAGCACTTCTAACCGTCCGATTGAGCTGATTTTTGGTGGGCCCCCTCGAAAAAATGTTTTAAGAACAATGAACGGTTCAGATCACTCGTGTGGGACCCAAAAGCCGGTCCCCGAAGGCGTGGGGTGCATTTTCGGTGCAAAATATGGGGTACCCCCAGGTTTTCCGCATATTTTATTCACTATTTTTGGTTAAGAGAAATGCTAACGGGTGTCATAGTGCACCCGTTTAGAATACAAAAAAATACAATTTAAAAGTATACTTATACTTTAAAGTACATCTTTAAGTGTACTTTAACGTACAAGTGTAGTTTTAAAGTGTATTTTTTTTGTACAAGTGAGATCTACAAAAATGTACTTTTTGTACCCTTAATGAGTGCACTATGACAACCGTTAGCATGACCTATTTTCTGTGTGGATGTTTCGAGAGTAATTTGAGAATTAGAACATATTAACATTTATTATTAATTTCGTTAAAGAAAACAAACAACTACTGTCAAATAAGCGGCTTGGGGGATGGTGCAGTGCACAAAATGCACTGCACTGTGTAGTGCACCATTCGACCGTCCATTTCGAGAATGGACGGCTCGGATTTAATCCGAGCAGTGAATTGAAACCGACCGTCTATTGTTTGGATTAAATCCGAGTCATCCATTGTCAAAAATGGACGGCCGGATGATGTGCACTGCACCGTGTAGTGCATTTTGTGCACTACAGGGACCCCTCGGCCCAAATAAACAGAGTCTCGATTCGGAAGAAGTGAAGGCTTGCACGATCATTAAGATAAGCAGTAATTTTATTGATATTGCCTCGTCCCGGGTTCTCGATCATTTTGATTTAGGGCAAACTTTTACATTGCGATGGATGGATGTTGAGTGACCACTTCAATTCTAATGAGTGATGAGGATTGAGGAAAGGCGCAAGTGGGAGATAGATTGATGCCTGTAGGTAGCTAGCCGTGAGCAATTTTTACTCTCACCCACACGCGTCTATTGACTTGTTAAAAAAGGTGACATTATGATCTAAAAAACAGAACATTACCTTCTCTTTAACTGTCTCTATCATTTTTTTTTTTAATGGACAACTTGATGTCCGGGCAGCTTGCGCACAATTTGACTAATTTCGGGACTTTGAAAGTAGCAACCAGACATAACTCCCAGTAACTCTATCCAAGGTTTGGAATGGCTGTCTTCCACAGAACTCGAATATACATACTTCACGGTTAAGCACTTATTGCTTTCTGATGCCCATTTTGCCGACCCATTGGAGTTAACTGTCTCTATCAGTGGCGGGTGGTGGAGGTGGCCATTCCATTGCCCCCACGCTGCTTCTCTCTCTCTCTCTCTCTCTCTCTCTCTCTCTAATAGAGAACCCTTGCCTTTTTTCCCGCCCAAAAGACTTTCCCAGCAATTTAGCTGATAGTGAAAGCATGTGATCACCAAAGATATCTTACACTAATCTCTCATCATTAGGGTTTCCCTCTCTCTCCTCTCTCCTCTTTCTCTCTCCGTTTGGTGGTGTTTATATAACCCCATTTCTTTTCCATTCTCACATTCCCCAGCCTTTCTCCTTTTTCAACCTTCACACACTCCTCGGGATCTGATCCGACAACTGGACAGTAGTACAAAACAAACAGTTGGAGGGGTTCAAGTCCCGAGGCTTAGCTATATTCCTCCTTTTGTTTATGTTGTTTGTTTTGTGTTTTGTCTGATTTGGCAGCTACCCTCCGCAGCACTAATTGGCGCAAACCCTAGAATTCAAGAATCACTCCACTGTACTGTATATTGGAGAAGAAAAGGTTTAAATTCTTCTTGGGAGAAGATCTTGACTACCCCGCCCAGATCTATTGCCTGGATATATCTAAGGATCTTTTCTTCTGTGAGCTCTCTCTCTCTCTCTCTCTCTCTCTCTCTCTCTCCATGTATGTGTGTGTATCTAGTATCTACCCTATTTGGGTGATATTTATAGGTGTCCTGCATCTTTTACGCCAAGATCATACATTTTTTTTTTTTTTTTGGAACTGCAAGATCATAGATCCGATCAGACTATATATAAACATATACCATGTAGTTTCTCACTGAACCGGAGGGGCGGTCGGAACCTCGGGCTCAGGAGCAGGAAGTTGGTTGAGATCCATCTACTGCTCAGGAGATGGAAGCTCGTTGAGATCAAAAGGCGGCCTTAACGGGCCGGCCTCCCTACTGCCTCCTCCAACGTAATTAGAAAATGATTCCATGAAAGACAGAAGCAAATCCACGGAATCAAAAAAGACACCTGCGAGAGGGGCTAGCCAAGGCAAGGCAACCCCCAGTGCCAAAGCGAGTAAAAAAGACACACGTAGAAAAGAGTTCTTCAATAATTTTTTTTATTGAATAATCGGATTCAAAATTTCTATTTTTTTTTTTTTTTTTGCTAAGAATGAGTTAGGTATAATCTTGATGTAATTGCATGCGCAAGTTAATAGCATTTTTTTTTTAGTAAAATAAGGATGTAATTCATATTTGGTTGCCTTTCTAGTGATGCTAAGTATATCCTTGATGAATTCAACAATAAAATTGCACAGTGGCACTAAATTGGAGTTGCTGAATTAAATAGTAGAATGAAGTATATACTTTTTATTCAAATGAACAGATCAAAACAAGGAGAAACATTCTTTTATTCATTGTAACTTTTTATTTGAAGTTATGTTGAAAAATAAGTTATGCCATATAAATGTTTTAATGATACATATGTACGGTAATGATACATGTGTCACATATCCATCTCAATTACATTAGAAATCACTTAAATTTACCCCCTCTGCCAGTTTCATTATTCTTGGAGGAATTTCTACTGGCATGGTAGAAGAACGAGGAGTAGTAAGAGCAGTGTTGGTTGAAAGACGAATTCTAACAAGACATTTATCAATTTTATTTTGGTGAATTCACTCTAATTACAAAATATAAACATACAGAACTTGAAAGAAAACGCGTATTTAATTGGATTACATGCTACCATGTATCTATTTCAAGCGTACCAAGAAAATGTATCTATTTCCAACCAGCTCCCAAAAATTTAGTAGGGATCCATATGTACAATGTGCCTTAAATTCTATGCCTGACATGGTTCGAGAAGCAGGTTAGGTTAGAACGCAATTTTCTTGTCATTCTTGCATGAACTTGCTCCCTTCATATGTGTTCTTTTTATCACCAACACCATCACACGCGTTATGAATCTACTCTCGGCTGTTCCTGTATTAGTTTGATGTACGTGTGACACAACGTCGAAAATTGATCCATAAAACGGACCCCAAGCTATTGCGATATGGATCTTAGTTTTGTTTGGATCTAATTACATGAGAGGCATGTTTTTCAGTTGTTTATGCAATGACAGCTAGTAAGAATTTTCCATTGGCTGAAAATTGCTAATTAAACCCAAATGCAGGTGTTGACTTCTTGGTGGGGAAATATGAACACTTTTTCACATGTTCCCCCTGGTTTTCGTTTCCATCCCTCTGATGAAGAACTTGTTGACTACTACCTTAGGAGAAAGATTTCTGGCAGAAGGATTGACCTAGATATCATTAAAGATGTTGATCTCTATAAAATTGAGCCATGGGATCTCCAAGGTATTACAAGATGACAAAAAAATTTACTTCCAATATTGGTAACATCACTTTTCGTTTCGTTCGTTCTCATACGTACTTCCATAGCGACGACATTTTTTTTTTAGTATCATATTTGAGTATCATCTGATGATGATGCTGTTCAGCCCATTCAAATTATGCCGTTTTAGATACATTTAGTCCCTTCCCATTGACTAATCTTTCGTTTAAAATTCACGTTTTTCTAAAGTGAGAGATTTTGGTCTTTTTACGGGAAAAAAAAATGAACAGAGTTATGCAGAATAGGAACAGAAGAGCAAAACGAGTGGTATTTTTTCAGCCACAAGGATAAGAAATATCCGACCGGGACTCGGACAAATAGGGCTACAACAGCAGGATTTTGGAAAGCAACAGGAAGAGACAAGGCTATTTACTCTAAGCATGAGTTGATAGGGATGAGGAAGACGTTGGTATTTTACAAAGGTCGAGCCCCTAATGGACTAAAATCGGATTGGATTATGCACGAGTATCGGCTCGAAACGGATGAAAATGGCACCCCTCAGGCAAGTACTCTAATCTGCATAACTCCGATAAATTCTGTAATATCAAATGCTTCTGGAGTTTCACTCCATCAAACTTGAAGGTCTGCAACTGAATTTCATTAGCGCATTGAATTTCATTGATTTTCATACGTCGAATCATTCATATCTGATCCACATCAATGCGATAATGAGACTCATCGAATTGAAGCTCTCTCAACGCACTTCTCTTTCTGCTGCATGGTTTTAAATTATTAAAATTTGATAAATAAACATTGTGTTTGCCGATAAGAAATAATTAAACAAAAATGAGAAGCAAGTCTGGCATACCATATCAGCAACTGTTAGTAATTTGAATTTTTAGTATTTTAGATCACGGTGGTAAACTCTTTAATTACTCAGTTTGTTAAGTGGATAAAGATTGGAGCTGTTACAAATGATGAGAAACACAATTGCATTTGATCAATCATGTGGGTGAATCAATAGTAAATTTCATTTTATGTGTTTTGGGCCGTGTTGGTATTTGGCGTTCATAAACCAAACCAAACCGAGTCTTATGTCTCAATCAATTGAAGTTAGCTAAAATTTATGTCACAAAGATCTGATGGGGCTTTCACACATTGGCTGTTAGCTACCTAACACTAAACCATCCTCATTTATCTGGGCTTGGGACCGACTGAACAAAAGACTAGGCTTTAAGCACGTATCAGGCGGAGTTGGGGTTCAACACAGGTGGCAGGTGAAATGCACTAAAAAATAATAAGACCAAAAGTTCACAGGGAAAACAATCATAGTTAGATTTAACTTGATAAATTGAAATGGATTGGTGATCAGGCCTTGTTAGTCCTCTCCTATGTAGGAGTCTCTACTGCAATGGCTATTGCTATCCATGTTCCTAAGTCTATTTTTTCTCACTTTTATTGAATAGAAATTATTTCCCGTAGTACTAATGCGCGACATTTTCTTTTCACTTTTAGCATTTCGCAGAATGTTTTTCCTAGCTTATACTCTGCTTCGTGTTTTGTATTAGATTTTTCCCTCTCAGTATACCTTTGTCGAGTTCTAATAAAATTTGCACAACATTTTTGTTGATACTTGCAGGAAGAAGGTTGGGTGGTGTGTCGAGTGTTCAAGAAGCGACTACCGACCATGAGAAGATTTGGTGAGCAAGATTCACCAATTTGGTACGACGATCAAGTCTCCTTCATGCCCAATCTAGACTCGCCGAAGCAAAACCCTAACCCTAATTATGTCCCAAGTTACCACAACCAGCACCACTCCCCCTATCCTTGCAAAAAAGAGCTAGATTTTCCATACCAAAATCTCCCTCATCACGGGAACTTCTTCCAGCTTCCGCTCTTAGATAGCCCTAAACTGCTCCAAACGAGCCCTATGTCCGCGTTTGGACAACAAGAACAAATTCAACAGGTCCATAGCCAAAATTTGAACTATTACAGTGATCAAGCGGCGGATCAAGTGACGGATTGGCGAGTTCTTGACAAGTTTGTTGCTTCTCAGCTTAGCCAAGAAGAGGTTGCGCCAAAGGAAAATGATCACTACACAAATAATGCAGATAATTGCATGTTCCAAACATCGTCTGATCATCGGTTGATCAACAAAGAAGATCAGATGGGCTCGGAGAACGCGGCCTCGACATCAAACTCCAGTTGTCATCAGATGGATCTGTGGAAGTGATCAAGAAGTGCCATAGAAAAGAAGTAAACATGCAAACAGTACATACTGATTACCTTAGGGAGTTCATTTAAATTAAGAAGAATGCGAAATCGTGATCCAGATTCATGTGTATAGTAAAAATACAGCAAGGTAATTAACCTTAATTAACTTTATTAATTAAGTTAATAGTATGGTAATTAAGATCATGACTCCTGAGGTCATGAGTATGAGCAATATTGGTGTATGTATGTAATTCATTGTTCTTTTGTAGCCTGTGGATTTCGGGAGCCACATGTGCTGTTTATGGAGTCAGCCTGCGGACCATCTCTCGTATGTCTTTTTCTATATTCATCTTGAATAATAGTGTTGTTAATTAATCCATTTGTTTGTACTTTTAATTTATTCAGTCTTTCAAATTTTCCAAGAATTCCATGAGTGTGAACATTTGTACTTTTTTTTTTTTCGGACGACAGCTCAAGAGAATGTAACATTGATTTTGCAAAATGATCAGCAAGCATCTCGCACTAAGCTATGGTGCGGAGCTCCTATTTTTCGATAGAATTTTAATGATCCGAACCGTTAAATGTGTTTAAAACATATTTTTAAAAATTCGATCGGATCATCAAAACATAATCGGGAGAGTGGAGGTCTGCACGGAAGGAAAGTAAGGAATCCCTTACTTGATCCGTGGTGTATATGTATATATATATATACAGTTTTACCGAAAACTGTTTGGATCAAGCCCTTCCGGGTATTTTTTTTTTGAAGATTTTCCGCGTAGGCCCTTAAAAATGCATTTTAAAAACATTGAGCGGTTCGGATCGTCAAAATTTGGCTCGGAAAGGTGAGGTCCGCACCAAATTTGGTTAAGGGATCCCTTATTAGATTATTATCCTATATATATCCCGATCTAATCCGGGAATCCCGGATCCGGGACTCCACCTTCCCGATATTTTTTTGAAAATCCGAGCCGTCCAATGTGTTCAAAAGTTGTTTTCAAAGGTGCACGCAGGAAATCTTCAAAAAAAAATACCGAGAAGGGCTTGATCTGAGCAGTTTTTCGCAAAATTGTAAATACACAGTTTTTGCGAAAAATTGCTTGGATCTAGCCCTTCCCGGTATTTTTTTTTGAAGATTTTCCGCAAGGACCCTTGAAAACACATTTTGAACACATTGGACGGCTCGGATTTCCCAAAAACAATTTTTAAAAGCATCAAAACACCAAAAAACCTCCCATCCGGGATCCTTGATTGGATAATTGCCGTATATATATATGCGCATTATCCTCAAATTATGCATGTTATCCATTTATCACAAAATATAGAAAGGTAAATAAAAAGAAAAGGACATGCAACTCTTTATTAGCCTTTGCTGACGACAATTTCCCATTTTGCTAAGGCAAGTTTAATCAGTTGTGATGAACCATAGCAATGTCAATATAGAAAGTGGATTTTACCCAGAATGGATGTCTTTTTCGCTACTCAATATCCACAGGAGCAACATCACTTTGAAGCAATGGCATTGTTCAAAGCCAAAAGTTTTATTGAATGTAGCAAACAGTGCTCCTGTGAAGAAATTAAGTGTCCTGAAGTTAACTTACTTCTCCTTGAATGCAAAGTCTCCGTGAAAAAGGTTGACAACGGAAAAGTTTTGGAAAATGATTGACCAATTACGTAAGTTGGATGACAATCTTATTACCAAATAGGGATCAGTGTTGGTTAAGGGGTACCCTTGTTTTGTAGGGATCGATCATTCCCACCACAACATTAAGCACTGCTAGGGATTTCTTTAAGTCTTTCTGGAAACTCTCCCAGCTAATAAAGATTTGAGACTCACCAGACATATGAACTTATATAACAACCCGTCTCAACTGACATGTTAACTCTTACTCTAACCACGTAGTTCAAAAGGTTAACCTCAAGTTAACATGATGGGCCAAACCTTATATATTACTCCCTCACATTCCCTTAAGTAGGTGATGTGGAACTATCACAATCTCCCCACCTTATGATGCAACCTCCCCGTTGTATTAGCCCATACAAAAGCACTTTGTTCTAACTTCGAGATTCAAGAGGTAGCTCATACAGATTCTAGAGGTGACTCACACAATGTAGACATGGGGTTGCACTCTGATACCACCTATGACAACCTGCCCCATATGACGGACTAACTCTTAACCCAACCACGTGGCTCAAAAGGTATACCTCAAATCAAATTTACAGTAGCCGGTGGGTCAAGCGTTATATATTACCTCACATTTCCTTAAGTGGGCGATGTGGGACTGTCACAACCCATGCACACACATGGTGTATCTCAATCTTCTAATTAGCTTCAAGGGAAAGTTCTTCAAGACAAGTTTAAGAGATCATAGTAGTGTTTCTCGCTAGGGGCCGGGCTAGGTAAAAGCCGGCCAACACCTACCTCTACTGAAATCCTCTGTCCATTCGAATAGGGGAAACTTTGAATAAGCATAGTTTTTGCTTAAAAATCGATGGTGTGACCTTTTGTGATCCTTTTTCTATAAAACTAGAGGTTGGACACACACTCCGTATGTGCTTGTGTGAATACATGGGGGTGCAAGTGAAGGAGTGGGTATTTGAGGGGAAGGTGGTATACCGGTATGGCATTTTAAAGTGAGAGTAATGTTTTAGGTCTTCGCCAGTCATTGGCGCCTTTTTCACTTGTAATGGCGACAACACAGTTGAATTAATAAGATTTTTCTGTTTGAGCAAAAAAAAAGTGACAATGATGTTAAATTTTTTACTAAAATATATAGTTAGTTCTTGTTGAGGTTAAAGAGCAGTAAAACCCTATTTCCAAGGATAATTTTGGAAATCACTTTTGTGGGTATTCCCTTTCTGTATTAGAATAAGTAAAACAAAAGTTTATTAAAAATATATTGGGGCCACGTTAGGAAAGAACTTACTATGACATCAGTCTAGCTAAATGAATTTTACATACAGGGGTTGTGTTTTCATCTATTTCCCCTCTGGCAAAAAACCCTATCTCCATTCTCCAGGAAGTAAAAATGTAATGAAAAAAAATACACAATAGCATAACAAAAGCTTCACAAATACTCCTACCGTACATACGTTGCAAATTTGAGAGCAAGAAGCCAAGAACATATAAGAATCAAACAAATTTCGCTTGAATATGTTATAAGAGGAAATTAATGACCCATATCAATGGCTGAATTCTACTAGATCTTCATAAATCAAGTAACTAGAACTGCTGATCATCAATACGTACCGAAAGGAGGTGGTGAGTTTGAATGCGTTGTTCAAAGAAGTACTGCTGATGAATTTGAGCCCGCGGATGTGCCAGGGTTGCAGATTGTGGCCTAGAACATGCATATAGTCACAATTTGGATGCAAGTAGAGAAATTTTGTAGTGACTTCGGTTTAAGTCTGCGGATCAAAAAAAAAAAGAAGTGGATAAGTCGTGTGGCTTTGTCTTGTGGTTTTATGAATCCCTTCAACATTAGCAGAATGGAATCCTAGGACAAACAGAAAAGGATTTTCAAAGTCAATCCCCACTATGTCTTTCTTTATATGGTTTGACACAGGAGTACTCACTTAATTACCTTTTCAGCCACAAACACGAGAGAGAGAGAGAGAGAGAGAGAGAGAGAGAGAGAGAGAGAGAGAGAGAGAGAGAGAGAGAGAGAGAGTACGCATGGCAGGGGAAAGGCACTTTTGGGGGGCATGCATGAGAGGAGTGAATACTGAATCATTAGGGTTATCCGGAAAAAGTTTGTGTGTGGATGAAGTTACCATCATTCCTTCGTTCATGGTCACACACTCACACCCATGTGAAAAACTTTTACTTACTCCACGTTACTCCTTTTTAAAAAAACCAAAAAAATAACGCCCAATTGGTACCCATTAATGGATGTCTGGGAAGCGGAACGTTGTGTTACTCCTTTTTTTTCGGTTACAAAAATGGAAGTGCTAGTATGGTACTCTATCACTTCCGTTAAGAAGTACTTCTGTCACACAGTACACCATTATATGTAAGGGACCCCACCAAGGGCGGAGCCAACTAGTTAGCACAAAACAAAAATGAGGGTCACAAACCCCCCTACCCCCAAATTTCTATAAAGGGATTTTACTTAGATACCTCAGAGAGATAAAAAGAGGAGAGAGAAAGTTTAATTGACCCCTTTGATTTTTTTTTTTTTAAATGCCCCCACTTTAGAACCAAAAATCCTATTCTTAGCCCCTAACGCGTTTAATTGGGTCCCCCCGAACCAAATTTTAGGAGCTTTTTTAGGTAGCCGCCTGTGACCCCACCACACCTATATCGGGACGAAGCTATGGTCACACCATGTGTGAGTGGAGATAGGACTACGTTTAACCCTGAGTATTTGAGCCGAGCACCGGACTTGCTTGTTGGTTCCATTTTACTGGGATAATGAGCCTAAGAAAGAAAGTACGATTGCCAATATAAGATGGAAAAAGCATGAAAATGTTGGAACTTGAATGTGGGCAATGGCCAACCAAGTATAAGTTTCTAACCATTGAACCAACTCCTCTTTAGTTCGGATTTTGTTTTTCTCTCCTCCAATCCCAGAATCTATGAAGTTCTTGGGCTATGTTTAATACCGGACTACAGCCCATGACTTCAACCAATTTTGGCCCAATGTAATCAACACGAATATATTGATTTAATTCCTGTGTTCACATTCAATCAATTCTCATTCTAACAAATTGGCCATGCCTCGGGTACGTAGTACTCAAGTCACAATATTTTTTGTTTTTTGTTTTTGTTTTTTGTTTTTTGTTTTTTGTTTTTTGTTTTTTGTTTTTTGTTTTTTGTTTTTTGTTTTTTGTTTTTTTATATAGGAAAGGTGTAATGGGTATTTGTTGTTTTTTCTTTTTTGGGAATGATATGGACAATGATTTCACGAGAACCTAGGATTTTCTATTTTCCTATGTACAATTAATGATCTCACCAATTCTTATAAAACATTTCATTTTTTACTTTTTATTAACCAAATACTACATGTAAGCAAATTGATTGGAAAATGGATTACCAAAAATCGACGCCCCCCTCCCCCCTCGCTTTCATCTCAAAATTTCTGGAAGGGAAATACCATTCCTGACAAAATCAACAATTTTTCTATAGCTGCTATTGATTGGAATAAAATACTTTTGGCAACATATTTAGGAAAAAAAGATGGGTTTTAGCTAGAATTAAAGGGATTCAGCAAGCCCAGAACACCAATTTTTCCCATAATCTCCTTGTTCTTGAAAAAGATCTTATAACTGATTTTAACAAAATTTTAGAACAGGAAGAAGTGCTTTGGTTTCAAAAGTCCCGTTCTAACTGGATTGTTCAAGGTGAAAGAAATACGAGATACTTTCACTTATCCCCCATTATTAAGAGACGTAATGCTAAGGTTACTATGCTTAAGGATCATAACAATGTGTGGATTGAGGACCCGGATTTGATCAAAGATTTAGTTTAGAATCATTTTAGAGACTTGTTTATAGATCAAAATGATACTCCAGGGACCTGTGTTGTTAATGATCACAATAGGCTTTCTAACGAGGATAACATGAACCTTTGTAGACCTATTTCTAATGCAGAAATATGGGATATGGTTATAGTAGTATTCCTCCTTTCAAAGCCCCGGGGCCTGATGGCCTCCAAGCGATCTTTTATCACAGATATTGGAATATCATTGGGGAGGATGTTTGTTCTTTTGTCAAATCTTGCTTTGAGTCTAATTCCATACCTCCGGAAGCCAACAAAACGCTTATTGCTCTTATCCCTAAGAATGATAAGCCTGATAACATAAAAATGTTTAGACCCATTAGCTTGTGCAATGTGAGGTACAAGATCATCACCAAGTTGATTGTGGCTAGACTGAGACCCTACCTTGAGAAGATTGTTGGCTCGTTTCAGAGTAGCTTTATACCTAGAAGATCTACCACTGACAACATAATTATAACCCAGGAAATTTTACATACTCTTCGCAATAAAAAAGGTAAAAGAGGTGGAGTTCTCGTGAAAATTGATTTGGAAAAAGCGTATGATAAAGTGTCTTGGAAGTTTCTCCTAGATACATTATTATTTTTCAACTTCAATCCTGATTGGACAGCTCTCATTATGAACTGTGTCACAAGTGTTAGCTCCTCTATCCTCTGGAATGAAGAAATTCTGGAAGAATTCTCTCCGGGGAGGGGCCTTAGACAAGGTGATCCCCTGTCCCCTTATCTTTTCGTCCTTTGTATGGAACGATTGTCCATTCTCATTGAGGAAAAATGTGATTCCGGGAGATGGAAAGGTATTAAGGCTGCTAAAGACTCGTAGGCGATTTCTCACCTTTTCTTCGCTGACGACCTCATTCTCTTTGGCCAAGCTAATAAAACCACTGAGCCCGAGGGTCCGCCTGCCCCTCCGGTTCTCTGTGCCATGTCGGGACAAACCGTAAGCCTTGTTAAGTCTAAAATGTATGTTTCCCCTAATATTCCTCGTGATAAAGCTAGGGGTCTAATAATTGTTGTGGGATACCTCTTACCAACGACCTTGGGCGTTATTTGGGTGTCCCCCTTCTACACAAAAGAACCAACAATGATAACTTTAAGCATATTATTGAAAGGGTTAAGAGTAGACTTGTCGGGTGGAAGTCGAATACTCTCATGTTAGCGGGTAGAGCCACTCTCATTCAAGCTTCTTCTGCCACCATTCCTAGCTATACGATGCAAACTATGCACCTTCTGGCTAATGTCTGTGATAAATTGGATCGTATAAATAGGAATTTTTTATGGGGGCACACACCGGACAAAAATAAAATTCACCTTGTCAATTGGCATAGTGTTTGCAAAAGCAAAGACAAAGGGGGTTTAGGCCTTAAGAAAGCTAAAACTCAAAATCTAGCTTTACATCACGAAACTCGGATGGAAAGTTGTGAACAATGATGAGAGCTTATGGGCCACTATCTTAAGAGATAAATATCTAAGACATAACTCCATACAATCTTAGCCTTGCAACAGAAATGCCTCTCATACATGGAGGAGCATAATGCATACAAGGAATTTTCTCAAAATGGGGACCAATTGGTCTATTGGTGATGGAAAGATTGTGGATTTGTGGAATGACTGGTGGTGTGGAAACACACCTATTGCGGGTAGAATCCCTGGGTTACATATCCATCGTCACATGAAAGTTGAGGAGATAATTGATAATGGTAGGTGGGACCTAACTCTTATTGATCATCTTCTGAACAATGAAGTGAGGAATGATATTCTTAGCATTGTGTTACCGGTTTTCTCCCAAGCGGTGGACCATCCTACGTGGGCTGCTTCTCACAATGGAAACTGCTCAGCCTCGAATGCTTATGATTTTATAAATGAGCAGAGCAATGATGTTAAGGGATGGAAGTGGTTTTGGAAGCTGAAAGTGCCTCAAAAGTTTAAAACATTTATTTGGCTCATTTTCCATAACAAACTTCCCACAAACCTTCTCCGAAATAGAAGAGGAATTGCCTCTTCGGACTTATGTCCGAGATGCAATAATTTTCCAGAAACTTTGATTCATCTTTTCAAGGAATGCCCCAAAGCCATTGAGCTGTGGGACATCATTCCTTCGGGCCAGCAAATGACAAGTGGTTTTAATAATTCCTTTGAAAATTGGATCTCGGTTAATTTGAAAAAAGAAAAAATTTTACATTTAAGGAATGATGTACCTTGGAAAATCCTTTTCTGCACCACTCTTTGGCAAGTTTGGAAAGACCGTAATAGAAAGAGTTTTAATAATATTGATTCGGTGCCAGAAACGAGTTCCAAGGTACTTCAGTCCTATGCTAATGAGATCGTTGAAGCCTTTGCCTAAATATTGGGCTTCGTGATGGCAAGAAGAATATCTGTGGAAACTGAGGCTTGAATCCATGAAAGAACTGCGTAATTGATTTGTATCAAGTGTTTGTGAGCAGGATTGTTCTGTCACAGCACATCATTATATGCAAGGGACTCCGCCATTTATACTGGGACCGAAGCTAAGGGCACACCACGTGTGAGTGGAGTTAGACTACCTTTAGTCCTGACAATTCGAACCGAGTACCCGACTTGCACGCTGATTCCATTTTCCCGGGATAATCATCCTAAGACAGAAAGTACGATTGCCAATAAGACAGAAAAAGCATGCATGAAGTCGTTGGAACTTGAACATGGGCAATGTCCAACCAAGTACAAATCTCACATTTTCTCCCACAATTATACCTCCACACTATTGCCTTTCTCAAAACACAATCTATAAATATTGGGAGGCTCCTATGCATCTGACGACTTCGAAGTGTTCGAAGTTCGAACACGTGTTCGATTCCGTCCTTCCATATTGTATGCTACATCGGTGTTTTTTATACATAAATATTGTTACATCAAAATATATAATCCAATTTAACACAAGAAACATGGAATACCATAATTTTATTTTTCTGAGTGAAAAAATGGAATGCAATTAGTGTTTCGAACTTCATTTTTCTCATTTTTAACAACTTATGTACTCCCTCTGTGTAAGGACCCATGTTTTTAAATAAATTTTCAGAAATAATGTTGGGGTAATGTGAAGAATTGAAAATGAGTCAATGTGGGTCAATCTAATAGTAGTAGAATGCATTTGGGTGTTTTTAATTTACATTGGGAACTTGAGGGGTGAAAGTGTAAAGAGGTGTGTATATAAACATGTGTAATGCTTTCACTTTACAAAAAAAAATCAGCCCCTCTCCCTCAAATTTGTGGCTGGCCCTCTCTCTCTCTCTACTCTCTCAAAAACTATTCTCTAAACCCTCACCAAAATCCATCACTCTCACTCCCCAAACTCAAGATTCAACCTCATATCCTACTTCTACGCGTGATTTGGAGTTCGGGTCTCCGTGGGTTTGCTTGGAGCTTGGGTATTTCAGTTGGAGTGTCTCAAAGGCTAGGGTTTTCCATTTTCCACTCATTTCTAGCTCAATCTTTGAGGTAGGGAACTTAACTCTACCTTCATTAAGTGTATATTGTTTGAATGATTGCATTGTGTTCATCTCTTCTCTTGATTTCTCACCAAGCTCTTAAACCTCCATGGAAGTTGAGTTTGAACTTGATTGATGCTTGATTCTCCACACTTTTGTTGGATTGATATTGAATTAGTGCTTAGACATGTTTATTTGATGATTTGTTGTGTTTTGGAACCTCCCATTTGAGTTGGATTGAAGCCCCCATCAAGCTTGAAAAGCTGTCAAAAATATGGGTGAAGCCCGCTGGTATCGATACCCCTGCGATCTCGTATCGATACCAGTGCATTCTGTTTTTTTTCTGGTCAACTGGTATTGATACCCCATTTTGGGGTATTGATACCAGACAGCTCTGGACCTATTTTTTTGTTTAGACCTTTCCTTGACTCTTGGACATCTTGGGACATCTCTTCAAATGTTATGTTCACTTAAAATACTACTTATTACCAACCACTTTGTTGATCGGATTGTTTGCCCGGCTCTCCTTTGACCTCCGGTTGGGTAGCTTGATCATGTATTTGCCGTATTCATCAATTACACTTCAAAACTTGTTGGAAAACACCTATCTAACCTATCGTGGCACGAATTATGTTTTGTCTTGATTTCTCACATTCTTGGACACGTGTTATCTTTGCCAAAATCGGTACACTACGAGTTTTCGAGCTAAACGAATTACATTGAAGGTTTGGATACTTGATGGTTTAACGAACTTTTGAGAATGATGGTTACTTATTCTAGGGCTACCGTTTGGTGCGTCCTTAGCCATGGGTGTTCGGAGCCCACGAAATCCGGCAGGGGTGTTCGGAGCTCATGAAATCCGGCAGGGGTGTTCGGAGCCCACGAAATCCGGGAGGGGTGCACGGAGCCCACGAAATCCGGCAGAGGGATTCATTTCCTATTAAAAACAAGTGGTTATTTGTGGTGAGTTGAAAAATGGAATGTTTTATGAAAAATATGATGTTTTGAAGAAATCGAACACACGACTTGAATTGTAACGGTTTTGAGGAAATTAACGGACACTTAGGGATCTTGTGGACACTTCTTCATCGAGTCGATCATCCGTAGCTCATTCTAGCCTAACCATTCATTTGTGTCATATTATCATGTGCATCTTTCATTCTCTATACCCTTAGCGTTAGTAGAAAAGTTTCCTACGAGCTGGTGAGTTCACCCTATCATTTTCAGGTACTCGGCAATGCACATAATTGGGATGCTTGACGTGTGGATGCATATCATGAAGCATATTTGACATGGAGTTATTTTATCCTCTCCATAGTTTATGTATTTTTGGGAGATGATCCTGTAACTTCTATTTTCCTCAATTTTTGACAAAACTTGGTTTATGTAATAACTCTTAACTCTTGATTACTTATGCATGGGTACGGGTACCTAAAGTAGAAACTCATTGTACTTTGACTTGACTTTTATATGGGAAGTTGTTTGATTTTGATTGATCCTAAGTGGATTTTATTTGTATTTGGTTTATTAAATTTGAGGACATGACACTCTGTCCCAATTTGTTTGCCCAGTAAGGCTTTAAAAGTGCACAGTTTTCTAATCTTACCCTTCAAAGCTTGGATGGGAATGAATTTAGCACTCCCCTTTTGTAAATAGACAAAAAAAAAATGAAGTTCCAATTGACAAAAGCGGTGTTAAATTCACCAAAAAAAATTATAACTAAAATTTGCCCCGAAAATTTTGGCTCTATTCAAAACACAATTCCAAAAAACTCATACTTTTGGTGTTCACAAATTTTGGCTCCAATTGAAACTTTCCAACTTTTTGCCATATTTTATTTAAATGGTAAAAATTGAACCTCATGCTTCTCTTTTTTGTTTTGTTTTTTTTGGATGCTCAATTGAATATGTCAACCCTTGTAAAATTGTTGGGAATTCAATGTAGTGATTTACTTTTTGTATGTTTTGTGCTAATTCAAAGTAATTTCCTCAATGCAAAAGTGAAAAGTAGTGAAAATGGTAGGATGAGGAGTTAGTTAAATCTTTATAGCCAATTTAGGAAGTGAGCAAACAATTTAGAACAGCTCAAAAAGAAATACTGAGCAAACAAATTGGGACAGAGGGATCGGAGTATGTTTTTTAACTCCATGTGACTTCTAATTATGTGACTTGAAATTACAGAAAATTACCAGTAGGTCTAGAAAACCAATCCTTAATTCCCACTAAGGATACACTCAATTTTTAATTACCTCTAAGTACAATCTCATTATTAAGATTACCGTTCTACCCATGAAACACTGAAATTATGCAAAGCACTACAAGTCCTAGAGGGGGGGTGAATAGGACGACCACTTTAAAAATAAACCACTTCGATTTCAACCAATTTAATCATTCACCATGGCAAAACAAACAACTCAACAAGTTCAATATAGAGTAATTAAACTAATGAGACAAAACACACGATATACGTGGAAACTACTTAGGGTCTAAATACCCTAAGCATAAAACCACGGCCTAATCTACTAATTGCTATAAATCAAAAGGTTAAATCAAGAGTTACAAGAGTAGGAATTACCAACTTGCCCCAAGCTACACCTAACTCCACTCCTTGACTTAGCTCCCCGAGCCCCTTCTTGATTCCATAGCCTCCACGAGTCCAACACCCCTCGATCTCCGTATCAAAGACGGCTCCGGATCATCCGGCCATGTAGATATGTAGGCAACACAACATGATGTATGAAAGATATGATTTTTATGAAGATTTTAGAAAAACAAAATCAATCTAGAGTGGATCCATGGAGAGGAAGACTCTAGATTGAAGAAAGATGAGAAGAGCAAGCTCAACCCACCAAGAACATCAAGTTCCACAAAGGAGAGAAGGAAAGATTTGATTTTTATGAAAGTTTTTGAAAACTAAAATCAACCTAGAGTAGATCCATGGAGAGGAAGACTCTAAATTGAAGAAAGATGAGAAGAGCAAGCTCAAATCATCAAGAACATCAAGTTCACAAAAGAGAGAAGGAAGAAGAAAAGATGAGACTTTCTCTCTCTAAAAATGGCTGATTTTCTCTCAAGTGGGTGTGTGAAAATGAAAGAAAAATGGCTTATATAGTGCCCATTTTCGTGCTCCCAAAGACAGCCACTCAAAACAAGACATGTGGCAACTTAAAGCGTCTGCAACCCCGTGTAGACGCGCACAGACGCTCCGTCAGGATTTTGACACGTGGCACAATCTCAACAGACAAGGCCAGACGCGTGTAGACGCGTGCAGACGCAACACGCTCAAAGCTAAAATCCAATGTCTAACTCATCTAACATGTAAGAACCGAATTAAGCATTAATCACCCAACCTAATGCACATTAAAACATGTTATTTTGAATGGCCTAAATGCACAAATGATATGCACGGATATACCTCATTGGATTGGGCTTCGAAGCACTTGACTTGGCCGTGGCTTGATCATGAAGCTTGAAATCCTTGAATGGAGCAACTAGACTCAACTCCTAAGCACTCTAATTCCCAAAACCCAATAACTGAATTACAGACACCGAAAGGCTTGACATAACCCGGAAAATGCCAATAAACCTAACAATCTCCCCCTTTGGCTTTTCCGGGACAAAACCCTTCATGACAAGAATCATTACAAGGAAACAAAGACTAACTAACTCAAGAACTTTCCAAAAACTTGAGTCAACTAGAGATAAAAGCTTCCAAGAACCTGCCATGGAACTTAAACACAAAACATATGCCAAGATACCCACAAGATAGTTACATATTCAATGAAAGAGCAGTAGGCAACACAAATCTAAACCATGCTTGCCCCAAACATGGGCACAAAGTATCACAAACATACAAGTTCCATGTTTGCCCCCAACATGGGCATAAAATATCATGTATTTGTGATTTCCATGTTTGCCCCAAACATGGGCACTTGCTACAAACCTGCAACGGAAGCTCATCCAACACATGCATGCATATATATGGAACATGATAGCAACAACAATATGGCACAACGGAAGATAATAACCGACTAGAGATGCTATCAAGAGAAGAAGCATAGTCAAATGCCCCAAGCATGGGCAACGTATGATAGCTCCAAGAAGTAAGCGCAACGGAAGCAATAAGCATTATTGTAAGCATATACAATAAGATTGGAATACCAAGAAGCAAACACAACTCTTCTCACAAGCCAACCATTCTCCCCCTTTTTGTCTCGGAAACCAAGGAGTGAAAACACAATAGTGTGCAAGCATCAACACATCCCGAAAGAGTAAGTAGAGAATGTAAACCAATGGGATCCAACACATCAAGCACCACATCCCGCGCAAGAAAACACTTATCAACAAGAGATTGCGAAATGCCAAGCTATACAGATCAACACAAACCAAGGTTTACTTGAAGGTAAGACAGTACACACAAGCAATTCCTAACAAATACGCATGCTCGAAACCCAACTATGCAGAGCACCAAAAACACATAACAAGTAAGCTACTATGGGGACAACAATTTGAGTTCTAGGCATGATATTGATCAAAGGAGTGAGAAAAATATTACCAAAACTCTCCCACAGGTGATGAACAGAATTGTGCACAAATTTACACTACACCTGTTAGTGGAAAGGGCACACTCTGAATCCCAAAAATTTCTAAGGCATGGGATGGACTTCTCAAAGGTAAAATTCTCTAAGGCATGAACCAACAAATTGCATGAGCATTCTCCCTCATAAAATTCAAACGTGCCAATACCCAAAACACACATCCACTTTTAATTTGTAAAATCACTGAGGATAAATCACACAAACACATTTCAAAAATCCCCCTCACCAAATCATTTACACAAAAAGAGTAACTATGAAACCAAAAGTTCAATAAAAATGAACTCTCCCCCTCACTAGATGCATTCTATGGAGTATGCACACAACCAAGCATCATCAAGCATGCAATGTTATACACAATTTTGAAACTCCCCCTCACCAATGCACTATACTCATGAATTAAAAAACAACACTCCCCCTAAGCAAATGCATCTCCCATGAATGCACACTCTCAAGCACACACAATGTCACCAAAAATTCAAGCACTTCGAAACTAAAGTGAACATCTACTCATCATGAATAAGAAGATGAACAAATTTGCTTTGAGACACGATTTCCGAACACAACCAAGATAGCAAGAGCAATGCATGACATGACAATATCATGAGTTCAAGTGATCAACAAGAGAATTTCATGCTCTCTACTATCAAAGTGAGTGGGTGACCTCTTATAAGATGGTGCAAGATCCTCAAAAATGCCAAGGGACACTCACCCAAATCTCGAGAGAAACTCACACAAGATAGACAAGTGAAGTCAAACCATAAGGCACTTGGACCTAAAGACTTCACGCACAAACCCCATTTTAATTTTCATGACCCAAGAGGTACACACAAATCTAGGATGGTGCAATGAATAGGTAGCCATTCGCCTAGGTGCGAGATCAATAAAAGCCACACAATGAGAAACTTTTCTTTTTTTTTTTTTTTTTTTTTTTTTTTTTTTTGACTTTGTTTGGGATTCTTTTCAACAAGCATGAGTTCTTTTGAACAATGATCTCACTCTTTTATGCACCAAGGAAGCTTTCACACTACTCCCTAGACGGTAGCTCTTGAGAAAAAACAATGGGGGAAAGCATCTAAAGGTAAACTCAAGCATTTGGTCAATCAAAAGTCCAATCAAGTAGAGTTTAACCAAGATGAGAATGAGTACCCTTAAACACCAAAAAGATCAAGCCCCAAAAGAGTGTGTGCAAATAGAGGAGAGCATGAGATTCACCCGAGACAATGAACACAACATAATATCAACACGAATGCACACTTCAATGATCCCAATGGTTATGCTCAAAACTCGATGTTCAACCGACAAGTGCATCAAACTTAATCTCATGCATGATGAAAGAAGCATCCACACGACAAGCACACAAGCATTCGACAAGCAAGCACACAAACAAAATAACCAAGACATGACCCTAAATGCATGCAACAAATTTAAACAAAAGACAAAGAAAATCAATGCAAACACTCAACAAAAACACATGACCACTCTAGACTCAAACATGACATGAAGCACACAAGAGTGACATGCAATCAACTAAACTCAATGAAGAGAAGAAGAACCCCCAAACTCCCTAAGAGTGTTTAGAGGTTGTGAGACATGTGAAGCATGATCAACTTTCTTCCAAGCATGATTCGATTTGTTTTGAACATAAGAAGCATTATTCCAATTCTTAGCATGCAAAGACAACTTGTTTATCTCTTCAACAATGTATGACGATTGAGTAGCAAGAAGAGACAACTTGGTGAGAAATTCATCATTTTGACACTTAGGTGGCGAAGGAGTAGCACCACGAGGTCTTCCAACATTAGGTTGACCAAGAACCACACTACGTGGAACAAAACGGTTCATGGGTCTTTGAGTTTGACCATTCTCGACACTTTCTCTTTTCAACCGATAACAAAAAGGACGAATGTGCCCTTCAACCCCACAATGGTGACAAGTTAAGACTTTCTTCTTAGGAGACTCACCCCCTATTGGCTTGGTCTTGCTAGAGAGAGAATCACCAACCTTAGACTTAGAACTCACAAACATCCAATTGCAATGAGGTTGAACATGACCCTCCACACCACAAGGACGACACGTAGGAGTTTTCTTCTTAGAGGATTCCAACACCACGGGAATGGGCATTCTAGAGGAAGAAGGACTAGAAGTAGTCCCGACACTCACAAAAGAGATCTTCTTACTAGGCTCTTCACTAGACTTTGATTGAAGTGAAGGAGGATCTATAAAGCCTAGACCACTCTTGTCTTTAAAAGACCTAGTCATTTCGGCTAAACGTGTAGCCCCACACTCATTCCTCTTAATGGCTTCACTAGCCTCACTAAGATCTCTCTCAAGCTCACTAATCCTAGACTTAGCTTTCTCAACCTCTTTCAAACCCTCAATCCTCTCTTTTTCAATGGCGGCAAACTTATCGGTTAATTTGCCATTATAACCCTTAAGCTCTTCTAACTCACGAGAGATAGCAACAAGATCCTCCCTAAGAGAAACTTTCTCTTTCTCCACAATTTTAAGGGTTGACTCTAAGCTCAACTTACTCTTGGCTAGCTTCTCAAGATCAAGGAACAATTGATTATAGGCCTCTTGAATGTTCTCAAACTCACAAACTTCTTCTTTTTTGTTCAACCTCAAGAGCTAACTTAACTTTGGCACTAGACATCTTGCTCACAACACTCCCAACACTAGAAGAGGAAGATTCGGATGGAGACTTAGGAGAGGTAGGATGATCTATGGTAGAAACCAACACATTGACGTTAGGATTTCCCTCACTAAGCTCATATGCCCCACACTCACTACCCTCATTGTCGCTATCATCTTCACATGACACTTTAAAACCCTTCTTAAATTTCTTTTTAAGAGTATTAGCACACTCGGATTGAATGTGCCCGAAACCGTGGCACTCACGACATTGGATACCTTGTGAAGTTTTATCCTTGTAAAACAAAAGTTTCTTACCACTAGTTCCAAAGCCACTCGAAAGCTTGGGACTCTCACCTAGGTCTCTAGGTTTCCGAAGTGTCGCAAATCTCTTATAATTTTTAATGAGCAAAGTCAATTCTTCATCATCAAGACTCTCGTCGGTGTCGCTAGCCTCGGTGTTTTCCTCATTATCGATTCTAAAAGCAATATCCCTACCGGTCTTGGATACGGACTTCCGAAGGTTTGAAGTCCGACAAGTGGTTAAGTTCAAAGATTTGAAGTTTACCAACCAACTCAACAAAAGTTATGTCATCAACATCCAATCGTTCTTCTATGGAGGTCACTTTGGTCAAGAACCTAGAGGGAAGAGACCTAAGGATCTTACGACACACTTTAAGATTTGAAAGAGGTTCACCTAGGCTATGAAATGTGTTAATGATCTCGGTGAGCCTAGTTATGAAGCTATCAAAAGTCTCTTCATCAAGCATTTTAAGTTCCTCAAATTTAGTGGTGCACATTTGGAGTTTAGAGACTCTCACGGTTTCAATTCCCTCATGGGAGGTACAAAGGATATCCCAAGCCTCTTTCGCCGTGACACACGAAGAAATGCGATTGACCTCGGATCTAGACAAGGCATTGAAGATAGCACTCAAAGCACGAGAGTTCATCTCACATCTCTCAATATCCGCCGGACTCCACTCCGATTCATTTTTCTTTATTACCTCTTTAGAGCTAGGATCCTCAATCGTGGGTTCGTTATAACCATAAAGCACGGACCTCCAAACCCTAACACCTAGGGCAATCAAGTGATTTTTCATTTTGGATTTCCAAAGCGAATAGTCACTACCATCAAAGTAAGGGGGTCGAGCATACGAGCCACCCTCCATTGGAACACCCCTATCCATAGTGCAAACAGGATCAACTCAGGTAGTCAAACCAACAAAGAGCACACGGGCTCTGATACCAATTGAAATTATGCAAAGCACTACAAGTCCTAGAGGGGGGGTGAATAGGACGACCACTTTAAAAATAAACCACTTCGATTTCAACCAATTTAATCATTCACCATGGCAAAACAAACAACTCAACAAGTTCAATATAGAGTAATTAAACTAATGAGACAAAACACACGATATACGTGGAAACTACTTAGGGTCTAAATACCCTAAGCATAAAACCACGGCCTAATCTACTAATTGCTATAAATCAAAAGGTTAAATCAAGAGTTACAAGAGTAGGAATTACCAACTTGCCCCAAGCTACACCTAACTCCACTCCTTGACTTAGCTCCCCGAGCCCCTTCTTGATTCCATAGCCTCCACGAGTCCAACACCCCTCGATCTCCGTATCAAAGACGGCTCCGGATCATTCGGCCATGTAGATATGTAGGCAACACAACATGATGTATGAAAGATATGATTTTTATGAAGATTTTAGAAAAACAAAATCAATCTAGAGTGGATCCATGGAGAGGAAGACTCTAGATTGAAGAAAGATGAGAAGAGCAAGCTCAACCCACCAAGAACATCAAGTTCCACAAAGGAGAGAAGGAAAGATTTGATTTTTATGAAAGTTTTGAAAACTAAAATCAACCTAGAGTAGATCCATGGAGAGGAAGACTCTAAATTGAAGAAAGATGAGAAGAGCAAGCTCAAATCATCAAGAACATCAAGTTCACAAAAGAGAGAAGGAAGAAGAAAAGATGAGACTTTCTCTCTCTAAAAATGGCTTTTCTCTCAAGTGGGTGTGTGAAAATGAAAGAAAAATGGCTTATATAGTGCCCATTTTCGTGCTCCCAAAGACAGCCACTCAAAACAAGACATGTGGCAACTTAAAGCGTCTGCAACCCCGTGTAGACGCGCACAGACGCTCCGTCAGGATTTTGACACGTGGCACAATCTCAACAGACAAGGCCAGACGCGTGTAGACGCGTGCAGACGCAACACGCTCAAAGCTAAAATCCAATGTCTAACTCATCTAACATGTAAGAACCGAATTAAGCATTAATCACCCAACCTAATGCACATTAAAACATGTTATTTTGAATGGCCTAAATGCACAAATGATATGCACGGATATACCTCATTGGATTGGGCTTCGAAGCACTTGACTTGGCCGTGGCTTGATCATGAAGCTTGAAATCCTTGAATGGAGCAACTAGACTCAACTCCTAAGCACTCTAATTCCCAAAACCCAATAACTGAATTACAGACACCGAAAGGCTTGACATAACCCGGAAAATGCCAATAAACCTAACAAACACATATTTACACTTTACTCCACCTCCCACTACCCAACTCCACCCACCATCCACTTCCGGTCGGCGAGCTTTCCGGCCGACGAACTTTTCGGTTCGTTTTCCGGCCGACGAACTTTTTCGGCGACTGCGAATTTTTAAAAAAAAATAATAATAAAATAAACACTGTGAGTAGAGGTGGCAAATGGGTGGGTTGGGTTGGGTTTAGACAAGTTGATATGGGTTATGGGTTGAATATGGGTGGGTTAAATATGGGTCAATAGTGTATGGGTTGAATATGGGTTGGGTTAAAATAAGTCAAGTCAAACCCAACCCAACCCAACCCATACCTTTTTCTTTTCTTTTCTTTTTTTTTTATCAAAACACACATGATTTTTTTTTTCTTGCAATAAGCTGAGAAATTGTTTCATATTTGAACGAATGTGCAAATTACAATGAACCAGAAAAATTGAACTAAATTAAACTATGATGTATTTCCGAATTGAAATCGGACTCTCAAATAGGGAAAAAATTGAAAAATTGGCCTAAATTGTCTCATATTTGAACGAATTCTCTCTCTAGACTGAAGGCTCTCGATTCTCTGTGTTCAAAGGCTGAAATTTGGAAATCCAAATTGAAATCGGACTCTCAAATAGGGAAAAGAATTTCAATGCCGAGCGTGTACCACATGTTGCCTGCTCGCTTACATCCGGCCGTCCATAAATGTAACGGATACCCCGGATTGAAAGTACCGGATGTATTCAAAAAAAGAAAAAGAAAAATATATTTTAATCCGGACCGTCCATTGCATTTTTAGATGACTAAATGCGCGCGAGAGGATACCACGTCGTTCATACCCACTCGGCATAAAAAAGTTCCTCCTCAAATATTAACAAAATGAGTGAAGAGAGAGAAGGAAGATGAACGCTCTGGGTAACTCTGTCTCAAAGCTTCTTTCTAGGAGGCAACTCTGCCTCCAGAAATTCCAAGACATCTTCGAACTGTTGGAAAAGATAACGAGTTAAGAATATTAAGGTATATATCTCTCTTTAAAATGGTGAAACCCATTTTGAACCCATTTTGAACCCATGTAAACCCATCTATATATGGGTTAATTTGGGTTCACCCATTATAACCCATATCAAAATATAGGTGGGTTGGGTTGGGTTGGGTTTTGAGTGGGTGGGTTTGGGTGGGTTCATGGGTTGGGTTGAAAATTGCCACCTCTAACTGTGAGTATTCAATAAGAGCTTCCAGTGGACTAAGATTTACGTTCATCTATGCATGAGTTCTAAACTCAATTTCTCCAATGCTTTAGGCAAAACCACAAAACAGTATGATTTGTGTACGCCATTGTTCTGGCAAGCATACAACATGTGTGGCATTTCTATCACCCCCTCTACACAGCAACTATCCGTTTCAGCAATCATAACTAGCAACTACAGCAAAAAAAAAAAAAAAAGCGAATTTGTAAAAAACACTGCAAATTTGTATAAAATAGGATAAATCCCCATGGATCTGTAAAAAAAATTTCTTTGCGAATATGTAAAAAAACTGTATTGTTGACGTGCAACACGGTCTAAACTTTGATTCCGGCCGACAAAAATTCACTGCGAATTTGTATAAAAAATAATACGAATTTGTAAAAAAAAATTTGCGAATTTGCATAAAATAGGATAAATTCCCATGGATTTGTATAAATTCCTTGGCGAATTTGTAAAAAAATACTACGATTTTTTTTGTATAAAAAAAAATGCGAATTTGTATAACCTCGAACCAAGTAACAAGATTTGGAAGTAAAGATTTAGAAGTGAAGATCTAGCTGCGAATTTGTGACTGCAAATTTCTGAAATTACTTCATTTTTCGAATTGTGAAAAACCTTGAGCTATGAAAATTGTTCGGAAATGGAAAAAAAAATGAAATCAGAGAAAACAAAAATGAGATACCTTTTGTTTGGACCACTGTGGCTCACTGCAAATTTGTATAAATACTGCGAATTTTGTATACCGTTTTGCCCTAAATTTGCCAACCACAGAGAGAGAGATAGAGGAGAGGCAGAGAGGACATGGATCTGCATCCACCCAACCTCAGGAATTTTTTTGCCTATTGTTGAATCCGAATGTGGAGTTTGTGGATTTTTTAAGTTGGGAAATGGAGAGTGATTTGGAAAATTGGGAAGGAGGAGAACCTCAACTGTAGAGAGAGAGAGAGAGAGAGAGAGAGAGAGACTGGGGAGAGATGAAACTGATGAGAAGAAACACGATTTGTAGTTATGAATCCCAAGGAAAGCTAGTGGACGAATGGGAGGGAGGGATAAGCACTGTACGTGAAAGCTAGTGGACGAATGAAAGCTGTTGGATGAATGGGAGAGTGACACGTGTCAAAAGCATGAGAGAAGGGTTGGGTTTTGACCATTGTGTATTAGTGGTGGTGAGTAACTGATGAGATTTGTTTGTCTTGAGCTGTGTGTGTTTAAAGAGGCAGAGAGAGAGAGAGAGAGAGAGAGTGTAGTACTAGCTTTTTTAAGTAGTATGTGTTAGGAAATCAAAGTTGAAGTAACACAAGGAGGAAAGTTCTGCCATATCACACATGTCAAAGAGAAAGTGACGTTACTTTTTCTTCTTTTTTTAATACTGTCTGACTCACGTTTTTGGGGGACTGCAGCAAATAAAGCTGGCATGTGCAAGTGGAAGAGTAAAAGTTATACGGGGAGTGACACGTATTAAAGCTGGGGTATTTTCGGAATATGAAGATGTTTTTACCTAGCCAGTGCAAATCCGTTTTTTGCTCGACCTGGATGTAAATATGGGCCGTGTTTTTGACCGGCCCGTAAATCCCTCTTGAAATTATGTTCTTCTCTCTTCCAACTATAGCCCAACATTTGAAGTACTAATTATGGCCCAATGTATTGCATACGAATATGTTGGACTATTTGAAGCCCACGTGAAACTTTTTAAGCCCACTCTTTAGACCCATGAAAATCTCTTTAGCCCCAAGAAAACTATTTCCATTTCTCTTAGACAGCCGACTCATTCGTATAACTTGAAGGACAAGGAAAACAAATATGGAAACACCAAACAAAATCATACTCCCAGTGATACTCGATTTGCCACGTGTCCCTCCTGACATCATTTTTACGCAATCCCTTTCCTAAATGGAATAGAAATTAACAAAACCCAAGTACTATAAATTCATTCAACCCCTCTCCTCCTCTACTTCCTCACTTCACAAACACCAGATTCTAGGGTTTTTTTCTATTGATTTCCTCTATTCATACAATCAGTTCTCATTCACAAAAATTAGTGATCATGCCACGGGTACGTAGTCAAGTCACGATAAGGAAGGCCAACAAGTACCTCAAGAAGGTGAAGGACGCAGTTTCCCCCGACGAATACCAAATTTTCATGAATCTGATCCTAGAAAGTAAAGATAAGAAGAGAGACATTGGTCCAACAATTGGAAAGGTGATCGAACTATTCAAGCACAACGGAGGATTGCTTAGCGGGTTCAACCGTTTTCTGCCGAAAGGGTACAAAATCGTCCCTCTAATGAGACCAGGGCGATATGAGATCAAAAGAGAAGCTTTTTGTCGACTTCCTACACAAAATCAAGACAATTATGAATGAAGAGGATGGTCGTATGTCCAAAGCATTCGTGAGGGATTTGGGCGAATTAGTTAGGATACCCGGCCTTTAAAGGGAGATCTAGTGATGCACTGGGTATTTGTTGTGTTTTCTTTTGCTGTGAATGATTTCATAAGGATATTCTACGAAAAATCATTGCTAGTATTTTACAATGTTTTTTAGCAACGTCTGTGGACTATGTGCTCAAATTTGTAGGGAGCACGTGGAGTCTATAAATAATGAGAGGCTCAAATGCATCTGACGATTTCAAATACGTGTTTGGATTTGTGCAAACAAATATGTGTATGCTGCAAGTGTTTGATTACACGAACAATATCATTTTTGGGACAGTACTTCTTTTTCATCATTTTTACTTTTTTTTGGAAAGAAGAAATTGGTTAGTTATTTTATTATTCTATTTTATGTTTAATTTTGCGGAGAGTGACATATCAATTACGGAGTAACATAAATGCTTGACCCATTGTTCCAACTTTTCAGTTAAAATCAGGATCCTACATTCTGAGTGAAAAATAGGTCTAGGGTTATCTAATTCAGCTAGATTTTCCTAAACGGCCATTAAAAAATCTATTTTAGAATTAATGAACAACTCGGATCTGGAAGTGAGCAGGGATGGCAACGGGGCGGGTTGGGGCTGGTTTTGATGATCCCGGCCTTGACCCTAAAATTCCCGAACCACCCCTAATCCGCCCCTAACCCAACCGGGTAATTTTTGGGTACCCTCGCCTCACCCCTATCAGTTATCGGGTTTACCCGCCCTGCCCCTATTTTTTTTCACATTTTAGTAAAATATATTTTAGACTCCAATATTAGTGAGCACAAATGATAAAAGTTCACAAAATAACTTTTACAACTTAACCAAAATCTACTATCTAATGTTGTATTTTAGTTGTAAAAATAAAATTATAAGAATACAAATAAAATTTGATGCATATAAGGGAGAAAATATAATTTCATATATACATATAAAAGTATATAAATATAATTATACATATATATGTATATTGGGGTGGGTAATATCGGGGCGGGATGACCATACCCCTGCCCCTACCCTAACCCTAGCGGATTTTTCAAAATCACTTTCTGTCCCTACCCGTTACCCAGAAAAATATAAAATAAAATAATAAAAAAAACCCTACCCTGTCTGGGCGGGGTAGGCGGGTTCGGAGTGGGGCGGGTAATTGTCATCCCTACAAATGAGCCCTACACGCCGACCATTAGTGCACCTCTCATTGGCGCCCATAGCTGATGCACTTCTTTTGCCGGGCCCTTATAAGTTAACATTTTCCTTCTTTTATTTCCATTTCTCATCAGCCGGCGATTACAATTTCTATATTTCATTTTTAAAATGGCCAAAAAAAAACTCCCTCCGTCCCTTTTTAAATGTGTTACTTCGTAAATCCAACTTATTAAAAAAACATCATCATTACACTTTCACATCAACTTTTTCCTCCACTTTACACTTTTCACATAAACTTTTACATCTACTTTCCAAAATTGTCCTTCACTTTTACCCAT
Organism: Vaccinium myrtillus; assembly: GCA_016920895.1. Classification (NCBI taxonomy): domain Eukaryota; kingdom Viridiplantae; phylum Streptophyta; class Magnoliopsida; order Ericales; family Ericaceae; genus Vaccinium; species Vaccinium myrtillus. Next base: position 24,606,822 of record CM029280.1, on the reverse strand, counting down.
TAACTCTTTACCCACATCCTAAATGCAATAGAAATTAACAAAACCCAAGTACTATAAATTCATTCAACCCCTCTCCTCTATTGCCTCACTTCACAAACACCAGTTCGATCTAGGGTTTTTTTTCTATTAATTTCCTCTGTTCATACAATCAGTTCTCATTCACAAAAATTAGTGATCATGCCACGGGTGCTCAGTCAAGTCACAATAAGGAAAGCCAACAAGTACCTCAAGAAGGTGAAGGACGCAGTTTCCCCCGACGAATACCAAATTTTCATGAATCTGATCCTAGAAAGTAAAGATAAGAAGAGGGACATTGGTCCTACGATAGGAAAGGTGATCGAGCTATTCAAGCACAACGGAGGATTGCTTAACGGGTTCAATCGTTTTCTGCCGAAAGGGTACAAAATCGTCCCTCTGATGAGACCCGGGCGATATGAGATCAAAAGAGAAGCTTTTCGTCGACTTCCTATACACCAATTCAAGACGATTATGAATGAAGAGGATGGTCATATATATGTACAAAGCGTTCGTGAGGTTTTGGGCGGATTAGTTAGGATACCTGCCTTTGAAGGCAGATCTAGTGACGCACTGGCTACTTCTTGTGTTTTCTTTTTTTGTGAATGATTACATAAGAATCTATGAATAATATTTTGCTATGTTTTTTTAGACACGTCTGTGGACTATGTACACAGATGTATTCAGATCTGTAGGATGCACGTGGAGTCTATAACTAATGAGAGGCTAGCTCAAATACATCTAACGATTTTGAAAATATGTCTTTGGATCAATGCAAAAAAATTTGTATATGCTTCGTTGCAATTTTGTTAAAGAAAATATTGTTGCTTCGAAATATATAATTAATAAGAAACACAAAATACCATAATTTCACTTTTCTCTGCAAAAAAATTGAATACAATATAGTGTTTTATGGGTTCAAAAAAATCATATCAATCAATATCGATGAATAATTCTGATCATCGAAATGAATTTGAAAATGACCCATAAAGGACTTAGACAGGACCGTCTAATCTAGGGGTGAAAAAAAAACCGACGGGACCCGAACCGACCGAAAAACCGAAAATCGGTTCTGGTTTCGGTCGGTCCAGCCTGGAAAAACTGAACCGAAAAAACCGAAATAGATCTCGGTTCGGTTTTCCGGAATTTTTGTCAGACCGAACCGAACCGAAATACCCTAAAATTATCCCGATTTGGACCGAATTACCCCGAAATCACCCCTACTTGCACCGAAAACCACCCCTATCTCGGTTTCCCTTTTACTAACCTCTTCAGCCACACTTAATACCAGATTAGAGCTCATAATGTGAAGGGCCGCGGTGGCAGGGAACCTCTGGGTTCTTTTTATTTTTCCCGTTTTCATTTGCACTTTTGGTTTTTTTAAAAGGGAGAACATTCTTTACACCGCCAGTGTAAAACCCCACCTTTTCCACCACCACTTTTGGGAGCCTCATCATTAATTAAATGTTGATCTGAACCGTTCATCTTGTAAGGCCCGCAAAGTACTTCATTCTTGTAAAAAATCATCTTGATCGACATCGATATGCATATCAAAATTTGAATTTTGTTTTGTAAAATGGGTGGTCATAGATTTTAAAGTTAAGTTGTCCTTGACCATCCATTTCGCCAAACGAAATTAAAAATTTCATATATCTATTGATGTCCGATTAAAATGATTTTTTGCATGGATGCAATACTCTATAGGCTTTACAAGATGAACGGTTCAGATTAAAACAATAAACTTACGGTGGGACCCACATATGGCGGTGGTGGAAAATGGGGGTTTTACACCGGCGATGTAAACAATGTTTTCTCTTTTTAAATTATGGTAAGATTTTGTAATGTGTGTGAGTGACTGTGCCGAATGCATTTTGCAAGTAAAGATACAAAGAGTAAAAAGATCTTTTTTTTTTTTGAAAATGTCAAGTATATTATCAAAGCCATCCGGCACCCGATTACATCAAAAGACAGGAATGACGCCAAAACCACTAACAAATGAAAATGAGAACGGCAACTGAGCCAAACTCGAAGACACACCTGCCTAAGCAGACCCGACACCTATGGGACGGAATGATGAATCCTATCCAAGTGGAAGTGGTAAAGAATCCACAGGATTCCCAGCCCAAACCATAAATACATTATAGCACCAGTAATCGGAAAAGAAACAACATAAAAACAAACCAAAAAACTGGTACAAATCAATATCCACTGGTGCTAATCCCAATTCCTGAAAAAACACGACTTGCCACCTATTCCCTCACGTCATCCATTTCCGTATGGATTAAGAAACCAATCCGAACGCTATAAATTCAAGCTCTCTCTCTCTCTCTACTTCCTCAGTTCACAAAAAACACCAGTTCTAGCTAGGGTTTCTTCTTACAACAGAATTATTAGCCATGCCTCGGGTACACAGTCCAGTCACACTAAGGGAGGCCAAAAAATACCTCAAGAAGGTGAAGGACACGGTTTCTGATGACGAATACCAAATTTTCTTGAATCTCGTCCAAGAAAGTAAAGAAAAAAGAAGCGATATCGGCCCTACGGTAAGAAAGGTTATTGAGCTATTCAAGCACAATGGAGGATTGCTAAGCGGGTTCAATTGTTTTCTGCCGAAAGAGTACAAAATCGTCCCTCTAATGACACCCGGACGATTTGAGATCAGAAGAGAAGCATTTCCGGTGACTTCCTACACAAAATCAAGACGGTTATGAATAAAGAGGATAGTCGTATGTACAAAGCGTTTATGGGGGTTAATTTTGGGCGGATTAATTAGATTACCCCCTTAAAATTATGGAAGAGTAATTTTGCATTGGGTATTTGTTGTGTTATTTTGTGTTGTGAATGATTTCGACAAACAATGAATCTTTGAATTTCCTTGCCATTTTTCTATGTAAAAGTTTATGAATTGTATAAATCTTATCCAAGTGTACTCTGGGCTGTCCACAGATCGGCTCTGGGCAGATCGGTTCGGTTCTCAATCCGATCCACTTGTGGCGGATTGTCATTTTGCATATCCGCAACCCGTCCGTGAGTGATATACGGATGGGTCGGTTCGGTTGCGGATTGAGCGGATCGGGTAGATTTGACGGATCAAAGAAGGATTAAAGGTGGATTGAACCCGAATGGATTGGTTCGATTTGGACGGATTGAGCGATCCGCTTGGCAACCCTAACTCTGACAATAATCCTACAACATTATGGTTTGATTAAGCAAACACTCCTACAGTATCCAAATCAATTCTGGCTTCAATATGCCAAATTCTATCAAATTAACATGTCAAATCATAATAATTAATTCTCAACAGAGTCCTGGGTGTGTAACCCCTGCAGTGTTCAATGGCACTACACTTTCGTAGTGCCCAATATGAGCCATCTTATTTTTAATAGCTCAGATTTCGAATATTACCTTACATATAAAATAATCTGAACAATTGATTGCGAAGCGGACGGTTCAAATTGGACACTACAGGACCCCGGTGCTGTTGAGAATCCGGAAGGTTGATTTATTTGGTCTAACAGGATGAATAGCCCAATGGTAAGTGGGATACCAACTGCGTAGTGGACCAAATACAACATACGTCTCTTTCCTAATTCTACACTCGTAGAATCTCTACATCTCCGATTTCTTGAAGGAAAAGGAAAACAAATTGTTCATATCCAATTTACAAAAAGCAATTAATTTCCACTTGAAAACAGACTTTGACCTCTCTCGGATTCTATTTTTCTAACACAGTTACAAGGGATTTTTTTATTTATTATTATTTTTTTGTTAGGACCATAGGCCACGATCTGTCTGTATTGGCAAATTCCACGACAAAACACACATTTATTTGTATCCCTATTTATCGAGTTGTATTTTATTTTTCCTTTTATTTTTAGAATGTCTGTTTAGGAAGTGGAAGGAAATCAACATGTCCTGTATTGCGCGACCGTGATTGTGTAGTTAAAATGCATAGGCAATATTCGGAAAGGCTTGGACGGTGATATGGGTCCTCATCACAATGGAAAGATTTTATTTCTATAGAAGATATTTTCCTCAACATGGAAAGACTTTCTACCACGCATTATAAGGAAATCAAGAGTTGCAATATATTTCGTGCATACATCAGCTCTATAAGGAAAGGGAATCACAGAGAGAGAGAGAAAGGAAACGTTTTTCAATTGGTGGGTGAAATGTGAGTGCAACTTTGTTCACCCTCCTTAAAAGAGGGTTAACAAAACTCTCTCCCCTATTGGTTGAATTGGTGTGGGTTCCACTACAAAGTGATGTCATACTTATCTCTGCAATGCACTTTTTGGTAAACATGACATCACTTTGATGTAAGCATGCCATCACTTTGTAGTGGGACCCACATATTTCAACCAATAAGAGAGAAGGTTTTGTTCACCCTCTTTTAAGGAGGGTGAACAAAATTGCTCTCTCGGTGAAATGTAGGGCCTGCAAACGAACCGAGCTGCTCGCGAGCAGCTCGTGGCTCGGCTCGTTAAGGCAAGGCTCGGCTCGGCTCGTTCGATAAGTAAACGAGCCGAGCTCGAGCTCGAGCTCGATTTTCAGGCTCGTTTAGTTAACGAGCTTGCTAAAGCTCGGCTCGGCTCGATTACATAGGCTCGGCTCGATAAGGGCTCGGCTCGTTTATGATCGAGCCGAGCTTGATTTTTAGGCTCGTTTACTTAACGAGCTGAGCTCGAACACTACAAAGCTCGGTTCGGCTCGGCTCGTTTGCACCCCTAGTGAAATGTATGATGGAGATGAAGTAAAAAGTCCATTTTGAATGATAGCATGATCAAGCTATAAGCAGCAAGTTTGCACGTGGATTATGGTTGATAAAATCCAATTGGCTAGTTCATTGGGTACATTGTGAGTGGTGATCCTAAAAGGAAGTTTTACCCATTCCATTTATTTTGATCATGAATAAGTTCGTGGGATGATATATATATATATATATACAATAAACTTCCAATAAGGGACCCTTTTTTAAAAATACCATGCGGACCTGCCCTTTTTCGACTTTCCGGACCAAATTTCGACGATCCGATCCGCTCAATGTTTTTAAAATGTGTTTTCAAGGGCCTATGCGGAGGATCTCCGAAAAAAAATACCCGGAAGGGCTTGATCCGAGTAGTTTCCGATAAAAACTGTATATGTATAGTTTTTATTGGAAACTGCTCGGATCAAGCCCTTCCGGGTATTTTTTTTCGGAGATTCTCCGCGTAGGCCCTTGAAAACACATTTTAAAAACATTGAGCGGATCGGATCGTCAAAATTTGGTCCGGAAAGTCGAAAATGCCCCTAGGTCCGCATGGAAAGTTAAATAAGGGTCCCTTATTAGAAGGGGGTCCTATATATATATATATATCTATATAACAAAACAACATTATTTTTCAATAAAATATTCTACTCCTACCCAATCTCAGCCTTCCATTCTTACAAATCTAACGGCCTAAATATATCACTCTCACAAACTAACTTTTGAGTGGCATATTCGTAAATACCTAGCTTTTTTAGGGTCAGTCTCACAAAACTGATCCTGGTCTCGCAGAATTGCCCCTCTTTTCACGGTGTGGTCTTCCATTTGGCAGATCTATGGTCTGTTTTGAAATAGAGAAATTTCAAAACTTCAAATTTCAAATCTCTCTCTCTCTTCCCCTTGCGGACTGCCTAATCCACCACCCCGGACTGCCTCAACCACCACCACGTATTCCGGTAAGTGAATCTGGATAGATCAAAGGTTTTTTTATTTGGATCAGCTTGATAGATCAAAGATTGTTTGGGATTTTTTCCTTTCAATTTCTTTATCGGAAATCTCATTTGGATTTTGATCCAAAGGTCATGAGGAAATCACCAGCTTTACCTCCGTGGGTTCATTTTCAGCCCCATTTTCTCTCGCCAGAATCATCACCGTCAGCCCTCTTTAAGCATTTGAGGTTTGAAAATTTTATTTTCCGCCATTATTTTTCTGTACGGATATCCTTACGTGATTTCTGTCTTTGGATTGGGGGATCATTTGGTAGTGTAAGCAAACAAAGTTGTAAACAGTATGACGATTTCAGATTTTTGTAAACAACATTTGTAGAGAGATAGAAAGCTTCTTCGACAACATTTGAGGTGATTGGCTGCCCATTTTCCGCCCTCGGTAAACTCTCTCTCTCTCTCTCTCTCTCTCTCTCTCTCTCTCTCAAATTTGGGGAAGTTTCGATCCCCTCCCGCCGTCTTATCTCTCTGACTACTCCTCTCTAACAGGGCATCACTTCTTCCATGATTATGGATGAACAAGCTTGTAGGAGAAGCCCAAATATTTTCTGAACCCAAGCGACCAGTACGGTACATAGATCCTCTTTGTTTTGATTTTGTTGTGTTGATTGAAGTCTGCCATTTGGATTTTACTCTCTATATTCTGATTAAAATCTTGAAGGTCAGTGGTTTGCTTCGATTTTGTTATGCTTCTCTCAAAAATCAGTAAGCCCTTTTCTTTCTTTCAAAAATCACTCACTTTGTTTTCTTTTAATTTGGTTTTTTTTTTTTGGCTTGGTTTGCTTCAATTTGTTATGCTTCTCTCTTAATCTAGGATTTTGTGGTAGTTTATACTTGGGTTTCTCTTATTGGAGTCGTCCGGTGGATTCTCTACACATTTTGGAGATCGTTTTCGGCTGCCAAGGTGTGCAAATTTGTGAAACCATTTCAAAGACCTGTAAATATTGGAGCTTTTGTGCATGCTTTACTTTAGAGTATTGGTTTCACGTTTTTTTAGTTGGTTCCTAATTTTGAAATTAACTTCAGAAACCTATACATAAAAAGTTCCATTGTCTTCAAAACTGAGCTTTTGCGCATGCTTTATTTTCATGAATTTAGTTTTTGAATGTCCCTTCTTTCATTTTTTTTTTTTAAATTTGCATAGTTTGGAGTTTGCTGAAAAATACATCAAACGTGTGATGTATGGGATTTATTCTTTCTCTCAATTAATAGATCTAACATCAAATATGTTTTTGTTCAATAGGTTAATTGAAATTTGCTTGGTTTGTGATATTTGTAATTTTCATTTGTATAACCAATCTCTTAGTCCTATGTCGTAACTGTATCTTTATGAGATTTGAAGTGAAGTTGGGGTCTTATGATGAGCAGGCAGCCAGGCACGAGTCCTACTTCCCTACGGTGATAGCTGATTCCTTGAAAACAATTACTAATAGATAGTGTTGAACCATGAGCAGAAAGTGCCATGAAGTTGTTCAACAAAATGCCAACAAGGGATGAATAGGTTGAAGTTGTAAATTATGGACTTCAAAACAGTTCTATTTACTTTCATGCAATTATATTTCATTAGGTTCTTCTTTGGTAGCCTTAATCACCCTGAAAGAACTCACCTTCAATTTGAATTCTTTTAGGAAAAGTTGAAGACATGAAGTACCAAGGAAGCTTAGCGTTTTGAATGGGATTATACTGTGGTTATTTGGATATATCGCCTTAAAAGTAACTTATTCTGCTGAATAGTAATACCGGGTTATCTTTTGTTGAACACTATGGAAAACAAGCTAAGGGAAGATTTATGACAACACATTCTGATTTACTTACCATGATTGGTCCATGTTGCAACCTGCAACCAGATTTTGTTGGGGATCCAGACAATATCTTTGTAGCCTTTGCTTCAATAAGCTTTTGATCTATTGTTGATTGTGTTATTTTGTGCCTTTTGTTAATATTCCGAATGCATGACGGTTGTTTATACTTGGAAACTTTTTTAGTACCTTTTGTTGTCAATGCAGGATGGCTTTTGAATCCACCCTCAATTTACATTTCTAAATTCTTCTCTCTTTTTGCCCAGGTGCAACTGATCTAGAAGGCAGTAAGAGCCTCGATGGAACTGTTTTTGAAATACATTGCAGCCCTTTTTTCTAATCTTGAAATGCCCACTTTAAGATAAAAAAGCTGAGAGTGTGGCAAAACCGCGAGAAGAGAACGCATGCTAGGTGTTTGAAACAATGCCCTATTAGGTGATTATTATTATTTTTGTTCGAAAGTAAACATATTTGGCTTAGTTTAGCTTGGTGTTTTTCGGTTTACTTGCTAGATAATTGCTTCGTACTTTGTACCGAAACTTCTTCAACCATTTTGTACGGATACTTCTTCGACCTTTAAAAGTAAACATATTTGGCTTAGATTCTGTTTAGTATTCACTTCAACTTGCAATATTTTAGTGAAAATATGTTCTTAAACTCCTATTGGTGATTTTGCTTCCAGGTCTGTATGTATTTTTCAGTTCCATCTGCTGCTACGAGGTTCTGTTTTCCCTGATGTGATCTGCCCTCCTAGAGATTTTTTACATCCATGGTGACTTTGCCTCCTATAGGTGATTTTGCTTCCAGGTATGTATGTATTTTTCTGTTCCATCTGCTGCTATGGGGTTCCGTTTTCCCTAATGTGATCTGCCTTCCTATATATTTTTTACACCCATGGTGATTTCTAGATTTTTGTAAACAAAAAAAAAATTGGGAAAGTAAAGCAGCTTTGCATGAGCAGCCCTAATCAGAATATAGCCCTAATAATGCAAATCCTGCCTTTCTTTTTTAATTTGTTGAGCATGTGCATGTTTTCAATTATATGACATGGGATGAATATTATTTGGAATGAGGAACAGAAAGAGTAGGGTTGTACACATCAAAAGAAATATCAATTGATATTAGTACTGTTCTAAGAAAAGACGTTGTGTTGATATAAAAGAAAAAAGCAATGATGTTGTGGCTGGTTTGGGCCTTTTTTCTAAGAAATTAACTTGACATTCTAGACCAGTGTTTCATGAGCAAGGGTTGTTTCGTTTCATGAGTAAAAAACTTTAGGATTGACGAGGTGGCTCTCGCAGATTTGTGCTATCCAAGTGCTCATCTTCTCTCTGTAACTATCCTCACCTGGTGTGAACTAAGTAGTAGTAAGTTGAGGGTGTCCAGTGATTGTGGTTTGGGCTTATCTTACACAACACAAAGCTATCTCTGGAAAACCATATTTTCCCATGAATGCTCTTGCACAACGGTTTACATTGCCCAATGAAAATTAGGCGCAAGTTACTACCTTGACTGGTATAACAATCCAATGCTAATGTAATTCCATTTTCTTACAATTCCCTTGGAATTGTGGTCTAATTACAACTATTGGTTTTGGTGAAGTGCTTAAGATGAGAAAGTTGAATTAATGGGTTCCAGGATTTTACGCGTAGTTGCATGACTACGAACATAGACTCGAATACATTGTGGGACAAGGATTGACACAAGTACAGATAGATTCGCTGCGAGTGTTGAATCAAAGAAAAATTGCCTACTCATCATCCGCTTAGGAATTTGGTTGACAATTGCAAGATCATGGTTCGCATCAACAACTCTATATATCACCTTCTGTGAAAGAGCAGTGAAGTGGCTGACCAATTGTTATTTTTAAGAGGCCATGTGGCTTCATGTTTTTTATGGTAAATTTTCTGATGTAAAAAAATATATATACTTGGTTATATCCCATTTAAACTGTGAGCTTGAGCCTATTGGAGAGATTCATTTTGGGAGTAGTGGACTTTGTTTGTGACAATGGTAAATGATACTTTTATGACGTGTTTAAAACGTGTCGTGTTGTGTCATTGTCTTTTTTTCTTTTTTTTTACCGCTTAAAGCTTATTGATTAATCAAATGTGTGAGATTTAATTTTAGAATGGATCTTTTGTACAATGCATAGTAGTTGTTTTGAATTGTGCAATTTCTATGCTAAATGCCTTTAGGCATGGGCAATGAATGGACACAAATTTGATAGAATCAGTGCCTTTAGTTGTTTTCATACGCTATTCGATTCAACAAACACTTTCCACAATGTAATTTATTTTCTTACTTTTTTATTTCTTATGCTTGGTTAGTTTTCCAGTAAAACCATACGGGATGAGGATATGATAGAAGTAAGGAGTAATTGAGTGATACGCGGTCTCCATGATGAACAAATAGAATTTGGTGGTGGGAGAGACCAATTGTAAGGACGAATAATTTGTTTATGCTGGGTTCGTGTGATCTTGCATTGTACTACTAGCACCAAAGGCAAGGCTTTCTTTATGCTTTCTGGTCATTTTATTTTTCACGCTTTTCTGGTTTTGTTTAGTCATTGGACAAATAGAATTGTACTGGTTGAGCTCAAATGGCGTCGCTCCGTGCCTTTAGGCACGGGCAATCCCTAGTATATATATATAGCCGGATTTTCTAGTCCACACCTCCCGTAAATAAGGAAAAAATGATTTTTTTTGTGTTGCAAATTATTTTTGGAAAATCCGAGCCGTCCAATGTGTTCAGAAGGTATTTTCAAGGGTCCACGCGAGAAATCTTCAAAAAAAAATACCGGGAAGGGTTTGATCCAAGTAGTTTTCGCAAAAACTGTATATATATATTTTTTGCGAAAACTGCTTGGATCAAGCCCTTCCCGTGGCTATTCATTGGTAGCCGGGTTCAACTGTTTTTTACCGAAAGTTTACAAAATCACCTCGGACACCTATTATGGCGGCTGCTACAATTGGATTTCCGCGGTGAAGGGTTCTGTTGACTTCCTAAATAGAATCAGGACGATAATGCAAGAAGAGGATGATTGTACGTACAAAGCGTTCCTTGATATAACGGTTAAGTATGGGAAAGAGCACGGAGACATAGATGAGCCTTGTTTGTTCGTCGAATTCACGAGGTTTTTTTACAGATTAGATTGCACCTGAAAAACAGAGTGATGCATTCAAGAACACTTATGTTTTCTTTTGTGAAATAATTTGACAACGAATAAAATAGGATATCAATTACGAATGAGATTTTCTCTCTCTCTTACTCTCTCTCTCTCTCTTTTTGAGATTAAAAAGGTTTTTGCAGCATAACAACAATTATACTTCGGGAAACAATGACACAAATTCGGTACAAATCATAGACAGCCGACTTCTATTACTTGAAGGACAAGGAAAACAAATATGGGAAATATGGTAAAATTCGACTTGCCACCTGTCCCTCCTGACATCCTTTTTACGCAATTCCTTTCCTAAATGGAATAGAAATTAACAAAACCCAAATACTATAAATTCATTCAAGCCCCTCTCTACTTCCTCACTTCCCAAACACCAGTTCTAGGGTTTTTTCTATTGATTTCCTCTCTTCATACAATCAGTTCTCATTCACAAAAATTAGTCATGCCACGGGTACGTAGTCAAGTCACAATAAGGGAGGCCAAAAGGTACCTCAAGAAGGTGAAGGACACGGTTTCCGACGATCAATACCAAATTTTCATGAATCTCATCGGAGAAAGTAAAGATAAGAAGAGTGATATCGGCCCTACGATAATAAAGGTGATTGAGCTATTCAAGCACAACGGAGGATTGCTTAGCGGGTTCAACTGTTTTCTGCCGGAAGGGTACAAAATCGTCCCTCTAATGACACCCGGGCGATATGTGATCAGAGGAGAAGCTTTCTGTCAACTTCCTACACAAAATCAAGACGATTATGAATAAAGAGGATGGTCGTTTGTACAAAGCGTTCGTGGGGGTTTTGGGCGGATTAGTTAGGATACTCGGCCTTCAAAGGCAAATCTAGTGATGCACTGGGTACTTCTTGTGTTTTCTTTTGTTGTGAGTGCATGATTTCATAAGAATCTGTGAATTCTTTGCTACTATTTTGCTACTATGTTTTCTAGAAACGTCAGATGTATTCAACTTTGTAGGATGCATGTGGAGTCTATAACTAATGAGAGGCTCAAATGCTTCTGACGATTCAAACACGTGTTCGGATCTATGCAAATAAATTTGTGTATGCTGCATTGCTATTTTTTTAAAGAAAAATTTTGTTGCTTTGAAATATATACAATTAGCAACAGAACACCATAATTTCATTTTTCTAACTAAGCAAAAGTTGAATACAACATAGTGTTTTTTGTGATCAAAATTATAAATCAATATCGATGCATAAACAATTCTGATCATTGAAATGAATTTGAAAATGACCCATAAAGGGCTTGGATGGGACCATCTAATCTCGCAAGGAACTCGAGAAGATCCCAATTCAATTAGAGATACTATTTGTGTTTCGAATTGACGATGGGTGACAACCCATGAGATTAACACTTAAATACAGATTAGAGCTCATAATGTGAAGGGGGTGGCTGGGAACCTCTATCTTTTTTTCTTTTCTTTTTTTTGGATTTTTCATTTGCATTTTGCCTTTTTAGAATATGGTCAGAATATATTACTGATTTTTGTAAAGTGTATAGGAGACATGTGCAAAATGTATTTTGCACATACAAAGAGTTTAAGCGCGTACTAATTAAGTAACACCTGAAAAAAAAAATTAGTGATGCATTGGGTAATCCAGAAAGCAGAACTATTGTTGGGTTTTATTGTTCTGTGGTGATTCTGACAATTATGTATAACAAGGCATGGGGTTTTTGAATTATTGAAGATAGGCCGTGATGGACTTTTCATTCTTTTTGAAGTTATCATGAAGAAATTTCTCAATAGTGAGCTAGGCATCACCATCGGTGGATCAAATATCTGGCTTTATGATGGCAAAGAAGAATATCTGTGGAAACTGTGGCTTCAATCCATCAAAGAACTACGTAATCGATTTGTATCCAGTGTTTGTGAGCAGGATTGTTCTGAAATTCGGGGGAGGTGCCATATAATAGGTGTTGTGCGGTAAAATTACGTCGTTTTGCCCTTCTTTTTTTTGGTACACTTCTAAAGCTTCCAAGAGCTCTTTGAAGAGTTAATTTCGGGATTCAATTTTGCAGTTCAATTTTAGGGGATTAGTCTATTTGGGGGACTTGGGGGGCATGCTGTGCACAGCCATGCTGTGCATGGTGCTGTGCACCCCTCGGCCGTTGGATCGAGTTTTGGACGGCTCGGATGCGTTCGGCAATTATCCTTTAATTTTGATTTATTTTTACGGTAAAAAATCAAAACACATCCGAGCCGTCCAAAACACGATCCAACGGCCGAGGGGGTGCACAGCACCATGCACATCATGGTTGTGCACAGCATGCCCCCCATTTCCCTATTTGGGGTAGATTATAGTGGATTTAGGGTATTGGATTTAGGCACTTCAAGTTAAGGCATTTTGGCTTTAGGGTTTAGGTACTTTGGATAAACCTACGGGTACAGAATGGGAAGTACAGAAATTGCACAGATCGCGTTCAGGGGCCCACTTTTGGGTCCCACACGAGTGATCCGAACAGTCGATGAAACGGTGGGGCTTGGTTGAACCACTTCTAACCGTCCAATTGAGCTGAAATTTTGTGGGCCCCTTCGAAAAAATGTTCTAAGAATAATGAACGGTTCGGATCACTCGTGTGGGACCCAAAAGTGGGTCCCCGAACGCAATCTGTGCAATTTCTGTGCCCCCCATTCTGTACGGGTAGCACTGTCCAGGTACTTTACAGTGGTTTTTCTTCCTCCAAACAAGGCCCTTGCAAACTTTGGAAGTGTGCCGCAAAACAACGTAGTTTTGCCGCACAACACCAACCGCATAGCTCTATCACCGCACACCATTATATGTGAGAGATTAGGGGCGACTCCAGGATTTTCATCCAGCGCTGACAAAAATACATAGCGTGTCTATGATAAAAAGTTATATTTAAAAAAAAGAAGAGAGAAACTCCAACATATTATAACATTCCATGACGAGTCCTCATATTTTGGAGAATGCAAAATGGATTGGCAACATCTGTTTTGAAATGGGGTTGCCAAACATACAAAACTTGAAAATGAGAAAATAAAAAGCCAAAAATAGGCTCTCAAACACCCCCTTAAAGTTTAACCAAATGCATTTCCTATTATTTTTTCCCAACAGAAGTTGTAACCAAGGTTCAACAGAATATTTTTAAATGTCTAATACTTCACTATCCTTAAAATGTGTATTGTATATTTGGCTCTCGGCTTGTTTTGTTTTGTTTTGTTAGGGCTAACAATTTGGTTCAAATTTAGTTGAAAATATTTATTTTAACCTCGCACAAGTAACCTAGCGGTGACAATACTAAAAAGAATTTAATTTATATCTAAATTATTATTTTTTTCAGTGTATTTTTTGAACCCTCGCTGGTATAATGCTAGCGTCGCCCCTGTAAGGGAATCCACCACCTATACCAGACCGAAACTAAGGACACACCACATGTGAGTGGAGTTAGACTACCTTTAGCCCTAACTATTCGAACCGAGCACCCGACTTGCGCGCTGATTCCATTTTGTTAGGATAATCAGCCTATGAAAGAAAGTACGATTGCCAATAAGACGGAAAGAGCATGAAACCGTTGGAACTTGAACTGTTCAACCAAGAACAAATCTCACATTTTCTCCCACAATTATACCGCTACACTATTGCCTTTCTCAAAACACAATCTATAAATATTGAGAGTCTCACATGCATCGGGCGACTTCAAAGTTCGAACACGTGTGTTCGGTTCCATGTATGCTACGTACATTGCTGTTTTTTATACATAAATATTGTTGCATCAAAATATATAATCCAATTTAACACAAGAAACACTAAATACCATAATTTCATTTTTCTGAGTGAAAAAATGGAATACAATATAGTGTTTCGAACTTCATTTTTCTCATTCTTAACAACTTATGTAGGTTTTTAACTCCATGTGACTTCTAATTATGTAACTCCACGTGACTTCTAATTATGTTCTTCTCTCTTCCAAATTACAGTCCATTGTAAGTAGTGGCTAGCTCATGTGGTAGAACTCTTGGATACCCCCACATTGTATTCCGGGATCAAGTCTCATTCTCCCCTTCTCCCATGTAATAAGTTAGGAACAAAAAAAAAAAAACTAACTACGGCCATCACTTGAATTGAAGTACTAATTATGGCCCATACTGCTTACGAATATGTTGGACTATATATCTTGTAGTAGAATGAAGGGACAGTTGCAATATTCGCCAAGTTCTGGATTAGCTCGACAGCTCTTCATCCGATTTCCCATCTAGTTCTCCCTTATGTGTCGTGTTCCCTTTGGTTATTTCCTGATGTTGTCTGACTCTGTTTCCTAAGTTCTATTTCTATTCCGATGTACCAAAAAAAAAAAAAAACTTTTTAAGCCCACTATTTAGACCCAATAAAATCTACCTATCCTACGTTTGTTTTTCTTTCTTTTATTTCCTTTTCTCTTAGACAGCTGAGCCGACTGATTTCTATTACTTGAAAGACAAGGAAAACAAATATGGAATCACAAAGAAAATCATACTCCCAGTGATACTGGACTTTCCACGTGTCCCTCCTGACATCATTTTTACGCAATCCCTTTCCTAAATGGAATAGAAATTAACAAAACCCAAATACTATAAATTCATTCAACCCCTCTCCTCCTCTACTTCCTCATTTCACAAACACCAGTACTTCTAGGGTTTTTTCTATTGATTTCCTCTATTCATACAATCAGTTCTCAATCTCGAAACTTAGTCATGCCACAGGTACGTAGTCAAGTCACAATAAGGGAGGCCAAAAAGTACCTCAAGAAGGTGAAGGACACAGTTTCCGAGGACGAATATCAAATTTTCATAAATCTCATCCAAGAAAGTAAAGATAAGAAGAGCGATATTGGCCCTACGATAATAAAGGTGATTGAGCTATTCAAGCACAACGGAGGATTGCTTAGCGGGTTCAACTGTTTTCTGCCGGAAGGGTACAAAATTGTCCCTCTAATGACACCTGGACGATATGAGATCAGAGAAGCTTTCCGACGACTTCCTACACAAAATCAAGACGATTATGAATGGTGAGGATGGTCATATGCACAAAGCGTTCGTGAGGGTTTTGGGCGAATTAAAGGCAGATCTAGTGATGCACTAGGCATTTGTTGTGTTTTCTTTTACTCCTATTGTGAATGGTTTCATAAGAATCTATGAAAATTGATTGCTAGTATTTTACTATGTTTTTTTAGCAACGTCTGTGGACTATGTCCACTGATGTACTCAAATTTGTAGGAAGCACGTGGAGTCTATAAATAATGCGAGACTCAAATGCATCTGACGATTTTCAACATGTGTTCGAATCTGTGCAAACAAATATGTGTATGCTGCATTGCAAGTGTTTGGTCAAACTAACAATATGAACACATGTATTCATTTGTACTTTTTTTTTTGGAAAGAAATTTTTTTTTTTTTTGACAAATACTAAATCCCAATCCCAGAAAAACTCGACTTGCCACCTGTTCCCTCACGTCATAGATTTCCGTATGGATTAAGAAACAAATCCAAACGCTATAAATTCAAGCCCCGTCTCTGGACTTCCTTAGTTCACAAAAAACACTCTAGTTCTAGCTATTACAACAGAAATTTCTTCCCTTCATAAAACCATCGGTTCTTATTCACAAAAATTATTAGCTATGCCTCGGATACGCAGTCCGATCACGCTAAGAGAGGCCAAAAAATACCTTAAGAAGGTGAAGGACACGGTTTCCGAGGACGAATAGCAAATTTTCTTGAATCTCGTCCAAGAAAGTAAAGAAAAAAGAAGCGATATCGGCCCTACGGTGGGAAAGGTTATTGAACTATTCAAGTACAACAGAGGATTGCTAAGCGGGTTCAATTGTTTTCTGCCGAAAGAGTACAAAATCGTCCCTCTAATGACGCCCGGACGATTTGAGATCCATTGACTTCCTACACAAAATCAAGACGGTTATGAATAAAGAGGATAATCAAGACGGTTATGAATAAAGAAAGCTCTCTCAGTCAACTCAACAAGAGCCTCAAGCTCGCTAACACATATTACAAGACGCAAACAGATCGATTGCACAAACAAATTAAACCGAGCCAAATTCGGGTTTAGTGTGAGTCGACGAAGAAGGAGAGAAACTCATTACGGGTCATCTAGATCTGAACCAGATTAACAGCCAACAAAGCAGACGGAGCCGGCCGACCACGGTGAGCACGAAAACTGCTCAGGTGACCAGAAACGCAGCCAAAACAGATTTTTATTAATCCACCACCAACACCCACCAAATCCAGGGAGACCGGATTGGTAACAGAACGGAGTGGGGAAACCAGCCGAATAGACACCGAACAAGAGTCGGAAAAAGAAAAACCATTCTCGTTCTCCTCCTTATTGGCCACCACCATCAGCCGCCACTATCGAAACCCAGGCACTACCATCTTCACCTCGCCGGCTGGATCCTTGAAAACCAAATCTACACTGTAGCAAAACCACCATGGAAACCGGACCACCGATTTTTTGTGTTAATTGTGAATGATTTCGACCAACAATGAATCTATGAATTTCCTTGCCATTTTTCTATGTAAAAGTTTATGACTTCTATAACTCTTATCCAAGGGTACTCTGACACTAATCCCTACATAGTCTTGTTCATATTGTAAAGCACCTACAATAGCAATTGAATTAACTGAAGGAACAAAGCCCAAAGGCGGAGCAAGAGCATCTTTGACGAGAACATCGGTGGACAGCTTAAATTGGACACTACAGAGACTCCGGTCCCGTTAAGAAATCGGAATACCAACTGCGTAGACCAAATACAACGTCTCTTTCCTAATTCTACACTTGTAGAATCTCTAGATCTCCGATTCCTTGAAGGAAAAGGAAAATAAATATCCAATTGACACAAAGAAATTTATTTCCACTTGAAAACAGACTTTCACCTCTCTCGGATTCTATTTTTACACAACCCATTTTCCGAATAGGAAAACGCTATAGCAAATTGGTAGTCTCTAGTTCCTCAGTTCATAACACACAGTTACAAGGTTTTTTTATACCAATGTCACAGGCACCGCGGCAAGTCACAATATTGGAGGCCTTACGATACCTCAAGAAGCTGAAGAACACGCTTCGCCCTGAAGAATACAACACTTTCATGACTCTCGTGACAGGTACTAGGGAAGAAAGCACACATACAGGCTTTGTGGTAGCTAAGATGGTGGAGCTGTTCGAATGCAACAGAGAATTGGTACCCGAGTTCAACTGTTTTTTACCGGAAGTTTACGAAATCACCTCTGACACCTATTATGGCGGCTGCTACAATTGGATTTCGGCGGTGAAGGGTTCTGTTGACTTCCTAAATAAAATCAGGACGATAATGGAAGACAAGGATGATTGCATGTACAAAGCGTTCCTTGATATAATGGTTAAGTATGGGAAAGAGCATGGAGACGTCGATGAGGTCTACCGGGAGGGTATAGCACTTTATGAGAAAGAGCCTTGTTTGTTCGTCGAATTCACGAGATTTTTTACAGATTAGATTGGACCAGAAAACCTGAGTTATGCATTGGGCAATCAAGAACAGTCGTGTTTTCTTTTTAATATAACAATGGATGGTTGTGTTTTCTTGTTGCGAATGCTTTCAACACATGAAGGAATATCGAAGTTGTCTGAAAACATTCAGTAGCTTTATATTATCTGAGGTATAACTTTTGAGGGATTGGGGGGACCTGTAGTGGAGTAAGCTCACTACACCCCTGTAGTGAGCAATCACGGCCGTCTGTTCGTCAATCAACTATTTTGAAGCCGCGTGGTTAGGTTGAAGAATTACCGTCGATAAGCTTTTCCACGGTTCCCACTCAGACGTGGACTCTAACACTAACTTTTGAGATTAAAAAGGTTTTTTCAGCGTACAAACCATACTAAACCAATGACCTCCCTCCAAAACAGGGAGCAGAGCAGAGAAGGGAACAAAGAGCACAAACAGAAGTGTATCAAAGAATTAACAGCAGGAGCCAAAGAAGGCTTGAGTATCAAAACAAACACCACTTTTCGGAATTAACGAAACAAATACGCTTCGGGAAACAATGACACAAATTGGGTACAAATTAATATTGCATTTGTTGTATGACGAATGATGAAACCCCCCAGACTTAACTATGCAGTCAATGAAGCACCGCGAAAATTTTGCTGTGTTTTTTTCCCCCCAAACCTACACACTTACAACTAAACACTGTAAACTAAACAAGGCCTACCAGGAAACCACCTAAAACAAAGCCAAGCTACAATTGCCCAATATTGGAAATTTTGAAATGTCCTTACTATTTAACAGGAAAGTTTAGCGCAAAACCAAGATGGCAGCTGAAAACACCACCAGCAACATGAGATACAGCCTTGGGAGTCCACTGACAGTTGATGCCGTAGAGGACACTTTTTGTGGCCTGAAATCCAAAGTACAAATGAGTTAATCGCAAGTAACAATAACTTGGCTAGTGATTATGGGGAGAGAGAGAGAGAGAGGGCTTAAGTTTACGTTTGCAAGTGGGCAAGGGCACCACAGTAGAGAACATTGCTGGGCGCAGGAAATTCAGTTGTGTTGTCTTCTTTGGGATTCACAATCCTCATGTATGTTTCTTGGCCTAGATACCATCTATCGAGATTCTCTGCTCTAAGATTCCACACTCCAACATTGTCGAGAGACACCAGAACCGCCGTCCATGCCCCAGGAAAAACCTATATACGTGAAAACATGGGAAGTAACTTAAAAACACACAATTTGCGGTTTAACTTAGCAGTAAGGAAAATAATAAAAAATGTAAAGAACCCTTACAGCTTTGTAGCTCTCACTAAACAGCAATACTGACATGTATTGGCTATACGATAACGATTTTAACCTCGTGTTGGTTGGCCGGAATGTTTCCAGAACTGATAGGAAATTGCCAAAATCACCTAAATTTGTGAACTGTGATTTGTTTGGTAAAGTAGATTTTGTGGTTTTATTAGCGAACCAAGTATCCTAATGAGCACTCCAAGAGAATAATCATTCTATTTTAGCTTCATTCTCTGAACCAAAAACTGTCTCATAGAAAGCACATAAATAACCTAAGCAGCAACTATCAAAGTGAACCACGGCGTTAATGTTGTACTTATCGCAGGTTCTTTTCCTAGTTATTTGCAAAAGTATGTAGGAGTCTCCATCTACAAACCTGTACTGTAGAGCGAGTTATTGCATCCCACTTATCATATGTATTTCTGCTGTTTTCTGTCCAATTCCCATAAGCCATCCTGCCATGGTACTAAAAGGGTTATAATCATGCACGCAAATGATCTGGATAGTAACTTCCATATGGTATGTAAGAAAAGAAATATACCCAACGACAAAAAACCCATAACCATCCATGTGAAAGCTCTGCGGCACAGTATCATTGTTTTGCAATATGACTTCAATGAAACCCTTGTATGTAGCATTGATGATGGATCTGTCGACTCGAGGCGGTCCGGTCAGTGGCGCGCTTGGGAAATCAAGCTTGTAAGCACCTTGCACTTTGTACTGATCAGCTAGCCTAATTGGTGTATCAGGATTTGCAAACGAAATCCCATTGAATGTAGCTCGGGTTTTCCCATTAATCACCACTGGCGGCATGCTCCTGAGTATGTATGTGTCTGTTATGTTGATTGAACCATAGTGAAATGAACCTTGAGGGTTAGGGCGAGCTCCACTTGCAGATCCGTTTTGCCTAATAAACAACATTCAAGGTCGATAGATGATGAGGAGTTATGGCAAGAAGTCATTATAGAACCACGTACCAGCACAATTAGATGCACTTGTTTGGAACTCGAACTACATCAACTTTTATGATAAGACAAAGAGAAGATTTCAAGCTGTTTATTAATTTATAAGAAGAACCAAGTAGACATTGTAGTTAATTTTACTCGTACAGAAAAAGATTGACTTCCCCATCTTTCAACCATTTTTAGTTTTCACATCAATGCCAGTTTTGCCGTAAAGACAAAAGAATCACTAGCTTCCTCTTTAACCAACTTTCACAAAAAGTCTAAGAACACCAATGGTCAAAAAATTTCTTTAGAGGAAATGCTTATATGGTGAATGTCAGAATCAGATAATGTGATATTTAAGGTTAGGCTACAGCAACATAAGGGGGAGAAAATTATAAAACAGTTGAAAGGTTCCCAAGAAAAAGGACATAAAACTTAGTAAAATATAAAAAGAATCAAGGGAACAAACCTAATGGACATTGCCTGGTTCACCGCATATGACGTATCATAAAAATCATTTGGCGGATCAGGGAGAGGACCAGCTGCCTTTCCTTTCGAATTGGAATAGTGCAAGATAGCAACACCGGTAACCTTTTGCCAAGTAGACTGATTCACAAACCTAGCACTTGCTACGATATAGTAATCGCTGCTTGCATTCTGATCCATGGTAACCAAAAACGAGTAAGACTGTCCTACATGGATATCTAAGCTAGTATAGTTCTGTTGCATTGTGTAGTACCCCTCTGTTTCTGCTAGAAGCAAGTTATGATTCTGGATTCGAAAGTTTAAACAAGTAGAGACCCCAACGTTGTGCACGCGAATCCGATAGGTTTTTCCTGCAGGAAATCACAGCAAAGTGGTTCAAATCAAAGAAGTTGAATCTCATGGAAGATCTTAATGCAGAATGAGTAGACCTAAACAAACAGTTTTAACTTTAAACAGTGTGCCAATCCCCATGGTTCTCTAACTCTGACACACCAAATTAGGGTGTACTCGTGCATATTCTAAATACCACAGTGACCCTAATCATCAAATTGATGGTTCTTCTCTAACGTAATAAGCTTCATGATCATCGTGAATAGGAATCATGACAAGTACACAACTCAGTAAACCCTAATCCTGTATCGTCTATTCAAAACCAAATTATAATATAGGTCTTTCAGTTAGAATCAGTATGGTTGGTGCCATTTACAAAGATGATCAAGCAAAATGGATATTATGTAATTCAATATACGGGCACACAGAGAACGAGTATAATGGTCATTCTAAACTCCTATATATGAAATGGATTTCAAAAACAACTACACAACAGAAATGGAAATCTAGTTAGCAAAAACTAACCAGCCAATCAAGAAACATGAAGACGAGAGAAATGTCGGTCACAATGTCAAGTTTCTGGAATGACATTAGTTCATAGAATCAAAATGCCACAAGAAAGCAATAATCAATTACCGGGGTCAACATTGATGGTTTCATAGTCAATTCCCCCTGGAACCAATGTGGTATTATACTGATAAGGCCCCTTGCCGTTAATTAGGACTCCATCCGGCATCCCAAGGTCATTTCCAGCATCAAGGGCCGTTCTCAGTGCCTAATATTCAAAACAGAAATATAGTCGGATTTTATTAGTTGAATCGCATGGTCTCTCAACAGCAACAAAAGATAGATCCAATGATAAGCAGTAAGCACTAACCGTATGGTTCCGGATGAACCAATCACCGATGATAATGACAATATCCCCATCCGGCATCTTGAAAGGAATCGGGATAATGTCCCGATTAGTGATAATAAAAGATCCAAATCCACCAGAAGCTCTCTGAAGATTGAGCGATGGATAGTAAAAGAAGCTACCAATTTGATCCTTAACCTGGAACTGGTAGGTCCAGTTCCAGCCTGCAGGGATGGGGCAATTCGTGCCAAGAACACCGTCTTGCCAAGAATTACGACGCATCTGCACCCCTTGCCTGTCATAACGAAAAACCCAAAATCACAAACACTCATTTAGCGCAAGCAGTTCCACCTGTTTAAAAGCAAACAAATTTTTAATAGAATACCTACCAAGTAATGAGGAGATTTTCATCCAGTTTGTTCTTGACATTAACCACAACATTGTAGTTAGTAGTAACATTAAGAGTTGGACCAGGAAACGTTCCATTAACTGCTATAACCTGCAAAAAAGGCCAATTGAGTTATAAGAAATTACTATTTGCATCTACTCGCTGTTAAAAGGCCGAGTTGTGTTAAATTAATCTTCATTAATAGTTACCCATCATTTCATCCAACTATTTATACACTGAAAATACTAGTAACATACAGAATCTGGAATTTCTTTTGCTCTAGACAAAAACCTACAAAATATCGGAAATCCTCTAAGCAATGTAGAAAATCACCTATAACGACACTCACTGATATCAATCTACTTTCATACATTGCAATTCCACTTCCAAAATCAACAGCAACTTCCAAATATTTTTACAGAACACAAAACCCCATAGGATATTTTTACAGAACACAAAACCCACATAGGAAAGTCAACCACAGAGAAATGTATGGTCCCCAAATAGGAGCAACATTTTTACGAGTCAACCCATCTATGTAGACCATCGTTTCAAATATTTCTCCATCAACTAAAATTTTTAATCACAAAACCCACAATTTAAAGATAATACATTTGGACCTTAATCCACTTAAACATACCTTCCTAGACCCTAGACCCTAGTTCAACTACTGCTTAAAGATATGCAAAATAAGTGAGACCTGATACGGGGAAAAGGGCATCTGTAGTGGCACAATGTGTAGATCTAGGACAGGGAATCTATGCCAAAACCGGAGTCAAAATCAAACAAACTTTCATTATCTGATCAAGTTTTTTAAAAACCATTTTGAGAGATAGAGAGAGAAGAACCTGCTGAGGGACGCCCAGAGGGGATACGGTGATGTAAGAGAGCTCCAATTGGAAGTTGGCAAATGGGTCTGCTGCGAAACAGAGGCTGAAAAGCAGAGCAATGTGGATCAAACCCAACATATATGATGATCCAAACAACGCCATTTGAAGCTTTTTGCAGTGATTTCTAAACGTCGATTTTGTGGGGTTTATGGGATGCTTCTAGTTGGGCTTTAGGGGATATTCACATCATCACTCTGAGAGAGAGAGAGAGAGAGAGAGCGAGGCTCTTCGGGCGCTGTGGAGTTGGGTTTTTTGAGGAAACAAGTGTGGACTGTGGACTTGTTTTTCCACTTGGGTATCGCCTCTTTTCTGGAATTTTGTGGCGCAATGCGCGGATTACGACCGGATAAGGGCTAAACCAGTTAAATCCCCCAATTATATTAGAAAATTATCTGAATCCTCTTCGTTTGATTTTCCAAGAATGTGCACAAAGAAGGAATACAAGTAAATATAGGCTAGCATGAATGATTATACGGTGCTCCCAGAGGACCGCCACGTAATGGTCGAGATGTTTTCCATCACATATTGACTGTGAGTGACTCACTTAGTAGTGGAGTCCACACTAATGTGCGGTGTTCCATGAGCAATTAATAATTTTCCAGCTAGGATAGTTAAGTCATTTTCAAATAGTCAAATGTAATCAATAATCTTACTAATCAATAACAGCTCGCCTTGTTCGGTTTGGGTCTTAAGACCCACCATGTATGATCCCTAATAAAATTTTCTTTCTGTCTCTCTTTATTCATTATCCCCAAAACCCTCCCTCAAAACTCAAACCAAACAAAGTCGTTGTGTTCACAGTGTACTGGCAACACTTCTGAACTACCAAATTCATTAAAAAGGAATCAACATTTTGTGTACCGACAATCTACTAAAGTTCAATTTGCAAACATATATTTCTATGGTGATTGATTTTTGCACTCTATTTTTTTTTTTTATAAATACACTCCGGAACTTATCTTTTAGTGCTTGAAATTATTCATAACACAATTTTCAAAGCATATTAAAAAGATAAAATTTCCCTCTTTTTCTTTTGCTTGGCAACTAAAAAGACAAATTTTGAATTGTATATATTAAAAGAATGGAGTCAAAAATCATTTTCCAAGTTTTAAAAGTAGTCAATAATCTAACTCACATGACACAAAAAGTAGTCAATAATCCTCTCTCTTCATGAGAGCTTCTCTCTTCAATAGAGAGCATCTCTTAGGGTTTCATCCCTACTCTACAGCCCCACAGCCGCCCCACTTCTACTACCCACTGCCCGCCCATCCTTGTTTCATCATCTCTCAGCCTCGCCACTTCCTTTTCTTCTTCCCAGTTTGATTTCGTTTGGGGGGGTGAGCCTCCGCCTCTCGGCCTCACCTCCCCCCGTCCCCTTCTTCCCGACCGCCGCCCTCTCCTCACCACATCATCAGATCTTCACGCCATCTACCGCCCCTCCTCACTCACCTGCCGCTTCTCTCCACGTCGCGACCCACCTGCCGCCTATCCATCTCGCTACCCACCCACCTCACTTACACCCTCTTGGCTTCAGATCTGTTGAGTGGTGATGCTAGGGCGTTTTGGCCCCCTCCGACGAATAAAGGCTTCAGATCTCGTTGGCGGCGGCTATGGAGTCTTTTGAATGGTTCTCTCCCGGAGTAGTGACTCGTCTCTAATCGGTGTAACTCGGTTGACTCAGTTGGACTCAGTGATGGGTTAGTGGGTTAGGTCAGCTCTCCGAGTTTAGATCAGTCTGTTTTCTTTGTTCTTGTTAAATTGTAGTTTGTTTTTTGATGATCAGTTTCCTTTGTTTCTGTACCAGGAGCAGTGACTCGTCTCAACTCATCATCTCAGAGTTAACTCGCGACTCAGTAATGGGTTTGCTTTGCTTCGACTTTACTGGGTTTTGATTAGTCTTTAGTTTCATTTTCATGGTTTATTTTGTAGTTTTAGTAGTAGATTTTCTTGGGCATATTCTCTTGATTCTGCTGCTCGATCTTGGAATGGAACTCATGGCCGCCGTGGACATGTGGGGCCACCTATGCCCGATGAGGCATACCCGCGTCCAGAACCTCGCGTGACAGCGGAGGCTCTCTTGCATTTATGTCCTTTGCGGTGGCGTTAGGGATAGTTGTTCGGTGGAGGTCTCCACTGCCAGTTGTTTGACGGCGTTAAGCATTTTGTGGTTTCCATGTTCCTTTTTCCACTGATATGTTCTTGTCTTATTTCCAGGAAGGACTGATTTTCACTTGGACTTCACTGTTTTAGAGTGAACCGTTGATTACTATTTTGACTTGGGTAGGACCCTATGCATTGATCCTCTTATAGATCTGCGTCTGCTTTGCAGTACGTGTCTCAGAGCTCCATGTCCGTTGTGGTTTGTGTGGTGTGCTTGTATTCGAGTCTTAGTAGTATTGGTTCCTTCCAGTTATGTTGTGAAATCATGTAAGTGTCGTTCGGCTTAGCTTTCGGGCTATATTAATGAAATGACTTCCAGTTCAAAAAAAAAAACTAACTCACAATATGTTGCTCCCTCCTATGTTAGTCCAATTTTAACATACATGCCGCTTATAAAATCATCTATATAGGCTCGTTTAGTAAATGAGCCGAACCTGAACTTGATAGTATTCTGCTCGGTTAGACTTGCGAATTTAGAGTATATATGCATATGTCATACGAATTTCACATCTAACCATGAATGTGGATAAACTTTTACATGTACATAATGAAAATTTTATAACTAGTACATGTATAAAGTTTTAAAAGTATTATAAACTTAAATTTTATACTGTAAACTTATTTGTGTACGAAATAAAAATTTTGTTTAAAGTTCTAGACTTGTATGAGAGCCTAAACATCTACGTAATAGTTTTGACTCGTTAAAGCTCGTGAATAAGTTTAAGTTCTACTCAGACCTAGGCGAGTTCGACCGAGCTTGGCTTGTCAAATTTTCATTGAACTCGAGCTCAACTCGTGTTCGTTTTATAACTTAATGAATGAATTTGAGCATTTTAAAACTCGACTCAATTCCACTCATTTGCAGCCCTAGACTGTAGGCACCCCCAGTCCTTCATTTGTGTAGGATACTAGGATCCAAAAGTGGGCCCCAAACAAGGTCTGTACATTTTCTGTACATGAACTTTCTGTATACTTTGGATTAGCGTACGTAAAATCATTTCCAGGAAGAAAGTTGTTATGTAGCCGATCATTTCCTGATGTGAAAACAAAAATTGTTACCGACCGGCTATAGCCGGTAGAAATGAGGGGAGAGAGACTGACAGCTAATCGTCAGAGAGTTAACAAATTGCATTTGAAATTTTCGGAGTCTCCGCCATTTTTTATGCTTGTCTGTCTCTCTCCAACGTTCTTCTGATTTCCTGTAACCCGGTCACATGCGCAACACTTGTCGGTCCCACTCGGTCATTGGTCCCACGTAACAATAACAATTGGGATTATCCACTACTACCATTTTTGCGAACACTGGACTCTGCTATCTTCATGGATCGGATCCTAATTTAGATCATTCAAAAGTATATTGGATGGTTCATTTTCAAAATAAAACTCTTCTGGGATCTCTTTTCAGGAAATTTTTTTATTTTGAATCCGAAATATTGATTGCCGAGATGAATTATTATTCCAGATACAGTTGGCGGGGCTTGGGGCTTGCGGACCCATGGTATAGCAGATCCCGGCGTCCATTTTTTGATGTGTGCCCACTTACACTCTTTTGTGGATTCGGGGGGCCTGTGGTGACCATAAAACGGCGTAGTTTTGAAACATTTTACTCTTTACAAAATTTACCCACAAAACAACGTCGTTTTGTGGATTAAACTCATCTAGATACGTAAGTTCCACTTTCTTTTCCTCCTAGAAATTAAATTTTTTTTAAAAAAAAAGTAACAAATTTTCAGTGAAAAGAATCCACAAATTTGAGGGTAAGAAGTAAGAATTTGAAACAAACACGTGATGTTATCATGTTCTTCTTCTTTTTTTAACATGAAAAATTATTTTAAAAAAGTCATACGGCCAACAAAGATTTCAACGAAATACGATGGAAAAAGTCACAAGTAGGGTAGTAGCCAAGTTTGTAGACACCATATATCTCCATGTACAAAATTAAGGGTCAAATCTCTTTACAACCGCCAACACTTTTTGGGTGGCAAAGAAATGGAAAAAGCCTTAGCATTCAATCCAAATCAAGATATAAAAACATGAGAATCTATAACGAAATAACTATAATAGAAAATCACTCCATTACAACTGATACGATCGAACATCTTGCTATATTCGCACAAACTATCAAAGGCAGACCGAAAATTAATTCGGGTTTAGTGATAGTGGAAAAGAGAATGAAAGATTAACCAAAAATCCAAGTTAGTAATTGACTAATTATTGGAAGTAGTTGGTTTCTCCATATCTGAAGGACACGGAGCAAATCTTTGTCTGCTACCCTCCAACCAATGGTCATTTGTTTAGCAAAATTGTCCTATTCTCCACTCTTAGGCCATGTTCCCGTTAATTTCTTACACTTTTTGTTTTCGTCTTTATTTAAAAAATCGAATTTGTTAGTTTTACGTCAAACTTTTTAAGTTTCGTGATTCGTATCGACAAGAGGAATCGAAAAGTATAAAAATACATAAACTCAAAAGCGCAAAAAATTCAGAAAGTCACACAAATAACTGAATAAGTCATGTGAAACAACTCCTCAACTTTGTTCGCTTTTGTTTCATAGAGCCACCGCTCACTCAGTGCGGTGCCAGATTCTCTGTGCCGAAAAACCCATGTGCCGGGGGATTTTGGGCCGTTAGATTGTGATTTTTGTTTTAATGTTTTAATATTTCTGGGTGATCCAACGGCCGGAAAACCCCTCGGCACAGAGGCACAGGGGTTTTTCGGCACAGAGGATCTGAGCTCACTCAGTGCACGTTCCTTGATAACTTTCCTCTCCAATTATTACTCTCATCTTTTTATCTATCTTTATGTTTTATTACAAAAAAAAAAAAAAAAACCCTCCCCTCAAATACTAAAACCAAACAAACCTCCCTCAAAAGCTTCTTCAATGGCTTGATATTGTTTTACATATCATTACCCCATTGGACCAACAGTTTAACTGCCCGCGCCCTTTATTTATGAGCCACTAGACCACTACTTCCAATTGATTAATATATGGAACATATAGTGGGAAAAATACTAAACCTACTACTACTGTTTTGGGCGGCAACCACCAACTTGCACATGCCTCATTTTTTCTTAATTTCTAAAGTTTGACCTGTCAATGACAGAATCAGAATCATATGCCATCTTCTCATCTTTTGTGTTTCATTGTTATATACTAGCAGGGACGGTGTCCAGAATTTCACTACATAGGGCGAATATTTTTTCCAAAATAATTTGTATGGCGACCATATGTAGTTCATAGGGGGGGGGAAAAATTCTATATAATACTAGGGTTTTTTTTTTTTTTTTTTTTTTGCAGGGGCGATCACCCTACTGGCCTGCCTCTGTCTCCATCCCTGGTAATACTTGTAAGTGAAGTCTCTTTTCTTTTCTTTTATGTTTAATCCGGAAAACATGCCAAAAAGCAACAAAGAGGAAATAAAATCAGAAAGAAGCAAGGAAGATAAGCTAGGTAGAGGGGAAACAACCCACGCAGAGGAGAGCCCTTCTCTTCTAGAACTAGAAGCCAGAGCTGCTAAATAATGAGCCACTCTGTTGGCCGGGCCAATTTACGAGCCCGAGACAGCTGAAAATTGAACTCTCGAGACATTCTCTGAATATACAAGACCACAGCCGCGAAAGTTCCCCATGAATCCTTGAAAGTTTTCAAGTAAATGTTTGGACACAAACTTTACCTAAAAGTAGAATATTTCAATACGACCACACTTATACATAGACTTTGCTTTGCAGAGCGCGTAAGCGATTATTAAGCTGGGTTACATGTTGGGTACAAACACGTTATGAACCTACATCCGTAACCTTATCCATTTCTATAAATATAGACTAATTGTGTTTGTAAGTAAATCCATAAATCATAGGAGTATATACACTTTTTCTACATGTAAGATAAAAGATAGAACATTGTCTCAAAAGGTCATGAATGATTCAAGGTGTTGCCAATGAGAGGTCAATACAGAATCTAAAATCAAGATTGTGACAATCCTTAAACCACTTCTGGGTAAAATGATGGATTTTCAGACTTTTAGCTTACCAAGAAGATTTAAACTTTTATCGAATCCGGAGAGCGTCCACGACAAAAATACATACTAAGATTGACGCACAAATCAAGAATGAATTGGACAAGTTTATAACTGAAATGTTGAAATGTTGGGAAAGGGAATGGGATTCTCTCCGGTCTGTTAATAAATCCAATTTTCTTGAGACAAATGTGTTTCCTAAATATATTAAACGATATCCAATTAAACATAAATTTGGGTATGTCTATTGTTCTTGACAAGGTATAAGATATCAACGGTCTCGATCATCAAAAAGACTTGAGAAAGACCCAGGAATGACCCGGACAGAACTGTGCTGTCTCTTAAAGGGACTGGACAAGAGGAAGGGGATAATCTTTTCGATTAGTACGAGAAATCAAAAAAGATAAGGGGATTGTTTACAAAACCCTAAACCTTTGTTCTCGGATAAAACAATAAAGGCATAAAAACCATTGGTTTAAGGAAGGATTGGCTGCATTGATCCAGTCAAACCGTGCAGTTTGAAGTCAAAAAAATTTGTTATAGAATCTCAACATTTATCAATGGGAAATGAGTTTTGTAATCCTCCTACAGTCCAATGCCAAGTGCAATTGGCTGGCATGTACCATACCCACGTGAGGTATTCTTTGGTACTCCGGAGCACATTATGCCCTCAAAATTACGCGCAAGTTAATCAGGGCACCTTATTATAAAAAATAAAATAAGAGTTAGGTTATGTTAATTATTATTATTTTAATATTTTTTTATGACGGCCCGAACACCTATAGTATTGGGCCAACCCAACACTTTGAGAAGTCAAGCAGTAATTGGGCCATTTCTTGGGCCAACCCAACTCTTTGGGAACTCAAGCAGTGTATGGGCCTTTTTGCTAGACAATGGGAACTATACAAGCCGCTACATCAAACCCAACATCATTCGAACCTCTTTTTTTTTTTTTGGGTGCTAGACAATAGCCGATAGGATGTTAATACTATACTATATGCTAATTACTACAAGGGCCAACATCCTGTTCCTTGAGTAGCCTACACCATCATAATGGCCCGAACACCTACAGTATTGGTCCAACCCAACACTTTGAGAAATCAAGCAGTATATGGGCCATTTCATGGGCCAACCCAACTCTTTGGGAATTCGAGCAGTGTATGGGCCTTTTTGCTAGACAATCTGCTGAGACAAAAACCCAATTGCTCGATCCAGAGAAAATTATGGGTACATGAAGGGTATCACGTGGTACCCGTGCGGCACATCCGGGCCGTCCAAAATGCAACCGACGGTCCGGATTGAAATGCCGAGCGGATTTTAAAAAGAAAAGAAAAGAAAAAATGTGTTTCAATCCGAACGGTCGGTTGCATTTTCGGACAGTCCGAACATGCCGCACGGGTACCAAGTCACTCATACCCTATTTGCACCCAAGTTTTTCTCCTCCATCAAACCCAACATCATTCGTTTTTTTTTTTTTTTACTAGACAATAGCCAATAGGATGTTAATTACTACGAGAGCCAACATCTTGTCAATAGAAGTTGAACCTTAGACCTCATGCTCTAACGGAATGCTTCACTTTGCCATAACTCAAGGTCTAACCCAGCGCCATTCATAAACCCTCATTTATCCCAATGACCTAGATAACGTTGGTACAGTCTTTTTGTTTTTGGCTTTTCAACATCTTCTGTTTGATTCTGTAGGGAGACTACTGCTTGAATTGAATGGGAAAGAATTTAGACACAGCCAATTAACTACCAATGGCAATTGAAAATTTCCAAAATTTCATAACTTATTGTTCTGATGAAATACAATGAATGTTGCCAAACAACATTTCCAAAAATGGACTTATAGACCTCCAGAAAGAAGGGATTATACGACATATTATTCGGTCGCTGCAAAAAAATCTATCCTTTCCTTGTTCTGCTTCTTTGATGTTTCCCAGACAACCAAACGGAAACGAAGCATGGCGGATCATAGCTGCAAATACTGTAACGAAGACTAGTTTCTAAGCTTCATACATGTTATCCAACGGGTACGGGTGAATATAAGCCGAGTCCATCGACCATATGTTGACCGATGCTGTGACATTCACTCCTGTGGCGTTGTTGAACAAAAATACTCGTGCTGCCCCATATATTGCCTTGGTCGGGTAAATTCGCGATGTCACCACTGTTCTCCCTCCTTGAGCAAAGCTCTCCACGATCGAATGGTCCACCTGCATTTGTCCTTACCAATTTAGCTACAAACATTCGGCAAATGACACAAATTTAATTGGAAAACTACTTGTAAACTTTGTTTATATGTGTGACATACCAATAATCTCATAGACAATGTTTCACCATCGAGAACAGGGACCGTGCCCCCATAAATCCTCTTGTTAATATCATTCGCATTCGATGACCTGCATAACACAAACATTGTCAGATCGAACTATCACAGTACTACATTTGTCCAAGTAGGGGACGAAACGAAGCAGAGATGTACCTGATTTCGTCGGAACAGAAGAAGGTCTGGTAACTGCCATCGGTGTCCTTAGAAATGTAGAAATAGACCGGGGTGAATTCGGTGAGAGAATCATCAGCGATAACAAGCAGTCCGAAAGGTCCGAGAGCACCTCTAACAATAGCACCAGTGGTGCTGCAATTGTAACCAACGTCTGCTTCAAGTGTCCCCTCCAATGCAGCCTCGTCTACTTCAAACGTTGCACTTATATCCAACTATCATGATTTCAACACGAGCCCGATTAACCGGAATACGAGTAATCAAGCACATGATTCACAGTGTGTAGTAATTTGAGAAAATAAATTTTACCTGTGTAGCAGAGGTTATGTTAAGTGGCACAACTGATCCAGGTGCAAGCTCCACCCCCAGGTACTCTGTGTTGTTCAGTCTCAACTCCTCCACTTCCTCCACTGGCCATTGGATTATGTTAGTTCCAGTCTTCATGTCAAGCACTACAGTCCTTGGAATGCTCTGCGGATCATAACATTGCAAGGGCATTAAAATCTTGTGGACGAATGCATGACTATGTTACACTGGTCCTTCATTTTGGCTGAAGTAACCGTGTCGATGTGTCTAACAAGCGTATCTATTTTGGACACTTGGATTCTTTAATTGTCATGATATTTATAGAAAGTGAAGAGAAAATTTGCTAGAAAAGCGATATTTTCTAGTCTCACGTGTACATAAAATAGCAAAATCATATTATTTTAACCCCTTCTTGTTTAAAAACCTTTTTTAAATACATTTTACGATACATGTCTGGAAAAAAAATGCAATATATACTACAAACAAGTGTTCAAGACGTGTCCTCGTACCTACGCCCAATTAGAGAACACATATCCCAGTATCCTAAGATTTAAGTTTAGGAGAATGCGATTCTTGGACTCGCACTCACACTCGAGTCCATGCAACATAGACGCAAGATTCTAACCAACAAATGATGGTCCATAACCAGGAATCTGGGGACCCTGTAATGCGGGGTGCACTATGGGGGTGTAGTGCGCGATCCGAGACGATTGATGGACGGCTCGGATCGCAGAATACACCCCTGTAGTGCATCCTACATTACAGGATCCCGGGTCTCGTAACCAGTCACATCATTCTGTATGTATATTCTGTTTCAATCTTTTTTCTATAGGAAAATATCAATTGCTGATTTTGGTACAATGATAATGATTTGATACCTGAACAGATGCCCAGCCCTTCAAAACATCATCACCTGCATTGTCAGTTTCTCCAATCCAACCCCACAGGATCCTCCTCTGCTTTATCTGGTCATAGAATGTCTTTGATGCATAGCATTTCCCATAGTCCACCCGCAACCCGATACCCACATCCATCTCCGGGTCATCGGGCGTCCATGTGTTAGTACTTGGATTATACGTCCCCAGTGCGTAAAAATCCTTTTTGTCATTATCCAAACTCGCCTTAAGCACGTGCTTGACACCCGGCCCATTAGCCGACGTGTCCAACCCATTTGTACCGTTTGTTGGGACCGGGTAAAAATCCACGCACTCCCACATACCCGTACCCGGGACTGCATGCAAAACCCCATCCATGAGCTCGAAGCTAGTGAAATTAGTGGTCTCGTACACCAGAGTAATGCCCGTTTCATTAACCTT
Organism: Vaccinium myrtillus; assembly: GCA_016920895.1. Lineage (NCBI taxonomy): Eukaryota > Viridiplantae > Streptophyta > Magnoliopsida > Ericales > Ericaceae > Vaccinium > Vaccinium myrtillus. Next base: position 24,573,097 of record CM029280.1, on the reverse strand, counting down.
TGACCCGATAGCGATCCTCCACGTGCCGTTTAGGGCATACCATGCTGTAGTGGGGTCCCTAAACTCCGTTAGTTCAATTCCGGTTGGGGGAATCATAACCGGGTTATCCTCATACTTGACCCATTTTAGGAGGAGGGGATCAGATAGGTTGGCAGGGTATGCTAGGTTTTGCACCTGAACGAGGTCATCAGTATCACCGGTGTACAAAATTATGATCTGACCGTCGGGAAGGAGTGTGGCGGACCCGGTCCAAACGCCATTAGAATCGTACCAGTGATCGGGGACCATGGCAAGGGGAAGGCATAACCAGTGGATCAGATCCTTTGATACTGCATGGCCCCATGTTATGTTGCCCCAAATTGCTGAATCAGGGTTGTACTGGTAGAAAAGGTGGTACCACCCCAAGTGATACAATGGACCTGCAACCACGAAATGTTGTCCCTTGTTACCTCATGAATTCTCAGTAGTAACATTTTTTGGGGCAATTTTGCAAAATTTCATCTGACTCCGTACACAATTTTACAGTACAGGGACACTTCTTTAATCCATTAACAAAATTTTTTATTCAAATCACTCAAGTGGAGCTACACGATACTGTTAGATTTCTTGGAGGGTTCCGAGTTAAAACCAATTAACAATCGGTAGAGTAGTATCAACCATGTACGGCGAGACCACCAAAAGACCAAATTGATATACAAAATGGAGTCAATCGACTCGGTGATTTTAAAATTTTAACTAAATGTTATCCAATAATCGTCCCAGTACCTCGGGCCAAGCATTATATGACTCTAAATTTCAGACTCGTACCTAAAAATTCTCGCTCCGCCCCTTACGAGAGATGACTATATTATATAGGTAGAGTGCCATTAAAATTTCATGAATCTCAAAGTACCTTGTGGAGGAGTATATGAATGAATGCACAGGCAAAATTAATGGATCTGGTTGGCCGTAGAACAAGTGAGCGCCCCTAATGGGAGAAATGTCTCCGAAGCACGTGGAATGCTGTAAAAATGACTCAACTCGCTTCCTTTTCTTCCTTTTTTTTTCCTTTCTTAACACTAGATTACGAGCACCTCGACTGATTCCTTTTTTCGGTCCGATCAAAAACAGATCATTCACAGAAGGACTTTAAGATTCCCAAAAACTTAGGCCCCGTTCCGCTAAAAAAAACAGTTTTGTTTTAAATCAAAAACTATTTCATTCCACTATCAAAAAACCACTTAGTTTTTATGCAAAACTAAAAACCAAAAAAGCCAAAAAAACTAGTTAGTGGAACAAGTTAGTTTTTTTTTGCAAAACTAAACATACAAAAAAACTAGTTTAATGGAACAAGTTAGTTTTTTTGCAAAACTAAAAACCAAAAAACTAGTTAGTGGAACAAGTTAATTTTTTTGCAAAACTAAAACATCCAAAAAAACCAAAAAACCAAAAAAACCAAGTTAGTGGAACACCCCCTTAATTTCTTACCGCCTGACTCTAAGAATCGAACCTTAGTACAAAGAGCAAACACACCAATCAATCGGACTGACAGTTGAGATTGGGACCCTTGAAAACACATTGGACGGCTCGAATTTCCCCAAAACAATTTTTAAAAGCATCAAAATACCGAAAAACCCTTAATCCGTAATCTTTGATAGGATCCGTGACGCCCTAATAAAGTTGGAATCCCGATGAGGGACAAATAAATGGGAATGGGGACGGAGGGAGTACTTCTCATGTGAGCTTGTAAAAAAATTGGGTCCATTCTTTTGTTGCTTTCCCGTGGGGTTAGGTGGTGGGCACCCTACGGTCAGAATCACTATCGTGCACGTTAGTTGATTGATTGGTTGAAAGTAGAAACCTCACCGAGCACATTTATATCAAAGATTATTGCTAAATTTATTTGACTTAACTCAAAATTGTAATTTATTAGGCTACGTAATTGACTTTTTATTTAACTTGCCACTTCAAGAAAACGTTTCTGGAATTGTAAACACGTCTTTGTGTAATAACCAACCAATTTTTGGACATTTTTTCCTAGTTTTTTTCTGAATATTCTGACTTTCAATATATTACTATTCTGAATTGTCGCGAATACACAAAAAAAAAAAAAAAAGAAGAAGAAGAAGAACTAAAGACGGAACTACTACATCGAATTTCTCAGCTTACTGTGGCTTTTATATTAATTTTAAAATTCTTCCTTAATTTTTTAGTTCCTAAAATTTTCTGGTTGAGACGAGTCGATAAACTGAAAAATGTTGACCTTGAGTTGATGAAATTTTAACCAAATCAGAAAATAGGTCTGTAAATAACTTAAAATGTAAAGACATCTCAAAAACACGCTAAACAAAAACAAAAATGCAATTAATTGGCTAACAAAAGTAATTTTTGCTTTATTGTCACGTTACCTAATTTCATGCACGTTCCAATTTTCCCAAAAAAAAATAATAATAATAAATAACGAAATAATAAAAGAGGCCACTGGCCCACATGGATGATTCAAAGATGGGCCCTTCACACCGTCCACATAAATCACGACCCTTGACCAGCCTAGAGGCTGCCTTATTGGTCCGTAACCCAAACCCAATCATCTCTACTTTCTTCCAAGAAATTCTTCACACCCGCATACTCTTAGAATTCCGATAACTAAATAAATAATTTTTTATTTTTAGAATAAAAAATTAAATGTTCTCATTTTAAAAATATTTTTTTTATTCTATTATGCGTGGCTGTGAAGTTGGTGCCCCCAAGACCCTAATTCACCGTATATTTTTGTAGGATTCATACATTTAGTACTAGAATCCACATAAATAAATGATGAATAAACGTGTTGGGACACCGAGCAACAGTGCCCTAAGACTACCTATTATTTTTTGAGTACTTGGGTACTAAGTGACGACGTCCCAAGACTGTTCAAATGTTTTTTGAGAATTAGGGTGAGTTTTCAATAAATAATACCGTCTTTTCACTGTAGTTAAATGTGGATGTAGTTTCCGCTAAATAATATTTTTGTAATGTATATGAAGAAAATAGACAATTGGTGAAATACTGAAAATACCATTTAGACGATGAAAAAACTAACGTGTCACACGACCCATCTATAAATGAAATTTTAAAAAGGGCAACTAAATAAAGTGGACCAATTATCGAAATAAGAAAAAACCAAAAAAAAAAAAAAAAATAGACCCAACACTCGGGGACCAAACATAAAATTCCTCTCTGTCCAACTAATTGATGAGCCCACTGGCTGTGGCATAGATTATGACAAGTACCACACCACATGCATTAAATTGAACCAATTAAAAGCAATAAAAACACTTTATTTTCGTTTAATAGAAAATAATCGGACTAAGACTAATTTTATTGTCAAATTGATGTAGACTAGATAAATAGTAATTTACTAGCAACCAAAGTACCAAACTAGTAATACTATCTTGATGATTTTAAGGTTGAATTGCACTTTTTCCCCTACACTTTCTCCTAATTACTTCTGTAGACAATTAAATTGCTGATTTTATTGAACTCCACTATTATGGTAATTTTTTTTGGATAATTACTATTATGGTAATTAGGAATTAACTCAACTGGATGGTAGAAGTGATATTAGAATGACGTGGCTTAGATTGTACCAAGTTTTATATAATTTTATTTTTCCTATACAGCATTATCCATATTACAAAACTGTGAGAATAGCAAGTTGAGTGGTAGCCCAAGTGTTTGGAGATTTAAATCTCACTAACAACATCTACCAATACTGACTAATGCCAGGCAAAAACAAAAAGAAAGCGGCGAGATTAATATTTTTTAGAATGGTAATACCTACTTTGGGAACCCTTTGTGACTTCTAGCACAAATTGTAGATTTACTTTACCTATTAAAAGAAGTAAAAATAAATTAATGAGACAAGAAAGGACATACCATTAGGATCTGAAGTAGAAATCAGCCAATCCCACCAAAAAGCAGCCACAAAAAACAACCATAAGATTTGGATTAGTATCGACACAAATATCCATAATTACCATAAAATAATTAAAAGTGTTGAGGATTGATGTGTAATAAAGATATAAAAAGGGGGTTGACAGGTAAATACCAAATTAAAACACTTTTGTTAAAAAGTGTAACCGTTGTACCTACCATTCATCCAATTCTTCATCGGCTGAAAATGGTAAGCAGTCCTCTGCCAAGCCAACATAGCATTAGTCCACGGGAAAACCGGACCGGTGCCGTAAAACTCCCGGACCGCCTTCTCCGACACCCCCTGCGCAACCCCCCTAGACGGCGGCATTGAACTCTCCGGCACCACCGACATTAAAGGAGTAGACAAATCCCTTTTACCATCATTGTCCTTAGATTGTGGATGTGGGTCTTGGTAGAGGATTAAAGCAACTAAAGATGACAAGAAAAGCATGGAGAGGAGTACTCCGGCGAGACCCTTGAGCGGTCGGCGGTGAGCCGCCGGAGGGTGAGGGTGGTCCGGCAGCCGAGTGTAGGCGGCAGAGTGTTGGAGGTCTTGAGGGGTGGTGGTTCTATGGGAAGAATTGGAGTCCATTTTTTTTGGGAGGGGGGTGGGGGAGGGGGTTGGAGTGTAGAATGGAGATAAATGAAAAGGAGTTCACTTTATTTATAAGGGCACGTGATTAAGGACAGAGATGAACTTGATTTTATTACAGTATATAATTAGAGTAATTAAAGATGGCTCGACAAAATTAGTTCCTCACTTAACCGTCCTTTACTACAATTTACTGCGATTTTCAAGCATACCTTGTCTTGATGTATAAGGGAGTGACCCAGCCAGTTCAGCTTTTTGGAGACTTGAGTGTCGGGTCAAGTCGCCGTACCGAACGCGCATCTCATCTGTCCAAAAGAAATGTTTTAGACCACCAAGATGCGCGCTCAGACACCACGTCAGTTGTATCCTATTTCCACCCAAATTTGATCCATTTATACACCTACAGTCATATGTGTGTGGGCTCCACACACTAAATGTTTTGGTGTGCGGGGGAGACACATTTGTGAGTACAGGTGTGTAAATAGGTGGGGTCGTAGCATATATAACTGTTTCAAGCAAACCTTTTTTGATGTTAAAAAGTCATAAGTGTGTGGACTCCACGCACTAAATGTTTTGGTGTGCGGGGTAGACACATTTGTGAGTACAGGTGTGTAAATAGGTGGGGTCGTAGCATATATAACTGTTTCAAGCAAACTTTTTTTTGATGTTAAAAAGGAGTGGACCATCCAGTTTAGTTTTCGGAGCTCTCCTGGAGCCTATCTAAAGCTAAGTTTCCATTATACTAGTATTTTTTATATTTCAGCAGTATTTTTTATATTCTTTAACAAGTCATTCTCTTTATATTCATCAACTGATTAGAAACTTAGCAGAAACACCATACACTTTTTATTGTAGTGGGAAGACGGTATTTTTAATGAAAATTTAGCCTTGAAATCATTCTTTTTGTAAAGTTTGCATAGAATATTGGTCGCGCTCAACATTTTCTCTATTTCACACTAATGAAGATAATTCCGAAACACATTTGTCATGGAAAAAGGATAAGTTGACACATTAATTTTTTTTTTTTTATCTCTAGTATTTTTCAATTATGTATGGATTGATGATGTGATATTTAACATGGTTAATATTTGCGTTAATTTTTAAATTGAATGATATTTTAAACAATTTAAACAGTTTCAATTATTAGTATGAGACCTCGAAATGGAGTTCCAAACAATAAGTGTACATACATCAAATGGTGCATGTACCCCATAATTGGGCTAAATAAATTGTAGAGAAGATCCATCTGATTTTGATAACGGGTGGTCTTTTAGGCCTTGTTCTTGAATACATTTTATAAGATAAAATCTAATTTTGATAAAATGTAGTGTTATTTAGAGGTGTGATAAAATGACATTGTTTTGCCAATGGATTAAATCTAGGGTTGATAAATGTGTTTTACAAATGATTTTGTGAGATAAAAACTAGTGTTGATAAAATCCGTTAAGAAATGTTAGATTTTATCAAAATTAGATTTTATGAAATAAAATCCATTTAAGAACAAGGCCTTATAAGAAATTTTTTGGATCCCTTGGACAGTGAATGAGTCAGATCGGGAGTGATGTGTCAGATATAGATTGGGTGGGGCAAATCCTGCTGTCCAGGTCAATTACACCTCACCTAATTCGTTTATTTGGAGGGAGAAGGGTAGGCAGGGAAGGGTAGACAGGGAACTTAACTTGTACTGTATTAATGTAGTAATATACTCCCTCCGTCCCAATTTAAATGTCCCTTACGGGAGACCGGGTTACTTTGAATTAAAAAAATAAAATACTTTCAAAATTAATTTTTAAATTTTTTTTGCACCGTTCAAAAGATCTCAATGAGTACTTTTGAATGGTGTAAAAAATTTTGAAAAAAAAATATTTATAAATACATTTTCTTTTAAAGTCAAAATGACACGACTTTACGTAGAGGACATTTAAAATGGGACAGATGGAGTAAATAATAATAAGGGAGTTGAATTCTTTTTTTCGCATTTATTATTTTTCCTCTTTTTTTTTTTTGAATTATTAGTTCAACTTAACGAGAGGGATTTAAAAAAGTAAAAAATTATGATCAAAATTTTTCAAAAGTTAACAAAAGAAAAAAATAATTTAAATTTTTGTAGATTATTGGATTATTTTTGTTTTTATTCATAAAAATTTTAGTTTGGTTAATAATATTTTACCTTTTGGATTCCTCTCGTTAAAGCGAACCAATAATCACAAAAAATTGAAGCTCAAAGCTAACAAATGAGAAAAAAAAATTGAATAAGGACAAAAAAAATCCGAATAAATTATTTTGGCGAAACATAAGTATGTTTTGAACTGATGGGCGCGCAATTGTTCATATTAGCGCCCCTTAATTTATACTTACTAAGTCCATTTATTTGATTACTTGGAGTTTAAAGCTTTGTTTTTGTATTATAGGTATTTGGAGGCTTTGATATAAAATATGTGCAAGGTCGAAATTTACTCGGCGTCGAAGCAAAACCGTGGTCAAATTAATTCTAATAGGTGGGTCCAATGCTATACCAATTAATTTGGAGAATTCGGGATGGACCCGTTGGTAGTAATTACCAAGTTTGGAAGTTGATTGGTGATACATATCAAGGGCATTTAATTACAAATTGTGAAGGCAAGAAAATCAAGACAAGGAAGGCTATTTTCTTGCTTAGGAAAGTGAATTATTTCGTGGACAAATTAGGAGCTTGAATGGAAACTTTGGAGGCTTGGAGAGCACGTTGGCTTGGAATAATTTCCATATGAAAAGATGCACTGCGGAACAAGACTTGGAAAACAATAAACGGGATGCAGTACCTATGATTATCGAAATGACGGTTGTATAACTTTGAGACATATTTTTATGATTCAATCTTATTCTTCCTATTTAGTGTCATGTGTTCGCTTTCTGTGATTGCAAATACATAGTTATGCAACAATTTTTCCTAGCGCATGAAATTACGAATTAGGATAATCTATGCTTAGGGAAGACGAGTCGTGCCTAGATTAATTAGTTATAGAATCGAAGACGATTCGTGCCAACCGAAGATAGGTTATGCCCGGTTTTCAATCACATGCTATTTTCTTGTCGATCTCGCTAGGGCTTGTAGCTTTTAGCGAGTGATTGTTGTTTCGGTAATTAATTTTCCTAAATTAATATAATTACTTGGTTGCAAAGTTAGGGTGGATTCAAAACCCTAAGATCCTTTTTTCATATTATTTAATTCACAATCTTTCTTGCTTTTCATTATGTAGATAATTTTAGAAACCAAACTCAAATCACTTTATCTTGAATTAATTTAGAAATCAATTGAAATAGTTGCGGCTTAGCCTTATAATCCCTGAGGACGATACTCGGAATACTTATCACTATTCATTTGAGTAGTAGTAATTATTTCGTTTAATTAATTATTTTTGTGTGAAAAACGACTTACCATGAACCAGAATTTTTTTTTACCCTTTTATTGACTTAATGCTAAGTGTGTGTAATTGTCTATCTCCCCTCTAGGCTAGCTGTACAGATCTGAAATTGTCTCCTTGAATTGGTAGTTGAAGTTTAATATTTAGATTCTGTACCATTTTCAATTAGACATTTTTAGGGAAAAAACCGAGTTAGTCATAAGCCATCCATGGAACAGTACATTTGAAAAGTCCGAACTCCGAAGTGAGATCAAATCAAATTAAACAAAAGGTGATATATACGATCACTTAAAATATAATTTCAAGCTTTAGAGGTCATACTTAGTACAGACTTTAATTTGCTTAATATTGCACAATTGAAAAATGTGGTACTGAAACAATCTTATTCAACGAATACAGTATTTCCTATATATGTAATTTTTTTTTTGGTATGAGCAAGGTATTGTTGGTCTGTGCTAGATAAACTCGTTTGCTAGCCCGCCAGTGTTTCTCTGTTTGCAATGCAAGCAAACAAAAAATCAAGTAAATAACTGAGTTACTACGATTGAAGTCAGTAAAAAGTAGCGTAAACGGCAACGACAACTCAATGTAAGCAACAAGTAAAGACACTAGATTTGCACAAATAAATCCATTTCATTGATCAACTCCAAGCATGAAAATTAGTTATAAAGTCGACGACTGGCTACTAAGTTACAAGTTTAAGGACTCACACATATACCATTATACCTAACCCTCTTGTTATAAACTTATAAGACAAGACTTGTACTCCTTGATTCGATTTGATTCGATTTCATAGTTGACTTGTGTGGCTCCCGTGGTTTTTCCTCACGTTGAGGTTTTCCACGTATATCTTGTCTCTTGTTTTCTTTCCTGTTTTCATTACGCACGTATTTGTTTGTTTTTCTGTGATTCATTGTTCCCAAGATCCGTAGGGGCGTTTGCGTTGTATGATTGAACAGGTGTTCGCGATAAAATCCATAACATACCCCGCGAAATTCGATGGTATTAGCAATCGATTGTGGTTCGCTACTTGTAACAGTTTCCAATTCCCTCCCAATCGATCACTACCTGCCTTTCCCCACAAAAATCTCATCAGTGCGCCATACTCAATCCCCTTAACCCAGATTTCCAACAACCGTGGCTTCGGCTTTGGAAAGCCCTCCTCCAGGTTAGTTTATTTTTTTGGTTCCTCAGAAAACTAAGATGAGAAAACCTTACAAAAGATTAGCTGTCATATTTTTCAAGGTTTTGAGTAGTTGTAGTTTTGTTTCTATGGTTTATTCAAGCTTTTGATGTTGATTTCATTGGGTATAGGGGAAGGTGGAATCTTACCTCGGTTCTCCCGACACTCGAGGAACTCTTCCCGGGAAAGTGGTAAGAGTACTCTCATGGGTGTTGATACATACCCAGAATTTTGTACCCAGAATTGACCCAAACACACACACAAGTGTGTGGGCTCCACACACACTGCAGTGTGTGTGTTTGGGTCAATTTTGGATACCCAATTCTGGGTACTTAGCATTATTCGTACTCTCATACCATAAGAGCATGCTTGGAGGGGTAACAGTTACATCATGTTTTAAGGAGCTTATCTTGCCGTGGCACTCAGTTTCTCCAATTCCTAACACTATGGGATTGGTTAAATCTGAAACTCACTCATAATCATTATGGGCCCTAAAAGCCCTTTAATTTATTTCAAACTTTATATATTAATAAGTTGACGAGGACTTCACTTACTTAATTACTATCAAATTGTTTTTGAGAATGGGTACTCTGTGAAATATTCAATGACAAACAGTCCTAACGGAACAAGAGCCATAGGTTTCAATTGTTAGACCTCTTCTGCATGCTTATGTGGGCACTTTTTATTTGGCACTTTCCACTTCCATTATACAAAATAACATGTTGAATTGGACACGTATAAAGGCGTGTATATAGAGTGTCGTGTCAGACACATGTCTTGTCTGATACTTCTAGTTTCCCTTGGTGTTGTTCTTTCTAAATTGGTGATGTTGCTTGGTGATGAAGTTAGGTTAATGGTTTGGTTCAGAATTTGAGTCATATGTTGAACATGCTAGTTTGCTCTTCTTCATTCTTTCATGCAACTTTTCAAGTTTGCTGCCAATCCAAGTTAAACATTCCATGTGCAATCGATAATGTGTTAAGATACTAGTTGAATGACTAGTGTTGATTGCATTTTGGTTGTCCACTTGTACTAAATCTTGGCCTTATTAATTAGTTTGGCCTTTTCCTCTTTTGTTGGGACTTTTTGGCTATATTTCTTGCTTATCCTTCGGTTCTTTCCAAGTAACCTTCTTCTATACTCAATATATTCTCTTTAATTTGCTGATTAAAAAAAAAAGGTTGTTAACTAAATCAAGCTTTACTCTTGTGATTGCAGGTGGTTGAAAATTTTGAAGGGGATGGCTACGTGGTGAAACCCATTTGCAAAGGATTACATCCATATGTTGGATTTGGTGTTTTTAATTAGGTTTTTGTTCAAACAATATTTCTTTCGGTACTTAAGGCATTTATCCTATTGTTTATGATTAAGTGACTATTTCATACCTTATTTTGCTTGAGATTTCTTTTGTGCAAATGTTTTCTTAGGAAATACATGTTACACATGAATAGTTAATTTGTGTCTCGAGGAATGAAAGTTAGGTATTGCTAATTATGTAAGGTTTTTTCAACTAACTTCTTAATCAGCTGTGGACTTGTAAAAGTGATGAAATATTTTTTATCAATGGCACATGGTTTTGGTAAAATTTTGTCCCAATAGCATTTCTCTCTCATACAATAATTGGATTGTGGTGAAAAGATGATTTTGTAACAAGTAACCTCTTGTAACGAAATCACTATTATTGTGATGAAATTTCTTGTATAGTAATGTTATGGAAAATTATTTTTTGTCACAAATGGTGCGTCTGCACAATTTTTTTTGTGGCTGTGATGAAGTTAATGATAATGTAGTGACAAAATAATTGTTACTAATTTTGTTTTTTTGTGACAAATGTGTGTCTCTCACCACAAGCTTATAATGACGAAATTAGATTACCAATTGTAACAAGTTTGTTTTGTCTCAACAGCTTTCTAAAGACGAAACTTGAGTTTTTGCAACAAAATAGTTTGTCACTGTAAAATTTTTGTATATCTAGAAATACTTTATCATGACAAACCTCTGCCTAGTGGCAACAAAAGAATTACCTATTGTGACAAAATATTTTGTCACGACTTTAGCGAGTGATTGTCGTTTCGGTAATTAATTTTCCTAAATTAATATAATTACTCCATGGGTCGCAATCATGTGGTTTGTATATGGTACTGTAGGCAGGCTGTACTCTGTGGTCCGAGTCCGACCATTAAATTGTGAAAGTATGTGCTGGCTCTGGATTTCATCAGCCGTTGTGCTTTTCCGGTAATTTAGTACTATAAAACAGTAATGACTAGAAGTGACAACGGCTCGTGGAAGTCATCGTTTCACTTTTACAGGCATGTTGCTTTCGCCGTTGTTGTGCCAATTTGCTCACTGTTGTGTCCAGGGTTTAATTTTTACAGATTTCAGTACTTTTGCTGGAGAATTTGTTCCCCTGTTCTCAATGTCCAGATCTTTGTAATTTGTTCATTTGGGTCTATTATTTAATGACAATGATTACTCGGACTTTCAATCTCAAAAAAAAAAAAAAAAAGCTACATATGCATAACTATTTTGAAGAATCAAGCCATCTGGTTTTTTTTTTTTTTTTTGAATCCCCAAAACGGACCAACAAATCCGGACGGAGGGAGTACATTGCTTCGAAAAGTCAAACTAAGTAAATTATTTTAATAATCGTCAAAGGCACCCCAAATCCCATTCTTAATCAAATATTTTTATATTAACACCATGCGTGATCTGATTGAAAATAATAAAAGGAATACCAAAGCTCAACGTTTCTTGCACCGTAGGAGATGCGATCAAGTGGGTCCCCCTCAACTTGAAAAATACGTGGCAATTTTATCATCACAAGGTAATGTGGACCCTATTTAATGGGGAGAAACAACGAAAATGATAAAGGGACAGACGGAAATGTACCGATGATGGACCGATGGCGTCGCCGACGCCGGTGTGGGTCCCAAACGGCTCGATCCGTCGTTTCATTACGGCATGTTATCGCTCACTGTTGCAAATTCCGAAATTTTGCGAAAAATCGAGGCAATCGGACAGATGGAGAATGAGCTCGATCCAAAATCACCCCATTTCATCCAAAATAATTTGATTCTGATAACGATGACCGGCTCGGATCGGCCGTTTGGGACCCACACCGCCGTCGACGACGCCGTCGGTCCCTCATCGGTACATTACCGTCGGTCCCAATAGAAGGGTTCGAGAAACAAAAACCTCTTAGGCCATGTTCCACTAAAAAGTAGTAGTTTTTTAGGTTTTTGGTTTTTTTGATCTTCAGTTTTTTAAAAAAACTCACTTGTTCCACTAAAGTGGAGTAGTTTTTTAGCTTTTTAGTTTTTAAAAAAACTCACTTGTTCCACTAAAGTAGTTTCTTTGATCTTTAGTTTTTTTTAAAAACTCACTTGTTCCACTAAAGTGGAGTAGTTTTTTAGCTTTTTAGTTTTTTAAAAAAACTCACTTGTTCCACTAAAGTGGAGTAGTTTTTTAGCTTTTTAGTTTTTTAAAAAAACTCACTTGCTCCACTAAAGTAGTTTTTTAGCTTTTTAGGCCATGTTCCACTAACAAAAAACTAGTTTTGTTTTAAATCAAAAACTACTTCATTCCACTAAAAAAACCCCTACAAAAAACCAACAAAAAAACTACTTCATTCCACTAACCTAAAAAAAACCAAATCATTGCACAATTAAGTACATGTACTTTAATCATTGCACAATCAAGTACATGTACTTTAATCATGTAAAATTACGAATTTGCCCTCCCTTCAAAAAAAAGATTTGTTTGGGTAGAAGGGTAGATTTGTAATTTCATAACACAACCAAAAAAACCAAAAAACCAAAAACTTGTTAGTGGAACTAGTTGGTTTTTTTGAAAAACTAAAGATATAAAAAAACCAAAAAACTAAAAAACCAATTAGTGGAACATGGCCTTAGTTTTTTAGTTTTTAAAAAAAACTCACTTGTTCCACTAAAGTAGTTTTTTAGCTTTTTAGTTTTTAAAAAAAACTCACTTGTTCCACTAAAGTAGTTTCTTTGATCTTTAGTTTTTTAAAAAAACTCACTTGTTCCACTAAAGTAGTTTCTTTGATCTTTAGTTTTTTAAAAAAACTCACTTGTTCCACTAAAGTGGAGTAGTTTTTTAGCTTTTTAGTTTTTTAAAAAAACTCACTTGTTCCACTAAAGTAGTTTTTTAGCTTTTTAGTTTTAAAAAAAAACTCACTTGTTCCACTGAAGTAGTTTTTTAGCTTTTTGGTTTTTTGAGTTGTGTTACCAAATTACCAATCTACCCTTGTACCCAAACAACTATTGCTCCCTTTTTTGAAAGCCACGACACACTAGCTAATAGGAATGTGTTTGGAGATTTTTTTTTTAATTTTATTTTTATCAAATAGAAAAAATCATCCATGCAACATGAACGGTTATCGGACATCACAAGCTAAGGTGTCATGTTGCTAGTTTTTTTGCTGTAACAATTTTAGCACTTTAGCCATTAACCGTTCAAATTTTGAAGGGAGGGCAGATTCGTAATTTTACATGATTAGGGTGCATTTGGCTGATGGTATAGTTGTTTGGGTTTTTTTAGTAATTTTACATGATTAGGGTGCATTTGGCTGATGGTATAGTGGTTTGGGTTTTTTTAGTTTAGTGGAATGAAGTGGTTTTTTTGTTGGTTTTTTGTGGAGTTTTTTTAGTGGAATGAAGTAGTTTTTGGTTTAAACCAAAACTAGTTTTTTTTTTAATGGAACATGGCCTTATTCTATGATCATGACTAGGGATGTCAAAAAAAAACCCGCGAACCGTGAATCCGAACCGGACCGAACCGAACCGTAGGTTTTGGATTGGGTCCGTTGATTAATGGTCCGGACACGGATTGAAAAATTAGAAAACTGTGCTTCCCGGTTTTGTTCATGGATTTTCATAAAAGAACCGTGGATAAACCGAACCGGACCGTGAGAATTTAATCAATAAAAAAAAAATATTTATATATATAATATTGGGATAAAAATTATAATTAAACATATTATTCTTAATTTTATACCCTAAATAGGTGAATGTGGTATAACTGAAAAGTAAATGTGCAACTGTAATTAACAATTGTAATTTTGCTTGCACATATATTAGCTACTCCCTTTTTAGACTTTTGTTGTGAAAAACTTTTGTTCCAACTCGTATATTATGCTTTTTAGTTTTAGTTTTCTTTTACTACCACTAATCAATATGTTGTTGGTGACTTGTTTTTTATTAAAACTTAAAAGCTACAGATGAATTTGTTCCAAAAGTTACATTGAGAATGTGAATGTGGAATATGTTTTTTATTTTATTTTGTGGAATGTTATAATCCAAACCGTGAACCAACTGTAGTTTTTTAGCTTTTTGTTTTTTTTTTGTTGTTTTAACCGGATTTTTGGTTTGGACACGGAATGCCTTTTGGTGACTTTTTATTTTTTTATTCATTAATCCTTAAAAAAACTCATCCATAATCATGACCAAATGGTATGGGAATTTCGAAAATGATACACAAGCTAAGGTGTCATGTTCTCAAATTTTTTTTTGTTAATTTAGAATGTGGATTTGAAAAATGGGTCTTCATTTGTCATTTGTCATATTATTTATGCATTTGAGAATGTTATGTGGTGTGCCCATATCATTGTTGGGGAATGAAAACACAACACACACGAATTTTTGAAAATGAAAAATAATTTCCCCATTCCCAATTAAAGTACATGGAAAGATATTTAGTTTTACTAGTTTTTTTTTCACTAAAATAAAGAAAAAGTATTTTATATTCATATTTTTATTATTATCGAACAATGGGTTTTCAAATTTGGGGTATCTTTCGACGATCAGAGACGTTCACCACGTAGAGTTCGTAAAGTATTACATGTGTACCAAAAATCAATTCGATCGGATATCGTTAGATGCCTCATCGGAACACAAATAACTTGAAAAAGAATGGGTTTAGTGATTTTGATCCAGTGTTTGTGTCCATTTGTGTTCCATTTCTTTTCAAGTTATTTTTGTTCCGATGACGCATTTAACGATATCCGATCAAGTTAATTTTTGGTACACTTGTAGTAATCAATGAGCCCTATGCATCAACGTCTCCGATCGTCGGAACGATGTCGGCAAAGCCGCACCATAGGTGCACAATTTTATGTTCAAAAAAATGATATGGGTAATTGTAATTTTGCTTGCACATATACCGAATGGTGATGTGGCGGACACAAAAATGCACCTCACTCAATGATGGGCTTCTCATCTCGCCACATCACCTTTGGTGTGATGTGATGCAAAATAATTAGGTGTACCCATAGCATTCTTGTTTTTGTTAATTCACAATTTTTTCACAAGAGAGCTTAAATCTTGAAAATTTAGAGTAAAGGGTTGAATTTTTTTTTAGTGGTCTATTCTATCCATATTAGTTTTAATTTTGATTTTTTGAAGGAATTTCACAACTGTTAATCTTTCCATAATTCATATTTTTAATGACAATCGAATGTCGAAAACATAAATTGTTGGTTCTTTTGGTTTGTTTTTTTGGGCTTTCCGACGAAAATGAAATTCAATCGAGGTCGTTCACAATGTTCCCTAGAAATATGGACAAATGATGAATTGAGTAATATTGCTAGTGTTATCCAACCCTCTTTACATGACTTCACGGAAAATCATAGATGCCTTCGGTTGAAAAAGAATGGGTTTAGTGAAATTGAAGTCCTTCGAGTGAATTTGGTTATGGAGAGCCATATGAAATTAGAGTAGAGGTTCCTTTTGCAAATGTTTGCAAGATCTTTGGCCATTCTACTAACTCTTGCACTATTGGGCTCATTTGGATACAGAAAATCACAATTAGCAAATTAATGTTACTCCTTTCCTATGTTCTTTTTGCAGTAAATTTTTCTAAAATGACCTAAAAGCATTTTATCCATACAATGACCAACGTGGCAAAATATGGGACCCACTCATTTACACGTTCAAAACAAAAATTTTGGCTGAAAATTTCAAATTTCAGCGCTCAAATTTCGGGAGTAATTTGAAACTCCCCAACAAAATCAAACCCAACTCCCCCTGACTTCTCTCTCTCTCTCTCCACACACCAACACCACCGACTCTAACCGCCACTATCCACCACCGACGTCGGCGCCAACCCCGCCACCAGCCACAATCCGACCACCAACGATGCTGACCCCGCCTCTGACCTCCACTGACGCTACCCCTGCAGTTCTTTTCAACTCCAGTCGATCTCCTCTGTCTCTCACCCTAACTACGGAAGATGGTTGAAGAAACTCGAAAAGACTGAGAAGAGTACAATGATCAGCGTCGTGTGACGGCAATCACCGAGTCTCCTTTGGCCGTATTTATTGGGATACTTAAATCTTGATTCAAAGATAAAGTCGAGCTTTTTTTAGTGTATGCATTCTAACGGACCATTCATTAGCCACAATTGACTTTTGATTTTTGAATGCCATGATGGTGTCATTTCACCACTGTTAATTTTTTCCATGTCGAATTTTATTGTCCTGATACAATGACAATCTGATGTGAAAACACAGTAAACATTTATTTGTTTTGGTTCTTTTTGTATTTTATCGTTTGCATTTTGTTTGATAAAACAGTTGATTATTTGTTTGAGTTGATATTCCTCTCAAATGCTTCACATTTTATACAAAAGCTAGGAACAACTATTCCCACTTTCACATTAATCTTTCCATGGACATCCAATTCATGAACCAAACTCCACCTAAATTTTGGTTTTTTGAAATGGGTGTTTAAAATCATGTGGATTGAAAAAGATGTCCAAACTTCAAAGGCATTGATACCGAACAATGGGACAATAACATAGAGGAACTAAAATTTGCTAGGCACAGAATTGTCCAAATATGAAGTTAAACAGGTGATGAAACCGTAGGGAAGAATGAAGGGAAGTTAAAGTTCAAGATTTTGGGTTTTTTTGTGTGTGTGTTGAGAGAGAGAGAGAAATTACGAAAGGAAGGAGCAGCGTCGGTGGTGGTTAGTGGCAGGGTTTGCAATGGTGTTGGTGTTGGGAGAGATCAGGGGAGTTGGGTTTGATTTTGTTAAGGAGTTTCAAATTACTACTAAATTTGAGCACTGGAATTTGACATTTTCTTTTGTTTTGAAATTAATTGAGTGGGTCCTTTCATTGGGATCGGTGCTTGGGTCATTGCCCGAGCTCTTTGCACGACATCTAAATAGACCTTTCGAGGTGAATGAGCTCTAGTCCAGATGGCATTTTCTTGGGCCTTCCAATCGGGAGGTCTTGAGTTTCACTAAAGGCCAGGCAGTATTGCAGTGATGGTTCATACCCCACCTCCCCTTTCTCCCTGAATATCGAGTAATGTAAGACTGTAAAAAGTTCTCTCGAGATATGACGGATAAAATTAAACAGAAATTTTTTATGCATATCTCGTTTTAAAAGGCATAGTTTTCCAAAATATTTAGCAACCCAGTTGCTAAAATCAACCATGATTTTAGCAAATGAGTTCAGCAAGTGCTAAAATCAATTTTTTTAAATAAAAAAATGAAGTGGTTCCCCTGTATCGTTTTTCGATTTTTTCGCACCAAATTAAAGTACTCTTCGTGTACTTTAATTCGGTATAAAAAAATTTAAAAAATAATACACAAAAACACATAATTTTTTTATTTGAAATACCATGATTTTGGGCCAGTAAGTCAAAGTTACTGTTTTAATAATTCTTTTACCACAGCTAACACCTAATTTATACATACATTACGTCCTATGTCGCATAAAGTGGTAAGAATTAGATTAATTAAAGGAAAACACGAAAATAGCAAGTCATTGGCCAGAACCAGTCCGAGGAATTTGTTGTAAATTTCTATCGACATGGAAATTGTCTTACGCCGAGGTTACTGGGTACAGAATCTTATTGTCAGTCATTCACATGTATGGGGGAGTGTTGAATCTAAAAATTCTCTCTTCGATCTCTTGAATCGGATCTGGTTCTGTACAGATCTCCTCCGTCCCACATAACTTTGTAAGACATGAAACCACGTTATCAAAAATAAAATCAAGATTTGATAAAATCACACTTGATTTTATCAAATGAGGAAGAGTGTTGATAAAATCTCAGTTTTTTTTAATGTAAAAAAGTTGAGATTTTATCAACTCTCCTCCTCATTTGATAAAATTAAGGGGTGATTTTATCAAATTTTGATCAAATCTTTTGAAAAATTAATTAGGCCGCCGGTCGGTGACGATGTCCAATGGATAAAGTCATTTTCAATTCAGAAAGAAAAGTACAAAGCTTGAATGATTAAAAACAGCGTATTAGAGCATCCTCATCAGGGGAGGCAAATCCCCCTGATGGCTAAGTTGTTGAGTGAAAGGGGGGGAAAACCCCCAAAATCAGACTCAACAAATTTTTTGTAAATCTGCAAAAGTTATAACTTTGCTACAGTAACTCGGTAAATTCTTTGAGACACTATTCACGGGTTAAAGCAATTCTCTCTCTTGACTTCCTAAATAGAGTGTCTGATTTTGTGAGTTTTTTAAAAAGTGACTTGTTAATTTATAAAAGGTGTTTTTGAGGTTAAATTTGGCCCAATTTTTGTTGAGCCTGATGAGGATGCTCTTACTCTGGGGTTAGTGTTGTAGTTTGTTACACAAGGCCGGCCCCAACGTTTGGGTTGCCCTAGCCAACCCTTATTTTGGTTGCCCACTAATTCTTAAGTCAAAACAATAAATTGATATACAAGTCAGAAAAAAAATTCAAATTTACATTGGACTTTCAGCTTGAATAACTTCAAAAAAATCACACTCATAATATAATCCCGGTTTAGTGCTCTATGATGAGCAAGATCTGATTCAAAGAAAACTTCTCATTGCATTAAGGAAACTCCAATATTGGGACCCCTACTTCTTCAAGAGTTCATTTTAAACAAATTATAAAATACAAAAAATAAAACCAAAAGGATACAAAGATAAACGTAAAAGATATGATTGTAAGAGTTTGTTATGAAGAAAATAAAAATGCTTTATATTTTAAATATGACTTGTGCGAAAAAATAATAATAAACCGTGTTAGCTCACTCTTTTTTCTTTTTCTTTTTAATTTTTCACCATTAGAATTTTTTTAATTCAATGTAAGAAAATAAGTTCTACATTGTGTTTGTTAAATGTAAATTTTTTGACAAAGTGTAATTGGGTAATGTAATTTTTGTAAAATTGTGGATTGGATGGGGAAAAAAAACTCCAAAAATAACAAAGAGAAAAGGGGAAAGAAAAACATGACAGATTCCACCAAAGTCAGGAAAATGATAGCATGGGGAATGGACCTCATGCTCTCAAGCTTGGAAGGCATTAGCCAACGCCACTGAGGCAATCGATGACTTAACGCAATGTATGAAAGTTTAATCATATTTATATATAATCTTTTTTTTTTTTGGGTTGCCCTTGCCCGGGGGTTGTCCAAGCCCGTGGTCTTGCTGGGCTTACCCCAGGGCCGGGCCTGAGTTTGTATAAGAAGGGCCTGAGTTTGTATAAGAAGTGTCTTGCTTTGGAGGCCTAGATAGTTTGTCTTTAACACTTGCCTCTAGTGACGTTACGAATAACTATTTCTTTATGTGGCGTCATGCATGACGATTGCCGAGAGCCATTAAGTAACACATGACCGCGCACATGTGGCCAGACCAAGATTGATGCCATGTGGCCGGGGACTGAACAGCTCGGCAATGACGCGTTTCCACCTCTTCTATATGTCACCTTGCAAGACCCGACCCGGCCTACTTCAACATGTAAATGTAGACAATTTTTTTATCATTTCCTACTCTGCCTTCGTGGCTCACTTTCTTTCTTTCTTTTTTGAAGGGACCCAAATGGGTACCGCCACCTGGTACCCGTCGGCGCATCATATTTGGACGATCCAAATTGAAGGGTGACATTTTTATAAATTTCAGGTGCAAATTTACCCCAACAAATTTGGACAGTTCAAAACATGTTTGGACGGCTCGGGCGTGCAGACGAGTACCACGTGGCGGTACCTTATTCACTGTAAGTTTTTCTTAACAGAGCAACATAATTGAACTGGCCCCAAACCCTCTAATGCCTCAAGTTTTTTCAAGTGTATGACATGTCTTTGCCCCAATTATCTGATGATAAATCTTATGTCAAATAAATATTAATTCGATCGCCAAAAACAAACTTGTAAAAGTCGTGAACTATAAGAATCAAGCTTACTAAAATCTGGAACTTGACTAACATGCACCCTCATAATTAATGTCCGACTCAGCAAGATTGGGGTTATCTTCCTTTTTCCATCCACAAACATGTGGACGTCAGAAATTTTTGGCTATTTGCATAATGATGCGATGTGTCATTCACTGTTCTTTTTTTCTTTTTTCCCGACGGTCTAGGCAGGGACGGAGCCAGAAATTTCACTACGCAGGAGCAAATTTGTTTCCCAAAATACTTTGCAGGGGCAAATCTATATAATTCATGAGAATTTTTTTCTTTCTATATAATTCTAGATGTTTTTTTTCTTTTGCAGGGGCGACCGCCCCTACTTGCCCCCCTCTGGCTTCATCACAGGGTATAGGGTATTCAAATCAGCTTACGTGCACCTCGACTAATCACATCTCCGATCTAGTCAAAGACATAGACCATCCACGCCGGAACTAGGAGATTCACAAGAAATTACTCCTTCTATCCCCAATCTTTGGTCCCAAACACCACTTATTGTTGTCCTAAATTTTTTGTCCCAATTCAAAACTAATGAAATTCCACTTATTAACCATTTCTTTTTTAAAGTACATACATATATGATGATGTTTTAAAGGGAAAAGGGAGGGAAAAAAAGTATGATAAGTGTAATGATTATGTTTCCCTAATTAGTTGGAATTCCTAAAAGTAACTAATAAATTTGAACTGAGGGAGTACTTTCTTGCGACTTAACCACGAGAATCGAATGCTGATCAATTGTGTGGGGAGCAAATCCACCGACCATCCAGACATACCCTTGGGGCTTTCTTCTTTTTTGCATCCATTGAAGAAAAGTAACTGAAACTTCTATTATTTTCCAGTTTCCACATGAATAAAACCTATCCTCTGTGCTACTAGATCTATGGGGCATCCCCCATCTGAAATTCTGAGGATAGATCATAGTTTCTGCCCAAAAAAAGAGAGACAGGAAACCCCGACTAGATCCATGAACAATGGATTGCAGACTTGTCCTAGTCAACTCCATTTTGCAGCTATATACATATGATCCAAAACAAGTACCATAACTCAGGGAAATGGAATCGAGATCCTATATAATGTACAAATTTTGCTTTTTAAATAAACAATTATTAACAAATAAAGTTAGTACATTTCTTTGTATACCACCACATGAGGATTCAGCAAACCAAAAACATGGGATTTAGAAACAGAAAATAGAATGATTTGGGATGCTATATGGCACTGCGATAAAACTTGCAGCCGATAATTCAAGATATAAGGAAAAGGATTTACAGAGAAATGGGGGGAAAAAAACAAGGGACTCCGATGCGCTTCCGCATACAAAACCTCTGTGATTTAGTATTAGCTTCAATCTTGTATCATTCTATTGTGGTATTTGTTAAATCAGACTGTACTCTTTGTATCCTATTTATAGCGAACTCGACTTCTTCCATGCTGTCAATGACTTGAGAAAATTCATGACCTGCATGAATGAACAACAGAACTTGAAAATGAGTTCTCCAGGCTAATACAATCAGAAAAGAGGAAAATAGAACAGACAAACACAGAGGTACACTTGTAGGCGTCAATTCAAAAGTGCGAACGACATTGTCAAAAAGGGCAGTAAGAATGCTGCCGGAAGTGAATATGAAAAACCCACACGCTGTTGAATGGTTCAATCACAGTCTCACAGATAAAGAAACATGCATTTGAGTTTATATATCAATAACAATCTCTTAAATGTCGTTCATCAGATGCAAGATTTCATCTTTTCAACAGAAGAAGCCAAGCCAAATTATTTTTCCAACAGAAGACAAGCCAGTTGCCCCGAGTTTGGAAGTTTACTAGTTCCATTCCCCTATAACAAATAAAACCTACTTTCGGTCATGAAAAATGAAAAATAATTAGTACCTCTGAGGGGTCCCTGAGAGAATAAAATGCATTGCTTTCCTTCGGAACAGATGACACCAGGATTCCATAACCACGATTTCCTTCCCTCAGAACCTGTTAAATAGTAAATCCCATCTTCGTTTGTTACATGTTCAAAGAACAATGAGAGCCAATATAACTATCGGACAGAAATACTGGTAATAGTATTTGGGGTTAGTCCAGTGTTACCTTGAATGCATCTTCGTCAGTCCGGTCATCTCCAACATAAATTGGGAGCACATCGTCACAATTACTTAAGCCTGCATCAATTTATTTTGTCATTCAATTGCTTGAAATCAAATTATCCTTCACTACAACAAACAATGAATGAGTGAACACAGAAACCAGATATTAACTTACCCAATGACTCAAGTAAGAACTCCACAGCTTTGCCCTTATCCCAATCAAGCACAGGCCGAACCTCTAAAACCTGAAATAGTGGAAAACAGAGCAAATGTTTTGTAAGAAGACAAGCAAAAGAGTACTAACTTTGAAATTAGATAAGTCTGCAAGCCATCATTAAGACAAACCTTCCGCCCATGTGTCAATCGGAGACAAGGGTAGTCCTTTAGCGTTGTCTCGACACATTGTGCAATTGTGGTCCAATACTGAAATAATCCAAAGAAGCTCATAAATACAAATCCATTGTTGTTGGGGACAAAAAAGGAGTTACTGAAATGTCTAATTCAACTCTGGTGCTTAGAATAACCCTTACCTTCTCATCCACATTACGGTAGTGCACAGAGACACAAAACTTGTTGTTCTCCACATTTGCCCCTTTAATGTCCTTGGTTGACTCAAGAAGGGATCTAAAAACCTGATCATGCATGGCTAAATCAGAACATATTTCTACTATAGGCAGAAAAACCAAAACTCTTATGCTAGTACAAAGTATTGTATATGAGTGCAATAAGACGGCTACCCACCTCCTTGATCATAGGTAAGAATTTACTAGCAGGCTGGAAAAGGTTAACTTCTTTACCCTATTAACACAAGAAAAGAAACACATGAAACCAAATCAAAGAAATATTTCAAGAGAAACAGACGATTGAAGCATAATATAAGTGTGCAAGAAAGACGGGTATCTAAGCCAATTACCTGCTTGTCAGTGGACCTAAAACAGTCTAGATGGTTATTCGTCATAGGCCGAACAGGGCCCATAATGTCCATCCCATGACTTCCAGCATAGTAGAGTTCTGTTAGTCCAACAAAATCGTACACCTGAATGTGTGGACCGAGTTTCAGTAAAGATAAAAGATGACCTAAAAATATAGCTGAAGATATGTATGCATGCACACAGATGCACATTTATATGATGCCAAAGAAGCTATCCAAATGACACCAAGGCGTTACTGTTGGAACAGATAACTGTACCTTGTCACGGCTTCTGCCGCTTATGATTGCTGTTGGGAAGTATTTCGCAACATTCCTCACAGCATCGCGCATCTGTGAGCAAGTTACAAAGCATCAAACATATGAATGTATTGCAAATGTGTTTTTACAAGTCAAAGTTAAAAGAATAGATTCTCACAGCATCAGACATGAAGGCACGGTCTGGGTTGTCTACGATAGGGGAAAGAGTCCCATCATAGTCCAAAAACAATGCAATCCTCTTGCCCTTCGCGTAATTCGTTATTTTCTCAAAAGATGCAAGTGCTGAGGGATACTTCAGCTGCAGCACAAAAATTGATGGTCAAATAAGTGGTCTAAATATTCATCCCATTAAAGATCTGAGGATTAACAAAACATTGAGGGAAAACTTACCATCCAGTTTCGATAAGCAACTTCAGTATCAGTTGCTGCCGGCTCAGTGCCAGATTCTTTAGCTTTCTTCCTATGGGTAGGAGATGAGGATTTCATTGCATCCAGCCAAGAGCAGGACCGGACATCATCAACCATAAGAGATTTCCTCTTTGGAATTGTTAGGAGTAGTCCATGAGGAAAAACTACACCAGGGGGTGAGTAAAGGCTAGAATAGATGCCCACTCTTGCCTTGCCCAAGGTTATGGGTGAAGGATCAGTGAGAACAGGAGCGTTGTGATTAGATTTCATTTCCATCAAGTCCAGCTTTGTTCAAGAAGATATCAATTTGAAAACTATCTGACAGTTCACGTTTGGTTCACACAACGGCAATGCCAACTCCAGAAACAGAACTTTAATCAACCCTCAGTCTTACAAGTAAATCTTGATCTCACAAGCAAACTGTGACGAAACCAGGCAACAGAAAGATTCCTGCAAAAAATATGCATTCGAGCAATTACGTCTGAGCCATGGTGTGGCAAAAAAGTTTTGCGTCACTTCCTCAAGGTATACAAAGAGAGAAATATTTGACGTACAACAAAGTAAAAACTGCAACAGAGTGCATGGTCATAAATAGGCCATGAACACACTAATTACCACGTAATGCAGGCCACCCAAATAACTAAATCATAGGACTAAAAGCAGTGAGGGAAAAAGCTTAGACAGAAACTGGCATTCTCAAGTGCAGAATCATTTGAAAGAATCCCCAAGCAAATAATGGATGAATCAAACATAGTTTGAAAACCAAAATACATACAGATTTGACAACAAAATCAACATGTCCTGACCTTTCTACCTAAAATCTCATTACCAGGATTACGACAAAAAATTGGAAATATCAACCTTCCCTTGGGACACAACTGATGGGTACAAGTAGTTACTACAAGAACAGCTTGTATTGTCTAGATAGGCACAAAATCTTTTAGATTTGTAGCTGATATGAAGGGATGAAAAAATACTTCACAGATTCATTTTGTCATCTAGTCTTCTTCAAATCAGATAAATTCAACGAAAAAAGACGCTTGAGATTTCCAAATTGGAATACATACAGCAATGAATTCTTAAATAGAAATCTGCGATATGTTCATGGAAGAATGGGACATCACGATGCCAAAGTTCATATGGGAAGTTGAATATGAACCAACAACAATACCTTAAGAGATGTCCATTTTATGACAAACCCCCCAATAAATCATTGTCACACCAGAGATTAGCAGCTGTTAGTAACTTTCAGATAGAGAAACCAAAATTCATTCTCTACGTAAGTGGGCCCTATAAAAAAGTTAAAACAGAGCTATGCAATAGGAGACTAGATAAGTTAAAGAATACTTGCAGCAACAAAAGAATGACCTGCACATTCCAATAATTTCAAAATACTACCTATCATTGAATGAGTTAGGGATTGCGAAGGAGTACATGTATATAACTAAACATACTTGTGCACCACATGAATCCAAATCTTATGGGCCAATACAGAATAATTGCGATCACTAACCAAAGGTACCCAACAAAACAATACTAGGAAATAAAGTAAAATTGTTGCAAGTAGATTATAATCTAAGACACTGCCATACTTTTGTTGCTAATCCCACATCCCATAGCAATCACAAATATGATTACAAATTTTCCATACACTGTGATAAAATGAAGGAAATAAAAGAAACAAGCAATTCTTTCTTTTTTCAACAGACTTTGCAGATTTCATATAGTCCCTCAGCAGCATCATAAGCCCAGAATATTAGGAGACACCACGTATAGAAAAAGAACAAATTTTCGGCTTTGGGCTATTATAATATCTTTGACATTCTACTCTTGTTTGTTTTATCTGACTAGTAAAGTAGGAGCGATCACGACATGCACAAAATAGACAATCTGTTGTACTCCCTCCATCCCCAAAAGTTAGTCGACTACGAGAAGATCTGCAATTTTTGGAACAAAAGATAAAGAACTTTGGTTCATAATTGTAAAGTTTATAAAACCAAACTCAAGAACAATTGAGATCTTTAATTCGGAGCAAAGAAATTCAAGAAATTGTGTACGGAAGTACTTTATGTTTTGATCCGAAAATCGCACTTTTATTTTAATAGTGGACTAACTTTTTGTGACAAAGTGAGTATTCATTATCACAAATAGTAATTGACAAAAAAACCAATTAAAAACAAAGAAGGTTATAAAGTGAAGATGAAAACAATGACCATATCACCATCAACTCATTCAAACACAGTTTTCTGGCCAACAAAATATCATCAAGAAAACAGCAGTGGTCTTCTTGTAGGGGCGAAGGGTAAAAACTGAACCAATCAACCATGAAACTAAGCAATTTGGCCTAAGTATTTGTTTGCGTACTGGTAGGGGGGAAAGGGTAAAAATTGAACCAAACAACCATGAAACTAAGCAATTTGGCCCAAATATTTGTTTACATACTTTTATTCATCTTTTCTGATTTTTTGTTATATATGTGTGAAATTTCTTGGATTAATCATCATTAAGGAATTTAAAGAGTAAAAAACTACAACCAAAAGCCAAAAAAAAGTTCACTAAAGACCAAAACAAGGTTTGAAACAACTGTCTTTATTGTCTTTAGTGTCGTTTTATTCCAGCTCTTTCTTAATTTCGGTCAATATGTTAATACATATCTGATTTCTCTCGTTAAGATGAATGGTTAATTTTTAAAAAAAATGACGAAAAAACTAAACAAAAAATCACTAAAACCCAATAACACAGACTATCTTAAAGGAAAATTAATTTAGGCCAAACTCACTCAACAAATTTGGCATAATATCCCTTGTTTTCCCACATGAAGCCCATAAACCGGCAACAAAGGATGAGAACTTTGTCGATGCCAAAGAGATACGGATTACGGAGTACTATTTCTTACCAATCCCGAATCCCCACCCTCCTCCCAGTAATATTATATTTCAACTGAATCCGATACAAATTAAAATGATAAATAACAAAATTCCCAGAAATATTTTTGCTTGATATGATACTTGAACAAATCCAAACATTTGAATTGAATTACTTTAGGCCTTATTATATTCGATATCTAATTCACAGTAATCAGATTCTCGTTTTCTCCTGCGTCTGAATGAAGAGAGAGATTGATTTACTCCATTTGGTCAAAAAAAAGAAGCCGTATTCAACTTTTTTGATTCCACACATGGGAAAATGATAGAAGATCCACATCAACAGTTACCCCACCCTTTTCCGGCAAAAGCATCAATTCTAATAATCATTTCTCGCCGAACACCAAATTTCCAAAAGGCAAGGCACGAAATCTAAAATAAAATACCGGAATTGAATAAACCGTGAGTCGGAAATTCAAAAAGACAGCACAAATTTATCATAAATTAATCTACACCTCTCTTTTTTGGTAGAAAAGGAAGGTGCATTATGAAATTAAACATCCATAAATTAATCTGAACACCGCGCTTACAAGGTATCAACGAAAGCGTACCTCTTTTTGAGCGAAACGTCAGAACGTGTATGAAGAAACGAAATGCGAGCAAATCTTCGAAATGTAGGTTATGGAATCGAAAACAAAACCCTATAAATTGCAGAGAGAGAGAGAGAGAGAGAGAGAGAGAGATATGTGCTTGGCTATTGAATGCGAGATAAAAAAGGGGAGAGAGAGAGAAGAGGAGAGTTGAGGGAGGAGGTTGGGTATTTATAGAGGGAGGAATGGAAAGCGAGGCTTAACGGAGAAGGCAAATGCGCGGTTGGTGAATCAGGAAACAGCAGCTGTAATTTCCATTAATAATTTAATTACAAAAAAGTACTCTCGAAAAAAAAACCCCCAAAATTCAACGCGTGGGTTCCGAGTCATTCGACACCCCATAAAACTTTTCTTGTTGACCAAGAAAAAATTGCCTGTATTTTTTACTGCTCACTTTTCTGACAAGCTTGGATGTTGAAACTTGGACGATTCAAAAAGTATTACTAGGACAGAGAAAAAAGTTTTTCGAAAACATCCAATAAAGAGATATAAACCGTTCAGATTTTCGTTCTTGTAAATTTGAACCGTTCATAGCTCTTTTTAAAACATTTTCGAAAAAATTTCTTTCTATGCCTTATCATTCGTATGTCTGAACGTCTGAACGATTATATATATATGTGAGAGAGAGAGAGAGGAGTGTCCATGTAAGAGGGTGTTTGACCCCCAACTTTTTGCATTTTCTCATTCTCCTTCTCTCTTTTTGGGTGTTTGGGAGAAAACACCGAAAACTCATTCTATGAGAATGAGTTTGAGTTTTCCAAATTAGGCTATGAGAATGGGAGAAAACTCATTCTATGAGAATGAGTCT
This sequence comes from Vaccinium myrtillus, assembly GCA_016920895.1. NCBI lineage: Eukaryota > Viridiplantae > Streptophyta > Magnoliopsida > Ericales > Ericaceae > Vaccinium > Vaccinium myrtillus. The sequence continues at coordinate 24,544,780 of CM029280.1, read as the reverse complement.
TCCAAATTAAACAATCTAGGAACAATCTAGGCTAGAAGTGAAAAAGAGGTTCAAGGCTCCTTTTCTCATCCTCATTCTCATTCTCATTTTGATTTTCCCTTTCAATTTCTCTCACCCATTCTACCCTTCCCTTTGTCCTCCATTCTACACCTCTGGGTTCCCCTTTATTCCTATTCTCATACGCATGCCTTGTTTATTTTCAATAAACTGAAGACCAACATTTATTCCTGTGAGAAAAAGAAGACCACCAAGACCAACCTTTGCACTCATTTCTTTTTTTCTTTTTTTTTTGGCTATTTAAATTTGGAATGTTTATTTTTGTGTAATGTTTCGATTTGAATGATTTGTTTGTTGTTTTCGGTTATTGTGTCATGTTTTTTACTATATGTCTAATGTTGATTATGTATGTTTTTATAATTTGTGTAATGTTTATAATTGTAATTTTTGGACCAACTTTTTTTTATTTTGTGGCAATTACTCCAATTTACATAATTCTTATTAAGTATGTGAGACTTTTAATTACCCAAAAAAAGGAAGATCAAAAAATATTTTCCAGAAAAAAAAATCAAAATTGGACTGGTCGCGTTTACAAAAATATTTCTCAATATGACTTTAAAAAACTTGTGAAAAACAATACTCTAACACATTTTTAATACCATAATTAATAAACAAGGGCAAAATGGTAAACAATCAATCCATAATTCATTTTCAACATTGTTCTCCCAAACACTACTACTGTTGCAAAATGCATTCTGCACATTTCTCCCAAACACTCTTCCTACATTTAAAACACATTCTGGCCATAATCCAAAAAACAAAAAAGTCAAAAAGTGAAAAATGAAAAGCTGAAAAGTAGGCTCTCAAACACCCCCTAAGAATCTAGTTGAAATTTGGATCTTTAATTGTAGAGATGAACGACTCGAATAGACATTACACCCCTATAGTGCAAGTAGGGTTGCAGACTCAGCTCGTTTAAAGAGACTCGATAAGTAAATTAATTTGACTCTACTCCTTCCGAGCCGAGATCAAGCACCACAAAACATGGCTCGCTCAGTTGCACCGGTGGTGGAAAACTTTTGTTTGCACCGGTGGTGGAAATAATTTAAATGTCTAATTTAAACTCTTAAATGTATAATTATTTATCAATTTTAAAATATCACTAACTTTATATCTAGTTGTAATTGTAATAGAACAGTGAACAAACAAATCTGGATGGAGGGAGTAATTTATAATAGAACTAATTAAAATCTACAGTATCAAATAAGATCCATAATGTATTTTTTTAGAGAGTTGTACTACAAAATATGTACACAATTTTTTTCAGTCCGAATACGTGTACGTACACACACGTACATATGCGCACGAACACATCTGAATCGTCCGTTTCATGAATTAACGGTCCAAATTTTAAAGAACTCTTTCATGTAACAGTTAACTCTTACATAGACCTTGATTTCCGTTGCACCAAAAAAAAAACTCTTACATAGACCCACGTGGGAAAGATTTTGGAAGAAGGCGCGACGGACACACGTGGAAATTGACCCTCGGCCACACACAAATTCGGGAGTCACGGACACCTGTGTTCTTGTCAGGCCTTACGTGGCCATGTTACACCTGGGGCCCGCCACGCAGGTTGGGATGCTCGTATGTTACTTTCACATACAAAAATGATAAAAAAAACACACTCAACCACACACCCTTTCATATATTGCTCTAGAAAAGATTTTAGTAACTTAGTTGCTAAAATTAATTTTTCAAATAAAAAAATGAAGATTTTAAAAGATTTTTTTTTTTTTAGCTTAGTTCTTTAAAAAAATTAAAAATTTTGAAATAAAAATACCATGATTAGCACCTTCTGAACTCATTTGAAAGAGAACTAAATTTTCGATTTTTTATGCCTGAGGTTGGAAATGGATGGAGCCATTTATGAGCTTGACTCGATTTGGAAAAATTAAGAACAAACACGAGCCAGAATATCAAGCTCAATGGCGGATGCAAGCTTGGGCTAAAAATTCAAAAAAAAATTTCCATACGTAAAATTTTAGTCTAAATTAATTTAGCACTTAATTTTTTGATATTTGAAAATGGTAAACTTGATGAGAAATTTGGTATAGCAATATGGAAAATGTTAAAATGTACACAGTGGACTTATGTTAAGGTTGAAAAAGTATATTGAAAACGTGTAAAAATGTATAGCACTAGGTATAAATGCATTGAAAAGTGCAAAGAATTTTTTTTTCAAAAGTAGGGGAGGTCAGTGAAATTTCAGAAACCTTAGGGGAGGTCCCTGTAATTGTCAGAAACCTCAGGGGAGGTAGGTGAAATTTATGAGCTTGACTCGATTTGGAAAAATTAAGAACAAACACGAGCCAGAATATCAAGCTCAATGGCGGATGCAAGCTTGGGCTAATGTGGGTCTGTAGCTCATGTGGGATTTTTTTTTTAAAAATTTCCATACGTAAAATTTTAGTCTAAATTAATTTAGCCCACTTCAAATTTAGAAATGATAGGGGAGATGGGTAGGTTTTATTTTTACGCAATGGTAAACTTGATAAGAAATTTGGTATAGCAATCTGGAAAATGTTAAAATGTACCCAGTTAGCTTATGTTAAGGTTGAAAAAGTATATTGAAAACGTGTAAAAATATACTCCCTCCGTTTGTATTTAAGGTCTGAAAATCAAAAATTAAGTATGTATCAAACGTGTAAAATTAAAGTCACTGAGTGTTTAAATGCATTAAAAAGTAATACACAAAAACACTTTTTTTTTTTTTGAAAAGCTTTTTTCGTGTGAAAACAAATAAAGAGGGAATATAACACTTATAAATGCATTGGTTGAAGTGAAACCTATATTTTTTTTGTGCTTATTGTGTGCCCATAGCAAGACCTTAGGAATATTAGATCTATGGTTGAAGCGTGAAACCTATATAGTTATTTATGCAAACTGACCAATCAATTCAGGTACTTTGTGTTAATTTTCATCAATTCAGGTACTTTGGGTTTGAGTGAGGAATTTTGATGTACGTATAAATTTTAATTTCATTGGAATAGGGACTGCTTTTTTAACTTGCAGTGTATAAAAGTTACATATCCACATAATGAAAGTTCTATTTGTAATCGTAGACCTATATGTAACAAAAAAAATGCACTACATCCATTTTTAAAAAATTGTCCGGACGCAAAAGAATTAATCTTTCTTTTCATAGATAAAAAAAAAACTAATTGATATATAGTAATTTGTGGGGAAAAAATTGAATTTTGTTGAAAATATGTATTACTTAAGTTCTTATTTTACGAACTACTGTTTTTTTTTTACAACGGAGGCAGTATGATATTTTTAGCTCGAGGCCTCATGAATTACGAAGGCTACAATTTTACACACTGTTTTTAATTCGTCTGCATTTTGAGCACGATTATGAGCAGTGGCAGCGCCACTGCCACCACATGTGAAGTTGCAGCGTCAGCCGTCAGACGACGTTATGGGAATTAAAAAATTTACTATTAATAAAGGGTAAATTTCACCTACCTCCCCTGAGGTTTCTGAAAATTACAGGGACCTCCCCTAAGGTTTCTGAAATTCCACTGACCTCCCCTATGTGACATTTATTTTCAAAAGTAGGGGAGGTCAGTGGAATTTCAGAAACCTTAGGGGAGATCCCTGTAATTATCAGAAACCTCAGGGGAGGTAGGTGAAATTTACCCATTAATAAATTAAATTTTTTTTCTTAATTTATAAATGATCCCATCAAAATTCGATGTTGACACCACAAAATAATTTTTAATCTTTTTTTTTTTGGAAAACAAAGAAGAATTTTATTAATCTTTGGAATGGACTACAAAGTTTAACGGGAACCAAGGAAAACAACATCACAACGTGTGGAGACATCCCAACTAGGTTGACACCTAACCACACGACAATCATATGCCTCTGAGGACCCAATAATTTTTAATCTTTGAAATCCACTAAAAGTTTCTAGAAAAAAACCAAACGAAAGGGCTTAAACCCATTTGATGTTGTCACCATACACGATAGTTTTGAGAGAATGCAAAACTAAAGGGCTAAAACTAGGAGCCTAGCCAGGAATTTCGGCAAGTGGGATCAAAACTTAACCAACTTGGTCTTCTTCCTCTTTCCTTATCGCCCTGTTTGTATGGATGATATAGGAGTGGGATATGGCTTTCTCCCGGAAATAGATATCCTTGTGATCTATATCCATTGTTTGTTTTCTTTTTGCCTCCCCGATATTTTTTAGCTGGGATACGTATATCCCTCCACAGGGGTCTTATTTTTAGGCACCCTCCCCCTATCTATATTATATCCAGCCCTATTTTTACTGAAACACCCCGATGGGGCCCACCATTTTCTACACATTTTTTCCTTAACGAGGAGAGAGAGAGAGAGAGAGAGATGAAGAAAGAAGAATGAACACCCAGACCCCAATTCAGACAGAGTGAACTTGACACAACAATGGCAGTCATCATCTCTCCCTCTTCAACATCATACCAAATACATTCAAATCACCAAATAAAAAAAAGACGAAAACCAAAAAAAAAAAGAAAGAAAAGGAAAAGACAAATTTGTATCAGATCTAATCTATACTCTTGTGTAATTCAATTCCAAATCAGAGAAATTGGAACAAAACAGAGAACCCAAGTAGAATTAGTTACAAATTATGAACATACAGGGTCGGTACTGAAGCAGTTGACCATGGAAGAAGCCGGAGTGAGTGTTCCGGCATAGAGATCGGAGTGTTCATCGGCGACGGGTAATTGGATGAGGGAAGGATCATGAGTATGGGATTAGGCTGTGCGGGAGAAGGAGATGGAGAAGATGACTGCGAGAGTGAGGAGAGAGGGGATCTGAAACTCTGGATAATGGGTTCATTTTACCAAGCATTTCATGAGTATCGAGTTTTGGGGGCAAAAAAGAAATTTTACACAAATTTACATTATCCACCATCTCATATCCCTTTCTAAAAAAAACTAAACAAACCCAGTAACTTTTTATCTCCCCTTCTAAAATAATCCCCCTCCAACCATATCCCTCTCTATATCCCCCTCTTATTATATCCCACTTTCCCCCTCATATATATATCATTCTAACAAACAGGGCGTATATGTAATAGCAGTAACAAATACTAACTAATGGCCCTTAGAGCATCCCCATCAGGTACTACAAAACACTATTTTTGACAAATTGTTGAGCCAAACCCCCCAAAACCCCAAAAAATCAGTCTCTACACTTTCACTCAACAAATAGTTTTTGCTAAAGTAACTCCCCAGCGAATCACTGTTCACGGGTTATCCCATTTTTTTATTGTTTCTTTCCTCCGGTTGCGTCAGAGCGGTCAGAGAAGAGAGAGAGGGAGGGGAATAGGGAAGGGGGCGGGGAACACGTGGCTTATTGCTGGGGGCAGGGAACACGTTGAATGACTAGGGGCAGGGAACACATGGCTTTTGCGTCAGACTCTCCCTCAACAAATGGGAAAGTGGGTCTTTGTTTTTTTTTTTTAGATTTGAGGGGAGTAGTTTAATATAGTAAAGTTTGGATAGAGAGTCTGATTTTTTGAGTTTTTGATAAAGTGACTTGCTAAATTGTAAAAGGTGTTTTTGTGGTTTAATTTGGTCCAAAATTTGTTGATCCTGATGAGGATGCTCTTAGATGTGGCGGTTAATGGGCAAAAAGTATTCAATGTCTGTAAAAAGTGCACAAAGTCCGTGAATGTGCAATGATTTAGGGGGTGTTCCACGAACTAATTTTTTTCAAAAGCTAGTTTTTCTCAAAACCCGAGACAGATCATTCTCTCAAAATACATCACATAAAAATGTGTGAATACAAAAACCAAGGCAGTTTTAAAATAAAACTCCCTTAGTGGAACACCCCTAAAAAACATGGCGTGTATAATCCACTCCTGTTGGACATAGTCAGCAAAATGGTAGAGTACTAAAAAGGAGAAGAGACAATAATTTCAGTAAAAGCTAAATGAAGAAATTTGAAAGTCGACTGGGTTATTTTAGTAAAATTGCTTCACTCTTGGGGCAACTTCACTAAACTTGTGGGGTCAAATACTTGAAATGCAATTTCTTGGTTTTGGGATTCTTTTGATCGTGATTTTTCTTGATTATTGATGTATTGGTTTTACAGTTGGAAGTTATGCAATTTCTATCATTTTGACAGAGAAAAAAAAAACTTGAAATGGAACAAATTTTCAATTGGCAAATGAATGAGCTTCAAAATCCCGTGGGGTCAAGTGCCCCCACTTAACCCCTCTCCCTTTGGCCATGGCTAGAACTCATTTAATGTTGTCACCACAATAGATAATTTTTTACTATTGAAATCTATTAATTGTTAAATCGATAGAATACAAAATCAAAGGGCTAAAACATAGGATCACAACAAAAAGTTAGATAAAACGGTTATTTTTAATGCCCCTCTCACATGAGGTGTGACCTACGCATGGAAATGATCCAGCTTATGTCAGAGGACGTTATAAATAACAGTTATATCCCAAAAAGAAACTCTTCACTCCTTTCGTGGTCTCTTTGCTCGTTCATTGAGTAGTCAATCAGAGTTCTTGTCAGTTTTCTCTCGCCCTTCTCTTGCAAATTAACATCAAATACTAAGCCATCGCTCCTCAGATTTACTTTGATGTTTATGAACGATCTCATACTTTCGATCTCCTGGAGTCGCCACTAATTTGTGAGAGGTAGTTTTTAAAGCAGAAAAATAATCTAATGCCTTACTATAATTTTAATAGGATCATTAAAAGTTATAAAATAATTATACTAGAATAATAGCACCAACAAATTTTTTCAAGGGTCACATGACCCAACAATCACTACTCTGCCGTCGTCATTGACGATCCCAAAAGCATTACGTGACGATACTCTAGGAGCAATTTAGTAATAATTTTCCTTATCAATGATCGTGATGCTCGCATCTCTAGTTTGATAGTAACGGCATCCCTAATCATCCCCTGTGGACCCATTCTCTCTATTCACTGTAGGAAACGACATGTGTCCTATATGGGGACCACTAGAACGTCAAAATCTAACACTCAGGGGGTGTTCCGCTAATGGAGTTTTGTTTTAAAACTGTCTTGGTTTTTATGTTCACACATTTTTATGTGATGTATTATGAGAGGATGATCTATCTTGATTTTGGGAAAAAACTAGTTTTTGAAAAAAAACTAGTTAGTGAAACCCCCCCAGTTTGAGCGAAAACGAAAGTGAGAATATGAAAGTGTCATTTGAAAATATCTAAAAACTCTTAAAATTTAGAAGGATAAAAGTAAGTCACGAACATATAAAATTAAGAAGAAGTTAAAACCCTAAGTTTCCCACTGATCTTGGTTGATTTGACATAAAAGTTTCCTAGATTAGAAGGTCTCGTGTTCGATTTTGTTTGGCAGCAAATCTTGGGTCATGTCACCTTTAAGGATATGATATTCACAGTCAGTAGACTTCCTAAAAATAGCTTCTAAGTTAAATTTCAAAGTGTACACATAAAGCTTAATTGTGGTCCATTTTTCACTCATAGAACTTTCTAATTTTAGAGAGAGGATATGTACGCTCAATGGGTTAGCAAGAGCTTGCTAAACAACAATTATCTTTTCAAAATTCCATTTTAGAAAAAGATTTAAAGATTTTAGGTCTCACTTAGAGCTTTCTACAATACTACCTACATTTAACTAATGTAGTATGAGGCATTCTTAGGAGCTACCTTTGAGAGTTTGTATAAAGAGCCTATTGAAGACAATGATTGAGCAAATGGCTAGGTAAATATTATGAGCCTCAGTTGTGGATGCCCTACTTGTTTCTCATTTGCTAAAATGAGAATCCTGTAATATCAATGGGTTGATTTTACCAAATGATTAAAATCAACCCATTTTAGCAAATGAAAATAGGTTGATTTTGAAGGCGGGGATGCTGTGGGCAGCTGCTGTGCAACAACAAAACGTTGCCGTTTTGTGGGCAATGTCAAATGCGCAGGACAATTTTTTTACTGGATACTCTTCTCATGGAGCTCTACAACATCTATGGTTCAGATCCATGGATTACCGTGCACAAAATTGTATAACTTTTCTTTAAGATTCTTTCAAACTACAAGGTCCTAAATTTTGAATGAAAATCAAACGAATTAGATCAATTAAATAAAAATATCTCATGGGCCTGATTTTTTTCAAGACCACTTAAATAATTATTTTAAAATTATTTAACGGTTCGGATCGTTTGCGTGGAACCCGAAAGTAAGTCCCACAGGATCGCATTTGGCATTGCCCACAAAATGGCAACGTTTTGTTGATGCACAGTAGGTCAGTAGCTGTTGTGCGCCTTCTGCACGGCATAGTAGCATCCCCCGCCTCCGTTGATTTTTAGCACATTTGCTAAAATGGGTTAATTTTAGAACGATTTCCTCATCTACTAAAATCAACCTTTTGATTTTACAGAATTTCCAATTTAAAAATTGAAAAACATGTAGGCCTCAAGTCAGTGTAAACGTATGAAAATGACACTGGAAGAGACCGGGGAAACTAATCAAGTAGTGAGTTAGCTAGCGGACGACGCCACTCAGCACTCATCCAAAAAAAGAAAGAAAATGAAATACAACAGTAAAAGCGGAAATAGTCCCACCGACAGGTTGGGTCGAGAAACAATAGCCAGTGGATTGTACAAGTGGGGCCAGATTTTTGTCTAATAATTCATGAGTGGTCCAGGTTTTATCGGATGCGAAGACATGGGTATGGTATGGAGATATTAAAGTAGTACTTTAATTTGGTGCGAAAAAAATCAAAAAACGATACACCGAACCACTTCATTTTTTGATTTTAAATATGGTGATTTTAGCAACTGGGTGCTAAAATCTTTTGGAAAACTGAGCCTAAAGTGTTCCACCCACTTTGGTTTTAGCTTTTTGCGGTTTTTTATATAATGTATTATAAGAGAATTACTTGTCATGTATCGTGAGAAAATTACTTGTCTTAGGATTTGAAATAAGTTGGTTTTTTTTGCTTTAACTTTTTGCAGGTTTTTATGTGATTTATTATGAGAGACCGACTTGTTTTTGAAATTGAAATAAGTTGAGTTTTTTACTTTTTTGAGTTAATAGAATGGGGCATGGGCCGAGATGGTAGACAAAATTTTCAATGCCCTTGGACGTGGTTGAGTATCATTCTGGACCGCACAAACATGTGGAGTCCGCTCGTAAGCGTGTAAATTCCACAAGTTTAGATGCTCAAAAATCGTGTTCAATGATTCAATCGTGCCTCCAGAACATTGAAAAGTTTCTGGTGGTGGAAACTCATGTGGGTATGGGAAGTGGGACTCGGTCGGGCTGGGAATAGGACCACCGGGCCATAGCGGTATATTTAGGAATAGTCTAGTCACACTGTCATTTTTACAAATAAACTTACAATTAATTTGACAAGAGAACGGTAGCGATCACTTTGATGATTGAGAACGTTTAATTTATAGAGCACATTGCAAAATATTTATCACGGGAAAATTCATATTTATTTTATATCAAGAAATGGACAATCGAAACACATTTATTTTTTGTTTAACTTATTTTTTGGCACTGTAAGTTTTTTTTTTTTTTGACTTTCATACTCCATGGGTGAAAGTTTCCAATTATTAAAGTGATGGAGACAATTTAATTTTTAAATTTAGTTGTTAAAATTAAAGGAGAGTGCAAGTAGGCTTTAACGCGGTGCGACCACTGTCGGTAGAGAAAATAAGATATTTCGAAAGTTATCCCGAAATGTCTCTCTCTATATACTTTCGGAAGTGCTAAAAGTGTTGGTAATGGTCATCTAGATTTTCCATTTTTGCAACACATGATATAAAGTTTGTGGCCACGAGATTGTGAATCCAGGAAGCAACACATGATATAAAGTTTGAGGCCACAAGATTCTTATTCTAAGAAACATATATATTTTTTCAGAAAGTAAAATATTAGGGTGAGTTTCGCCTAACTTTTTAGAACTTTTTTTTTTAATGATTTTTTCAGTTTCGTCTCCATTTTTTTTTATTAAGATCCAAGTCAAATTTTAAAATCACAATATTTGTCTCAATGAGAAGAATCAAAATAAAATTTTGGGGTATTTTTGTTGTCTTATATGAATTTTTTTTTCAATTTTTAGTTTGTATACTTATACTTTATCGATCTCTCTCATCAAGCAAAATGATCTGATGTAAAAATTAAACCCAGATTTACTAAAAATTAAGAAAAAAACAACAAAAAAGACCATATCAAAAAATCTCCAAAAAGTTAAGCCAAACTAACCCTAAATTAAGATGTGTTTGGAAGCTTTTTAGATTTTCTAATTCTTAATACTCCATTTGTCTAATTTTGTTAACTTTTTCGGGAGTCATGCGACTTTAAATAGATTAAAAATATTTCAATATACGATATTATGTGATTTTTGAAGACTTTGTTTGAAAGAACTAACTTAGATCTATTAAATAAGATTTATGTTGCATAAATTGCATAATCAATTTGAAGATATAAGCAATTTTTATTCGGCTAAAATAGAGAAAGTGAAATGAATTAGGACGGAGGGATTAAATTATATGTTTAGATTTAATAAGTAACTGTAACTATCTTTAGATATCATATGCATAATATATTTTAGAGAAGAGTAGTAGTATTTTTGAAGCATAAGATGAAAATTAGATTTTGGTTTGGATTTTAACCATTTAATAAAACTGTTTGGATGAATGTCTAGGGATAAGAGTGGTAATCAAACATACAAAATGCTTTGGATTTGTGCTTCCACTTATGAATGAATGAAGAATGGATTAAAATTGAATATCCAAAAGCAATTGATTTGCACACTCCCAAATTAATATTCAAACCCCCTATTTGTTTTTCAGTTAAACTTTACAAATAAATATTTCACTAGAAAATTTCACTAAAAGACAAAAAAGAGGGTGTAAATATCAATTTTGGGAGTGTGAAAATCAATCTCATGTCCAAAAAAGCTATTTTGGGTGAGTTTTGAGTTATTCCTTCTCTGGTTCATTTGCAAAAAGTAATTTTGAGAGAAAAAAAGGGGGTGTTCGGAAGTCTTATTTTCTTACTTTCTACATTTTTGGCCTTTTTGAATATGGTCAGAATGTATTATATAAACTGGTAAAGTGTTTAAGAGACGTGCATACTGGATTTTGCAACGAGAGATATGTGCACAATATATTCTATATAATTTTTTGTTCACCAAATAGGAAAAGTGAAAAATGTGAAGTCAAAAAGCTAATCCCTCCTTACTTTTGGCTTTCTCTTCTCTAAAACAAGAAACTGAAAAATGAGTTTTCCCATAACTCATTCTGGGTGACATCTTTCAAACAATAAAAAATATAAAAAGGTAAAAATGAAATGTGAATAATAGGTATCCAAACAGCCCTAAATTCTCTAAATCGATTGGGCTTAGCTCAGTTATCTACCACTACAGGAATTCTCTTTTTTAGGCATTTTTCAAATGCCGGAAAAGAGTATTACCAGCATTTATTACAAATACCATATGTATAGGTGTCGGTGATGCTACAAATGCCAGGAAAAGTCTTCACAAACGCCGGCAATACTCGATACTATTTGCGGCATTTTCACAAATGCCAGAAAAGCCTACTGTCTTATAAAAACAAAAGGCCTCGCGGTGCTTGCATGGGGCCCACATGGCGAGCAATATTGAGGCTAGCCCACATGATATTTCACAATGCACAATGATTTTTTTTTTTTTTAAAAAATGAGAGTTTTACCGGTATTTCTGTTTCATAAAAACGCCGGTAAAAGTGCTTTTGCCTGCATTATCAAAAACACCGGTAATATTTTAGCGGGAAATTCGATTTTTGCTGGCATTATTTTAAACAAACTCCAGTATAAAAGTTGCCGGAAATGTCCCATTTTGGCGTAGTTCCTTGGACGAATCCAAATTTGAAACTAAAGGTCATGGGATCAATCTTTGCTTCTAGCCAAGATTAATTATTTTTCTGAAAGACGTGTGTACCTTGGAACACCTGAGTTATTAAAAAATAGGAAAACTTGTTGGATTGTTGAATACGAAATCAAGGCTGGCCCAAGGATTTTTTAGTGTTCAAGGCCTAATCTAAAAATTGTACCCTTAACACTAAACACTTGAACAATTTTTGCAAAAACAATCACAATACGAGAAAGTCAAAACAATACTATAAAGTTTCACTAATCATTACATAAGAACACAAAATACAAAGTCTCCAAATACTTATCATCTCAAGAACGCATGGGTATCACTTGAACAACTTGTCTTACATTTCTAGAAACAAAGATATCAATTAGACTTATATAATCCACCTCTTCCGCCAAGTCATTTTTAATCGATAACATAGATAACTCATTTAGTCTTTCTTGTGACATGGTTGATCGAAGGTAATCAACTTAAACTTTGAAAAGCTTCTTTCTCACGTGGAAATGGTAATCAGTATAGTCAAAAGCACTCTATACGCATTCCTTGAATTTGGGAAAGAATCCTCCATATGTTTGATAAAATTAAGCAATTCAATTGGTTTATTCACTCCTCTTGGCAATGCTACTTTCAAGACTTTCAACTCCCCAAACAGATTGAGCCTTTTTTGGTTTTGGGAAAGAATACTCCATATAGGCTTTTTTTTTGTTTAGGCATTCTTTTTAGAATCAGATTGAGCTTTTTTTGTTTTTCCTATTGGGCTACAAAGACCACTACTCAAGCTTAATTGTAAAAATAATGGGAGTGTCCCTATTGTTTTTGAATTTTTTGGATGCCCAAGACCCAGACTTTTTGGGGTTGGGCCGGCCCTATACGGAAATGATATTAAAAGGAATAATGTTAGGAACACATCTCTCTACTACACCCCAAACAGCACCATTTGTGTGACACTGCATGGATGGTGGTTGCAAAATAATTTCAAAATGCTTATTAATTCATTACCAAACATGCGTGTCAGACTGATGAGTAATTTGTGATGTGGTGGAGGGGTGTGTCTCTGTAAAATGTCAACCATGCATGGGTTGAAACTTCAAATGTTCTCGACAGTATAGAAAAGTTCCAACCACTGTTTCTTCCTTGTTTCGTCTAACAAGAAAATGGGGAGCTAGTGAAAAAGTAAACTTGTCCCTTAACTTGCTTGTTGGTCAAGTCAAGGACAGATGGGAATAGAAGAAAAACCAGTTGTAATTGGTGTACCATCTAAATGGTTTTACGTGCAAGATTATGGTTGAAATTAAATTGTTTGACTTTCAATGCGTTGATTTTTTGTGAAAATCGGCTGGCGTATGCAATTAAATTTAGAATTTTTTTTGGAAATATCTCTTAAACAAAAGATCCATTTCTCTACTTCGTACCTGAACTTTCAAAATTCTTTAAATAGTCTCTGAACTACTAGATTTAAGCGCATGTGGTCCATTTGTTAACTCTCCGTTACTCAAATGTGTGCGCGTCACACCTGATCATAGTCCCAAAATGAAGGGTAAAAGGGCCATTCCCTTCACCACTCTCCCTATTCGATCAAAGAGCTTGGATTTTTGGTTGGCGTTTGGTTTCTTGTGTGTTGGTCTTGTTTGGGAAGGTTTGTGGTGGAGAAAAACAACTTAAAGGTGACTTCGCCGGATTCATTGAATGATGTTTACGAACGTGCAATTGGGAATTTTGGTGTTCCTCAATATAGAGGAACCTTAATTGGTGTTGTCGTTTTTCCAAAATCCAATCCGAAGGCATATCAGAGCTTCGCTGATTTCGATCCCTCTTTCAAATCCAAGCCTGGTGGTGTCCCAATCTTTCTTCTTACCGTTTGAGGTATTATTTTAACTTTCTTTTCTTTTAAATGGGGTGATGTTACGGTACACACGCCCTATAAATTACCCCATATGAGATTTTGTGGCTCTAAATATTAAAATTTGTGACTTCAAATATGAAATTTTGTGGCTAGAGGTATGAAAGGGCGTACGGTATGCACCCTATACGGATGAACGGCCGAGATTGCACCACATATGTATTTGGAATTTTGTGCCACCTTTGACCGTTTGACCATATGAGATAGTGTGTATATATCGATATAAGAGTTTGTGGACTCCAATATTTATTTTTGTGAGTGTAAGAGAGTTTGTGGACTAAATTTGAGATTTGGTGTTCCAATATAAGATTTTGTGACGGATCCAATACTTATTGTTGTGAGTACCGATATGAGAGTTTGTGGGACTAAATATGAGATTTTGTGTTCCAATATGAGATTTTGTGACTATCCGTATGAGATCCGCACCAGGTCCGCACGGTTCCAATATGAGATTGTGTGGCTCCAAATATGAGATTTTATGACTATCTGTATGAGAGTGCATATCGTACGCCCTTTCATACCTCTAGCCACAAAATCTTATATTTGGAGCCACAAAATCTCATATTTGGAGCCACAAAATCTTATATTTGAAGCCGCAAAATCTTATATGAAGTACTTTGTAGGGGGTGTGTACCGTAACATTCCCTTTTAAATGTCATTACTTTTAAAGGAGCTGTAAAATATGGATACGGTTTAATTTGAAGAGTTCTGATTTGTAGTATTCAATTTATAGTCTTTGTTTTTAGACAGTGTAATGCATCCAACAAGGAAAAATTGATTGCATGTTATGAAATCCGGGTGTAAATGGTGTCTGGTGAAGGAGCTGACGCTTTTACCCTTTGTTCCGTCCAAGAAACTAACGGTTAGTTAATAAAAGGACCACGTACACTTAAATCTGATAGTTCTGGGCCCATGTAAATGAGTGATGGTTTATGGGATGTCCCAAAAAATAACTCATTAAATTTTGAAGAGTTGATGGCCACAATAGATAGTACTAGCAATTTTTATGTTTTTCGTTTAGTTTGAAATCTTAATCAATAGTTTTAACCTTTCAGCTTATTTGGAGCCATGTCAGAGTTTGACTTGGACATGTCAATTGGTCCCTTTCAGAAATAAACGTCAAATGTTTTGAAAATGACATTTAAGTAATATTCTACAAATATAAATGTACTTGGTATTAGTTTGGGAAGCTTCCATCTTAACTAACCATAGATTGACCTAGTTTTGAGAGCCACCAAAATGAAGTATGCAATGAGGTTTGGTGGAACATCAATACACGTTTCTTGAAACACTTTTTAAATTTGCAGCAAGTACAAGTTCTCAAGTTTTCTAATGTTACGCCAACCACCACGTCATGAGTGATGTTTTCTTTCTCTTCATGCTGCCGTCTTATAAAAAGAGCAGACATTGAAAGATAAGTTGAAGACGTATCGACGTACGATAGATTAATGGTATGCTTATATTTTCGAGCAAACACAAGTAATTTATGACAACTTTAGTAATATTGTTCAAACGAGGGAAGTTGTTTGGTCAATATATTGTCTTGAAACTCCTTTTCCCTCGTTTGCCTTCCCATCAAACGAGGGAAGTTGTTTGGTCAATATCTTGTCTTGTAATTTGCACCAAGACTATTGAAATGCATGTCACAATTTCCCTCCATCATTAATTCCTTCATCGGAAGAATTATATATTTAGTTTTCATATTCCTTAATCATTTTCCAGTTATCTGCTAATCTGCTATACCATCAAAGATAAGAAAATTCGAACTAAAATTTCTACCCAAACCCAACTTGAAAAATGGGCTTCGTGGGAAGAAAATTAGGCCCACCCCAACTTTTGGGCTCAAAACCAATAAAAGTACATAATTTACTACATATCTGTGGCCCAAACTATAATTGACGTTGACAACAAAACTTACTGCCCGATTGGATGCGAGATGAGATTTGAGCAGATTAAATAGTAAGGAGAAAAACATAGTTGGGAATATTATTTATGAAATGTGAACTCACATTGATGTGAGATTTATGAAGGGGGATAAAATAGTACTTAGTTTGAAAGATTTTGGTAATGTTGAATAAAATAATACTCCCTCCGTTCGGATTTTTTTGTCCACAAACATACTTTTTCAAGTCCTAAAATGTTTGTCCACTTTCAAAAGTCAAAGGATAAAGTATGAAAATTTTATTTTTTTGCCCATTTTCTAAAACTTATAATAACTCAAAAACTATGTTTTTTTAAACTAATGTGTTTACGTTTTTGAATTTTTTTTGCACCCTATTAAAGTTCTCAATGAGATCTATCAAACAAGATCCATATTGATAGAAAAATAATTTTTGTAACTACATTATTTTTTAGTTTGAAAATTGCACGTAGTTTTCGTAGTGAACTATCAAATTAGAATGGAGGGATTGAAGATAAAATGGAAAATTAATAAATTCAAAAGGTAATAAAAAAAAAGGTTGGAACCCCCAAAACGGACCAACAAATCCGGACGGAGGGGAGTACTTGATTTGTTTTGTAGTTGAAGTGGAGGATAAGGATAAATTAAAGAGCATGGGGGGTTGACCCAGATTGGGGAGTGGTCATCTACGGACATCGCCTGGACTGTCCATAAATAATCCATCCTATGGCGGATTGGGCTAGATTAGAAAGGGGGGATAATGTCATCCAACCTCTTTTTTTTGCTCCCATACCATAGATATAATCGTAGACCAGGATAAAGAGAGGGGGAATGAGTCATCCGGCCGCCTCATCCCCAGCCAAATGAGAAGTCCAAATTTCAGTCATCAAATAAGAGGCCAGAAACAAAGTAAAGGTTGGGCCTAAGAGCATCTTTAGCATATTCTTCAAATCAATGATAGGAAGTAGGAACAACTCGTACACCTCCCTTCAAGTACAGAAGGGTTTGTAAGAATTCTTTTCCTATGTAACTCCTCAAGTATTCGAATCAGCTTACTCACACATCGACTAAATCTTAATCGGCCAATTATAGTCTCTCCACAATTAGGCCGAAATAAAACCGGAACAAAGTGCCTACGAAGTTTCGAATAGAAGGATTCATCATATTAGTAAATCAAAACGTAGTCCTTTTGATTTTGCTCTGATTTGAGTTGTTTTCTTGGCCAAACACCCACCCATTTACACACCTAAGATAAATTCCTTCATGACCTTCCCCTCCTACATCCGACCTTAGATAAGGATCTGGAGACGAGGAATCACAAACAAAATCCACAAATCTGTGAGTAGAACGAACTGATCTACAGTTGGAGACTAATGTAGGACTGTAGACATATCCATACCCAGAACACCGAACATAGAAACACCAGACAGCGAAACAAAGAAATCAGACGAACAATCTCAAGCAATGTAAAAGCGAATAAACCTGGGAATGTTAAGTAGTCATTGATAACACAAGTTAAAAACAACATGAAGGCTTTTCAACCTTACACAACAAGAAAAGCACCACAAACACCCCTCTCGATGGGATAAAGTTGGAGCAAATACGATAGTCTCTTCTGGGGTCGAGCAGATAACAAGTCTCTTGAATTTTAACCATAATAGCCTTGAATTAGAGAGAGAGGTGAAGATAACCAACAAGTTCAGAAATTACAACAGCAAGGAACCTCAAAATCCAATTTTCCAGGCACTTACAAGCATGCCTCGAATGTACCATTTTCTTGATCGAGCATGTGAACCACCTCGGCCACACCAGCAGCAAGTTCCTTCTGGATGACACCATCGGGCATATCAAATGTTCTCCTCCTCATGGAAAGCGATTTGCCGCCAGCAGGCTGGGGGTCTACCACATCAAGCATTGCTTCCAGCTCATCAATCATCGTTCTTTTCGCAGACCGCACCATAAGATCAGCACCCTATTCAAAGTACAAGGACAAAAAATTGAGTGACACTTGAATTTACAAATGGCCCATTTCTTAGAAGTCCAAGACTAGAATAGAACTGTCCCATATGAGACAAATGAGTTAGTCGGGAATGCTATAGAGAACTCTGCTACGTTCATGCTAGGAGCACTAAGAAAAAAGACTTTGAATTAAATATTACATGTTCACAAAATGAAGGTAAATAAGTTGCCGAAATACTCTTAACAAGAGTTTGCCACCTAGATTCTGGAAAACATTGCACCATTGCATAGAGTTGAACAGCACTAGTTTTGCTCATATTCCGGATTACAACCCCCAGTAAAAGAAACTAGAACTGTAATACATCAACATCAAACTTCACCTAACAAGGGGAAAAAAACATCAATACTATCGGTCGATGGCTGTTAACTAAGAACCTGTAGGGTCATTCGTAATACTGAAAATTAAGTTATTTCCCTTTGCAGTTAGCATTGTCGAATCTGTTATCCCTTAACCTTCAACAGCTGATGCATTGTGCATAAGAAGAGCAAGAACTCACTTTGCTCATGGAATTTCCTCACTTTTTTGCCTTTTCAGTATATTATAACTTTGTTGTTACTTGTTAGTGTGGGGGAAGAGTAAGCGAATAATAAAGCAAATGGCAGTAACCACTCCAATCTGACCATACAAATTTTCACTATCGGAAGCATATAATGAATCGAGTAATTAAGGTTCAAAGAACTAGGAATGTAATACCCCAGGTTTGGGAGTAGATGGTGTTTAGTCCCACATTGGTTGTTTACAAATTTTCACTATCGGAAGCATATAATGAATCAGACTTAAGGTTCAAAGAACTGGGGCTACCAGACCAAATCAGCACCAAATCAAGGTCGGCATACAAATACAAGTCAGACGAAGACACTATCTAAATCGTTTGGGAAAACACAAGGATACTTGGGTAAACATGGCAATACAGGCAACATAGGATCAATACTAACTCTGAAATCTAAATCGAAACACAAGGATACTGCAAACATGGCAATACAGGCAACATAGGATCAATACTAACTCTGAAATCAGAAACTGACACAATGCAACAAAACACTAAATCCGACAAGATTACGTCATTGGAACTAAGAAACAGTCCATAATATCCACAACAAAAACTCTTAATATGACAAGATTAAGTCATTGGACTAAGAAACAGGTAGCTTACTGTCAGATCATCAAACTTATAAAGCTGCAACTAATGTACCAAGTAACTGGAATTAGCAGATAAAGACAGAGACATCAAGTTACCTCAATGGCGTCCACAGTGAGAAGCAGGACAATGATCTTCTCAGAGAACCTCTGGCGCTCCTCAGCGTCATGGGAGATGCGGCGACGATATGAAAAGTTGTTGAAGAGTGCCCTGAGCTCCTTCAACTTGGCCTTAGCAACTGCCAGCTCACGGAGGGCGCGAAGCGCCTGAGACCTCCTGATCAGGTAATTCCTAAAGCTCACCTGTATCATCATCGCCGCATCTTGGGGCGACAACTCCTTCCTCTTCCCCTTCCACTTCTCCGCACCCCCTCCCCTCTTTGCAAAAGCCTACCACACGCACCACCACAAAAATTCAGGAAGAAGAGTTTTGAGTACTAAAATTCAACCATTTATACTAGTGTTAGTTGTGGCTGCAGTGCAGAAGGTTACAGGATTTTTTAAAGTTGTGCCCATTGGCTTGGCACAGTTCTACAAAATAAGTCGGGTTCTGTTCGAGTTTGGTAACACTAAAAAGATCAGCTTTTTGTGGATTAATAGCATCTTCTGCTTCATTAGTCCAAAAGGCACTAAAAACAATCCAAACAGTTTAAAAATTGGCACAGCTTCTACAGAATACGTTGGGTTCTGTTTGGTAACGCTAAAAAGATGAGCTTTTGGGATTAATGGAATCTCCTGCTTCATTTTAGTCAAAAAGGCACCGAAAACAGTCCAAATAGTTTACAAAGCCAGCTCAACTAAACCTCTTTTTTCTTTTCTCAAAAAGTCAAAAAACTTGCACTAGTAGCCCAAAAACCACAATTAAAGATGCTTTTTTTCGCTTGGCTTTCTAGCAAAAAGTCAAGAGGAAAGGATTTCACAAACCCATAAGAAAAAAGAGATCTTAATCATTGAGAAGCTCAAGTTGTCATACAGGAGTAATTAACAGCTTCTGCTCTTAAATAATGATATCTAAATAATAAATTCAGCTTAATTACTTAACGGCAGATACAGATAACAACAAGAAGAAGAACTTAAATACTAGTACAAGTTTTCGCAAAAAAAATTCAGTGAATTTAACGGTAATTAACGGCTTCTGCTCTTAAATAATGAAATCTAAATACTAATAAGTCAGCTTAATTACTGAACAGCAGATACAGACAGCAACAGCAGCTTAATTACTAGTACAAGTTTTCGCAAAATAAATTCAACAGCTTGATTTTAACGGTAACGAAACAGACCTGCCTCAAGACGAATGCCCCGTGATTATTGTTGGAAGGCTCTTCGATCTCGACCAGACGAGGGTGGGGGCCCACCCCATTTCCACACTCCTTCTTATTCTTGTTATCCTTCTTCTTCTCTTTCTTCTCCGATCCGCCGCACTCGACTCCATCTCCAGTCGACACTTCAAACACGTATTTCCGGCTGATCGGAGGCTCCTCGCGTTTGTCCTTGATCTCCGCCGTCCACTTGTACTTCTTCTTCTCCGCTCCACCTCCCTTTACGACCTCCTTCTTCTCCTTCTTCTTATTTTCTCCACCCTTGATCTCAGCCGTCCACTTGTACTTCCGATCCAGCCCGTGCTTATCGTTGACCTCCGCCGTCCACGTGTACTTCCGATCTCCACTGTGGTGGGGCTTAGCATTCACGAGTTTATCGAAAGTGAGTTCGAGCGCGGAGACGCGGTCGCAGAGGCTCTGCAAGTAGGACTCGGCGGCGACTCGGTGATGGACGAGTCGGCGAGTTGAGGTGGTGTGGTGTGGGGTTCGGTCGATCTGAATGAGATCGGTGATGGTGTCGAAGTGGTGGAAATCGAAGAGGGCGGGGGTGGGGTGGAGGAGATCGAGGGCTAAGTCGATGTGGTCATGATCTTCGAAAGCGAATAAGGTGGGGGTGAAAATGGAGGTTTGTTTGATAAAGAGAGAAGGTGGTGGGGAGGGCTCGATGATCTCGATTCTCCTGTAACGGCTCATTGTTGATCGCTTCAAACGGCGATAGATATCACTGCAATTCAGAGAGAAGTGGTAGTGGATATATTTGCAGAGTGACAAGCTGAGAAATAGAGAGAGAGGATAGGGTTTTAGGAGAGAGAGAGAGAGAGAGAGAGAGAGAGAGGGGGAAGCAAAGATGGTGTGAAGGGGGATGGAAGGGAGGTGTGAGTCAAAAAGGTTGGAACTTGGAGTGAAGATGGTAGGGTTAGTATTGGAAATTTACATGGTGCCTCGTGTGGGAGGTTCTAAATCCAATCTAATTTTATCTTCTACAACCCTTCAGCTATAAGAGCATCCCCAAACAGTGGGTTTTTCATTTTACCAATTCAATATTTTTTTTTAATAAAATATAATATATGGGGGAAAAGTAAGAGAAAGACAAGAGAGAGAATAAAAAAAGAAAAAAAAAAAAGAAAGCAACAGCCAAAGAGGGGGAAGGAGAGAGAGAAAAAATAAAAAAAATGGGTAGGGAGTGAATAGTGCCTCCCTAAATGGGAGGATTTTAGGGAGATACTATTCATTTTTGTATTTTAGGGAGGGGTTTAGGGAGCCTAACTTTGGGGTTTGGCTCAAAATAGGGATTTCTGCACTTGCTCTAAGGGCTCGGTTAACAGTTTTGGGCCAGTTTTAGTCATGTTTTGGTTTGCTTACATCATCATTTTTCTCATTTCTTTCTTTATCTCTCTCCACTTATTACACCTACTTACATCATCAAAACTAAACAAAACAAAACTAAACTTGTTAACCGACCAAGGCCCAAGATCATCTCGACTTTCAACCTATTTTTTTTTTTATACTTAAATTTGAGTTAAAAATTGTCTAAATTCTCTGTTTGGGTAGAGTGATCTCCAATGGAAAATCCTACTCCCTCCGTTTTTAAATGTTATCCCAAGTTCATTTTATTTTTTATATATTTTTTTTTAAAAAATTTGTCTAATAGAGGATCTATCAAATAAGATCCAGGTTGCATATAAAATACATTATAGAATGAAAACTATAATAGTTTTTAAAAAACATGCATAACTATAGGGAACATTTAAATTGGGACGGAGGGAGTATTTTTTATCCCAAGTTCATTTTATTATTATTATTATTATGAGTGGCATATATGTAGATAAATAGATGATAGATTAAATTCCGGCGAAACTCCGAAAAACCCTCTAGATGCTCCTCCGGAATGTCCGGCAACCCTACAACAGATCCAAGGAAGCTCCGCATCCAATTGAAAGATCTGACGAAGCTCTCTCATCATTTCAAGAAAACAGAGAAGATCCAACATCCTATTGAGGTGTCTGGCGGAGCCTCGGTGAAGCAAAATAAATGCCAGAAAAATGGGTAAAAGTTTGGGGTGTCTCCAAAATGGGTAAAAAAATGGGTAGAAAAATGGGTAAAAGTTTGGGGTGTCTCCAAAATGGGTAAGGGTTTGTGAAAATATTGGAGATGTAATTTTGATGTTTTTACCCCAATTTTGGGTATGGGTCTCAAAATTAGTCAAGATTGAAAATGCTCTAAGGATTTTTCAAGTGCAACTTAAAAAAAAAAAATCGATTTTTAAGTTGTAGCAAGTTTTTTCCGTCTTTATCATGCAAAGCTCTTACAATATCAAAGATGAGCTCTTAGAGCTTATTATACAAAGTTGATTTATTCTCGAAATTGATTTATTCCGCTTTAAGAGATAAATCATTCTCTCATAATACATCAAATCTAATTTCACTCAATTAGCTAGTTTCTTTAACTTATTGTCAATGAATCAATTTGTGGAATGTCTTTAAAGTTTGATTTTCATATGATGTTGCTTTGACTTATTTTGGGGGTGTTCCACTAGGCCTCCTTTGGGTAAAAAAACCATTGTGGTTTATTTTTCGTCTTTATTCACAAAACTTTAAGTTTGACTAATAATTTTATACTTTTTAGATTTCTCTCGTAGAGAGGAGCCAAGAAACCACAACAAATCGACCGAAAACTAACAAATGCAAAAAAAATTTTGAATAGGGTTTTTTCAAGTTGTAGCAAACCAGTTGTTTGACTTATTATTTTCTTCTATATGTTTTCCTTACATCAATAGTATGTCGAGCCTGCCAAAGGGTTTTTTCAAGTTGTAGCAGCTAGTTATTCTTGTGTGAGCATGCATGATCTTGGAGTTTTTTTTCTTCTATATGTTGCCTTCATAGTTGATTTTCGAGGGGTTTATGGATATTTGCTTTTGAGCAACGCGTGTAGTGAGATCAAAATGGTGGTCTATCGAGATTAAACTGGAGTGTATTAAGAACCTCCCAGTCCCAGCTACCAAATAGATAGAGATCGAGTGGAGTAATATTTACTTGTAAGACAGAAATAGCCCTGAAACGGTGAGAAATTACAGAGACAAAGCAAATCGTTTTTTTTTTTTTTTTTTTTTAGTGGGGCCTGGAGATTTGGTTGATAGGGAGGTGCAGAGCTGCACATGGGATTCCATGGTGTGGCCCAAAATCACCAAAAATGTGTGATTAAAAATTCTGGGAGTCTTTTGGCATTATTATTGTGGACACTATTATTAAAAGCTTGTGATTTGAAGAAGTTCGTAAGATTCGGCGAAGTTGGTAACACAATATATATATATCCTCACTTAACAATTATCTGTCGCCAGCGCATGTGAAGTGTAGTTTAATGCTGATTCCTTTAATTCTGGTTAGATTATTACGAAATTACAGATACACAGTTGAAAATATAATGAGGAAAATTACAATCCCAAAACAGTTTAGGTTAATGGATGCGGTTCCCAAAACAGTTTAGGTTAAAAAAACATGCGGTTCAAATTTTCACACATAAAAAATACATCTCAATTAAAAAAACCAATGCCAAGATTAAAACTTTCTATCACACTTAATCCATTATATCTCACCCTCACCCAATCTCTCTCTTCTCCCACAACGTGGACTGCCCTCTCACCCCTCCCCTTCCATCCATCACTGACCCACCCAACTCCGAAACCCACCTCCCAACGCGGCACTTTGGTATAATTTGTATAATGTTAAACTTTTCAATTGTCTTCACCAGAGAAACTTGAGATGAAAAAATATAATACGTAGACAAAAGCACCTTCGGATTTTGTATAATTAGCAGTAAAATATGAGTTCCATTTGAACCATCTCACCACACGGTAGTGTATTCGGATTAGATTATCAATTAAAATTTCAATATTCATTTTTTTGATGAGCTGATGTGGATGAAGTTATTCTTCTTGTATGACTATATGTCTTGATTAGCTTTTTTTTTTACATATTATGTTGCATATATTAATATAGGTTTCAATTTAATCAAAACAAATTTTAATTGGGTTTATTTGAGAGTTGAGACACTACCCAATTTGAATTATCAAAAGGACACTTTATATTTTTTGAACAAATTTGCTATTTTGACTCCCCAACAGAGCCGGCTCATGAAATTTGGGGATATTTTCGTATAAAAATTCGAAAAAGTAAAATCAAATTAATCATATATAACTAATACTTTAATTGGGTTTATAATTGAGACACTACGACCCAATGTACATCATCTAAGTGTAATGTGAAAGAGAATTTGAAAAGAAATCAATGAATGCTAATTTTGTATTATTGATTCATTGAGTTTATCTGTTTATCTTCGCTTATAGTGAAGCTCTTATCTCATTTACCAAAGCTCATCTAATTCAAATTGGGGGTATCATGCAGTTTTTTTAATACAAAAAACGAAAATTAAAGTAATACAAAAAGTTAACCAACCTCATTTATAAGAACTACTAACAAGTTTAAACGAGGAGGTTTCTTTTTAAAAACTAACCACTTACCTTCGACAATTGCTTTAACACCACAATAGAATTAGAAAAGCCAATTACTAAAGCTACGTTATCTATATATTAATATTAACTAGGTTTTTACACTTTTACCTATCTTAAACATATACCTGTAAGGGGCTCCTATTTTTTCTAAAATTTCGGAAGCCCGAACGGCGGCTTCCCCGGCTTAACCCATGAGCCGCTTCCCCAGTCCCAAAAAAAAAAAAACTAGATTCTCAAGCACTCTCTTCTCCTTGTGAGTTAATAGCATTACAAATGAGCTAGACTATGATCGGTGCTTTAAAAAAAGGTCTGGAAGACCGAGTACTCGTCGCCTAGGCACTAGAAGGACCCTCGCCGACTAGCCCGACTATCCCGATTAATTGCCCAACCAGGTCTGGAAGGTCTGGATGGCCGGAGGGAGTAATTGTCAAGAAAAGTTTGCTTGCCACGGAGGACAATGAGGAGACATGAAACATTCTTGCAATTGAAGATCCCTCACACCTTGATGCACGTTCAAAGAGTCCGCATTAATTAGTTGACAATATTGAGCCATTAAAGATCCATAAATCACATCATAATTAAGCTACTTAATACAAAAGACATTTGTATTGCAATCATCATGACATATAGAGTTTGATTTTAAGGCTCGCTATTTTTTTTTGTCAGCACAAATGTCACTGATCATGATTTTTTATTGTTAGAAATAATGTTATTGATCAGTTAATTTGATCATACCAAAGGATTTACCAAGTCGAAATTGAATTTATGATGTGCTTTCAGTGGGTCTTTGGTTTTAAGATCAATATATCAATTTTAATTTAAAGCAAAATAACTCATGTGTTGGGGTGCAGACAACCTTCAGCAGTACCGGGGGTGTAATTTCGGCTATATGCCCAACCTAATTATTTCGCTGTTAGCATGTAATTAGTGTAACACGTTTTCAGTGAAAACAGAGACAGCGAGGCGAGAGAAAAAACAGATCTCAGAGAGATTGCGAGAAGACTTGTACTCTTAATTTTCGATTTCATAGTGGACTGGTGTGGCTCCCGTGGTTTTTCCTCGCGTTGAGGTTTTCCACGTATATCTGTGTCTTGCTTTCTTTTCGTTCTTCATTACCCACGATAACTTGTTTTTCTGTTCTGTGATTCATTGTTCCAAGATCCGTAGGGGTGTTGTGGGATTGCGAAAATCCTAACATCATGCCTCATGAATCCGGGACATTGTATTGGAAGAATTTTTAAAAATCTTGACCATTGATTATTGAGAAAGATTGGGATGATACACTACACCCATGTCGTGCACTTTTACAATATCCATCCATCCTCTAAGATGTTGGCAAATTAAGAATTGTATTTCTACTATTGAAAATGCATGTCTATGCCTCAACAACATAAAAAATACTCATTTCCGTCCATTTTTAAACGATCACCATAAAAATACATGCAATTTTAAACTTCTAAAAAATATATTTCTTTATATAATTTTTCAATTTGTTTTATACCAAATTAAAGTGCTCATTGAGTACTTTAACATTAATTTGGTACAAAAAAATAAAATAAAAGCGTTCTATAGAAGTACATTTTTTAACGTTTACAAAATACAAATTTTTTAAAGAGATCATTTAAAAAAGGACAGAGGAAGTAACTTCATAAAAGTAAGTAACACTAGCAATATTCCTCACAAAATTTATATAAAAAATAATAATCCTCAGTCAAAAATACTACAACCCTAAAACCCAAATTTAACTACACGAAAACAAATTTGAAAGGCCAAAAAAAAAAAAAAAAGGACTAACCCATAGTTTTTGGTACTTGGCTACACACATTCATTACGTTGGGATGAGAAAACCTTCATCTTGAATGCACTGAAAACAACCAGAAAACCTCACCATCACAACCCCCATAACCACCGCCCCAATCACCACCCCACAACCCAAAACCCCAAAATACCCACAAACCCAATCTCCTTCCTTTCCCATCTCCACACCCTCCTTCTCCGTCATACTCTCAACCCTACTTAACACCACAGCCGCCTCCTCTTCCTCCTTCTCCGCCGCAGCCGCCTCGTAAAACATTTCCGAATCTTCGCACAATTCAGAACCCATGTCGGCCTCCCCCTCGCCGTCGTCATTGAGACAAGACTCGGTGCACGAACACGTGGAGGCCGCGTCCAAACCGTCTACGGCGGAATCATTTACGTCGTGGTCTTGGTCGTGATGGTCTCGGTAGTGTTGAAAGGCGGAGTCGAGGCGGTCGAGGTGGCGGGAGATGTGGGCCAAGTGGCGGGGCTTGGAAGGATGGGATGAGATCTCTGCGGCCAAGAGTTTTTTCAAGAAGACGAGTTGTTGGGTAATTTCGGTCGACAACTCGGAGAGGAGGGGGGAGGGGACGGAGGCCGGATTAAGGGAGAAGAGGTGGGAGAGGGAGGACTCGAATTCTCGTAATTTTTTCTGCAAGGTTTTGTATCTCTTCGTCATCTCTCTCTGTGAATGATGTGTGTGTGTGTGTGTTTTCGAGTTTTTCAGTTATTTCTTTGGTGGGAAGTTGGTTTTGTAAAAGGGGGCGTCATGCGGGGTCGTGACCGTTACAACCTTCGATCGTGACCTTTGAAATCGAATTAGGGGCTAATTTCGGGTTTCGAAAATGTTAAGATACATGAAAAGTTTGTTCCGAAAGTGTTCAGTAAAGAATCTGGATTTCTCTTTCTTGAACACTTTCGGGAAAATTTTATTCTGAACACTACTATTGACGCAGCTAGAAACGTGAACAAGAATAAGTTCACCCCCACGAATAAGAAATAACTCTTCTATAATCTAATAACCACTCAGATTAATAGAATTATAGGAAAAAGAGATATTCTCTCTTGTGAAAACACTCAATATATTAATCAACTCCCCTAGCCAAGAGGCTTACATCATTATTTATAATGATAGAATTCCTAAACCTAGTCAGCCTCCCTAAAATAGTAAAAATAAACTTTAGGAAATAAAATCAAGCCTAATTCTTCATGATTAAGTATCCTAAAAAATAGGAAACCTCAATTAAAAGAAAATAGGAAACTAAATATTTCTAGAATATTTTGACTACTACTTTTCTTTTCTTTTCTTTTTTAATAGACATTTTCATTAGATTATAAATCCGAAACGAGGATATTGCGTAACTCAGCTGGGATCAAAGAAACCCAGTTCTGAGGCAGCAATCCTGAAACTAAAGAGGCCACCCAATGGGCAGCTCTATTGACAATACGAGGAACCCAAGAAACAAGCAAATTAAAATCTTTAACTATCGCTCTAATATCCTGGATAATGGAAGCACATTCCCATGGGGGATCCAATTCTGAAACACTTAGGGAGATTAGTTCTTTGTTGTCTACTTTTCTTGAAATTCACCCTGCATCAACTACTCCTCGAGTTTCCTTCAATTTTTGTTGAGGAGGAGGAATAAATGAATGGGCTAATAGCCCAAATGAATGAAGCCCTATTATTTGGGCTAGGTATTGCAGTCTGTCCTTGTACATGGAGAAGAATTTGGTTTTGGATTAATGGCCCAAACGGTTGAATAATATGTAAGAAATAGAAGTATAACTTTTAATCAATTCAGAGTTCCTTAAAAAGTGACTATTTCCGTAGGGGCATGCAGATTTATTGTACAAAATAGGATGAAAAAATTGACAAATACCTAACAAAAAACAGGGGGAAAAAAAAATCCTTCATAACAATAGGTAGACACTATCGTTAATTTAAAAAATAAAAAACAATAGATAGACACTCCTAAAAATATTATGGAAAATTACAAGGCTTCCTTTTTAACAATCCATACCCTAAATTTCCCCACACACAACGTAAATGCCCCGGTCGTTACCCGATATTTTACTCTGTAGAACAACAAATATGTTGTAGGTTACACTACGATATTCTGCTTATAAAAGCTTATTAATTAGTTATGAACTGGTGTTTTATTACGCGGCGGCTCATAATCAATCAGTTGTGCATCTTCACTGTCACTGTTATGATAGGTAGGACTAGAATATGTCACTTCTTCTTCTTCTTCTCTGCCATGGGAGTCATGTTCAAGTATTGCCCTCCCTGAACTTTGCCATCTCGGGTCCTGCACAATTAAGGCATCACACAACATGTCAAGTAATCTTATTATGTTCGTAATTTTGTCAATATATTTTTCGAATTTATTCTAAGCAATAGTCAAACAAAGCAAAACCGATCTTTACGTAATTTTTTTTGTCTGGTAGAAAAAGTTTTCCCGAGATTAAGTATATATGTTACGTCCCAAGTAATTATTCAGGGGTCTAGGGGTACCGAATATATACTTGGGGACGAAACATAATAGAACATAAAAGATGGGTGAAGGAAGCATGTGAAGCCCATGTGACAAATTGAGGGTCTCTTTTTATTTATGTATAATGATGATAAATGACAAATTGACATTTCGAGAGTCACTTGTTTCTGTTAAATCAAATCACATAAAGGAAGTGAGTAACAAGAAATTTCTAGATCACATACGTACCCACCTACAGTTGCACCAGTTAGATGTGATGCATCATGCATGTTTTTTTTCCAAAACAGTGAATTATATATAAAAAAACACATGCATGTAGTCATGCACATATATATATATATATATATATCATTTTTGCCTAGTCATTTTCACTTACAGGTTGGTGCATCAGTTGATGGGCACTCCCCAATTCTTGAAAAATTAGAAGCCCTTTATTTGCCAAAAAGTCTTGAAACACAATTTCCGGACATAACTGTGTTTGGAGCATTATCACGTGTTTGGAGTTGTACTATAAAATTGTGTTCGTTGGATTGCTTTTGGAATTTGCCCTACATGAAGGAGACATAAGCTAGCATTGTTTGATGTACCTCTACTCCTGTAGCCTTTAACAACTCCATATGAGATGATGACTCTTCAGTCTTATTTCCTGCATGTAACATCTCCATCAAAAATATAATAGAGTATCATAGTTACAATAATTTCTGTTCAAAATTTTCATCAACGTATCAAACTCTAGCAAAACTCTCAAGATATGGGAATATGAAAATACAAAAGTGTTTTTCTTACCGGTAAGAAAGTAATCTCTTTGACCGGTAAGAGTGCATACATTTTTACCGATAAAAATGCACTCTTACCGGTGAAATAACACTTTTATTATCCGCTCATTGGGCAGACGGTAGAATTTCCTTTTTGGAATTGGACTAGTAGCACGACCCAAAGGCTGTTATCACATGCTCTCTCTAGATCTGTTGAAATGGAAGTCGATGTTTTTGGTAAAGAAAAAGAGAAATGGCGTATATGTATGAACGGATTTTTGGCACTGTCTTTGTTTTCTGAGAGCTGTGATTTTCTTGTTTGAAACGTGTGAGCAAACTAGTGACCGCATTGGGCCAAAAAAATTCCTAAAAGAGGGGCCCCAATTTGTTTGATAGCATATACTTTTATTATAGGTCTATAAAATCATAAACCCATTCAAATTGAACCCATCAAAGTGAAAGTTGATCAAATCCTATCTTGCTCGACCTTGTCACAAGAACGATTGAATAGATTAGATATGTATGTCTGTTCCGCCAAGGCGCCAATCGACTTGCTCACATCAAATCCTATCTTGCTCGACCTTATCTACTACATTTTTTAAGGCAATTAAGGGCCTCTGTTCTTTAAGTTCGTCTTGGAGCCCTAACATGTCAGAACCGGCATTGCATGTGAGTCAAAAAAATCAGATCAATCATTTCTTGCTAATTTACAAATTGAATAACGCTAACACAAATAGGTGATACAGATGCGACCTAAGTACAGCCCCTATTAATGATCCGAAGAAAAAAAGTTCAGCATCAATTTCCTTAATACTTATAAGAGTATCCTTATCAGATCAATCATTTCTTGCAAAATTTTCACAAATTTAACTTCAAAAAATTTTTGATAAATTAGACCTAAGTACTTTATAAAAATGATCCACAAAAAAGTTCAGCATCAATTTCTATTTTAATTTTACTATATAAACTATTCCCCAAATCTATAAAAAAAAAAAAAAAAAAAAAAAAAATCCCGTAAAAGCTACTCTCCCCGCATGGGGAGATGTTTCGTGCAGTACATGGTGGCCCCCCCTCCCCTTTAGACATTACTCCCCCACCACACACAGCAGGCCACGTGGCCATGCCCTCCCCCTCTTCTCCGTTCCCCTCCCTCTCTCTCCTGACGCAGCAAATGGTGCGTGAATAGTGCCGCACCAAATTTGGTGCGGTACTATGGCAAAAATAATTTGGTGAGGGAAAATAGGGAGACTGATTTAGGTGGATTTCTGAAGGTTTGGCTCTCCACTTTAACCCAAAAGTTAAAGTGGAGATCCTGATGAGGATGCTCTAACAGACTTAACAATGTGAGGGAGTGGGAATATGGTAAATTACACTTTTACTCCCTATAGTTCTAACACATTGATCTCCGTAATTTTAATTCAATTAATTTGAATCTTACACTTCTATTTCCAAATTAATAATGTAGTTCCTCTACCATCTCCCGTTAATATATCAAATGAAAGAGAGACATATTTGAAACTCAAGGGACCAAAGTGGAAATCGACATATTTGAAACTCAAGGGACCAAAGTGGAAAAATCGCAAAAAAAAAAAAAAAAAAGAAAAAAAAAACCAAGAAATCAGATCTAATTACTACTAGATCATTGAAAACGGAAACAAAAAGTGAAGAGTTCAGACTGATATATAAAACCGAAAAGTTAAATGGACCAAAGGGAAATCTCGGTAAAACTACCGGAACCAAGACTGTTATTTTACCTGATAGAAAAAAAATGTCAGTTGTGAGAGGGTGGGCGTGTCCTTGGTCGGGAATAATCGGAATAAAACCCAGGAATATGTTGTTCGTGGCCATTCTTGTTGTGGGAAACATGCCAATTCGAATTAGAAACTGAAACAATTGGCTTTATTGGAGGAATTGAACCTGGAATTGCTTCTTCTTCCTCTTCTTCTGTACTGTATTTCATTCCCTTTGGCTTTTGAGTACTGATCACTGCTCCACCATGGCTTTTATAATTACCAATGCTATCCCCAGAATATGCTGCTCCTGTTTTAGTTGAATCCATGTTGACTACTTTAACCTCATGATCTACCACCTGCTTGTAACATGAAATTAAACATATGATCTGTGAGGTGTAAATATTCAGAAAGAACCATGGATAGGACCGAAACTATGAATTAAACTAATCCTAACGGGTTTGGCCAAGTGAGCATGAGAAAACAATTCCAAACGTTTCAAATCTTAGGGTTTGGGGGCCGTTTGAGGATTTGACCAGTCGTTAACTTCACGGCTCCTGTATTATTCGAGGTGCCAAATTGGCTCCGTCCTTCATTCCAAGTTGTGTACAATGTCGAATGTTATGGCTTTGACTGTTTCGAATAAATCAGTATTTTCTTTCATAACGAAAAATTGTTAGTAATCAATCGGAATGAGGGACGGAGCCAGAACTTTTGCATAAGGTAGACAGACAACATATGTGGAGGAAGGGCAGAGCTATATAATTTGATGATATATATATATATTTTCGGTGTAACAGTAGGATTTTTTCAAATTGTAGCGGGGCGACAGCTTCTACTAGCCCCTTTCTGGCTCTATCCTTGATCGGAATGTATCATCAATGAGAATATATCCAAGAAAAAAGATGATAAACCAAAAGAAAATGAAAGTAGTCCCCTAGAGCATGTAATTACCAACCTTGCTCGGAAAATAAAGTTGTTCGCCGAAACCTCCATTACCAATGAGCCCGAGAAGTCGAGCGTTGCATGCATGCAATGAACAAGCACACAAGTAGAAGATGATCAAAACAGAGGAGGTGAAGGACATCATGACAGAATAAAGGACTGAGGGCAAATTTCAATGATCACAGGACTTGAACGTACAAATGATATATGTAAGTTTTTCTTGAAGGGTTGTCTTATAGCGTTGGACTAAGTGCAGACACGTAAACTGATTCCAACAACCCACTAAGTGCAGACACGTAAACTGATTCCGACAACCCTAACCCTCAAACCAAAACAAAAGAAATGAATAGTGTAGGCATTAAATTCAGGTTATGCAATGGACGAAACAGGACATTCAAGTGTTTTTCAAGTGATGAGACATATGAGTGAGAAGGAAAAAGAAGGTAGGGATGGATGTGGGGGCTCCTCTTTGTATCTCTTCCCTTCAACTTTCACTTCACAATTAAAGGTTTTTGGCCCCTCAAGCTCCTGCAAACAGGGAAAAGAAGGGGAGCAATGTGGAGCTACATGCACATATATATAATTATATGTAAACATCTTCTATCTGACTATATATTTGCTAAAACACAATGAGTTTGTCAACATGTTGTGGCCCTTTTTGTGGGGTCGACTTTTATATAACTCAGGTATTTGGATCAGCTTACTCGCACCTCGACTAATTTTGGTGTCCCAATTCCACTGTCCTTGCAGGGAGCCAATTGAAGATTCGTATGGATTGACCGACCCTAAAGGAGTTAATAGTTGCGGAGAGGTTTTGAATCTAGGAACTAATTAGAAGGGGAGCAAACCCCACAAATCTTGACCACTAAACCAACCCCTTGGCTTTTCTTGGAGAACTTCTAGACATGGATTGCTGTCTTGAAAGCTGTTTGTTAATGGACCAGCACATGTCGACCAAATTGCGCACTGTATGCATGTACGGAAACCAACAATTTTTTGAGAATTTAGACCAAGTGTGTGTGATTTTTACGCATTTACTCTCAACATTCTGATGGGAGTTTATGTCACGTGAATGAGGCATTTTAGAAGTTACCGCGATATATTTATCATGGCTCTCGAGCCACAGTTTTGTATCTTGATATTTCGAAAGTTAAGCTCGTGTATTTGTCACAGCTTCTGTCACGTTACGTTACTTTCAATTTATGAACTTGAAAAATCAGGTTTACGCATCTAAATTTTGCGGTCCTACAAATAAATGGAGGGTTAATTTCTTATATTAGAGCACTATAGATGCACATTGTTACTGTATGAATCACAAAACTCGAAATGTGGGCATTTGAAAATTTGTCGCAAACAAGCAGAAGAAGTCAAAAGACAGATTAAAGAAAAACGCAGAAGAAGTCAAAATTGAGCACATTTTGTTTCCATCGATGAGTTTCCATTTGGTTATTGTCTGTGTGTGTAATTTTCAAGAAGTCATGCGTGTGGCTCCGTGTTTCTGGCAGGCTCTTCCCACACCTCATTCCCATGGAATTCAACACGGAAGACAGTTGTAGTAAAAATGTTATCCGAGACAAACATTATATGCAAGTACATCTAATTTTATTTATAAGCAGGCATACGGACCGGTTTATACTCATCTCGACCGATTTTATCGGACCAACATTCACTAACGGAGGCCCTTTATGGACTGTCCAAAAAAGTTGATAGCACCAAGAGATTTTGAACCCGAGACTTTAGGAGCGAGCATACCCATAATTCTTAAAGCCTTGACTATTAGCATTTGGCCAATTCCACAGAGGTAAAAGAGAAAGTGTTTGGTACATGAAAGAAAAACATGAAAGAGAACATGAAAACACATCCAACGGATCTCATCCGTCAGATGTGTTTTCATGTTTTTTTTTCCATGTTTTGTGCCATAGCTTGAGATAAAATACATCTGTCGGTACTAAACTGGCACTGCTAAAGTTAATTGTTCGTTTCCTACAATGTTTAGGAAAACTTAAAATGTTAGTACCATATAGAGTAGATTATTCTATGTAACTATTCTCATACTAATACAATAAGCAAGTCCATGTTTTTTGGTACTAAAATATACTAATACTATTACCAATGCTACGTAAACAACTTTTAAAACACAACTCCAAACAAATTGTGTGCTCAGACTTGTCCGATGCACACGGGTTCACATGCATCAGATAGTTCTGGGCACATATGCATTTAGAGTTGTGTTTTAAAGTTGTTTCGTAGGCTTTCCAAAATGATATGAGCTATCCTACGCACATAATGCTTTGATT
This sequence comes from Vaccinium myrtillus, assembly GCA_016920895.1. NCBI lineage: Eukaryota > Viridiplantae > Streptophyta > Magnoliopsida > Ericales > Ericaceae > Vaccinium > Vaccinium myrtillus. Next base: position 24,510,040 of record CM029280.1, on the reverse strand, counting down.
GCTACTGTTAAAAAGCTTTTAAAACACAACTCCAAACGAATTGTGCTCGGAATTATCCAAGTGCACACGGGTCCACATGCATGGAACAGTTCTGAGCACAGTTGCATTTAAAGTTGTTTCGTAAGCTTTCCAAAATGATACGAGCTATCCTACAAACATAATTCTTTGTTTGCTAGTGTTAAAAAGCTACTACAAAAGTAGCAATCTAGATATGCCTGTTCAGTGTCATTTGGAACAATTTTCAAATGCAGACTTATTAAATTAAACTGATCTTACTTTTCAAATAGCTTGGACGAAGTGAAAGAAATGACATGGTAACTGGTAAGGGTTTTAGCATCAACAAATGACAACCGGCGAACTTTGATATGGGTAAAAAAATATATCAATAGCACGACCATGCACGAACCTCAGAGTAGCCACTCCCGATTTGTTTGGGCCAAACCGAACCGGGCTGTTTACACATTTTTCTGGGACTGCAAGTATTTTCGCCCATCTCTTTTTATGGATTTTTCTGAATGTGTATATTTTGTAGGTTTATTTTCATGAAATATTCTGTGCCTTGCTCAAGTTTGCACAAATACATTTCTTGAGCTTCACTAAGATAACAGTTGACACCGTAAAACCGACGGCAGAGTTAAATAAAATATTGGGGGATTAGGGCTTTGGTAAATGACGAGAAAACCGTCCCCAAAATTAGAGTCATTTTGTCTAGTAAAAGTCCAGCACTCTTTCGGCAATTTTGTTAATTTTTGAGCAGAACCCATGAGGCATGAGGCAATCACTCCACAATAATGGGTCACCTGCAACAAAACGAGTAGATAAGACAGAACAGAAGCATGGGACCACAGTCCACTGGGATTACCAAAGCTAATGTTGTTTTATAATCGTAAATCACTGGAACCCATTAAACAGCATTCCAGGTTAAAAAAAATAAGAACATAGATATCCGGACATAAATCTTGCCACGTGATCAGATCCGTCTAATGCATATAGTCGCACAATTCGGATGGCTTTGAGTACACCTGTGTTTGAATCTGTACTCTGAAATAGCCCAAGTTTCTATGCTGGTAACCATATTGTAACAAAACATTATCAAAATGCAGCCCCACAAAGGGCTTCCTCAATCCCACACAAATTCAACTTTGGACTCTAAAAATTTCATTACATGCATAAGTTCAATATATAGAAGTACCCAACATCATCTTTTGATCTTATACAATCCTTATTACTCAGGCGCCATCGCTGAAAATTTAAGTTTGCATCATTCATACATTCATCTGAAGAACAACAACAGACTGCATCTTTTTATCAAATCGACCAAAAGAATACAGTAACATTGAGCAAGACATACTGAAAAAATGCCAAAACCTGACCAAAACAAAAACTTACCCAAGAACACATGTTGGGCAATTCTATATTTATACATCCTTTTTCATACTTGGCCGCCTTTATATACAGAAATAGAAGTATGTGGATATTGAACAAATACTATAACATGTGGTAAAGATGACTGCAAGGTGGTTCAAGAACCTCAAGTGATTAACATCTTCAAAGCCTTCAAAAACATGGGGCCCAACTCTTCTACTGGTTCTTTTTTTTGGTAACTTACTCTTCTATAGGTTCTTGGAGTGCAGTCCATAACAATAAAAGAAAAAGTCATCGGTACTCACATTTGGAGCAGATTATTCACAGTAACAGTAACTGAATTTGTACGCTGCAAATCCTGCAAAATTTTGTCACCCTTTAGTCTCCCATGAAACTAATCCAATTGTCAAATGAATAAGGGCTACTTCACAAAGATTGTAGCAAAAACCGGAGCAGCAGATATAGAGAATCCTATTGAACCATGTAAGCTTCGATTTCTTAGCCGCCCTGTAACACTATAAATATCTAAATTTCAAAAAACCTACATTGGTCCTAAATTAACAGGACATAAAGCTCAGAAAATCCAATCCAAAAGGAAAAATTGATAGCAAAACACGGTTAGCGGTTTAAGCCCTTATTCGTTGATCTACAATCATCATCCCTTCTTCAACAATAAATACCTGAACCGCTATATACCAAACAATGTTTTAAAAAACCGGATTGGACCGACCGGTTCGGTTGGATGCTAAAACTGCCTGTTTTGAAAAACCGGCCTCCTATTAGAAAACCACTTCAAAAAGCCAGTCAAACCGGTGAACCGGCAAACCAGCTCAACCAGTACGGGTTTTGCGACCCAAACCGGCTAAAATATTATGCTGTGCTATTTTCAAGTCATGTGGCAGAGTTTGCCACGTGAGCGTGATGCTCCTTGACAGACTTGAGGGCGTTCATGTGCTGCAATAGTTTTTTCTCACTTCTTCAAAAACTTGGCCGCTACATGTTGCCTATCACATACTAAGTGATATATGGTTCTCCAAGACTTCTCTTTACATATTAAATATTTATTAGCAAAATTTAATTGCTTATTACAACCCTATTAAAAAGAAAGCAAAAAAGCTACATATAGGATAATGCTAAAAAAACTTAAATTATGCTACAAAATACTACATAAATGCACTTTCACAACAAACATGAGAAATAACAGATTCTACTGATGTGTGATTTTGTAATATTTAATAGTTACGTAAATATATATGACGTCACAGTTTTGATGGTTCACCTGCGGTTGAACCGGTGACCCGACCGCCCGGTTCTTATTCCGGTTCGCTCACCAGTCAAAACATTGATACCAAATAACAGTAAAAAATTTATCACCAAAGCAAAACAGACTGGACAGTGATCAACAAGATTACGGCAAGAAACAACACAACTTAGAGAAACTAAAAGAAATCGATCCCAATTATACCTGGAAAATTAGTTCATCTGGTACATGGGGAAGCACCTCTCTCACTGTTTCGGCCATGGCAAGGATGTTAGCCAGGTTATCATTTGCAGCCCTCGAAGCAGTCCTAATATGCAAACCACCAACACTTCCGGGGTATCTCACTGTACCAGCAGGAGGAATGGGTGAAGCAGATGTACCAGCCTGAGATGGATTCACAGGCCAAAGGCTCCAAGCAGAATCTTCAAGGGCGGTTTGGGCATAGGTTTCCCCTACAGCTGCAAGTTGCCTCATCACCATCTGAACTCTCCCTAGTCCAACCGGCCTGATACCTGTGGATGGACCGGCTCCATCTATTCCTTGGCCAGACCATGTATTCAACCAACCCGAATCTAGTCCTGGACCCCTATAAATGTCACACAAAAAGGATGAAAAACATTTTTTAAATAAAGAGGATGTGTTTAAACTTATAGTCTATGAAGTATTGACACCTCGAGAGGTCACCGTATCGCAGTGTCAGGACACGCTGGGGACACGGGGGGACACGTGTCCATACATGCCACATGGAGGGGGGGACAGTTTAATTTAATTTTTGAGGTGGGACACGGTTGGGGACACGGGTACACAGCGGGGGTCGAAATGAAATCCTTAAATTTCAGAGTGAACTTTTGCAATTGGATTGTATTGAACTTATGGATGCCTTGTTTTGTTTGAAGAACTTGGATTGTATTGAACTTATATATATACGCCACGGATCCTATCAAGGATCCCGGATTGGAGGTTTTTCGGTGTTTTGATGCTTTTAAAAATTGTTTTTGGAAAATCCGAACCGTCCAATGTCTTCAAAAGGTGTTTTCAAGGGTCCCCGCAAGAAATCATCAAAAAACAATACCGGGAAGGGCTTGATCCAAGCAGTTTTTCGCAAAAACTGTATATTTACAGTTTTGCGAAAAACTGCTTGGATCAAGCCCTTCCCGGTATTTTTTTTGAAGATTTCCCGCATGGACCCTTGAAAACACCTTCTGAACACATTGGACGGTTCGGATTGTCAAAAAAAATATCGGGAAGGTGGAGTCCCGGATCCACGATTCCCAGACTAGATAACTCCTCTCTCTCTCTCTCTCTCTCTCTCTCTCTCTCTCTCTCTCTATATATATATATATATATAGCCCTTCCAGTTATTATTTTTTTTTACGAATCCTAGCGTTGGACCTTAAAAACACTTTTTAAACACATCTACCAGTTCGGATCGTCGAAATTGGATCCGGAAATGAAAGTCCCTCACCTTAGCTAAGTGAGGGAGCCCTCATGTGAAAATTCTTGTATATATATATATATATATAAATAAATATACACGTGGCGCGTCCCCCGCCGTGTCCATATCCCCATTTTTTTGGAATTCCCGTGTCCATGTCCGTGTCCGTGCATCATAGCTTACAATATTTGCTGATGTAGGAACCAGAGCAACAGAGGACACAGCTGTGCGTGCTTGAACTTGCTTAATAGCGTGATATCAGGTCTTGAGAATAGATATAGAAGGTAAGCAGAGAATTTTCGCTAAACTTTTCCTAGGAAAATTAGCTCGCCAGGATCTATTTAACTTGCAGAGAAAACAGCCTTGATATAACTGCGTTTGTGATGCATACTAAAAGCTTGTTGCATGGCAAATGTCTTTACAAATTGTTATCAAATGGTTTGGCCTGCAAGTCAAGGCTCATGTTTGTTCCGAAAAGGTAAACTTACATATGGCAGGAAATTCGTCCTGAAAAGCAAAACTGATCTTTTTACTTTTATTTCTTGCCTCTTCTTTCATCTTCTATAAGAGACCCATGATTGGTTAAATTTGATATGATTCTACAATTTTGGCTTCCAAACAATTCAATATTGATGGCCTCCACATCTTAGAGCTCATACAATAACTATCCTACCTCTACCCTATCTCTTGTTTCATTTCTTCAGGAGCAAACAGAAAAATTTTCTTTTCATTCTTTTTATTATGCATCCGTTTCGTCAGGAGAATTTGTTGGATGAAGAACAAAACAGAACAACTTTGCTGACAATTACAATAGTTTTTGTTTGGTCAGAGGAGTCCACCGAATACTTTGATTTTGGATTAGTAATCAGCTTCGATATTTTTATTTTGGAATCTCTTATACCAAGCTAAAAAACAACAAAACAGTATTGATTGAATACTGTAATTAACCAATGAATTTTAATGCCAAATAAGAGTCACTTTTTTCAGCCATAAGCAAAAAGCATCAGCCTAGAAGAATGCATACACAAGATATACAGACACCAACCTCCAAGCACCACCTTCCAAAGGGTTCTGCATCTGATTGGGGAACACTCCTGAAGGCAAGGTATGACTAGGAGGATTGTGTCGATCAAGTCCAGTACTTATTTGACGAGCAAGTTGCTCATCGGTTGATACCTCTACTGCGCGAGGGTTCGTTTCCTCTTCAGGTCTCCCCACATGAAGTGGTTTTCGACACGTGGGGCATGAATAATTCTCACTTAAACCTTGATCCAACCTACCATTGAAGTGTCAATGTCAGCACCCACGTTGGATTTTCACATGCAAAAGAACATTTACAAGAAGAAAAATAGCTCATACCAAGATCTCAAACACGCTAGATGGAAAAGATGATTACAAGATAGCCTCTTAGCCTTTGCCATTGGTTCCTATCATTTGCCAACCCAACAAAGCTCAGAACTAAATAGGAAAATCAAAAAGAGAATGAGGAATGAACTATGCTTATAAACTTACCCTACAGATGGCACATTCGTCATCATATGTTTTTATCTCTTCAGATGTTGCATCAGGAAGTGCCCCATGAAGGGCATGTAAAGCTATCCTCAGTCTAATAAATCCTCTGATGCGTTTCCAAATTGCACTTAACAAAGCCTGTTCCATTATAGGAAGTAAAACATAGCTAAAAGCCTAAAACAACCGTGAAATAGGAAAATAGTCAAGTCCAATCAATGGCGAAATATCCACATGAAGTAGCACGGACAATTTACCCTTATATTTAGGAAAAGAACTATGTCCACGAGATGAAATGCCATGCCATGAAGCCACCAAATATGCACATAATGACCAAGTGCCATCAATAACGTCATCATGTCCAGAAAAAAACCCAAGTTTCGGATAAGTACTCCTTTCCATTCCAATAATGAACCTGCAATCAAACTCATTAGATTCAATATATCACCAATCGCTAATCCAATCCACCACAAGAATCAGAGGTATCCATGACTTTCAGAAATAGCAGCAACAACAATACAATAGAAAAAGGACAATTGACAAGAATCATGGAAAGCATTGACCTTAGCAAGTTTTTTAAATAACTACACATTGCCAAGATGAACCAACTTAAAACACGCCAAATTTAGAATTATAACAAGCATCAACAGTTAAAAAGAAGATGATGAAGATTGGTGCACTTTGTTGACCATGAAATTAGCTCCGCAGGGTCAGCCCATACGTACTCAATTCATTCCTAACTTTTTGTCATCTTATTCTAGAAAGTTGTTACTACTCCGTAGTGTTAGTCCAGTATTCAGAATCAGATTGCTGAGAGGAATAAGAACTGGCATTATTCGAACAAAGTGGCTACTCTAAGACACAACCGTGCATTCTCATGCTTGATATCCCCAACCTTTACAAATGTACCGAGCAAGGGCCAATTTTTTCCTTTCTTTTTTCCCTCCTTTTTTGGCAGATAATTTTTTTTATGGTGAGTCAAAGTATGTACACCAACAGGACATAGAAATCAAACTTGTCAGCTGTTCACAAAGTTCTGTTAGTTTTACGCGTTACGACTATCCATTTCCTGACTTTACGTTAGCAGTTTGTTTTCAGCAATTTTTGGAAGCTTTGAACGGAAACGAACACAACATAAAAATTGGGTGGAGAATAGGAACTCCCAACCCCTACCAATAAATTACCCGCAAAACATGTACAACTACAATAGTTTCAGAACTACCTGCTGCTGACATAACAAAGAGCTTGGATCTTTCGCAAATTGAACTGTCCCCTGCCGTGTGGTGGATCCATATATCGAGCAACTGGAAACCATGTACCACAACAGCCTACAAAGAATATTCTAATCTGTTTATGAATGCCTATCCACAAAGAAACTGATAACACTTCCAGGCAAGAGTACCTGTGACGTCTCAAAAGCAATACTGAGAGGCTCAAAGAATAGCAACAGAAACATGGATGATCCTAATGTTCTGGATATCACTAGACATAGCTTTATCCTGTAAGCAGGAAAAATGAAACCAATGAGAATATAAACATAAATAAAAGTAAATGAAGATGTGAGAGGAAACAAATAGTATGAACATCAACTCCTGTGGTCGACCAAATATAATAATTCAACTATCATGACTCATAACCTTTGTATCTGTTATTAGAAGTTGGAGGAATCAGCAGATATATCAATGATATATCAATGTTATTCTGGAACCTTTGTCCAACCATAAATTAATTAGTGAGCTCAACTGATATATCAATGTTAAGTATTTGTTTGTTGACATAAATAACTGAAAACATAAAATCAAAAATAGTGATCATTATAGTTAGCACTTAGCATGTGTTCGAGCTTGTCCCACATTTGTCAATTATCACCTCCAAAACTAGTATATGAGCCTAGGTGGCCTCTCCACTCATTGCTAATTGATTTTGGGTTGGATGCTTTAACATGGTATGAAAGCTAGGCTTTCGGACAAGACTCTCTTGATTTATTTTCCCGTTGGCCCGTTATTCTTTCCCGAAGTGCTCGTTGCGTTATGATCCCTGTTTTATGGATCCTTTGTTTATCTCTCCACGAGAGAGTCAAAGGTCGCACTTTGACTCGCACGTGCGAGGTGTTAGAGCTTGTCTAACATTGGTTATTTATCACCTCTAAAACAAGTATATCAGCTTGGGCGGCCTTTTCACTCATTGTCAATTGATTTTGAGTTGGATGCTTTAATAGCATGAATAGAATATTGAACCAGATAAGTATGCCATGGTAGCTACTGCAGTTTACTAGTTTAGAGCCGATAAAAAAAAAAATGTTACGGCAGTTTAGAGTCTCTTAACATTGTCGAATTACTCTATATTCTTTTCTTGTTGAAATATTCCAATAGGTAACCTCCAAAGAGAAGGGTACGCTACATAAAAGACAGACAATGGTAAGCTGGGGACTTTAGAATTCGACAAAGCTGAACTTTAACAGCATATACATGCACAGGAACACAAATTTATATCTTCATCCAAACCTTCTAGTCCAGAACTCCCGTCACAATACAGTCTCAATCACTAGGGAAAAACTGAAACCTAAAAAGGAAGCTCAAAGCACGAGGTTCCCACCAGTGCAGGTGTGAGGAGGTCAGCTGTATGCAGCTTCACCTCCATTTGCAGATAGGCTGTTTACGTGTATCGAACAAATGACGCTGAGCTCACAATGAAGAGACACAATCCTCAAAAAAAAAAAAAAAAAAAAATTGCAACTGTGGACCAACACAGTTGTTTATGATAGATTTCATCGAATGAAGGCTGGTGGGCATCAAGTCACAACTCCAAAGAGAAATCTTCTTGCAACTTGCAAGTGAAACTAGACATAGCAATTATTTCAAGCTCAAATGGTGAGAATGAATTTTTCTGATTCTACCTGTGAGCTTTAGAATCTGTGTGGGACTAACCTTGCCCCTTAAATGACACCAGCAACTTTTAAGGATAATATAATGATTTACTGTTGTCAGGCAACATAAAAGATCCATCCCAGCAAACAGAAGGGGATAATTACAAAACGAAAACTATTTCCTACCACATTTATGAACGATTTCTGCTAATATTGAAAATAGCCTTTGCTTGACCGCTACAACTTGTCCTTCCAAAAAGAACAAATTTTGTTTCTGAAAGAACCAGTGTTTTCTACCAAATGCAATCCACTTTTCGAAGTTATAACCTAGGAAAGACAAACTTGGACAATCAAAGGAACTTGAGACCCGAAAACATTGCAAGGGTACTCATAAAGTTGAGTGTCAAGTAGTACCAGAGCAAGTCGCAGGATATTACGAACAATAATACGGAATATACACGAAAATATGTCCATGGTGTTGCAGAAGGAGATGCATTCAAGCGTTCAAGTCGATCTCTTGCCAAAGCTTGGAACATCTATACATTATTAAAAAGGGTGGGTGAGTATATAAGCCAGTTAAAATCCATACACACTGAATCTACATCTTGAAATGAAATTCAAATACCTTTAACGAACAAAGGATGGTCAGCCATGTGAACCATAGGACGGCTTGAAATATTGTGGGTGGAACAACCAAGGGAAGAAATGCCCCCTGCTCAACAGCCATCAAAAAATTAGAGAAGAATAGCAACTGCGTTATTGGCGAGAAAGTGGGAAACAACTTATCAGGGTTAATGCCTGTAGTCCCCCCAAAAATGACGGGATATACAGAGAGTACGTCATTTCTTGATTTCTAAACATCACACAGAAAAAAGTACCACATTCTAAAAGTAAAAGAGAACTCCAACTACCAAAGCAGAACTTGGTACTTATCATAGTAAATGGACAGCAACCTCAGATAGCATACGATTAACCATGATCACGACAATGTTGTCCGTGACACAAATGAGAAACCATGAGCAAAAGTACATAAACTTACTTCATATCTTTGTGACAACTTAAGAAGCGACACAAATGAGAAGCTGAAAGCAAAAATAGATAAATTCACTTCATATCTTTGCGACAATTTAAAAAGCTTTACCTTGTAAATAACATAGTTAATAAGTCTCTCCCCAAGTTTTCGAGCTTCAGAAGAGTACAACTCCACAAAAAATATACTCTGCACGAATAGAACAATCAACATATCAATCGACAAAGATGCCTCTGCAGAAGACTACGTTTTCACTAATATAACTAATCTAACCTAGACAAAAACAAAGCAAATCCATCAACCAAAATTAATGGCACAAAATAGTGTACGGCGTTGCAGTGCCAATCATTGGCTTTTTATGTGGTCCTGTGATGCACCTAGTTGAGTTAAGACTCAAAATCAAATGGTTTTTAATTTTGACACAGTTGAATTAGTAATCTTATTACAAGGTCTTTGGTGTGATTTTCATGCATATTCATATTTTATGAGGGACTAACCTTTAGGAATAAAGTTTGATGGTTATTGCTACCTCAAAGGTTGTATAAGTTCCAGGAAGCTTTTGCGTGTGTGGGTTCTATGAAGCCTATGCATAAACCTTATTAATGTAAATCTATCGCGCTCTCTTAAATTTTCTATCTCACCATACATTGGGAAGAAAGAACGGCCACATGCACACACTTACGACATGTTCAGAGTATATATTTATGACATCACATCTAGGTTACGTAAATTTGGTACCAGAGTGAATATTAATGACAATGATGAAGCTGTGCCAAAATCTCTCTGATGTTGAAGAACCACAGTGTGACAGTCCATGACCCACTTGAATGAGAGTTATATGATATAAGAGAATAGATCATGCCCTAACTTGCACAAGGCCTTTTAAAGTCGTGCCGGCATCAAAGCTCGTTGGTACTTCACAGTTAAGCGTGCTCACCCTGGAGCAATCCAGGGATGGGTGACCTACTGGGAAGTCCATGGAGCTTGGGCGGCCAAAGCGGACAATATTGTGCAAGGCGGAGGCGGGTTGTTACAGTTGGTATCAGAGCACAACCCTGGACTACGGGGTAGGAGCCACCTCTAGAATCTGGAGAAGACACCTCTTGAATCTCGGAGTGGGAACACAGTGCTATGCAGAACTAAGTGTTATACCTCCCAGGGGAAGGTCGCTAGGCCAATATGCAATGAGGACGTTGCATCATAAGGTGGGGAGAATGTGATAGTCCATGACCCGCCTGGATGCAACGGAGTTCTATGATATAAAAGAATAGATCATGCCCTAACTTGCACAAAGCCTTTTAAAGTCGTGCGGGCGTCAAAGCTCGTTGGTGCTTCACAGTTAAGCGTGCTCACCTAGAGCAATCCAGGGATGGGTGACCTACTGGGAAGTCCATGGAGCTTGGGCGGCCAAAGCGGACAATACTGTGCAAGGCGGGGGCGGGTCGTTACACACATACCTCAAGGTCGAGTTTTTCACAACAGTAGGGGATTGATTACCAGAGTGATGGAGAAATCACATGACACTAATTTCTTGGTGACATAAACCAAAAAAATTAGTTAGTAATTATCATTTTTCGGAATTACTTCCACTTATTCTAACAGGAACATTCTTCTCTAACCTAATGCCATGGCTACGTAGAATGAAATTTGACATTTTTAATAACTTTTTCTGTCGTAGGGTTCCATTAAAACCTATAAATATGGCCTGTTGGCGAGGATCAAAATTTCATCTTGTTCCAGCCAACTCAAAAACAGAAACAATTCAGAAGCATCACAGAAACAATTCAGAAGCATCACAGAAACACGAGAGAAACGGGTAACATCCCGAGAACACATTTGCTTTGAAAGGAGGCTGAAATTTAACTAAATGCATGTCTGGTAAAGACTAATCTTAGGAGGATAGGGACCTACCCATTAATTCTCCTACCTCCAAAAGAATAAATAAATAGCAAAGGCCAATACGTACTGAAAACCAAAAGTTACCTTAAGTCCCAGAATGAGCAGGATAAATACGTTAATTGAAAAATTAGCCAACAAGGCAATTGTGGCTTGAGAACCCAAAAGCAGCTCTAACGTATAGCGCGCATTGCCGCGTTCAAGAGAAGCCTCATCAATTACCCCTTCAGAAGTCAGCTTCTGAAGTGACAGTGCTGTCCAATATTGGAGGCCGACAAAGCTTACCAATGTGCAGACTGCCGAGATCGATAAGTAGCTCACACCCATGGGCAATAATAGAAGCTTCTTAACCACAACCAAGGTTTCAAACTCTCATGAGACACCCGAGTTAGCAGGGCCTTCCAGGTTCAAAACTTATTAGACTAGGAGCAACCTGGAGAGGCCAAGACTATGAATTACTTGCACCAACTCCAATACCAACCATTGAAAAGATCCTTGAAATGCCCCACTACGAAATCAGAACACCTATACTGTTGAATATCAAAAAGTGAACAACAGTTATGCATCGGGATAACATAAACAGGCATAAATGACCTTTAAATATTTTCGAGCAAAATGAAAACAAAGGATGTAGGATTCAAAGACTACAAACAGACTCTCCCGCAGACATGTTACTTAAATTTCTATTTTGGTTTTCCTACCTCCGTTGTATCTTCCTCACTGTCATCAGAACTCTCAACTCAACAATGCCTCCACTGTCTTGTTAGGCAAGGCTATTTATTTTTCTATTTTCCCCCATTCTACCCGTCCAAGGTCAACCATAAGTCAAACAGAACACCAAACTTTTTATTCTTGTTTTCAGTTTTGTATTTTTACCCCTTTTTGGACATTTTCCTCTTGCTCTTCTCAACCAAACAGGGATACAAGGGAAACCTATTGAACAAAATTCGTCTCATCATTTGATCATAGATTATTAAAAGGGAAAAAAAACACCAAACAGATCCTAGGTCAGAATTCCCTGCTCCTCAATTTTTTTTGGGCAAGTCCCTTCTCCTCAATTTAAACCCCAAAAAAGTTAAAGAGAGAGGATTGGTTTAAATTACATCAATCTTCAAACGTCAGACCACAATTAAAGCAAAAGTGATTGACAGAGTAGATCTATACCCATAATTCATACATAATTCCTCAAATTTTAACAGGGAAAAACAACACGAACCCTAAATTCGACCTCGCTCAAATAAGGTACGAAATCAAAGGAAAACAAAAGGACAATATCAGCGGTGGGGGTAAAGTAGAGAGAGAACTAATGAATCGAATAAAGACCAAAAACAATCAACAATCCATAGTACGACTCACCAAAAGTATAAACATAGCTATCTGTGCGTACGAGAAATATGTGTGAGAGAAATGATAATTGAAATACAGAAGCGATCGAGGGAATAGCAAACCTGGATCGATCTTAAGCGAAAATGCAAGCTCGGCAAGAGAAATTTTTTGGGACCTTCAACCTAGAACTCGTTGTTCGTTTGGGGGAGAGATTAGATCATTACGTCAGTTTTTGCGGGAAAATGACAAGGAAAATTACAGTGGTTATATAAATCATCTGTAATATAATCTTAATTATGTCCACTTCTAAAAAACAACCTTTAAATATGGAGTTAAAATTGGCATTGGAACCTTCCTAGTGCCAGAATTTTGTCCCCCTTCGTCGGTGACCCGTTTATATAGACCGATCCGATTCTCGGTTCTAAAAAGTAAAAATTTCAAATTTTTAGGAACCGATTCGGTTCCCGGATCTTGATAATTTATCCCCGGTTCGAACCAAACCAGTTTTATATATAGGGTCTTGCTAAGCACACAAATAAACAAAAACAACATACACTCCAATACATTTTTTACACTTTCACATATCGCTATATATTTTTCACATTTTTCAATACACTTAACGTGTGCCACACGTTAGCATTTTCCTTATATATATATAATACACAATGCATACTATATACTCAAAAAATGTTCGAGGTGGGAAACCGCTTGGCTGGACACCTTTTCATGTTATTAGTGGATATGTATTCTATTTATTACATACCTGCCCTAAACTCTAATCCACTCATTTTTCAATCCCCAAACCAATGTAAAATACCCAAATTCTAGAGTGCTCAGCCCAAACCAAACCCCATCTCTTTTTTTTTCCCGAAAGGAAATGAAACCCCACTCTCGGTCTCTCATCTCTCTCCTCTTCTAACCACCACGACGGCACCACCACAGCCCCGCCACCGACTCCCACCCCTCTCTCTCACACCGAGAGACGGCAGATCTCGCTCTCACACCGAGAAAAACTTGGCGACGATGAACCGCGAAGCGGCCTTGGATGGAGGACGCCGCCGACCTTGTTTGGTTTCAAGAACTTCCCCATTGTTGGAGCACTGGTTTCGCCTCTCTCTCTCTCTCTCGGTCTGTATATATGTGTTAGTATATATTTGTATATAGATCTATAATTTTTTTTATTTGTGTATAGATCTGTAATTTTTTTTTTTGAACGGGTATAAAGATCTGTAATGTGTGCGTATATATGCCCATATATATGTATATTTTTCATTCTCTGGAGATTTCTTTCCCTGTCGTCCAAACCGAGAAAAGAAGATGATCCTGTTACTTTTTTTCTCTTTTTCTTTTTTGGAGAAAGGTCTGTCATTGGGAACCGACTGAACCGGCCGAACCGAACCGAGCCGAACCGACCACTCTAAAACCGGTTTCGCTTCTGTATTCTCTCCGAACCGGTTTTGTCCGGTTCACTCAAAATCACCCCGAACCGTACCGAACCGAACCGGTTACACCCCTAGTTAAATGAATTATGTTTATCTTAGAACCTCAAAATGTGTACCCACTAAGTCCCTTGTAATGATGAATCCTATAAACCTCAAATAATGCCTAGGATCTTACCCCGAGCGATATGAAACTCACACTTCCACTCGGGACCTGCTCTGATACCAACTGTAATGACCCGCCCCAGTTGATCTAGTAACTTTTAGCCTAACTATGTGGCTCAAAAAGTTAATCTCGATTTATTCAGTAGCTGGTCAATTTGTTTTATATTCTATTCCACTTTTCCAAATCCCACCAATGTGGGACTTATATTGCCGTCATTGTAACAGTAAAAAACCATTACTACCCCTCATTTAAAAATAAAAAAATCTCCCTACAAACTCATTTTATCACCATACATTTTCAGTTTGAAATCTTTGATTTTAGCAAATTCTAACAACAAAAAAACCATTACTACCCCTCATTTTTTAAAATCCCCCTACAAACTCATTTTATCGCCATACACTTTCAGTTTGAAATCTTTTGATTTTAGCAAATAGCTTCATCATTGCTAAAATTAATTGTTGATTTTAGCAAATATTGATTTTATCATTTGAGAACTCCCCATGAGGGCGGTGATAATGTCACGTCCCCAAATGTTAGTGACAAGACTCTTGCTTGTTCTTTTACGATCCTATCCTCTACTCACTCTCTCTCTCTCCTACTTCCCGGCCGGATTGCTAAGGAGGCCGCTTGCAGTAGATTTATGATTCTCATCGTATTCAATTTCTATGATAAATTTACTTGGTAAATTGCAAAAATGAATTGATAAATTTTGAAATTTATATATGTTTTATGTGATAGTAAACCAAGTTTTCTTATAAAAGAAACATAGGATAAACGTAGAGTTTGATAAACCTATGATAAATTCAGAATTTGATAAAAATATGATAAATTTAGAGTTTGATAAATACAGAATTTTAAGTTTTGTCAATTCAAAAAGAATCAATATCGAATATGGAATGCTGAAAATTGTGCCTCAATTTAATGCTAAAAATGTGCAAGGTCAATCAATATTAAATGAGTGTATTCAATCTATATTACAACGGAGAACGGTTTTTGTCTCAGCCATATTTTTTGTCTCAGTCATCATATTACATTTTATCCATCGCTCTCTCTACCATTTTCTTCCACCAGCCCACCATATCCAAAATTTCAAACCATATCTCTTTCTCTCCCCTTTTCGAAATTCAAACCACATTCTCTTTTACTACATCCTCTCCTTCCCTCTCTCCTGAAATTCGAAGAACCATAAAGAATGGGCACAGACATGAACACGTTGGGTTGATTGCTCAAGCCGTGCCTTCAGGCACGGGCACGAGCATGCACTACTCTATATTACATTACACAACGATTTTGCAAAAATGTCTCTCTCGCAACTATCCTCCATGACACATTGGAGGGCGGTGATTTAACTGTGACCGAATCTTTCTCTTAATCCTAGGGCCAAGATTCTACCTGAAAAGATTTTACCATCAAAAGTCCAAGAGAGTGTTTGATGGTTGAGATTGAAGCCCAAGTTTGATCCAATGTACGTAAAGTATCTTTCGTTCAAAATTTGAATAAAGGATCAATATCAGATGTCTTCAAAAAATCTTTCAAAAGTCGGATTTGAACTAGATTATCATAAATGACCGTGATTTTTTGGTTCCCATTACCTTTGTCTCTCACAATATTGCAATGCAAGAAATTTTTTGTCATCCACGCACTCTATATTTTCTGTGTAAGGTTATCTACAAAGATAGTGGCTCGGTCCCTAGAATGGTATCAAGTGATTGGTATCCAAAAATCTCTCCTAATTCTAGCATTCCATTTAAATTGTATGTATTGTTTTTTATTTAGTAGAACTCTATCTCATATCTTTATGACTGCAAATTATCCATGCACAATAGCATGATTTTCCCCTTCTTCATTGCTGGTAAACTATCCATTAACAATAGCATGCTACGACTATATAACTTTCTTTGCTCAATTTCAGCAGTGGCTTGGAGATACTCTCCGAAATTGGATTGATGAGAATGGAAAGGAAGCAACAATAAAATTAACCTACACAATAGCCGATGACGAGTTTGAAGCACTAAGGCTCAACAATGTTGGAAGATATATCATCCGGTCAGTTTATAATGGAATTGTCCTATTTTATTTCTCTTCCAATTAAGGGAAGTACTTTAATACACATTACACACCCAATAAGAAATAAGCTAAATTAGCGATTGTAAAATTTAATTATTAAATGATGGTCTATGGCCCAACATTTTAAATCCCATAAAAGATCAATATTGGTAAGTTGAATAGACGTTTAAATTTGGCCCACATTGCCATTAGCCCACTAAATAGTTGATAAAAATTTTCCCGTATGTTAAAGGTTGCCCGAGAATTTGAAAGTACCCAATTATCGTCCTTTCAAAATGCGTGCTAATCAATAGTTTGATAGTATAATGCTTAATAATGTAATACTTGATAATATAATGCTTGACACTATAATGTTTCCATTATTCTATCCATAGGGGTATGATGAAGAAGATAATGAAGTTACATCAACAAGGCAGAGCACATTGCAGTTTGAATCCTTTCACCATCTTTGTAGATGACAAGTATGATGTCCAACTTAGTAACAACCAATATCGGCCGGCCTCGCAAAAGAATATAAGGGAAGACTGTGTTGCTTTGAAAATCATTGTTAAGGCAATTTTGGGAAAGAACATCCCGGATGATGTGAGTCACCTATTGCACTTGCTCGACAATTATTCTAGGCACTACTGTATACATTAAGTGCCTTTTGTTTGACTTACAACATTATAAAATTGTGATATTTTCAAAAAAATTCCCTTTTTTTTAGTGACAAGCACAACCTTATCTTCAACCACTCATGTCTTTGGACTCCCACTGAGATGATAAGCAACATCTTTTTGTTTCGATTGATGTTGGATAATTGTCCTCCCGAAGATGCTACAAGAATTAAGCATGTTGATGGTGAAATAGAGGAACAACAACAGGATTGGATATATTATATATTGCAGATTCCGGCATACAAGAGAACTCTTGACGCTTGGATAAAGGAGGCTAAAGCAAAACATCAGCTTGCTGGGGGTGATGAGGAAGTCAATGAAGATGGGCCTCACTTGTCATATGTGAGCGAAGGTGATGAGCAACTGCTAGGTCGTGCAGGAATTTTGACCTTTATGAGTCGGTCAAGTCGGCTGACTAGTCGGCTCCAAGTCGCTAGTCGGAGGTCCCCCGACTTGATCGAAATCCGACTAGTCGGGCAAAAATCGACGATTAGTCAGCCAAGTCGGTGATTAGTCGGCCAAAAGTCGCTAGTCGGTAGCCGACCGACCTGGGACCGACTAGCGTCTTTTAGAACCTTGAGTGACATCCTCATAAAGGTCAAAATTGCTGCACGACCTAGCAGTTGCTCATCACATTCGCTCACATATGACAGGTGAGGCCCATCTTCATTGACTTCCTCATCACCCCAGCAAGTTGATGTTTTGCTTTAGCCTCCTTTATCCAAGCGTCAAGAACTCTCTTGTATGCCGGAATCTGCAATATGTAATATGTCCAATCCTGTTGCTGTTCCTCTATTTCACCAACAACATGCTTAATCCTTGTAGCATCTTCGGGAGGACAAGTATCCAACATCAATCGAAACAAAAAGATGTTGCTTATCATCTCAGTGCGAGTCCAAAGACATGAGTGTTTGAAGATGAGGTTGTGTTTGTCACTAAAAAAAGAGATTTTTTTTGAAAATATCACAATTTTATAATGTTGTAAGTCAAACAAAAGACACTTAATGTATATAGTATATAGTAGTGCTTGAAATAATTGTCGAGCAAGTGCAGTAGGTGACTCGCATCATCCGGGATGTTCTTTCCCAAAATTGCCGAATGGAGCTGACTAGCCAGTGACATGGTCCATTTGCATCAGCATAGGAAGAAGGTATGTTTTCATCCTTTTTTTTTTTTTGTACGCTAATTTTCATTTAATAGTTGTATTAGTTCTTGAAGGCATTATGGACCAAGCAGTTTTGTTTGAACTTTTCATAGGTATCACATCCAATCAACATTATTTACAAGTAGAACATTACGGCTCATAGTAGCACTCAGACAATCACGATCGCAAACCATGAGAAGTACAACTAGAACCAGTTAAAGCACGGAATTCCGTATCAAACTCCATTAGAAACCTGTAAAGAGAATCAAAATTCCATGACCAGATGAGAAGAAGAGAATCGAAGAAATGTAGAACAAAAAATCAAACCCGGCTTTTCCCGTCACAATCGTCAAAGTCGGTTCCAATCTTGAGTTACTGGTAGGCTTTTAGAGAACAACTCAATATTGCTACATATAAAAATTCTCTAATCCTTAATGCCTCAATATTTTGTTGGAATTTGATGACTAGTGATATTCCTGAAAAATATTCCGTTTCGATAGTTGTATACAACTCATGTTTGATGTTCAATTGAGTCCTCAAATCATTGAAGCATTATAAGTAAATGCAATAAATTCTTTCTAATTTGTATATTTGTACTTTACAAATTCTCTTTCTTCTTTTGTTGGTGTTGAAAAGGCTCTGCTCAGCCGTGGTATCGAAGGAGAAAAAAGGCCTTTGTTTATGACAGAAAATGAGTTATATCTGATGTTCCCACTTTACATCCCCCATTTCTTGGAGAAGACAAGAAACGAACACCTTATAACAGGTAAATTTGATTTCAATTATTCTAACAACATTATTGTAATTTGTCTGCACATGTCTTAATGTTTTTCTGAACAACTATTTGATTGACAGATATTTACAAAAGCGATTCTTGAGCCTGGTAAGTTTGCAAGATATTTACTACTTCACATCTTCCTTGTTATATGTACCTGGAATTTCAAGTTTTGTTCAGTTATGCTTAACACAAATCACAACTACTCCTAGGTAACTCTTAGGAAATGAGACCCAAAATATTGGCGATCTCCTAATAAGTGGTACAGCATGATCAACACCAATACGATCAGCCATTGTTTAGGTAGCTTGACTCAAGAACAATTCTACGAACTGTTGTAGTATCAACTATTGTTGAAACAATTGCGCAAGAAGGGACAAAACTTGGTGTACATAACTGATGCCCTTTCTCTGGCCTCTGCCACTTATCAAGCTACTGAACACACTGAAGTTTTCCATGAAGGTCTATGAACCCTGCAGAAGGTTAATCATAAAAATTGGTATCTATAGAATCCTTTATTCCAAGGGTGTATCAGTCATTCGGATCAGTTCAACTACATAAAATGTCATTGGATTTGTGGTAAAGAGATTCTCTTACTCCTTTGGAAGTGACTGAGTTGGAGGATCAGCTTGGTGAATAGGAGCTTGTGGTCAGTAGAATTCTGAAATTGGTCATTCCTCAACTGTATTGGCTGTGTTTGGTTAGATAGTTTAGTTTAGTTTTGATGATGTCAGTTTGTGTAATGAGTGGAGAGAGATAGAGAGAGAAATGAGGGAAATGATGATGTCATCAAATCTAAAACTAAAACTAAAACTAAACAAGGAAACGAACAAGGCCATTGTCTTTTTGCACCATGAAGTGCACCAATGACACAAACACACAGAACTCCTTCTGGACTCTTTGGGGTAAAATTCCCAATTGTTTTTGCATTATTTCTTGATGGACACTCTTGCAACACTCTTGGACACCCAAAGACTTACACCGGATACTTTGGGGTGAAATTCCAATTTCTTTTGGCCTATTTTCAGTTGGACACTCTTCCACTCACGTACACCCCTATGACACAACACATGACACTTTTCGAACCCTGAGGGAAAAAAGCTCTCTCTCTCTCTCTCTCTCTCTAACTTGTAACTTACTTTGACGATTCTTTTGTTAACTTTTCATTTGTGTATATTTCACTATTTCTATAAAACCATCAATTGTATAATGAACATTCACATACAAATAGATAAATAAGGTCTCCCGTCTGTCCTCCATTTTTTTGAAAATTTATGTGTTGGCGTGTCCTTGTCAGGTCCTATGTCATTGTCAGTGCTGCATAGACAATCCTTGTGCTCTGCTACAGCTAAGTTAATTTACTTGGGGAGGTCAAATGCTGGGGAAATCTTGGAGTTTGGGCATGCTACTTAGTTCATAGTCTACCGAGATTTCTCTTAGATTGAATTATGCTATGTTTTTTTTTATGTCTGCTCTGTCTGAAAATTTTGGCTGCTAATTCTACTCGTGAAATTGTGTGTCTGGTTCTGGTGATGTCTTCTAAAGAGTTTATTGTTCGGAATGGGGCTTCTTCTGAGGATGATGCTAGGACTATTAAATATCCTGCGGGTATTGCAAATGAGGCTGTGCCTAAACAATTGCAGCTGCTGATCATCAAATGTGATGCTATTCTATCTTTGCCTTTTCTTTTTTTGAGTTACGGATAGAAATGAGTACACAAAGTAGCTTGTAAATTTTTGTTTATTGTTGCATATTGGTTGAAAATGAATCATTATTTACTACTTCTTTTCCATCTACGGGTACGAGATCGACTTTGAGAGATGGTTTGTGCATATGATGGAGCAATTTGACAGATGGTTTTTGCATATGATGGAGGACTTTGATTGATGGTTTTTGTTAAGGATGGATTTGAATATGTAATTTTTAATGTTTACGTTGAAGACTAGAATGTTGTTGTGTTGACTTATGTATTTCCATCAACTTATTGGGGTTGGAACTAGGACGGGTGGTAATATTAAATTTGTGCTTTTGGATGGATTAAACAAGTATTGGAGATTATGTTTACTTTGTTTTGGTTTTTTTTTTTTTTGTTGGGTTAATTAGAGTGATTTGCGGTACTTATTCTTGGAATAAGTAAACAGAAATTATTTTCAGATTAACAAGAAGTTATTCATAAAATAAAGTAGTTGGTGACCAAATATTTAGTCGCCGAAAGTGATACCCTGGCCAGTTATGAGGACGAGGTTCCGACGACGAAACTGGCGACTAAAAACTGTTGGGATTTCCCAAGAGTGTCGGCACTCGGCAACCACCCACGCGAAAGCCTTTGAGGTTGTGGATTGGATCTCTGCCTATATTGAGAGGGAGAGAAATGCGTGGGTTTTTTATGTAGTCCGACGTGAGAGAGGTGAGGTCGAGAGGAGGCCGGAGGTCCTCCAGATTGAGTTTTTAGGTAACTTTGTATACGTATGTTTATAGTTTTTTTTTTTTTTTCAATTTAAATCCTAAATTTCTAGATATTCTGCTCATGCTAGTAAATTTTATTTTGGACTTCTTTGTTAAAGAAAATGCAACGACTGAAGATTTAAGATATAACAAAATAGACCATGAAAAAACATTGTGGTGGCGAGCATATATAGGACGAGGGTTAAAAAAGTTTGTTATTAATATAACAATACTAGTATTCTAAAAATAAAATCATAATAATGACGTTCTGCCACTTATCCCCCTGGATCCATCTTGGTGATGAGAGTTGTCATTATAGGGTCGTCTTCCCAACTAACATTACAACCACATTCACTTTCCAAACCCTACAACCATAAACCCTTCTATTCAACTGTCAAATTCCTCTCTGTTTCTGGCAAATTGGACGATGCCCTTCAGCTCATCGAACTCCACCCAATAACCCAACGAAATCTCTGAACGTATGACACCCTCCTCCAACATGGTATCTACTATAAAAAAAAAAATCCTTAGAACATGGTTGGCCTGTATGTCGTTAATATTCTGTTGGTAATAGAATTTCTCATGAAATAAAATTCTCTCTTTTGCAAAAAGGGAAAAAATGGTCCAAAACTCCACATTCAACTCCTTCGCGCAAAAATGTTCCTTTTTGGAGGTTCATAATCCTACGTTTCATGATGTGCCTTCTGTCATTTTCTCATGAAAAACATCTCTAATGAAATTGGGCTAAAAGGTCAATCACTGCTGAAATGTCAAAATAAAAAAAATTCATTATCTTTTCAACAAGGTGGTCTAACATCACATGGAGTAAACTTTTAAGTAGAGAAATCCAGATCATATGTTCAGAATATTAAGGCGATGTTCCACAGAGCTTTTCCTTTTATTTTATGGACTTTTTTTTTTTTTTTTTTTTGTCTTTATTTTTTTTTTTTAGTTATAATAAGACGTATATCGCTGATGAAAGCGACCTGGAGCTTGTACCTATATTCTGATTTTTTCTTGAGTTTCAAGGCTTATTGCAGTGTGATAATCCGATTTTTCAAAAATAAAATTCGTATCTCAGGATTTAATTTCTTTTATCGGAATATCGATTCAAAGGTGAATAGTTTGTGAAAAAAGGGCGGTGGTATTATTAATCCGCCTTTGGAGTTTGGAATTAGTTGGAGACAAAAATGTGGTTGACGACCTGTATAAGTTATGCAGTGGGACTTTGTCTATTAGAGCATCTCCATCAGCCTAAGCTTCTTTCGAGCTATTTTGGCAAGAAAAAGGTGTCTTGGCTAGCTCCAAACAATTGTAGTACCCAGCAGTGTAAAAATGGTTAGGGTAGGACTCTTTTTTTACTCAAATAAGAAAAAAATCCAATATTAGTTATAAATTGACCCAAACCATTGTGACCCAATCTAAAAAAAAAGGCCCACTGTAAGTTACAAAAAGCCTAAAAGCTAAACCTGATAAAAAAAATCAAAAAAAAATCAAAATCTGAATGTTAAAAAAAAAAAAAAAGCAACGATACAACTCTCTCACTATACACTTTGGCAGTCTGGATATAAAGGCGAGAGAGAGAGAGAGGAGGGAGAAAGTAAGGCAAAACCGCAGAAGGAAATCCGATCGCCGGCGTCCGTGACGTCCGTCCATCTGCAGCCGTCCGTCCGAATCTCTATTGTGACGTCCTTGAAAATGGTAAGCGGCCCACTCCGCTCTCCTCTAAAATTGGGTGTATATATAGAAAATAGATCTTCCCTTTAAAGTTTAGCCAATGAATCTGTGATCAAATTGCAAGTTGCAAATTGCAATCCAACTGTTATGCAATCTATGATCCTTTGGTCGATCTCCTCGGGAAAAAAAAATTATTTTTTGATTTTCTTGGTTTTAGTTTAACAAGTCAATCTTTTGGTATTGTAAATTATTGAATTTGTTTAATGAAATTTCTGTAAAAATTATAATTATGAGAACTAAGGTTGTATATTCCCATGAAAAGCTGATAACGTACACGGTTTCCCTATTTTTTAAAATTATAATTGCAAGTAGATTTTTAAATAATGGTAAAAAAATTATTTTGGCTTTCTTGTATTGTGATTGTTACTCAAAAAATTATTTAAGTGTTGTACTTGTAGGGCATAATTTTTGGATTAGGCCTAAGGAATTTCAAACCATTGGGCCAGCCCTGAGTGTAGCCATTTGAAGGAAAAAAAAGAAGAAAAGACGACGTCAGCTTCCTCTGCCTCGCACAGGCGCGTGCCTCTCACTCTCCAGCACGCGTCTCTTTTGTCCGGCGCGTGCAACCACCACAGTACTCCACTGGCGACAAGGTTTGCACCAATAGAATCGTCTTGACGAGAAGTACATCCCTCTGGTATGAAAACGATTTTAGGAACAAAGATTAGTCATTGCCGGAGATATAATAGCTTCTTGGTAGTGACGACCCCAGCGAATCACTGTAGCGAATGGCTTCTTGGCGAGCGTGATGGCGTGACTATTGGGCGCCGGAAATGAAGGTTTACCTCGTCATTTTGATCTCGCCGGAGATGAGGTTGCATAGCTGAATCCAGTTAATCTAATAGCAAGTGCTTCTTCTTAAAGAGATGAGGTTGCATGGACCTTAGTAGCCCGGCTGTCGAGAATTTGACCTCTGTTATCCCAAAGAATCACAGCTATGGCAGCATCAAAACTTCCTTTACTTCCTTTCTTAATGGCCACATCACAAGGTAATTTTCACCTCCCCTTCTCCGGGAGGCGTCCACCTTAAAGGTTGCGTTCGGTTTGGATTTTGAATTTTAATTTTTGTAATGATTAGAGGAAGGAATAAAAATAGTAATTAAAAATATGAGTTAATGATTAGAGAGAGATAGAGAAAAAAATATAAATAATATTAAAAAAAATAGAAAAAATGATTGAGTAATAATTAAAAAATCTGGGTCTTGAAAGCCCAAAACGGAGAAGGCCATAGCCTCGTGGGCCTGTTCAACAGGTTCTTGATTCCTTTGGCGAAATTTACTGTTCTGAAATTCCTTCCGGTTAAAAGAAGCATTGTTGATCCACTGGAATTGCATTAAAAACCCAGTCGTTTCTCACCTTCCAAATTCAAATTTGTCAAGCCAAACAAACACTCTTACTAGTATTTGTAACAGCAAGGCACTTTAACCGCCCATGGAATGCAAGAACCACAATAATCCAATTTACCCAGGAAACAACTTCATATCCGCATTAATTCCTCCATTAGATCCAAAACCAGTAGTACAATGTTTTAACGCCCAAACACACTCAACGCCCAAACACACTCATCTCCCTATGATCATAATCACTACTTTAAAACCCTAAATTTTTAGGAATCAGCACTCTTTTACTCGACATTGACATGGAACACATCGGACCTCTCCTCTTCTTTCACCTTAGGCACCATAACCTTCAGCACACCGTTCTTCATCTCGGCCTTGATTTGATCAGTCTTGTAAAGCTTGTCCGGGAGATCAATCCTGCTGCTGTACCTTCGCCCGCCATCATCTTCGCCGGACTCCTCTGTTTCACCCTTGATAACCAGAGTGTTCTGTTCCACAGCGACCTTGACGTTCTCTTTTCCCAACCCGGGCATGTCCATCCGCAGGTAGAGGCCGTCCTCGGTCTCCCTCGCATCCCAGCCACGACTGAGCCCTGCTCCCATGCCACGTGACGCGGCGGTGAACGGAGAGTCCATGAACTTGTCCATCATGTTGAGGATCTGGCTGAGGCTCCTCGTCGTCGAGAATGGATCGAACATATCTGGAAAAGGAGATCAATTTATCTCAAACAGTCACTCATTGAAGACGCCAAAACGGGCTATAAAATTGTAATCAGAAGGTACGATCTAAAGAAAAATCAAAGAAAAGGACTTAAAGAGCCATGAACAGAACAGATCATTTGCGTTCAAAACAAAATCGACCGAAATGTTGTAAACAGAACAAACGCATGGAAACGGAAACGAAATCTTCGAAAATCAAAATGGACGAAAACGAAATATCGAGAGAGAGGATCATAGCGTAAACGAAATCTACGAAAAACAAGCACGAAAAAAAAAAGCATATTACGAAGCTAACAGAGCGGATATTAGCAAAATACATGGAAACGAACAAGCTAAGCGCATAAATATCGAGAGAGAGGATCAAAGAGAGATCTGAAAACCGTACCTGAGAAGGAACTGGGAGCGAATTCGCCGCGACGGTAAGCAGAAACGTTGGACCTGCGGTCATCGTCCAGGCTGCGGTCATCGTCGCCGCCGTCGAATTCGCGAACGGCGTTGGTGTTGAAGAGGCGAGAGGCTGATTGGGAAGCTGGAGCCGCTTTACGAATGGCGCGAAGGGAGTTGGGAAGGAGATTGGTGGAGACGAGCTTCTTCAGAGCAAGCGAGGACGCCATTGGTTCGAAAACCTAACTTGGGGATCACGAATAGGATAGAGAGAGTGAGAGAGTATAGAAAGGTTTTTGGAGGGTTTTGCAAATCTGTGGTTGACGTGTGGAGATTTATATATAGAGAGAGAGAGAGAGAGAGAGAGAGAGAATTGTGGAGTCTCGGGTAGATTCGGTGGAATGCCCGAGAAGTGAAAAGAACGTTCCAGAGTGATCTTTCTTATTTTATTTATTTATTTTTTTTTCTTAAGGCCATTGGGCCTGGCTAACACTTGCTGGGCCATATTTTGTGATAGAGTCTCGCCCGCTTTAAAGAACGGAGCTTGACCTTAACACTCAACCTCATTAAGAGCCCGTTTGAATGGTGAATAGATGGGGATGAGGTGGGTTGGGTTATTTGGGTTCATCCCTCATTCATTGTTTGAGAGCAATTTTTCTTCCCTGAATGTCTCATCCTCCTTCTCCAATAGCCAGGGGGAAGCCCAACTAATTATAAGCACGGAGGATGGGTTGCTTATATTTAGTCAAGGCTGAGATCCACCCCTTTTACCTCCCTACACCTCGCGCCTATCTCTCTAATTCCAATTTCGGACCCAATATCACGAGGAAAAAAACACTCCAAAACCCCCTAGTTCGTGCAACGGTAGATTCATTAGCATTCGTACCTTCATTATTGATTCACTAGCTTATATGGACTGTCAAATCTTCCTTCGCAGTGGCGGATGCATGATTCTTATTGCGGGGGACCAAATCATATATATATTCTTAAATTAACAACAAAATATCATACTTATATATTAATAACATAATTTTGGGGGAACCTTTCTTCACAATTTTTATAAACAAAACCTAAAATATAGTAAAAAAATTGGGATAAATTAGGTGACATGCAAAGGCCCGAGCCCCCGCTTGCACCCCCTTAGGGCCGCCCCTGTTCCTCTGCATTCATTGTAACCGGTGAAAGCCATGACCATCAGAGGCGGCTGTACATTGTCATTTAACACCCTCAAAAAAATTTGTTTAGAATACATGTTATTTTTTTGTAGTTTTATTTAAGTTTTGTCCTATTTGAACACCTTAAGCGTAAATATCTGAACAATTGACCCAAAAAAATTTGGAACTAGCCACACAAAAATCAGCCCCTAAACCAATCCAATGTAAAGAACTCAATTAAAAGTCATAAGAGACTCCATAGTTTCACATAATTGGTCAATTGAACAATCTAAACTCTTTTACATTTTATATTGTGTTTGCTTGAACACTTATTCTCATACAATGAACATCCATCAATCCAGGATATTAATAATTGAATACTTAATATATTGTAGCTAACTAAAAAATTTGAGAAAGCAAAAAGTGTCTATTGGTATGATATCATGCTATGACTTTTCTAAAAAATGATATTTGTACAACTATTTAATCTCCAACCATTTACAATTCCCTTACATACATGTGGGGCTTACACTCATAATTATGTGTGGGACCTATGTGTGTGATGGGGTTGTAAATGATTGGAGATGAAATGGTTGTACATATAGACTTGTCTCTTTTCTCTGAACAATAATCAACTTTGTATCTCCAAAAAATAAGAGTATACATAAAAAAAAAATTGTGTGAACCTATTCGCCATACGATTTCCTACAATAAAAACTAATGTGTTTAATTTTGAAAGAGAATTCGCCGAGAACATACAATTGTGACGTATATATCACGTACTTATCTTCGTATTATTTGGTCTAATTATTCAAACTAATATATAAAAAATTGTGTATATATGGTTAGTTAATAGAGCTAGTGGAGTTAATGTAACTTTTGAGCATCCGGTTCAAAATTACTGGAGTCGCCACGGCTGATCGTGGTGGACGCATGCACCAATCTTGATCATCGGTGTCGGGCAAAAAAACTCCGAACCCAATCTCGATTTTGTGTGCCGGTGCCGTCCTCGTTTAATTTTCTGATCGCCATTTTTTTTTATCATCTTGATCGGCCATGGAAAACCAAGGGTGAAAAAAATTTGAGAGGTTTTTTATGAGAGAAGAGAAAGAGGAAGAGAATCAAATCTGTTTTTTGTGGTTGTGGATATAACAAAGGAGCCCCGGGAAAAACATCCTGCGCGGTTTCCACTTGGAGAAACAAATTAAAGAAATTCAATAATTATTTTATTTTATTTTGTATTATAAATTTTCTATTGAAATTCATAATAATTGATTGAATTCATTATATAAGTGGTAATTAACTCACAACCCTCTACCACTAAAATATACTTTTAATATTTAATTTTTTAAAATTACATAAACATATTGTAATGGATTATTATAACTCAATTGTTGAAAAGTATA
The DNA here is from genome assembly GCA_016920895.1 of Vaccinium myrtillus. Lineage (NCBI taxonomy): Eukaryota > Viridiplantae > Streptophyta > Magnoliopsida > Ericales > Ericaceae > Vaccinium > Vaccinium myrtillus. Next base: position 24,481,920 of record CM029280.1, on the reverse strand, counting down.
CCAAAATCACATTTGGTATAACATAAATAAAATTACTTTTAATTTTATTATTTTATTTTATGAAATAATATTACAATGAAGTACTAGAACTTTGTTGAAAGGTGAGACATTTCGGCGTCGGGTCAAACAACTTCAATTCTTTCTCGGCGGCTCACCAGAGATGAGGAAGAAACAGCCGTGGGTGAAAGGTGAGAGTAGTTCGTCACTCTCCAACTTCTGGGTTTCAAAAGAAACAAAGGCTGTTCAATTTCGTCACCGGATTTTCGTTTCCGGCTGAGACAAAATCGACACTCAAAAATTTTATTTTGAGGGAGCTAATTTCTAGATGAAAATAGCAGTAGCACACAAAAGGTTTTTTTTTTTTAGAGAGAATTATTTGGGATGAGCCTGAGCTCTGATACCACTGATGCAAACAGAGGAGTATCAAACAAATTCTCTCAAACTTTGTATTTCATACACTCTGAGAAATTACACACTTTTCTCACACACTTGATCACTCGTATTTGCATACTTGAACAATCTGATAACAAGCCTTTTTATAGGCAACACAAGATAGAAAAAACAAAATGAGATAAACTCTCATTTATTGAACAAATCACAAAGCAATCACGTAAGTTGAAAAAGTCTTCCGCCTGATATTTCAACAGTACTCCACGTTTTTGTTTAGGGCTGTTGAGAACCCACTTGGTTCTCTCAAGTTTAACCTTTTTCTTCACATTGGTGAGGGAACTTGGAGATCACGAATACGAAAGATAAAAGAGAGGTTTTTGGAGGAGAAAAACTTGGGTGCAAACAGGGTAGGAGCCGACGTGGTACCCCTTCGGCACATCCGGACCGTTCAAAAAGTGTGTTGGACGGTCCAGATTAAAACACTCTCTCTCCTCACTCTTTCTCCTTTTCCTCTTTCCTATTTCTCTCTTCAAATCCTGACCATCCAAATACACTTTGGACAACCCAGATGTGCCGAAGGGCAGCACGTGCTACCCTCTATTTGAGAAGCAAGATTACTAAGGACGAAAACAAAATTTTCTGATTTCTTTTAATTAAAATTAAAATTTCGCTTAACTTATTTTCAGAAATAAATTTCTTAGCTTATCTGTAATATTTCTATTCATTATCGAAAACTACTTAACATCTTTGTTGTATTATGAATTCTTCTCGTCAAAATGAGTCCAACAAGTAAAAAATGTGACGATTTTTTTGGGAAAATTACAACAAATGAAAAAAAGTCGGGTACAAGTAAAAGCAATACTATTTTTTCCTATTCAAAAGCCATGCTCTTCCTATATTTTGTTTAAGTACTTTCTTTTGTCTTTTTTGAATTTTTGTTAGGTTCACATTAAACTTTTTAAATTGGCCATTTGTCTCGTCGGCAGGAGTAGGAAAAGAAAAAACTTATGACCAGAAGGGGAAAAAACTTCAGTAAATGCGAAAAAGTTAGAAACAACTATCTTTTTCGTCTTTGGTGTCATCATATTTAAATTTCTTAAAAATTCGATTCATTTCTTATATCTTTATGATTCCTCTAGTTAAACTGAAGGATTGCTCCTAATTTTTTTTTATTTTATGAAAAGCTAAAAAAACAAAAAGTAAATAATACTGAACGAAGTACTAAAACAATAATTTTGGAAGATGGACTAAGTCTCAAGCGATATTGTTTCATCATTAGAACTTATAAAAAAATATTGATTAATTAATGTTTTTGTAATTAGGATTTTCCCAAATTCTTTCAAATAACGTATCGCTTATTTACAACGTTGTAGGGTATAGTGGAGATAGCCTTCTTATGTCATTTACAAGGTACCAAAAGAGAATGGGACGAGAAACAAATTCGAGGGAATTGGGATGACATTGGTGGACTGCTAGTGTCTTGAATGTGATTTATTCATGTGCCATGAGGCCATGTTATATAATTTTCATCTTTGTTTGTTGCCTTTTGATCCTGAATTTTGATTTTGGTTGATGGGCATTTTTGTCATTTCAATAGCACGATTAACTCTGTTTAGGGGACAAACTTGACAAAGGAGCTCAGTGTAATTTCATAAACTTTGAGAGAGGTTCTTTTATTTGTCAAAAACATCAGGGGAGCCCAATGTAATTTGGCTTTGGATTTGATAGGGGAAACAAAAGTAAGAACTAGGTATGAATTTGGATTTGATTCAACCTTTTTTTGATGCCCATCCAAAAAATTCCAGAAACTCATTTTCTCAGTGCTCCGATAATTGGACTCGGCTATGATCGCACATGTTATCCGAGAATGTAACAAGTGTGCCGATTCTCTTGCTCGAAATGGTAGGCTTATGAATGTTTCTTTATTTTCATTTCCTTCTGTGCCAGATTGTACGAAGACTCAAATATTCAACGACGCAACGTGTTTCTTATCCCCGTATTATTATGTACTTTAATTTCTAATATTAGTACCATTTCCAAAACAAAAAAGAAAAAAAGATAGCCCTGTTTGTATTTGTAACCCAAATAGTACTTTACTAAAAACAATCTACCCTTTTTAGATAATTATGGCACTTTCTCACTCTATACAATCCCGCAAAATTAGGAATCGTTTCCTAAAATTCCTCCTTGGTTTTATCTTCCGGTACAAGCTTGTATCTTCCACTTGCTGTTAATATATACTAGCGAAATTAATATGCACGTATGTACATGACACAATATGTAACATGCGAACCCTAATCATACATGCATAATACATCTAGCAGAAGATAATGGTAGCCATAGCATGTGAACATGAAACACGGAGATAAAGGCCAAAAAAGCATACCTAATTTTTGGGTGCTTGTACGGAATCTAAATTGACTAGTTTTTTTAGCGGAAGAGAAGCGGAACGCAATCCTATGGAATTACCCAAAAAGTGCGAAGTAAGAGAGAAAAACAGACATAAAATGGACATATAGCCAAGATCCATACGGATCCAGGGATGCTAGAAATCAGCCCTTGAAAATCACCCAAAATGACGTCGTTTTGGGTGATTACCGCTAAACCCACTTTTGAGAAAATAATTTTCACCGGGTCATGTTAGTTTTTTTTTTTATTATTATTTTTATTTTGTTTATTTTTAAAGTGCTTAAATTCAAAGTGACTAAAACCTAAACCCAAATTGCCTAAACTCTCAAATCGTATGAAAGTGTTTAAACTCTCAAATCGTATGAAAGTACCTTAACCCCCAAAATCCCATCAAAGTGCCTAAATTTCTAAAACCCTATGAAAATGTCTAAACCCTTAAACCGTATGAAAGTGCATAAACTCCAAAATCCATTGAAAGTGCCTAAACTTCTAAAACCTTATGAAACTGTATGATACCCAAAGTGCCTAAACCCCCAAAAAAATTCACCTAGAAATAATGCACGTGGTTGTTTCGGTTTTCAAAAAAAAAAAACAAACACTTGGCCTAGTGGTAATTAAGTTTCAACTAGGGATGGCCATCTCGGCCGCCCCGCCCCTATCCAACCCGTCCCCTCCCCGAATGGGTAGGGGATTCGGAGATTTTTTCGGGGATCGGGTAGGGGATGGGGATTATTTTTTAAAAAATTCGGGATCGGGTAGGGGATGGTATTGTCGGTCCCCTACCCGATCCCGCCCCCCGTTCCCCGCCCCTCCCCGACCCTCCCCGCATCCCCATTCACACACATATATATATATATATTTGTATATATATATATATATATATATATATATTTGTATAGGTATAATATATACTTAAAGAGTGAACTACAGAAAACATGGTTGAATCTTGAATGGTATACTGCATCTTCATCTGTATATTGTGTAATTTTGAATTGCTCATCCTTATCTCACTCTCACGATTGTCTAGCGAAACTATGCAGAAAAGTGGTATGGCGATATACCTAGTGTTGGAAACATACCTAGTGTTGCTAAAATACTGTTTATTGAATTAATAGATCAGTTTTGCAATAATAGATCAGTTTATTGAATGAACAAACCTTAGTGCTTGTGAATGACAACTTATTTCCTTAGTGCTTGTGAATGGCACTTTAATAGATCAAATATTAGATCAGTTTAGTGCTCTTGAATGACACTGTAATAGATTAGTTTATTTCCTTGTCATGTGTGTCTATCAATTTTCTCATCTTACATTTGTATTTTTTATTTTGAACGCAGTATGCCACCGCCAATGCGGGAGAGTGCATGGATTTTTGGATCCCCGATTCCCCATGGGGATCCCCGTTCCCCGCATCGGGGCAGGGATGGAGGTTAAAATAAAATCCCCGGTGGGGATCGGGGAGGGGATGGGGATTGATATAGGTTCGGGGATCGGGGATGGAGGTAGTGGTATCCACCCCCTACCCTCCCCATGCCCATCCCTAGTTTCAACCCTTGATCTAGTGGGAATTGCGTTTCCAAAAAAGCCCTATCTCTTATGTTCGTAAGACTTAAAACGACATAGTTTTGAGTGATATTTTTTGTCCCTTTTGGTGTCCAAAACGACGTCGTTTTGGGCGATTTTCAGTGCTGAATTCGAGCAACCCCGGATCCGAAGTGTACCTTTTTTTCGATACTTGTATAAAATTTGAATTTAGCAGTTTTTTTCACATCATGATTGTCAAAAGGGAAAAGAAAAAAAAAAGAAAGGAGGCAGGATCAAATGGTTTTGACAGTTCAGTTTCGGGAAAACAAATAAAAAAGACACTAATTGAAGAAAGTCGCCAATGCATGTAGAACTATATCTTCGTTTGACAATGTACCTTTCAAGTAACAAAAAGATTAGGATGTCAAAATACTTAATCCTGCAACATATAAGTGTGAAGCAAATTTTTGGGACGACAAAAAGTTGTTACTGATGGGATTATAAAGGTCTTCAAATTGTAATGCAAGGATCCGATTGTGAGATCCTATCGGACTGAAACCTGAACGCTAGAGTACTGATTTCTCAGACGGTTCGACTGACCAATCGCCTTTGGAATCCCACTTCAAGTCGAGATCACCAGCAGGAGCCGGATCGCCGACTGAGAAATCGAAGGCCTCTGGGAGCCGTCGAGCATTACATTGGAAACACAGTGGGTGCATATGAAGGAGCATTTTGTTCTATGAAAAACAAAGCAGAGTGGGTTCAAGGAAAGAACAATTTAATGCTGCAAATTTGCAAAGTAATTGACCAGACAATTAGTTCCTTCCCTCTTTTTTTTTTCCATCTTGTTTGAAGCAAAAGTGCAAAAATATAGGCAGGTATGGAAAATTCCACAATTCTAGTCTCTAGAAATTAGTAATAGCCTTCCAAATTTTTGTACCAAAAGAGCCGAACTTGAACCAATCTTTGACTTGATTGAACGTTGCGACTTGCTTGCGTCGAAACCTTGGGAACAAATACAAACAAAAAATTAGACGATTGTAAGAAAGTAATTCAAAAGTGAAAATCAATATTTAAGCAATTGGTAATTAGTCCGCCAAATCTTCATACCGAAAGGAGCAAATTGAAACCAATTTTGGAGCAAGCAATCATACCGAAAGGAGCCGAACTTTGACACTCGCGATCAAAACCTTCGGAGGAAAATAGTACGTGCGTAAACAACATTAAGAGAGGAAAATTTTCGGTATTTTTGCCAGTTACGAATCAGCTTTCCATCTTTCCAATCTCAGATGGTCCCTTGGTGGATAACATATAGTAGTATCTCTCTTTGGTGTTTTCCTGACGAAATTCATTGGCTGCTATTCATTGTCATTCTCAAGGATAACAAAAAGTAAAGCAATGAAAAGAGTAGTAAAGCACTTAGTTCATACCCTTTTCATTGATTGAGTTAATCCTTTGGGTGGCCTTTTCGAAATTAAAAGTTAATTTCAAACAAAAAGTAGGAAAAGAGTGAGAAAGGGAAAGGAAAGAAGAGCAAGCCCCATAAGAATCCAATTAACACCAAAAACAACTTGATATCCACATAAATTTTCGCATAAAAAACCACTAGCTCAAAAGCTTATTCCTTCCCTTCAAAAAGAGAAAGAATAATGGTATTTTCCCTATAACCATAATCACTCACACAACCTTGACTTGGAAATCTTCAGCCCTCTCCCTTTTCCACGGCCCTTCAAGCACCACAATCTTCAGCACACCATTTTTCATCTGAGCTTTGATTCGTTCACACTTGTAAAATTCTGACGGCAGATCAATCTTGATTCTAATTCCAAATCCATCTCCGATACTATTGTTGGACCCTTCTTGGATGAACATATAGTTATGTTCCCCCCAGATCACCACGTTCTCTTTCGTCCATTCAGGCACATTCATCCGAACATAGAATGCCTTCTCAGTCTTCGTCGCTTCCCAGCGCCTTGGTAAGATGCCACGAGATGCAGATGGAGAGTCCATGATCTTGTCCATCATGTTCAGGTTCTCGTGAAACAAGGTATCGGATATATCTGCAAAAGGCATATCAATTTTTCTCAAACAGTCACTCCTTGAAGACAGGCCATAGATTGGTAATCAGAAGGCTCAAAATCGAAGGAAATCACATAAGCAGAGGAGTGAGATAACCAAATAGACTCACAAAGGGGAAGAAAAAAAAAAAACTTGCAAGAATAGAAACACGACCGGATAAAATTTCGAGGGTGAAGACTGAAGAGCAACAATGTGCATGCCGAATCAACAAGACACGAATTACAATACATCAATATGCTGTGTTTGTTTGGGAGTAAAATATTTTCCTCGAAAATGTTTGCTCATTTTTTAGTGTTTGGTTGTGCAAATTACTAGCAAAACTTTTTCCAAGTCAACGGAGGTAGAACGAATTACGGTTAAATCTTTCGTAAATCATTTTACAATGCCATCTTTCCTTCCCGTAAGCAATCTCTGTTTCTCTCACTCAATAGCATTCTCGGAGTTCCATTACATACAGGAATCCTCTGAGTTCAAAATTGTTTTACATGAAAAGTATTTTAAACCAGAAAATAGTTTGCATTGAAACAAATGGAGCCCTAATGCCATCCCGCAAAAAAAAAAAAAAAAAAAAAAAAAAAAAAAAAAGAGCAAGGAAAACATATTATGAAGCTAACAGATCACCGAATATTAGAAAAATATATCCAAATGAACTTGTAACGTAGTACACATTGATAGAGAGGATCATAGAGAGATCTGATCAATATACCTGGGTAAGGATCGCCGAGGCCGCCTGAGCAATATCCATCGAAGTCGTCGTCGTCGTCAAATTCACTTTCACCACCAGCCTTGCTGTTGAAGAGTCGAGAGGTCGGGATGGCTTGACGAGCGGCGTGAAGGGACTTGGGCAGGAGGTTGGAGGAAACGAGTTTCTTCAGGGCAAGTAAGGTCGCCATTGGTGAGGAAATTCGGAGAACACGGATGCAAAGCAGAAAAAGAGAAGGGTTTTTGGAGGGTTTCGCAAGTCTCTATTTGAGAAGTCAGATTACCTTAATTACCCAAAACCAAAAGTCATTACCTTCTAATAAGTTCTAGGGAAACTCTATCGACCATGAAATATTTCCCGAAAAACAAAATGTGTGGTTGCGATCCGGGGGCTTGTAGTGAGTGAGCTCACTACATGTGTGTAGTAAGCTCTCTCGGCCGTCCGATCAGAGATCAACGGTTTAGATAAATTGGAGTTAAAGTAAATGTAAAAGTGCTTTTTAAAGTGTAAGACGATCCCGACCGTTTATCTCGGATCAGACGGCCGAGATAGCTCACTACACACATGTAGTAAGCTGACTCACTACAGGGACCCCGGTTCCGCGATTCACAACATTTCAATATCGGGAAAGATTTCGTGGAAACTTTTCCTGTTTCGTATCAAACGGATTTAGAGTACTAGAGATCAACCCCTAGAAATCACCCTGAAAATCATCCAAAACGACGTCGTTTTGGGCACTAAAAGGGACAGCAAAAAAATACTCAAAACTATGTCGTTTTGAGTCCTAGGAGCATAAGAGATGGGTTTTTTTTGGAAACTTAATTCCCACTAGGTCAAGGGTTGAAACTTAATTACCTCTCTAGGTCTTTTTTTTTTTTTTTTTGACAAACGAAACAATCCCATGCATTAGTTATAGGTCAATTTTTTTTTGGGTTTAGGCTTAGAGTATTATACAGCTTTGTAGGGTTTTAGAAGTTGAGACACTTTCATGGGATTTTGGGGGTTTAGGCACTTTCATACTGTTTGGGGTTTTAGGCACTTTCATCGGGTTTTAGAAATTTAGGCATTTTCATGGGTTTTTAGGGGTTAGGCACTTTCATATACGGTTTTTGGGGGTTTAGGCACTTTGAATTCAAGCACTTTGAAAGGGGGCAAAAAAAACTTTTTTTTGCTTGCCAAAAAAAAAAAAAAAAAAAAAAACAACTTGACCCGGTTGAAATTATTTTCTCAAAAGTGGACTTAATGGTAATCACCCAAAACGAAGTCGTTTTTGGCGATTTCAGGGTGATTTCTAGGGGCTGATTTCTAGCACCCCGGATCCGTATCCAACCTCTAAGCTTTAATTGCATTCTTCCTTTGGGCCAAGCTAACAGTAGCTGGGCCATTTTATGAATCAGTGTCCTCTACGTCTAATTATTCAACGCTCTCAAAACCCGGCCACATGGTGCTCTAAGAAAGAACAACATCACACATTCTCGTTAAGTCCACAACTAACCATCTTAGAGTGCAGCGCTTGGGTCATGGGACTCTTTACATATTTATCAAATGAAGTAGGTGTGAATGTCAGATACTTCTCTGTAGGAGTACTTACAAGGGTAAATTACACTAACCTCTCCTTAGATTTATAACAATTACTATAAGCTCCCCTGTAGTTTCTAAAATTACACTAAGTTCTCTTATTTTTTCTGACAACATACAAAAACCTCCCTTCTATTAAGTTACTGTTAAAGTACTAAACGGAAATGAATGATGTCGGCCATCAATTATCATAAATGCCCTTTAGTTCGTAATTAGGATTTTCCCCAAAGTCTTGTAAGTAAAATATATCGCTTATTTACAACGTTATAGGGTATAATAGAAATAGCCATGCTTAGTTTAATTTCAATGTCATTTGCAAGGTACCGAAAGAGAATGGGCCGAGAAGCAAATTCGAGGGAATTGTGATGACAATGGAGGACTGCTAGTGTCTTGAATGTGATTTATTCATGTGCCATGAGGCCACGTTATATAATTTTCATCCTTAATTGTTTGTTGCCTTTTGATCCTGAATTGTGATTTTGGTTGATGGGTATCTTTGTTAGTGTAATTTCATAAATTTTGTGAGAGGTTCTTTTATTTGTCAAAAACATCAGGGGAGCCCAATGTAATTTACCCTATTTTCGAAAACAAAAGTAAGAACTAGGTATGAATTTGGATTTGATTCAACCGATAATTGGACTCGGCTACGGTCGCACATGTTATGCCAGAATGTAACAAGTGTGCTGATTCTCTTGCCCGAAATGGTAGGCTTATGAATGTTTCTTTATTTTCATTTCCTTCTGTGCCAGATTGTACTAAGAGTCTTAGACTCAAATATTCAACCACGCAATGAGTTTTTTATCCCCGTGTATAATGTACTTTAATTTCTAATATCAGTAGCATTTCAACAAAAGAAGAAAAAAAGAAAAAAAGCCCTGTTTGTATTTGTAACCCAAAAAGTCCTTTACTAAAAACAATATATCCTTTAGATAATTATGGTACCTTCTCACGCCATATATATAATCCCGCAAAATTAGGAATCGTTTCCTAAAATTCCTCCTTGGTTTTATCTTCCGGTACAAGCTTGTATCTTCCACTTGCTGTTATAGTATATCTGTTAAGGGAGACTTAGCAAACAATTCAAAAACATTTGTCATTTTAAAAGAGAAGAACAAAGAACTTTTGCAAATGAACATACAAAAAAAATTACTGAAATGCCACTAACGTTCTCGCATAATATTCTTGAGTTTAAATTTTTTCCACCGATTCTTGAGTTTAAATTATTTCCCGCCAGTGGAAATAACTTAATCTCAACATTCTTGACAGATGAAATGAGCTATCGGTGAAAACTTCCATTAGTTTTGTAGTATGATTTGCTATTGAAAGTTTTGGGGACTTAGGGGATGCACAACACCGTGCTGTGCAGCTATGGCGCGGCTGCGCCAGCACCTTGTCGACGATCGGAGACGTTCACCACGTAGACCTCGTCAAGTACTACAAGTGCAGAAAAAATCAACTCGATTGGATATCTTTAAATACTTTGAAAACAAATGGAACACAAATGGACACAAACACTGGATCAAAACCACTTTTTCACGTTATTTGTGTGCCGATGAGGCACTTTAAGATATCTGATCGAGTTAATTTTTGGCACACTTGTAGTATTCGATGAGGTCTACACGGTGAAAGTCTCCGATCGTCAAAAAAATGCTGGCGCGGCTGCGCCGTGGGGTACTGCACAGCACGGTGCTGTCTGCTGTGCATTGGGATGCACAACACACCCCAGGTTCCAAGTTTTGGTGTTTCCTTGTAAGGCTAACACGCAAATTGTTTTGCGCCCACCTCTGACACACACCCCCCGACCCCACTTCCCCTTTTTACCGGATTACCCCTCCCCCCAATTAACTGTATTAATTCATTTTTTTTTTTGATAACCGAGGAACAACCCTACAATAGGCCACTAATTGGACCTACTGCACGACCCAAACCTCGGAGGGAGCTGGCGCAACCCACACCAGTCACGGCCCCCCGCTTAGCACAGGTACTCACCCTGTGGGGAATCGAACACCTGACCAAAGGGACTACCCCTAAAGTCGCACTCGCCTAACCACTGGGCAACCCCACAGGTGTTTTAATTCATTTGTTTATATTTTCTTTGTTTTAATTCATTTGTTTATATTATTTCTTTATATTAATTCATTTCTTTATTTAATTTATTTCTTTCATTTAATTATTTCTTTATCTCTTTTTCCTTAAACTATCTTTTTTCTCTTATAGTATTTTTTAAATATTCTCTATATCTTTTTTCTCTTTCATTTATTTAATATTCTTTATTTAACTAAATTGATTTTTTTATTTAATTTCTTAATTCTTTTATCTTATTAATTTCTTTATATAAATTTAACAGCTTTTGTTTGTCGAAAATTTTAAATTGGTCACTGTTGATTCCATATCCCGAAATTATAGCATCACAAATCCGCCTTAAAAAAAAAAAAAGACTTTCTGGTGCGTTATGAAAAAATCTTGATGCAAAACTACTCCAATAAAAGTGATTTTTTTTTAATACATTGGCAAAAAATTAAGTCAAAAGCTTTATTTAAGCCAAAACTCCCGTGCCATAATTACAATAAACCAATAAAGAATACCGAAAGAACTTCATCAGACAAAAAGTTCAGAAAAATCACCTTGTTCAAAAAAAAAAAAAAAAAAAAAGTTGAATTAATCGACTGTTGCATTGGTCTATTGATGAAAATGTTGTGTATGAGGCCTATAAGTTTGAGTGCCATTTGATATGCCGAGCCTAATGAATACAACGGCCCAACTATTTTTAGCCTACCCCAATGGCCCATAAAAAATGGAGTTGCAGAAGGGATCTCTTTCACCCGAGAAGGTATTTAGTGTAATGGTGACAAGTGACGCACCGAGAGGGTATTAATACTCCACTCAATGCTGCCATTTCGGCCCTCAACCCTACGCCGTGAACACACGACACTTTGTGAGTGGAACCGTGACACTATTGACGCGCCATGTGGTGTCACCATTTCACTAAGGACTTTCTCCACCATAACCTTTTTCATTCTCTCCAACCTATAAAAAAGGTAAATCCCATAATCCCCAAAACCCTCCAAAAACCTTCCAATTCTTTCTCTGTCTCACTCTGTCTCCCCTGTTCATGATCCCAAAGTTTCCAATGGTGTCCTCTCTTGCTCCGATCAAGCTCGTCTCCTTCAACCTCTTTCCCAACTCCCTCTGCACCACTTGCCAAGCAATTCCGTCTACCCAGTCAACCTATCGGCTCTTCAACACCAACCCCATTCGCAAATATCTGGTTTGTTAGCTTCATAATGTTATTGGTCTTTTCCTAGATGTCCATTTCCATTCGCAATAGTATTTACTCACTTTGGACTCTCTCTTCTGTTATTTTGCACTCCCCAGGCCTATTTTGTTTGCCCTTTTTTTCCTTATGTTCTAACTGTTAAATAATTTTAGATATGAAAGTACAAGTTTATATTGCCTTTATGTTCCTCCTTTACCATTCTTTTAAGATTTAAAATGACAAGTCTAATTACATGTTCCTATTGCTTTTGCGTGTGTAATCTTCGCTTGGCGGTGTAGAATTGATGTGGGAGTAATTCGTGTTTTGTTGATTTGGCATGTGCGTTACTCTTCACCTTCAAAATTTCACCCTGCCGTGTTTCTATTCCAGTAAGTGTTTCCCCTGTGTTGTTCTATTTGCAGATGTGTTTGATCTCTTCTCTCCGAGCAGGGCTCCATCATGGCTGGGATGAGAAGGAGAAGGAGGAGGAGGACAGCCTCTCCCTTCAAAGGGACATGCCTAGATCGGAGAAAGAGGACGTTAAGGTTGTTGTGGGACAGAACATTGATCTGATCGTCAAAACTGCTGAAGCTTTACGTACAAGACTGATCAAATCAAGGCCAAGATGAAAAATGGGGTGCTGAAAGTTGTGGTGCCAGAGGTGACAGAAGAGGAGAGAGGTCAGAAGTGTTCCATGTTAATGTTGAGCAAGGAGGCGCAGTTGAGTTCAAAGGGAAAACAATGTGTTTTGGGTTAGGATATTAGTATTGGTCTTTATGTTTTCAGTAGTGGATATTAGCTTTAGCTCTGGTTTTTTTCATGCAAAAATGAATGTGAATATCTAGTTATTTTTTTAATGTTAATTGGACTATTTAGCGCATTTCCGACCAATCTCCAAAAACTTCAAATTAGAGGAATGGATGTGACGTTGGACTTAATTATTCCGACCCACCACACATCCCTACAACGGCTTCAAGAAGCACAATGACTTCTTCCATTGGAATCTAAGGAGGCGTTTGGTAACATTTTTGTTTTTTAATTTTTTTTTTCAAAAAACTAAAAGTAGAATCATGTTTATTGTTTATAAAAACAAAAACAAAAAACCTGTTTTAAAAACAAGGCAAATCACATTTTCTTTGTTTTGAAAATGATCAGAAATGTTGAAAACATTTTTAATATACAAAAACATAAATAAATTACCAAACACATTTTTGCTTTTAGTTTTGAAAAATTGAAAACGAAAACAAGAAACAGGAAACACAAATGTCACCAAACGCCTTGTGCCTCGCCTTCTGGAGAGCTGCCTATTGGCTTATGTTTGATGAACTTCAGGTTAAAGAATGACACAGAACAATTTCATTTTATTTCCATCAAAATTGCTGATTATTGCATGATTAAACAATCCAAATCAGGCCAAAAGAGGTCATCAGAGGGTAGAAACCAGGACACACTCAAAACAATTAAAGAAACACAAAAGATGATACCAAAAAACTTAAATGCATAATAAGATTAAGGGGGTGTTCCACTAACCCAGTTTTTTGAAAAAATTGGTTTTTCACAATTTTTTATGTGATGTGTTGTAAGAGAATGACATGTCTCGGTGTTTGAAAAAAACAGTTTTTTGTTTGCAGAACACCCCTAAATAACATTAAAGAAGGTACGGCATGGCAACCAGTATTGACGTTTTTTTCAAGACCATGGATGCAATTTAAAAAAAAAACTGAAAAGCTAAACCAAAAATTACAAAAATAAAAAAATATCCAAATAAGTCATCCGAGAAAAGGTTTAGGAGGATCGCGTATTAAAAAAAAAAAAAAAAAAAAAAAGTTGAATTTATCGACTTTTACATTGGTCACTTATTCTAGTTCGATAATTTTTCACGCTGCTGTTAACTCAAAATTATGACCTAAAGTTAAATTTTTTTTTTATTAAAAACAAAAAAATACCAAAAAACTACTCACTTTTTCTTTTTTGTCTAATGTGTTTTCTTATGTAAACATTTTTCAACTTCGGCCCACAGTTTTATACTTTTTCGATTGCTCTTGTTGACGAAAACTAAACAAAAAATTATGAAAAATAAAAAATACCCCAAAAAATCACTAGACAAAAGGTTTAGGAAAATCAATTGTTCAAAAAAAAATAATTAATCTTCGTCGACTTTTACATTGGTCTATTAAAAATGTTGTGTACGAGACCCGTAAGCTCAAGCGCCATTTGATATGATGAGCCCTAATGAATACAACGGCCCAATCATTGTTAGCCTGCCCCAATGGCTGATAAAACTAGTGGAGCCCTATTTCTCCACAACATTCTTTTCCATTCTCTCCACCTATATAAATCAAAATCTCATGACCCTCCATAAACCTTCACTTAGTCGTCTCTCTAGTATTCGTGATCCCCAAGTTTCCTAACCCATGGCATCCTCACTTGCTCTCAAGAAGCTCGTTCCCTATACTCTCCGTCGTCCCAATACCATCCGACGCCCTTTCATAATTGATCGAGGTATAGCTATGAGATCCCTCTATGATCCTCTCGCTCTTGATATGTACACGTAATTTATTCATTTGCATGTTAGCTTCATAATACTACTACCGTATATATGGGTGATCGAAGAAAATTTGTGATGGAATATGTGCGTCATCTATTTATTTTCTTCGCCTTAGAGTTGAGATGAATGCTAGATCTGGTTTTCTATTTGCTATACGAATGTGTCTTTACTAATTTGTGATTTTTTCTACTGTTCTTTTAAGATTTAAAACTACAAGTCTAATCTAAAGGGAAGATTTTCTTTTTCGGGAATTTTGGAAGTTTAAAGTGTAATGATTGTGCTCGTTTATCAAATTGAATTCCTCAAAATGAAAAAACAAATTGGAACAAATGAAATATTCCCATTGCTTCTTTTTGTTGTTTCGCTCGGCGGTGTTAAATTGATGTAGAGTAATTTGTGTTTTGTTGATTTGGCATGTGTGGTGTTTTTCACGCTCGAAATTTCACCTGGCCGTGTTTCTATTCCGGTAAGTGTTTCTTCTGTTTATACCATTGAGTCGATTCTGTTTATTACCTCAAGCTTTACTTCTATGATTTTTCTTTGAGTTGTACCTTCCAATCAATCTTGTGCCCATCTTAAAAAAAAAAAGGATCCATCTTTTGCAGATGTGTTTGATTCCTTCTCTCGGAGCAGGGTATCGTCATGACTGTTATCTGAGTGACCGCGATGAGAGGAAGTGGGATAAGAGGGAGACGGAGGACAGCCTCTTCATTCATATGGACATGCCTGGGTTGGGGAAAGAGGACGTTAAGGTTGTTGTGGAACAGAACATTGATCTGATCGTCAAGGGTGAAACTAAGGGGGAGTATCGCAAAGAGGACAGTGGTCGAAAATATACCAATGCAATTTATCTCCCAAAAAAGCTTTACAAAACTGATCAAATAAAGGCCGAGATGAAAAATGGTGTGCTGAAAGTTGTGGTGCCTAAGCGGAAAGAAGAGGAGCGGTCTGAAGTGTTCCATGTCAAGGTTGAGTAAGGAGGGGTAAATGAGGAGATAGGTAAGAATAAGATTGTTTTGGGTTAGGATATTGGTGTTGGTCCTTATGTTAGCTTTTATGATAGCGTCTTACGCGAAAATGAATGTGGATATCGAGTTATTATTATTATTTTTTATGTTAATTAAACTATTAGTGCATCTCTGAAACTTCAAATTGGAGAATAGAGGTGACAAAATAGAAAATGGAAAAGATCCAACTCCTGACCGTTAACCAAAAAGAGAAAATTGAGTATGGTATAGTAAGGACTAGCGTCAAAATAATACTATTTGTTTCCTTGTGAAATGCTATTCCACAAGGAAACAAATACTATGCACTCCAAATACACACTACCCTAATGTGAAAAATGAGGAGAAACCCAATGTGGAGCTCACAAAAAAAATGGGCTTCTCGTCATTTGCCACATCAGAATGGTGTGCATTTAGAGTGCACAAATGGTGTACCTATATCATTTTCCATCAATGAAATAGTTTTGAAAGAGGTAAAAATTGGATCAAAAGGCTAAGTAGTTTGACTTTCTTTCTACCTTAACCACCATTCGTTGAATGGTAGTAATTACCAAACCCTAACAATTAAAGCTGCAATACAGTCCACATGTTTTTAGAAAATTCCAATTGGGGCACGACCCCAAACTTAGCTCATTCTTCATCCGCCAGTAAGCTTGAAAGAATGTTTCCTCGGTCGCTAATCCTTCCTAAAATTCAGGAGGTTTGCGCGAAGGGAGAAGAACTTCACGAGGCCTTACCTTCTTATTTCGAAATCCCGATCTCTCAGTCATATGTCGTAATTTAAAATGCATGTACCAGACTAGCAAGCGTAAACTCCATAACTTGAAGTGGGAAAGAGACTCCAGCACACCATGTTCTTCCGCTTCCAAATGGAATCAAATCAAAATGTTTTCCCCTCAAATCAACATCCATGTGAGTCGGCAAGCTCCTTAATATGTTACCCCATGGCGGACAGTTAGTGTTGCGGTTGATGGTAGTGACCGATAGATTGGTGTAGGGGTGGAGGGTTCAAGGGCTTCTTTCTTTAAAAAAAAGAAAAATTCCCAGGAGGACTCTCTCTCTTTGCAATTAAAAGTCTTCGATATCCTAGATATGATTGCCCGTTATATTCCAAGGCAAGGTCGAGCTCGTGGTCATCAAGATAAACTTACACTTGAGCATTATTATTGAGTCAAGACTTTTTCTGCTACGGTTGATTCTTTGATGCCTGCAAAAATTGCTTTCCACATCGGTCCAGAGTAATGCTTTGTTCATTGTAATTTGCGGGAACGTAAATGGTACTCCCTCCGTCTCATTTTGTTTGTCAATTTTCGAAGATCGTGTCATCGGTCAAACACTTATAACTTTTAATCTGTGATGGTTTTCATGGTTTTGAAAACTTCGTATAATAGAACTAATCGAAAACTATCAAACAAGATCCATATTAAATATTTTTTGAAATTCAAATTGAAAGATATAAGCAATTGAAACCAGACACGGTTTACTAAAAATGACAAACAAAATGGGACGGAGGGAGTATTTGATAATTGTTACTTTATAGAACTAAGTACAAATTAAATACTGCTTTGAAATAACATGTGGTTTATCTTGTATTTCTCTGCAGGCAGTTATTGCTTTTGATGGTGCCGAAGAGTCCCTTACAAGGGCACATTCACTTGGTTTTAGAAGAGACGGCGGAACTCAGTCCCCCAAGATGATGTGTTATCAAACATCATACAACATCGAATTTACATTACCTTCTTTCAAATTCCGTGATGTTGTCGACTCGGGTTTGATGGTACTGAACAAGCTCTGAAAACAAGAACCAAAGTGCACTCAAACTGAACTGTAAATTTTCGCAACTAACACGAACAAAGCTATGCAACAATGCCCACAAAACATGGAACCTAAATCTCTCGTTCAGTGTAAATCCTTTAGGGTGGGTGCAGGAAGTTAACAAAATTTATAGCCTTTAAAGCAACACTCTGAACCTAAATCGCTAGTTCTGTCACTGCCTTCAAATAACCACAAAAAAAAAAAAGGCATAGTTGAGCTGAAATTTTTCACATTTTCATTTAATCAACAAAAACGAACAAAGCTCCAATTTCTTTTTCCTTGCTGGGTATTGACTCAACTGGGTATAGGCAGACCTCAAAAAATTGAGAAACCAAACACTGATACACGAAAGAGCAGAAATAATGTTCCACAATTGTAACACGTTGATATGAAAGATTAATAATAAAAAAAGGACGAAAAACTAAACAGAAAATTATGAAAAATAAAAAATACCCAAAAAAAGTCATTAAACAAAAGGCTTAGGAAAATCACTTGTTCAAAAAAAAAAAAAATTTGAATTCATCGACTTTTTCATGGTCTATTGAAAATGTTGTGTACGAGGCCCGTATGCTCAAGCGCCGTTTGATATGACGAACCCTAATGAATACAACGGCCCAGTCATTGTTAGCCTGCCCCAATGGCCAATAAAACTAGTGGAGCCCTATTTCTCCATAACATTCTTTTTCATCTCTCCACCTATATAAATCGAAATCTCATGACCCCCAAAACCCTCCATAAATCTTCACATAGTCGTCTCTCTAGTATTCGTGATCCCCAAGTTTCCTAACCAATGGCGTCATCACTTGCTCTGAAGAAGCTCGTCGTTCCCTACACTCTCTGTCGTCCCAATACCGTCCGACGTCCTTTCATAATTATTCGAGGTATAGCTATGAGATCCTTCTATGATCCTCTCGCTCTTGATATATACACGTAACTTACTCATTTGCATGTTAGCTTCATAATACTACTAGCATTTGTAATGGAATGTGTTTTGTTGATTTGGCATGTGCTTTGCTGTTCACGCTCGAAAATTTCACTTGGCCACGTTTCTAACCCGGTAAGTTTCTTCCCATGCTTGTTTTGTTTATACAATTGAGCCGATTCTGTTTATTATCTCATGCTTTACTTCTATGATTTTTCTTTGAGTTGTACCTTCCAATCAATCTAGTGCCCATCTTCAAAAAAAACGATCCACCTTTTGCAGATGTGTTTGATTCCTTCTCTCTGAGTAGGGTACCATCGGAGTGACCGCGATGACAGGAAGTGGGATAAGATGGAGACGGATGAGAGCCTCTCCATTCATATGGACATGCCTGGATTGGGGAAAGAGGACGTTAAGGTTGTTGTGGAACAGAACATTGATCTGATCGTCGAGGGTGAAACCAAGGGGGAGTATCGCAAAAAGGACAGTGGTCAAAAATATACCAATGCAATTTATCTCTCAAAAAAGCTTTACAAAACTGATCAAATCAAGGCCGAGATGAAAAATGGTGTGCTGAAAGTTGTGGTGCCTAAGGTGAAAGAAGAGGACCGGCCTGACGTGTTCCATCATGTCAAGGTTGAGTAAGGAGGGGTAAATGAGGAGATAGGGAAGAATAAGTGGGTTTTGGGTTAGGATATTGGTGTTGGTCCTTATGTTTTAAGGAGTAGATGTTAGCTTTTATGATAGGATTTTATGCGAAAATGAATGTGGATATCGAGTTATTATTATTATTTTATGTTAATTAAACTATTAGTGCATCTCCAATACTTTATATTGGAGAATGGATGTGACAAAATAGAAAAAGGATCTAACCCGTGACCGTTAACAAAAAAGAGAAAATTGAGTATAAGTTTTGATACATAGTACATACATAAAACATGCTAAGATATCATTTAACGTGCTAACCCTGGTGACAGTAGAGATGACAATTGGAAGTTTGGAACCCATATGCATAAAAATGATTTGAATTTGAGGGAGAAATATTCCTAGTTGATCTATATTTAAAAGCACAAATGAATCTCAAAGAAATAGTTTTGAAAGAGGTAAAAATTGCATCAAAACGCAGTAGTTTGACATTATTTCTACCTTAACCACCATTCGTTGAATGGTAATTACCAAATCCTAACAATTAAAAGCTGCAATACAGTACACATATTTTAAAAAAAAATTCCATTGGGGCCGTGCCCCCAACTTAGCTTATTCTTCGTCCGCCCCGGTAAGCTTGAAAGAATGTTTCCTCGGTCGCTACATTCATAAAATTCAGGAGGCTTGCGCGAAGCGAGGAGAACTTCACGAGGCCTCACTTTCTTATTTGGAAATCCCGAGCTCTCGGTCATATCAACAGGCTCACCAGTTGGCGTCGTAATTTGAAATGCATATACCAGTCTAGCAAGCGTAAACTCCATAACTTGAAGCGGGAAAGAGACTCCAGCACACCCTGTTCTTCCGCTTCCAAATGGAATCAAATCAAAATGTATCCCCCTCAAATCAACATCCATATGAATCGGCAAGCTCCTTAATATGTTACCCCATGGCGGACGGTTAGTGTTGCGGTTGGTGGTGGTGACCGATAGATTGGTGCAGGGGTGGAGGGTTTGAGTGCTTCTTAGAGGTGTCAAACAGGCCCGTCGTGCCGTGCCGTGCCGCTTTTCTTCCGTGCCAACCGTGCCCGTGCCCGTGCCCGTGCCGTGCCCTGCCCGTTTACTTAATCGTGCCATGTCGTGCCGTGCTTAATCGTGCCGTGCCCATTTTAAGTCGTGCCGTGCCGTGCCATTTTTCTTCATTCGTGCCGTGCCGTGCCCATTTTAAGCTTGAAAGAATGTTTCCTCGGTCGCTACATTCATAAAATTCAGGAGGCTTGCGCGAAGCGAGGAGAACTTCACGACGCCTCACTTTCTTATTTAGAAATCCCGAGCTCTCGGTCATATCAACAGGCTCACCACCAGTTGGCGTCGTAATTTGAAATGCATATACCAGTTTAGCAAGCATAAACTCCATAACTTGAAGCGGGAAAGAGACTCCAGCAGACCCTGTTCTTCCGCTTCCAAATGGAATCAAATCAATATGTTTCCCCCTCAAATCAACATCCATATGAGTCGGCAAGCTCCTTAATATGTTACCCCATGGCGGACGGTTAGTGTTGCGGTTGGTGGTGGTGACCGATAGATTGGTGCAGGGGTGGAGGGTTTGAGTGCTTCTTTATTAAAAAAAATTCCCAGGAGGACTCTTTCTCTTTGTGATTAAGTCTTCGATATCCTAGATATGAGTGCCAAGGCAAGGTCGAGCTCGTGGTCATCAAGATAAGCTTACAATTAAGCTTTATTATCGAGTCGAGACTTTTTATGCTACAATTGATTCTTTGCTGCCTGCAAAAAGTGCTTTCCATCGGTCCATAGTAGTGCTTTGTTCATTGTAATTAGCAGCAACCTAAACGGTATTTGATAACCTCTGCAGAGTGCAGGCAGTAATTGCTTTTGATGGTGCCAAAGAGTCCCTTACAAGGGCACATTCAATTGGTTTTAAAAGAGATGGCGGAACTCGGTCCCCCAAGATTCTGTGTTGTCAAACATTAAACAACATCCAATTTGCCTTACCTTCTTCCAAATTCTGTGATGTACTCGACTTGGGTTTGATTGTACTGAACAAGCTCTGAAAACAAGAATGAAAGTGCACTCAAACTGATTGTAATGTGTTTAGAACACGTTGACATGAAAGATTAATAATAATAAATAAAAAAAAGACGAAAAACTAAACAAAAAATTATGAAAAAAAAAAAAAAACCCAAAAAAAGTCGTTAGACAAGGTTTAGGAGAATCACTTGTTCAAAAAAAAAATTGTATTCATCGACTTTTACATTGGTCTATTGAAAATGTTGTGCGCGAGGCCCGTAGGCTCAATCGCCGTTTGATATGACAAGCCCTAATGAATACAACGGCCCAATCATTTTTAGCCTGCCCCAATGGCCGATAAAACTAGTGGAGCCCTATTTCTCCACAACATTCTTTTACATCCTCTCCACCTATATAAATCGAAATCTCATGGCCCCCAATTTCCTCCATATTACCTTCACATAGTTTGTCTCTCTAGTATTCGTGATCCCCAAGTTTCCTAACCAATGGCGTCATCACTTGCTCTGAAGAAGCTCGTTCCCTACACTCTCCGTCGTCCCTATACCATCCAACGCCCTTTCATAATTGATCGAGGTATAGCTATGAGATCCCTCTATGATCCTCTCGCTCTTGATATATACACGTAATTTATTCATTTGCATGTTACCTTCATAATACTACTAGCGTATATATGGGCACACGCTATGCGTGTGGAAGTGATCGAAGAAAATTTGTGATGGAATATGTGCGTCATCTATTTATTTTCTTCGCGTTAGAGTTGAGTTGAATGATTAACATTATTTGGTAAATCCAGATAGAGTTGGAGGGTTGTGCATCCGCCAAAAGTGCAGTTCCTACAAAATATGAGATTAAACTTGGTTTCACTCCTTTATATGTTAGATCAGAATAGATGTTTTTGCTAGACACGGTTTTCTATTTGTTATACGAATGTGTCTTTACTCACTATGGACCCTCTCCTGTTATTTTGTCTTCCCCATACTATATTGTATGTTCATTTTTGTTTGGATGCAGACAACCTTCAACAATGGTCTAGCCCGGACGTGTAGGGGGTGGAGCCCCCACAAGGAGGGACAATAGGACTGCGAACTTAGGAGAACACCGGACTGCAGCGAAAATGATATTTTTGGACCTCGGTGTGCAATTTCAGTCATAGGGCCTGACCTATTTATTTTGCAGTTTGCTAATAATTAGGATAACGAGAGAAAACGCACATCTCAGAGAGATTGCGAGAAGACTTGTACTCTTTTTTTCTTTTTAATAGAGGATTGGTGTGGCTCCCATGGTTTTTCCTCAGGTTGAGGTTTTCCACGTATATCTTGTGTCTCATTTCTCTTCCGTTTTTCCTATTACACACGTCTGTTTGTATTTTGAAAATCCTAACAATTTTTTCTTACTTTTCTATGTTCTAAATTGTTTTTGTTGATTTTAGAAAAAGCATAGTACAAATTCTTTACTGTTCTTTTAAGATTTAAAATTACAAGTATAATCTAAAGGGACGATTTTCTTTTTTGGGAACTTTGAAAGTTTAAAGCGTAATGATTGTGTTCTTTTGCTAAATTGAATTCCTCAAAATGAAAAAACAAATTGGAACAGATGAAATATTTCCGTTGCTTCTTTTTTTGAGTCGCTTGGCAATGTTAAATTGATGAAGAGTAATTTGTGTTTTGTTGATATGACATGTGCGTTCATGCTCGAAATTTCACCTGGCCGTGTTTATAACCCGGTAAGTGTTTCTTCCAGTGTTTGTTCTGTTTATACCATTGAGTCGATTCTATTTATTATCTCATGCTTTTAATTCTATGATTTTTCTTTGAGTTGTACATGTCCAATCAATCTTTTGCAGATGTGTATGATTCCTCTCTCGGAGCAGGGTATCGTCATGGCTGTTATGAGAGTGACCGCGATGAGAGTGACAGCGATGAGAGTGAGTGGGATAAGAAGGAGACGAATGACAACCTCTCCATTCATATGGGCATGCCTGGATTGGGGAAAGAGGACGTTAAGATTGTTGTGGAACAGAACATTGATCTGATCGTCAAGGGCGAAACCAAGGGGGAGTATCGCAAAGAGGATAGTGATAAAAAATATAACAATGCGATTTATCTCTCGAAAAAGCTTTACAGAACTGATCAAATTAAGGCCGAGATGAAAAATGGTGTGCTGAAAGTTGTGGTGCCTAAGGTGAAAGAAGAGGACCGTCCTGACGTGTTCCATCATGTCAAGGTTGAGTAAGAAGGGGTAAATGAGGAGATAGGTAAGAATAAGTGTGTTTTGGGTTAGGATATTGGTGTTGGTCCTTATGTTTTAAGGAGTAGATGTTAGCTTTTGTGATAGGGTTTTATGCGAAAATGAATGTGGATATTGAGTTATTATTATTATTATTATTTTTTTATGTTAATTAAACTATTAGTGAATCTCCAATACTTCAAACTAGCATGAACCCGTGCTATGCACGGTACGATTTTAAGTGCACACTAATAATATAGTAAATTTGACCAAATAAATTTATGGTTTGTTGTCAAACATTCATAAATAAAAGTCTATAAAAATTTAACCAACAAATAAAACTGTCACCATGCAATACACAATGCCTAAATCTAACACATAAATGTGTCATCACTGAAATAAAGGAAATTTTATTTGCTTGTGGAAGTTGCCACCTGTTATAAATCTGGGCATTGTGCCCACATTTTTCCCTTTCTTGACATGATCCAAATGTATATTAAGAGTAAGTTACTCCCTCCGTCCCTTTTTAAATGACCACTTTCACTTTTTGACTTTATTTTTAAATTGTCTATAACTTTCAATCTATAATATATTATGTACTTTTGAAAAAATTGTATTTTAGAACTCATTGATTTCTATAAAACAAGATCCATATTGCATATTTTATGTAATATAGATTGAAAATTATAAACAACTTTCGAATACGGCTGGAATAGTAACATCATCACTTAAATAGGGACGGAGGGAGTAGTAACTACTATTATTTTATAGCAATATTTTTGCAAACTTCACATTTCAATCATATGCATGGAAGAAAATAGATTTTCTTTTCACTTTCAAGAATAACGTTCTTCCTAATCAAAAGATCTTTAAGATATTTGAAAGGACCAAATATTAAGGAATTTGAAAGCCTTAATTTTGAGCTCTCCCAAAGGAAACCTAAAGTAGGTGCTTGACAATTGATACCAAAATTTCCCCAAATCCATTCTTTCCTCATACTCGAAAACATGGAAATTACAAATGGCAATTATGTAGGGCAACTATTATTCTATTGAAGTAGTGTTTGTAAAGGGAAAAAATGATGATCAAAGGAACCAACTCAGATCGACTTGAGAATCTATAAGTTTTTGGAGGAAAATCAAGAGGCCTACTAAGAACTAAGATCTGTGTTGAAGCTTGAAACGTATCCCTTTGGATATTTCAAAACAATTGTCTAGTTTTTGGAGTCTTTGGACTGATGTGTTGATATTTGTTAGGCTTTTGCCTCTGCCTCTTACAGGGCTTGCACTGTATTGTGGTTTATTCAATGAAAAATAATAGCCCAACTCATGTGTGAATCGGAAGTTACTACAGGTTGATTTTTCTATACCTTTGCACTAATTGTTTTGAAAAAGAACAAAAGTGCTACGGACATAATTAACATCCAAACACAATACTTGGACACAACACTCACATGACCATGGGGTGGGACCCACGAGTCGGAACCACATATGGGTCTCATCCCATGTAAGTGTTGTGTCCGAATGTTGTGCTCGGATGTTGTATCCGTAGCATTGTTGGAAAAAATATATATAATAACTTACTCATTCCTCATAAAAAAACGTGAGAATTTATACGTTGCTTTGACCATTTATTTTACAAATGATACACCGAATGTGTTACAAACTTTATTTGATCAAGTCTTACTTACAAATACACTCAAATTGAACAAAACTTGTATATTGAGTACATGACTACTACAGCATTTTCTCCTGGAATGAACCACTAATATCGCATATTGGAGTTTGAATATGCGCACACACAAAGAAAGATATGCCGCAAGTATAGATTTTAAAAGACAAATATGTTACCGGCTAGATTGAGTGACTCTTCTTTTTTTTTTTCCTCCCTTGCCCAGTTACTGGCTCTGAATGCCTTTCTTAGGAGACACTTTCAGTAATTTTGGGAGGAAACCAACTGCAATAATTTTCTGGTACCCACAAATATTCTCTGTCCAACACGGATACCTCCTCTGTCGTCATTGCATCTCTTTCCTTTTCACTTGCTCTCAATTTCAGTATGTCTACTATTGACAGATACTCCCTCCGTCCCTTTTTAAATGTGTTGTTTCGTAAATCCAACTTATTAAAGAAACGTCATCATTACACCTTTCACATCAACTTTTTCCTCCACTTTACACTATTCACATCAACTTTTACCTCTACTTTCCAAAATTATCCTCCACTTTTACCCATTAACTCTTTACCCACTAACTTTTCAAAAGGGCAAAATGATAATTGTACAAACTTTTACCCATTAACTTTTCAAACCACACACTTATTTAGGGACAACCCAAAATGAAAAGTTAAACACTTAAAAAGGGACGGAGTGAGTAATTAAATGATTGTTGCCTCTAGGAAATAAACACAGCCGGAGTGGGAGAGTTGTTCTCTTATAAAACCCATGAATCATGGATGAACTTAAAAGGATTTTTGAATTTTAATATAATTATTTGAATGGTACCATAAGTTGATTGATATAGATTGGCGTGATTTTTGCATTCCCGTATGAAACGTAAACATAGGTGAATACTCCTTCAAAGTAGGTAACCATCTTCATTTTATATGGCAATGGCAATGATTATCCACGGGATTGAGCAAGATCTATCAATATTTCCTCTTCAAACATATTTTTCAAGAAGATGCGAATTTTATAGGATTATAAGACTTTAAACATTCTTTAAATCTATAATGACAACTCAATCAAATTGTGCTACTTATCTTGCTCACAGCCTTCTTCACGAAAAGTCATTCTGCAATAATATATAAGATTAGAAAATGGATGTGACAAAATAGAAAAAGGATCTAATCCCTGACCGTTAACCAGAAAGAGAAAATTGAGTATAG
The DNA here is from genome assembly GCA_016920895.1 of Vaccinium myrtillus. NCBI lineage: Eukaryota > Viridiplantae > Streptophyta > Magnoliopsida > Ericales > Ericaceae > Vaccinium > Vaccinium myrtillus. The sequence goes on along the minus strand of CM029280.1, from coordinate 24,455,893 downwards.
GTTTTTATTTATACTATACTATTTGTTTCCTTGTAAAATGTTATTCCATGAGGAAACAAATACTCCCTCCGTCCCTTTTTAAATGTTAACCAGAAATCCAAAACCTTTCACATCAACTTTTTCCTCCACTTTACACTATTCACATCAATTTTTATCTCTACTTTCCAAAATTATCCTCCACTTTTACCCATTAACTCTTTACCCACTAATTTTTCAAAAGGACAAAATAATAATTGTACAAACTTTTACCCATTAACTTTTCAAACCACACACTTATTTAGGGACAGCCCAAAATAGAAAGTTAAACACTTAAAAAGGGACGGAGGGAGTAGTATATAAAACGTGTCAAGATATCATTTTACGTGCTAACCCTAGTGACAGAGGCGATGGCAATTCTGTTAAAAAAAGAACAAGAAGAGGAGATGGCAATTTGCACCCATATGCAGGAAAATGATTTGAATTTGAGGGAGGAATATTTCTAGTTGATCTGTATTTAAAAGCACAAATGAATATCAATTAAATAGTTTTGAAAAGGTAAAAATTGCATCAAAAGGCCAAGTAGTTTGACTTTATTTCGACCTTAACCACCATTCGTTGAATAGTAATACCAAACCCTAACAATTAAAACTGCAATACAGTCCACCAACTTAGCTTATTCTTCATCCGCCCAGTAAGCTTGAACGAATGTCTCCTCGGTCGCTGGACCTTCATAAAATTCAGGAGGCTTGCGCGACCGAAGCGAGGAGAACTTCACGAAGCTCTTAGTCATATCAACATGCTCACTAGTTGGCGTCGTAATTTGAAATACATATACCATACTAGCAAGCGTAAACTCCATAACTTGAAGCGGGAAAGAGACTCCAGCACACCCTCTCCTTCCGGTTCCAATGGAATCAAATCAAAATGTTTCCCCCCAAAAATCGACATCCTTGTGAGTCGGCAAGCTCCTTAATATGTTAACCCATGGCGGACAGTTAGTGTTGCGGTTGATGGCGGTGACAGATAGATTGGTGCAGGGGTGGAGGGTTCAAGGGCTTCTTTATTAAAAAAAAATTCCCCAGGACGACTCTTTCTCTTGCAGGGGTGTCGTCGACTCATGGCAGATTCAAATAGATTCTACTTCCTCTAGTTTTTTCGTCTGGGTTAGAGAGAGAGAGGACGGCCCAATTCCGACCTTTATTTTTTTCTCCATAACCAAATTGCAATCCAATTTCGAAGCGAAACACAAATCTCAGACTCCCCTCTCTATTCTCCGAAACAAAACATGGATTTATCACAACAAAACCTTTGCACAATATTAACTTGCTTTCATATTGTGCAAATCCTCCGTTAAATTGGCAAAAAGTGCAAAGAAGAGTAAAAACACTTTCTAACTGCTTTCATTTTCCGAAAAACTCAGCTTATGCCTACTTACAATGTTAACATATGAAAGCCGCAGAGGGAAAAATGCATGCACGTAATGTATTTAACTGATAATGTTACCTATTTTGACAAACTCGGTGAAAAAAACTTGACCTTACGATTATTGTTCCAGTTTCACCCGCCGCATCTTGCAGACAAGATTAGCAGTCGGGACATCGAGCTGATTACCAGAGTCTGTTGTGAGAAGGTCCTTCAGCTGCTCTCTTGGAGTAGAAAGGCAGGTCTGGAACGTAGCGAGGATTGGTGGGATTGGCATTGAAAGGGCAGAAAGCACATTACTTAAGTAGTCGATATCAGCAGAGAGTTGTACTGCACCGCGATCCGTTATATACTGAATCCCCCGCAGCTGCTCCATGTAGAGAGCTGTTGCACCCTCCGCAACCTTGTTTTGGGAAAATTACAAGAAACAACTAGTTATCTTCAGCTTAATGGACGCTAGTAAGATAAATGGAAAGCCTGTGGTGCAACCCTTGTCGACGCTTCTAAAATAAATGTACAAGAATAAGATTCAAAGCTATCCAATGAAGCATTATTAAGGTGGTTTACCTTGAACATCCATTCAGTAGCAAAGAACTGTGCTTCGTCAACGTTTGAATCACTGTTAGAAATGCCCTCAGCAAGTGGCTCTAATTGTTGGGGTAAAGTGAGGAGATATTCTCCTACACTGGTCACATAGGACTGAGGATATGCACTAAAACTTGGAAGAGGGTGAGCGCTAGGTTCTTCAACTGAAGACCAAATTGGCAATCGAGACACATCACTCAGTCGTTGACGTACTTTAGATATGAGTACATCGTAAACAAGTTCATTCACCTTCTCCTCAAATGCAGCGACTCGCTGAGATGCTAGTGGAAGAGCATGAAACCGGGGGTCTTTCGACTGCAAGACAACATGGAGATATTTTTATAGCTACAAAGTAGAATGTAGAATCCAATGCATAATATAAGAGAGAACATTTCATGTCAAATAAAAAGCACAGAAACTGATCGTTTGGGAGGAGAAAAGATGTTGGATGCAGGAAAACAGTTACGGAATTAAAGAGACACAGAAAGAAATCTCTGATAATCATTTTGTGTATCCATATGTGTATTGTTTAACTCAGGAATAGAATACACAAAGTGAATGAGATAGATTTTTAATGTTCACGTTGAAGTGGCCTATTGCAAGTCTGCCTTTCAAGTGTTGAGCTCAGAATTAAGCTCCATCAAACTTGGATTTTGAATTTTGTTAGGCTGCTATAGCTGAAGCACACCCAGCAAATATATATCTGGATATAATCTCCATTGTGAAAAGGCATGCAGGTATAATTTTGAAACAATAATCCATGCAAATTGGATCATAACTGCAAAGATAATTGCAGTTCCTCACAACGTTACAAAATCCACACATTACAAACAAATGTCCGGAATGCGGGAACAGAACACAGATGAATCCTTAATGACAGAGAAACTAGAAACGAGATGTCAATACATAAACGAGAAAAGGGGAATCACCCTATCCTTATACCTAGTCACCAACGAAACAACAGTAGGTAAATAAATGAGGAGAAAGTAAATGCACAAATGCTACTTTCACTTACCTGCTCCAAAAGATTGAAGAGTTTCCGCGCCTTTTCAGGAGCATCAAGAAGCCGTACAGCAGCCACATCCAAGGCGGCCAAAGACAATTCTGCAGTCCCACCGCTGGCGGTATGGGAATGGTTTTGGTCCAGAAAAGACCCAAATACTGAAAGTGACAAGCTCGTGCTGAGTCTAGCAAGAGTAGCTCTCAATGAAGCTTCAAAGACGGAGGATCTGCTAGTTAAACAATCTGACACTGTAAGGATCTGCAGTGCACCTTGTACCATTGACCACTCCTCCTCGTTTGAGATCAAGTCAGCTTTACGAGAACCATGAGCTCCTTCCCTTTTGTCCGAAAATCCGGTTTCCTTCTTTGAACCAACACCATCACCAGTAATATCCACTCCACAAATGGCTCTCAGTGATTTCAACGTGTCTTGTAGGGTGGAAATGTACTGTAGCATTATGTCATCAAGGCCAAGAATGAGCTCATCTGCTTCAGAGCCCCCGGTAAAACTCATGCATCTCTCTACAGCGGCTTCAAGAAGAACAATGACTTGTGGAATAGATTCTTCCATTCTTCGAACTGTTTCGCTAAGTTCAACGCCTTGGGCTCCAATGCCACGAGCAACAGCTCCCCTAAGATCTACTCCAGCAATCTCAGCAGATAGGATAAGACGCTCCATCTGTCCATACCTAGAGCACAGGTCAAGTTATAGGTCATCAGAGGGGAGAAACCAGGACACACTCAAAACAATTAAAGAAACACAAAAGATGATACCAAAAAATTGAATGCATAATAAGATTAAAGAAGATAAAAACAGCTGTTTCTTTCAAGACCATGGAGGCAATCTTTTGATGCCATAAGGCATGGTAACCACTAACCAGTATAGAGACTCCGTCAGTTTTGTCCAACATCTAGCAGTAAACAGCTCAAATGAACTTATACCTACTGAGTTAGCTTGGTGCGGCTCAAAGCTAATGTGTACCAAAATTAAGCAAGGTCCAACTTATAGACACGGCTGTTAATAGTACATGCTGAGCTCGAACCTATCATATATCCATTGAAGTCAACACTGTAACAGTTGTCCAAAAGCAACTCTCCCTAGTCATAGATAAGAGAAATCACAAACTCCTGCAGCATACTGGTTGGGGATCTCCACTTTATGTTTCGACAGCATTTGCATAGTAAGTCGCCATGGCCCTGGAGCAGCCAATATGTGTTGACATAGTTTTATCTATTTAATTTCCCCGCCACATTCAATCTCCTTTTACATGAATTTCAGACAACTTTCCTGATCGCATCACATTATTTACTGCAATAGTTTTTGGTCCAGTAACCACAGACTCTAATCAAAGCATCAAAATACCATTCTGCCAAGTAGCCACTCAAAAACCTTTCTTCCCACTTCACAATTTCTAGAACATCTTCCACAAATCATGGCCCCACTTCCCTTTTCTTTTCTTTTTTTTTTCTTCTGTAAATGGCAGTTCCCATCTTCCCACTTCTCACGTTGTCTTCATCTTATGGAAAATTACTTCCCATTCCTTTTTTCCTTTTTTTTCCCTCTGAAATGGCAGTTCCCATTCCTCTCCTGGCATCTTCCCACGTTGTCTTCATCTTACGGAGAATTTCACAAAAGATTACATCTGAAGAATAGTTGGAAAAAAATCCCAATCCCACATCTCCACCCGCGTAGATTCTATTACGTTGGGAGTTCGTATAATCTATGAATATTACAAAGCATACATCTTTCCATTGCACTTAGCAAAGGGTTGTGCCCGTACGATGCACGAGAATGATAAAACCACAATTGTAACTATCCCGTGTATCGCGGGCACAACGCTAATTGATAAAACCAAAAGTGTTGTGCCCATTCAATGCACAGGATAATACAAAAAGTTCACATTTATTTTTTCATTCCTGTGCATTGAACGGGCACAATGCTAGTGTGTTTGTGTGCGCACGCGTGCGTGCATGCGAAAGTGTGGGTACCACACTAATGCGCGTGCATAAGAAATCATAAGCAGCTCCTCTGTATTAGCAAATAGCTACGATATGAAAAAAACAATGACAAATAGTGGAAAAGGAGAAGCAAAAAATCAAAACAAAGAATGCAGGCTCTGGCAATATATGTACTTACTTTTTCTTAAAAGATTCGTACGGGAAATACACAGCTTTCAGTGTATCCACTAAAACCTGGATATCAGATTCTGAAAACAAGTGTTGAATATTCCTCGCAAAAGCCCCCGTTATATTGTGTAGTTCAATCAGTGCTTCAAGATGCCTAGTCTGAACTTTAATACCCTTTGGCATATCCCCCAATAAGATATCCAACACTCCTGGAAAACGGAAATGAAAACAATGGAGAAATTCACCATCAAATCTTGAAACCAACTCCAAATCTCAGGTTTCCAGATCATTTAGAATAGAAAACAATCATAACATTAAACATATAAAAACAGAAAGTCATACAAGGAAAACCAACAAATACATCCTCGCCCATCAGCAACTTCCCAACCAATGTTAACCAGCCATACAACCCGGAAAACCAGAGTGATGTTGCCCGTCCAATCCGTGCAAGTATAAACAAATTCAACTAAGACAATAATCCTAAACACATGCAAATAAATAGTCTAGGAATCAAAAGGTGCAAACTACATGGAGCCAAGTTAAGCAGCATAACCGGAAAATAGCTTCATCACAACAAAACCTACAAACTTATCCAGCCCCACAGACATTTACACTACCAGTTGTAAGCTAGGTCAGTCACTTGGTACCTTGCCAATGTAATGTACAAGGTACCCAAAGTGATTGAAGAATATGCTACATTATGTTTATTGGCAGCTCCTATCACAATGAGAATGACAATGAATTCCTGGAAAACACATAGGAGAGATGCTATTTGTTATCTACCAAGGGACCATCTGAGATTGGAAAGAAATGAAAAGCTGATTCCTATAGGAAAAGCTGGAAACATCTCATCTACTTTCTTCAAGCCTAATTCTTTATCCTTGCCGGGCATCAGTAAGAAAAGTGATAATATTTGATTCGTTATCCATCAGGAAATAATTTGATATTCTTGTATAGTTGTATTCATAATTCTTCAGGTAATGCTTTGATAGTTTGATTACGAAAAAAATGCCACTTATGCAGTTACACTTTTTTGGACTGGTTGGTTGCAAAACAAGAATATATAGAATCCTGTTTTATTATAATAGAATTGGTAAATGTCAACAATTTCCTGAATGTTTTAGCACTTAGAATCCAACATTGCATCTGGGTATACAATTCCCAAACAACAAAACATCTAAAGAATTGCAATTCTGTAAATGGTAAAATAGATACAAGGTGATTTAGAGTGCAATGCCTTCTAGCCATCAAGTCAAGCAGAACAACAAACAATGTTTAGGAGAAAACAGTGGTTCTCAATAAGAACTCTTAAAGAAATATGAAGTTCAACCTTTAGCCAATCCTCTTGTTTCAGGAACAACATCTCCAGTAGCTAGGTTAATACGGGATACAAAACTTGCACCAACAGTTGCCATGGTCTCTATTAGAACCTTGGGGACAAGAGTCTTATAATCATCTGGAAAAGCAATCAGACACCTGCAGATGAAATTGCAAAATAAAGTTTTGCCGTAGAGAAAATGAAAATCGTAGCTTAATATAGTTCGATGATTTTTTGCCATTGTTTACTCTTTAAGACTTTAAGTCAAAACAAATGCTTGCACAGATTCAGTGTACCTAGGCCATGTAAGAGCAAAATGAAGGCAGCAACTACTCTATTTGCAAAAGATTTGAGATCTAGATCTCTCTGGAGATAAAGTAAATGCAGTTGGGATGCAAATAACGATTTTATCATGGTAACTTAAATATTAATTACATACCCTAACAATTGACGCATCAAGTGGAGAAAATCGTGCAGATATTATATGTTAGACCTCAAATTCTGAAACAGATTTAACAACATGGTTTGCACATAATTATGCTGTTTATATATGACAAGATGCCTGGCAATACTGGTATTAAACAACCCCTCGGTAAGGCTTTACAAACTTCCACTGTTAAATTTATTAGAACAATGGACACCTTTACATGCATAAATAGATATCCACCCAGAACCTGAGGATCTTTTCAGTTTTCAAAGTAAAGCCTGCTATTTCATTTTTCCTTTCTTCTTCTCTTTCCTCTTTTGTTTTTTCTCAATTCCTACACAACGGAAGAGAACCAGCTCAGAAGCAGCTATTGGCCACAGTTCTTCTTGTGTATAAGGGTATAGCGTAGAACAACAGAATCTTATTTGCCATGCAGTACATTTACTGTTTCAGTTCAATGGCTGCCGAAGTCAACAGCACTGTAAGCATGCAATTATCCTGTTAAAAATCTTATAGCCTCTATTTCAATCTTACCAAAGAGAGGAATGTGAAAACAGGAACTAAGATTTAAACTTTACCACTTCCATTCTTGTTCTAAATAAAGCAGTAATTCATCGTAAAAGCTGGGCAGCCAACTGGAGAATGAAACTGCTGGCAAGCTTGACGGAAAACCTTGACTATTTGAAACCCTTTCAAGTTCATTTTTCTCACTTCCAAGCTTAATAGCTCGCTGTGAGCCAAAGTCTTCCCATAGCTGCTTTATAGGCCTTAAGTGAACTTTTGTATAGTGCTGTTCTAAAGATTTGAATCTCCCAATTCGAATTAGAATTCCTCGCAAATCTTGAGCAACATCAACCTAAAATCAAGAATATGGATATTTGAAGAAATTTACTTGTGCAAAGTACAAGCACAAAAAAAAAAAAAAAAAAAGTGAATCGAGGCTCTGCAAATTATCATAACGCAGCCAATGGTTATACAAGTTTCTGCAAAAAGTAAACCTTGCGATTTGATAAAGCATCTGTTAAACGAGGCTGAACCATTGTGTCCAGTCTATCCTCTAGCACTTCAAGCTGCTTCCTAACATTTGCAAATTCAGCAACCTGAAAAAGAAGGCATTCCGTAATGATCATATCTATTATTGTAATAGATGCTGAACAAGTGCATCCAACATGAGTAGTTTAATAAAAAAAAGTTGCCTCGCCAACTGCAGACAAGCAATGCCTCATGTTAGCCAAGGTTTCCGCTGCACGAGGGAGGTCACCACTAGCAAAGACATCCTCCACGGTCGAACTCAATTGTGTTAATCCAGCAGCATCCTGTTTATAGAAGAAAAATAAAACAACAAAACAAGTACTTAATGAAGCAAAATGTCTCTTGGCGAGGTGATAAACTTGAGATTTGTTACAGTCACTACCTGCAATGTTTCATAAGCGGCTTCCATTCTGCGCTTGACAGTGTCAACTTTAGCTATGGTGGCAATAGATTCTGCTGAGGATCCCTCAGCCTGCAGATGACAGTAGAACCATTAGAACTATGGTAACATGAAACTCTAATACCCTAGCGAAATACGTTTTGGTACGCACGTCTGAAACATGTGCACTTCAGCTCCAAAACAGTAAATTTAGCGATCCAAAGCATTATCCAAGGTCTTCCAACAGAAGAAAAATCAACTTATTAAGGCAACAATCTAGAGAGAATGGAATTCTGGCTAGAGAAAAGAAAAAAAAGAAAAACAACTAACTATCAGTCATTACTTCTAGAAATGTGTCCTGTATGAATAATTTGAAAAGTAGTACTAGGTTTTACTAGATGTTTATCGCTTGGAACTGTAAGTTCTAGTTTTTATTTATCTAGAGAAGCCTACCCTAGTGTACCACAGTTTAGGCAAGTGGCACACCGCATTCCCATTCCCATTCCTCGTACCGGTATGATCCGTGTTCTAGGTAACGCAGGGTTAGAACTCTATTATCTCACAGATAAACCGCATTCCTAGCTACAGTTCAATCAGAATGTCCTAGAAGATAAGCTAAGGAAAAGGAATATAACTCCAATGAATGGCGGTATACGTTTCCGCATTTGTTCTTCAAATATCATCCAATGTTATGATGAGAGAAATGGATGGCATTTGGGAGAGAGGATTCCACATCCACATATTAGAAATTACAGTAAGCCTAATGCCCGAATCTCAAACTGCAGATCACATCTATGATCAGCTATTTCACAAATACTTTCCATAACATAAAACAATTCAGGTTTTTTCTGTATCTGTCATCGAGGTTATGCATCAGTGCCATTGGATATGCAATGTCGACACACACATACAGCCAATACTAAAACCATTGGTCCGAATTCAATCACATAGTCCCAATTTATAAACAATGGTGACGTGGTGAGTACTGTAAACAAGGCTAATGTCTAAATCTGAAACTGCACACCCCATCTATAATCAGCGAGTACTATTTCATATATCCATCTTTCCAGAGCATTACAATTCAGGACTGCAAGTTTCTTTCCACATATCGTCACGTTTATGCATCAGTGGCATTGGATTTGCGATGTACATACGCATGTATAGTCAATTCCAAAAACCATTGGTCCAAATTTAATCATAGTCACCATTCATAGACAAGTACACACTACTGTACAAAACAATGGTGACGTGGCGAGTACCTTTCTGAGTTTCTGGAGGATGCCAGCGACGGAGGCACGTAGGGAGATGGCGTCGTCTCGGAGGCGGATGACGTCGCGTGTGGCGCGCGGAACACGGAGGATGGCAGCAGCGCTCTGGTCTTCGAGGGAAGCGGCGATCTCCTCCGACGTCATCTGGAGCTTCATTTCCAGATCTACCAGGTGCTTGTCCAGTGGGTCCTGTGGGTGACGCGACTGGCAAGCAGCGTTGATCCATTTCTTCGCGTCGAATTTCTCCTCGGCGAATGAACCTAGATCCACCATCATCTTTGCAGATCACCAGCTGATTGGGCCACTCTCTCTGAATCTTGTTTCACTTCGGTTGGTAGTTACTACCCATCGTGCTCCTACCAGAAAAAAGAAATTGAATTTGGCAAACATATTTTCAAAAAAAAATAATACTCCATAAAATACTACTCGTTGGTTCTGAATCCTGTACCGGCTTGAGTACCGGGTACCGGCCGGTACCGGTTTCGTTTCAGATTTGAAAGTACTACTTACCTATAGTTATAAATTACTAATTTTTCCCATACCATTCAATTTATATATCCTACTGATACCTGAATATCAAAAAATACATTGTTTTATCTATGTTCTATTTGCTGAAAAAAAATATCTATTTGAAATTACCAATCTTACTCTCATAACTGGAGTACCAAAAGTTCTCTCTTTTTTTTTTATTATCAATTTATCAGCAAGTTAAACCTGTTTTTGAGCCCAAGACTTAGAGAAAGTCCAATGGGGATGGACATGGGGTTGTAAAGTCATTTTCCATACCCCATTATAGAACTCCAAGCTCCAATGGGGACGGAAAAGGGGATGAAAAATGGCAAAGTTGTATATGGGGTTGTAAATTTGGAACCCCAAATGGCCATAGCCATATATGACACCTCATCATACCCAACTGCTATATACCAGAGTAGGACTGCAGTTTACCTGATATATTGCTGGGAAATGACTGGATTTTACCACAGTGGCCGGAATCTGGAAAAACTCGCCGGAATCGAGTGGGAATCTGCAAAAACTCGCTGTAATGGAGTGTACATATGCAAAACAGCCCAAATTGAGTGAGTTTCTTGACAGAATCGGACGATGAAACCCAATCGATTGAAAAGGGATTGAGATTGGGAGAGAGAGGAAACCCAGTCGATTGGGTAGGGGAGAGAGAGAGAGAGATTGGGAGGGGGGTTAGATCGGGTGGGAAAGGGAGGGGCGGTGTGGATCGGGGGTGTGACAGAGAGAGAGAGAGAGAGGTCGGTGGTGAGATCCCTCTCGGGTTTTTTATTTTTTCGGCTGACAGAGTATGAATGAGAGAGAGATGAAAGGGGTAATTAGCAACTGGTAGGACAAATAAAAAGACTCGATAATTAGTTTTTTTTTATTTTTCTTGTTGAGACCACAAACGGCTTCTCCCAACAGCTTTTTTGGAAGATTGAGGTATCCTTCCGTCCTAAAAAATTTGTCCATACTGTAAAATAAAATGTTAAAAATAGTAAATATTTATCAAGAATAAAGTTCAAATATATTTATGAATTGAAGTCCAAAATAAAGAAAACAGAACATTTTTAAAAAACCAAATTTTTTTAAAGTCATCGTATTCGGGACCGGAAATATATTTTGGGACGGAAATAGTTATGGAATTGGGACTGAGAGAAGTAGAAGAAAATGTGGTGGAGAAAAATTAATTAATACTTTGGAACTCTTTAATTTTATTTTAGAATTACAAGGTAGGTGCCAAAATTTGCCACTTAAAATTGATTGCCCATTATAAAAGCATTATGTTAAAAGTGGGCAAATGGCTATAGACCTATAGCCATTATCCAACTCCATTGGACATGCTGTGAGCAATTCAAAAGGAAAACCGACTTTGTTCGGTTTGGGTTTTGAGAGAGATTTTTGCTGGTAATGAGTCGAGAGAGATATAAAGAAAATTTTATTGAGAACTGTGCAGGATGGGTCTTGAGACCGAAACCAAACAAGGTGCGTAAAACTATCATTTTAATCGTGAGATAGAGGGGTAATTTGGTCATTCTAAAACAAAACGGGTTCGGATGCGGGTGAAAAGAGTCCTCCCGAATTCGAGTGGGTATCATCTCCTCTCTTCTCCCTCTCTCTCTCTCTCTCTCTCTCTCTAGGGTTTTTGCATTATGTGCTGACTTCTGAGCTTGTTTCACGACACAACACACACAAATCCCAATTTTTCTTTTTCAGTCCACCAGCCTTGACATCCAGGGCTTTTCCTTTCAGCTTCAGCTTCCCAACAACAACATTCTCAAATGCAGACATTTCCACTGTTAAGAAGACAAATTAAACATTTAGGAGCAAAGGAATGTTGATAAGGGGGGAAAAAAAGATGACAGTTCTTCATAGGTCCTAAAAGTAAACCACTACAAGCCCATTCTTTTGCCATAAGACCACGTTTAATGTCGTTTATAAACCAGAATTCATATAAAGGTTTAAAACTCTCACAAAGCTGATGGAATTCAGGAGTTGCCTCACTCATCATCTCCAGTACAAACAATGGTCAGGGTCTGCTCATGTCATAAGTCAATGAAGCCACCGCCTCGGCCCCCCTAAAAAATGTAAAACATAGGTGCCCCACGTATGTTAGCCTCTCATATATTGTAATAGTTGTTTATTTTTGGATGACTATATAATTAATTTGTAATGGTTTTTTTTTATAAAGATATGTGTTCAAAAATTTATTATGCAAAATACATGGAGGGCCTCGAGTTCGTTTCAAGCCTCCAAAACTAATGAGCCGGCACTAACAATCAGGGGTGGAGCCAGCTTAGGACCGGGGGGCACGTGCCCCCACTGGATTTTTATCGCCTAGCTACTGCTATTTTTTTTTTTTTTTTACAACTCGTTTTAGATTTACTACATATAATATAATTGTCTCATTCCATTACAAGACGACTGTTGTCTCCAGTTGTAAAGGCGCATGCCTTACCTCCGTAAGAACCTTGATTCAAGTCTTTGTGCTGATAGCCTGGTACCCTTTTTTGATGGTTTTTTCTTTTTCCACGTGGCCTGTGGGACAAGAAAAAGAGTACATATATTAATCCCGGTCTCACTAATTTTGAAACAAAAAATAATTGAAAACAATCTTAGTGATCCTTATTGCAATTGATTTAGTTTTTTTTTGTCACAGATTAAGAATCAAATAGTTAAGCGAGCTATCATAATTCTATGATTTCGTTAAAAATGAGCTTATCTAGAGTATTTGAGCCAGCATTGACAATATACCTGAAGTAAGATGTTTTTATGGGATTAGTAACGAAACAATTATGCAGAACTTTTGAAAAATGAAAACTTGTCGGGGTCAATTGTAAATAAAATTACCAACAAATCCTTAGTTTTTTTTTGCTTAAGCGTTTTAAAATATTATGCTACAAACTTTTGTGCCTAGCTACTGGAGAATGTATGAACTTTTGTTCTTGATGCTTCTTTATTTCCTATATTTTACTTTAATTTCTATTATTGAAAAAATGTGCCCCCTCTAAATGGAATTTCTGGCTCCGCCACTGCTGACAATGGTATCAACCGAATAAATTGTATCCTAATTCAGAAATAACAAGACAACAGCAACCATAAATAGGAAGATAATAAGCACAGGAAGCTTCTCAATCAACTTTAACAAAACCTCAAAGTTCCTTATCTAAAAGATTCTTCTTTTCCATTTAATAAGTCACGTGACTTATTTTTTCGTCTTTATTTGAATTTTTTTCGCGTTTTTAAGATCTTCATCAACTTTTTGTGTATTATTGGTTTGTCTAGACGAGAGGAATTAAAATATATATATAATTCAAACTCAATTTTTTTGACACAAACAAAAATTAGTCAAAAAGACAGGTTGTTATACTTTTTTTGGGTTTTATTAAAAAAATTGAGAGTTATAGCCATAATTTTTTACATTTCCAATTTTCCTCTCGTCGAGACAAACCAATGATACATAAAAACGCAAAACTAACAAATGAGAAAAAAAATCAAATAAAGACAAAAAAATAAGTCAAAGTTACTTGTTAGGCCAAAACACTAGTAGTATTAACCAAGGCCCTCTTTGGGAGAGCAACTCAATTTGAGTAGGTTGATTTTTTTTTTTTTCAATGCGGGTGAAAAGTCCTCCTCACTCCAAATTTTTTTTTTTTTAAACTCAATTTGAGTAGGTTGATTTTTTTTTTTTTTAATGCGGGTGAAAAGTCCTCACTCCAATTTTTTTTTTTGAATTTTGAATTTTGTGCGTTAGTAAGTGAGATGATATAATCAACTAAGGTCTGGCAAGGCACAACAAGTCCCGTGACCTTCTAGAAGCTCTGGCGACCCTCTAATAGCTCTGAGGAATCTTCTGTCTCAAATTAAAAGAGTCGGCAATGTTTTGGCATCATATTGAAAGATTCGGAAAAGTTTCGTCATCATTTCAAGACGGCCAGTGAAACTCCGAAAAAGATCCGATATCATATTGAGTCGACCGGCGAAGCAACGTAGACGTCAAAAAAATGGGTAAAGGTTTGGGATGTCTCCAAAATGGAGAAAAAAATGGGTAAAACTCCAAAATGGATAAGGGTTTGGATAAAGACCGAAGATGGGTTTTTTTTATGATTTTACCCAAATATAGGGTTATGGTCTTAAAATGGGTAAAGTTTCATATTATTCACATACTCTCTCCTCCCCCTCTCTCTCTCTCTCTCTCTCTCTCTCTCTCTCTCTCTCTCTCTCTCTCTCTCTCTCTCTCTCTCTCTCTCGGGTTTTTTTGCAATATGTGTTGACTTCTGAGCTTGTTTCACAACAACGCAAACACACAAATCTAAACCCACTATACTCTACCCCAAAGAGCCTAAATACCCTAAAATTAAATCTCACACTTAACTCTCCAAACAGGACCCTTGGATATACTAAGAAAATGAGCAAAACGACATTGTTTTGCTGCACAACATGGCGGACAACACCTACTGCACAGCGCCTCTCCCGAATTCGAATCGATGTGATAAAACAGAGGATGGAAAAGGCTCCAACCGATATCTATTTTGGGGTTTGTTGGTTGTTGTAGGTGGGTGTTTTTTTGGGTTGTTGTAGGTGGGTGAGTGGGTGGTGATCTCATGTGGGTGGATGCGTTTTTTTGGTCTTGATTGGCAAGGGCGGAGGCAAGGGGTGGCAAGTGGGTCACTTCACCCCACTGAATTCAAAATTTCCCTACCAATAGGTATGATAATTTGGAATATTTTGTAAATTTCCCCCCACGAGTACTCTTGCTCCACATATCTCAATAAATTATAGCACTTGCCCTCTCTTCTCCAGAAAAACTGAACCATGGAAGCTCTAAACGATTTGTAACTGATTTTGTAGGATTTCTTGCTTGCAAATTGAGTTGCCTTCTCCCTTTTGAGTTGTTTAGATGCTAATGGGAACCCAACTCCTAGTTTTTGTTTCTTGAAATTTTTTTTTCCCCCGCTGTATTTGGTGGTTCAATAAAAATGAAGCTTTGTTCTTCTACTTTGGATAACACTTCTGAAAAACCGTACAGCTAGCTTTCTTTACTCCATATCTGGTAAGCTAATAACCCATAGGCTTCAGTTATATATTGAAAAACCCTAAACCCAATTTCTTGCAAAATTGGGTTTAGGGTTTTTCAATATATAACTGAAGCCTATGGGTTATTAGCTTATCCGGAATTGAAAAACCCTAAACCCGATAACACTCCCAAACACACTCGTGACTCAAGTTCGAGTCCCAGCGCCCCACTAGCATTCTTTTATTTACCCCAAAAAAAAAAAAAACTTTACATTGAGGGGTAAGCCAAAAATTATTTCCTTAGCATATTTGTTTTTTATTTTTTTTGTAGGCCTATTATCCTTGCCTTTGCTAATTCCATTGGTAGTATGTCGAAGACTCAAAGGTAACTTCAACTAGCATAAAATCGTATTTGGGCATTGCCCTTGCATTTATGGCAATATGATTTTCTAGCGATTATATTGGTTTTAGTTTGAAGGACGAGAGATGCATGGTTTGAAGGTTTGTAGTTCTATGATATATAGTTGTTAGCTTCTTAGCGCGTTCATTTTTTTCACAACGTACATTTTTTTTATGATTGTCACTAAGCATGAGGTGCACATAGTTCATTTGCGATCATCATCGCCTATTTTTTAGAAAATGTATCGCCTGTTTATAGTGAAATGTTACGCCTGTTTATCGTAAATGTTACATGTACTTTGACAAATGTTATGAAGAGCATATCATATACCCAAAAACTGTGTGTTGTAGAATGACCCAAAAATACACATAAAAGATTCAATTAAAAAAATGGAGTGTAGAAATCATTTCCTTACCCTTCAATTTAATTTATTTTGCATATTAAATCTCAATTATTAGCATTAAAGAAAGTTAAATGAATCTTTAATCCAATAATTTCCTTAAATACTCTCTCCAACCCTTTTGTTCATTCTTTTTTGGAGACGAATCAATAATTCACAAAATCTTGACGCAAAACTAATAAAGGCAAAAAAAAAAAAAATTAAGTCGCAAAAATTAATTCAAAATTTACTTTTTTTAGGCTAAATTATCCCTTGGTCTTGAACTCAATAATGATCATTTTTTATATCAACTGGGAAAAAAAAATATTGGTTAGTCTTGAGCAAAAGAATTCAAAAGTTAAAAATAAAAAAAAAAAAAAACCGATACTTTAATAAAAACATGGAGCCCTATTTAAAAAAGGTTTTTATTTATTTTTATTTTTTGGTCATTGTTAAAAAAACAATGACCCGTCACAGCAAATTTTGCGAATTGTTGTGTACGAGGCCCGTCATAACAAACTGGAACGAGACGAACGAATACAACGGCCCATCTAGCCACCCAATGGCCCATAAAACATGGAGCCCTGTGTCTACAAAAGGCCGAAAACCTTCCCACAATACTCTCTTTTCGTGATCCCCATGGCGTCCTCTCTTGCTCTGAAAAGGCTCGTTTCTTCCAACCTCCTCCCCAAGTACTCCCTCCGCCGCGCCACATGCCAAGCAATTCCGTGGCGCGTTTCTTCCAACCTCCTCCCCAAGTACTCCCTCCGCCGCGCCACATGTCAAGCAATTCCGTGGCGCGTTTCTTCCAACCTCCTCCCCAAGTACTCCCTCCCCGCCACTCGCCAAGCAATTCCGCCTACCCACTCAGCCTTTCGGCTCCTCAACACCAACGCCCGCACCGTTCAAGATGTCTACATCGTCTATGATCGTAGCAACGATGAGGATCACAGCGACGATGATGACGGTAACGACGCTGAGGATCCTACTCCTAGCGATGATGATGACGGTAGCGACGATGTTGATCTGATGATCACAATTCACAGCGGCGAAGATGACAGTAGCGGCGAAGATGACAGTAGCGGCGAAGATGACGGTAGCGACGATGATGACAGTAGCGACACTGTTGATCTGAAGATCACAATTCATAGCGGCGAAGATGATCAAAAAAAAAAAGAAAAAAAGATGACAGTAGCGACGATGATGATCATAGCGACAATGATAATGATCATAGCGTCGATGATGGTCTGATGATCATAGCGAGGATAGCAACGATTATGATCACAGCCACGATCATGAATTATTGGATCGTCAAATCAAGGCTGGGATGAAAAATGGTGTGCTAAAAAGGTTGTGGTGCCTAAGCCCTAAGGTGAAAGAAGAGGAGTGGTCTGACGTGTTCCATGTCAAGGTTGAGTAAGGAGTGATCATAATTGGGAAAATAACTGTGTTTCCGGTTAGAATACTGCTACTGGTCTTTACGATTTTAGCAGAAGAAATTTGCTCTTTTTTTTTTATGCAAAAATAACTTCTTCAGTTCAAAATTTGAATACGTTTCCGGTTTAATCTAGAATACTGCTACTGGTCTTTACGATTTTAGCAGAAGAAAACTTTTTGCTTTCTTTTTTTTAAAAAAAAGAAAAAAAAAAGAAAAG
Source organism: Vaccinium myrtillus (assembly GCA_016920895.1). Lineage (NCBI taxonomy): Eukaryota > Viridiplantae > Streptophyta > Magnoliopsida > Ericales > Ericaceae > Vaccinium > Vaccinium myrtillus. The sequence goes on along the minus strand of CM029280.1, from coordinate 24,438,400 downwards.
ATTTATTTTTTATAAAGTTACTTGGTGGATTAATGGGATCGGATCTTCTTCAGTTCAAAATTTGAATATTGAGTTATATTTTACGGTTCGAATCTTCTTTGGTCCAAGTTTTGGACTGGGGAATCTTACCAGGAAAAATCTCTGAACAAATGTGAATCATTGATTGTTCTAATGTATAAATCAGATTTGAACTGTTTCTCCAATTTTTTTAACTTCGTATTCATGAATTTGATGATATTGCATTACCCAACCCTCATTCTGGTACACGAACTAGTTTGTATACATATACGTATTTATAATTTGGGGAAATGATTTTAACATTTTCGATTTTTTATTGAATGGAATTCATTTCTTGTCTTTTAATAAAAAAATTATGTGTAGTTTTTTCACTAAAGACAAGAAATGGAGTGCATTTATCGTGTAAAATGGAGTATGACAATCATTACCCTCTGATTTTCTGATACCCATGGATATATTTTGCACTACATACAAGAAGATCAAAGAAACCAAATTTTGACAGATGCCAAAGTCAGTGGGGACATTAGGGGATATGGGGTTACTGATGTACAGCCCCGTGCACAGTATGTATTGCATATATTCGGGTCGTCCGTTGCTCGGATGAATGGCTCAGATTTTATCTTGCATGCACGACAACAAATGGTTCGGATGTAAAGATGCCGATGTGAAATCTGGATCGTTCCTTCGAATAACGAACGACCCGGATGTGCACAGCGCCTGGTATGCACGGGACTGCACAGCAGCAACCCCAAGTCCGACATTAGCCACGGATACACCTTGGCATTATTCACAGCTAAAATAAGAGTTGCCAGAAAAATGCATAGGTGGCCAGGAAGACTACTCTTGCTTTAAGACAAAACTACAGATTGGAAACAAAAGAGAAACAAGGTCCAACCATTAGTACATTTTATCCAAACGCCATCTCAAAATTTTTGTGGCCCTGCTGCTTCAATTTTCCAATCAATACAAACAAAACCCTACCCTCCAACGCCAAAATCCTCTCCACAAACTTCATACCAAAGCTTTTTCTAACTCAACCATGAGTAATGACTCGGTGGACAAGCTGGTCATCTTCCTAGCAAAGAGAGATGGCATTGACAAACTAGTCAAGACCTTCCAGTACCTCTCCAAGCTCTTCCACTGGCACACCGAATCGACTCAACCCGGACTTGCGCACCGAGCCAAGCAATGGGAAGTGGCCTCCGGCCTCAGCCGGAAAGCCTTCCGGACAGGTCGGTTTCTCACCGGTTTCAACGCCCTCCGGCGAAACCCGGGACCCACGCCGACTTTCAGGTTTCTCTCTGTCCTTTCCAACGCAGGGGAGATGGTCTACTTCTTCTTTGACCACTTTCTTTGGGTGTCAAGAATTGGAGTCTTGGACCCACAATTAGCCAAGAAAATGAGCTTCATTTCAGCATTTGGCGAGGCTTTTGGTTACATATTTTTCATTATATCGGATTTTATTCTCATTAGAGAGGGGATTGAGGCAGAGAGAAGGATTGTTGGGTCAATGGAAAAATCAACAGAAGGAAATGAGATGATTGGGAAAATAAGAGGAGATAGAATCATGAGGTTGATGGCAGTGGCTGCAAATTTAGCAGATTTGGTTATTGCAGTGGCAGATGTTGAACCAAACCCATTTTGCAACCATGCTGTGACCCTGGGAATTAGTGGTTTGGTCTCTGCATGGGCTGGTTGGTACAGGAATTGGCCTTCATGAAGAAAATCCAACTGTACATGGAAAAGGAAATTTCAAAGAAAATAATCATCTCTGTTTTGTGTACCAAAGTATGAAAGTAAGAAGTAAATTGGTGTTGGTTTTGGTACTTGGATAATTGTTTGTGCTTTGAGCATTCCTGGAAACTAATTATTGTTTCACATGGGTTATTCATTGTCTTGCATCCATATCATTTAGCTGGAAAATCTTAAGTGTTGATTGGGAAAAGTTAGTGGGTAAAAGTTGGTACACTTCCGATGATGCAAGTTCTGAGTAGATTCCATTTTGAATAGTTATTGAGTAATACTGTAATGTGCGGTATATATCCGTAAAGGACAATTATAAAAATGTATTATTAGCGAAGTTGGACAGTTAAAACTGGATGAATGGAGTACTAAAATTCGGGAGAGCAACTGGAGCATAGGGTCTTATCGGAGGATCATGTAACCTAAGTGCATACTGCCACACATCACAGAGTCTTAAACCCATGGGGTTAGCCCGGTGGCCAAGCCTAGGACTTAAGAATTTGCTACCTTTAAAATTTCATGTTTAAAAACTCTAAGGTGCCATCAATTCTTGCAGGGTCATCCTATACGAGACTTTTTGACCCGCCTTTAATAGGCACCCACAACGGTGGCCTGAATCGAACTCCCACTCAGGGATTAGTCAAGATACGCGTAAACTGACCTGAATAACCCTAAGTTATCAAAAAATTAAGACCGAGTTTGAGGCAGACAGAAAGATTGTTGGTTCAAGGGAAAAATTAACTGAGGGAATGAGAGGATTGGAAAAATAAGATGAGAGATTAATCAAGAGGCATATGGCAGTGGCTGAACATTTAGCAGATTAGGTTATTGCAGTGGCAGATATTGAACCAAATCCATTTTGCAAACCATGATGTGACTCTTGGAATTAGTGGTTTGGTCTCTGCATGGGCTGGTTTGGTCTCTGTTTTGTGTACCAAAGTAAGAAAATGATATGGGTGCTGTTTTAGTACTTGAATAATCGTCTGTGGGAATTTGTGGAAACTAATTGTTATTCCACATGGGATGGTTGGTGAGGCTTTATTGTCATGATGCATATCTCTTAGTTGGAAGATCTTTATTACTGATATGAAAAGTAATGTGGTTACTGGATCACTGAGTTTTAACACCCAAGTCCGGAACTCAAGATTTTGCTAGGTCTCGGGTTTGAAAATTCTTAAGTTCTAATGTTATCAACTCTTGTCGTTACGAGGGTGTTTTGGCCCCAACTTTTGATCGCACATTCACAAGTAGACAGTTAAATTGATTCCCCAGCGATTAATATATATGATGCATGCATGCACGTAGAAGAGAACTAAGTTAAGAGAAAAATTAAAGGATTAATTTACTTTCATTTCTTGTTTTCCCCTTTAATCTCTTTGGTTAATTAGTGTTGCTCGCTGGAACGATTTTGAAAATAAATAGAATGATCATTCTTTGACCTAGCTTCAACCTGCCCATGTGAACCCAATTATAAGTTGAAAATGCTAAGTGAACATAAAATCTAACCAGAAAGTATCTAGAAAATTGTAATTAGTGGCCTAGATTCACTTGGGATGGGCCACTAATTGTAATTTTCTAAGTACTTTCTGCATAGATTTTTCGGTGCTGATTATAAGTGGAGAATTGGATGTTGGGTCACTTACAGAATCTTTAGCTTTTATCGGTACTTCTACTGGAATTTGAAATGAGAAATTGAGTAAAAACTCCTTTCAATATAAAATACTACTATAGTCAAATTCAATCCTGAGAATAGATGTGAATAAAATTTTCATTAGGACATAGTTATAAATTTAAGAGGAAAAAATGGTCATTCAAAATTTTAGTAAAAATAAATAAAACCACCTCCGAAACCCAAACAGAAAAAATTAAGTACATATTATAATGATTTTTCGACACCCAAAAATAGCAAATAAACCTAACCATGCTCTAAGAAAAATAGAAAATTCCTTGTTTTGGAAAAAATGTTATGGAAACAACTCTTTGCTGACATGTCATTTTTTTTTTAACGACATGTCAATTGTCCATTGGCTAAGGTTCTTTTACGCGGGACTAACGCCCCGTTTGTCGAGCGAATAAGGAAGAGAGTGAGATAAGAGGTGGATATTCTATAAAGGAAGATTAGTTAAGAAGAGGGAATTAGCTAAGGAAGAGTTTGTTTTGTATATGGGTGAGTAAAAGTAGGTAGATAAAAGAAATAATTTGAGAAGTTAATCTCTGAAAGAAGAATACAAAAAGGATATGAAAGGTCTTGGGGGCACATTGGAGAAGTTACTTAGTTGTTCTTATATAATCTTTGAAATAAGAATATGAAAGGTCTTGGGGGCATACTGGTAATCCCTCCACACTCGGAGAATAATGGGGCATGGGAATGAAGATAAACAATCTGGCTCCTAAGGTTGAACTAAACATCGAGTAAAGACCAACCTTTCTTAGCTTATTTCGGCTCCAACCTTATTACTCTCTCTTCTCCCTTAACAAATTGGCCATAATCTTTGAAATAAGAATATGAAAGGTCTTGGGGGCATACTGGTAATCCCTCCACACTCGGAGAATAATGGGGCATGGAAATGAAGATAAACAATCTGGCTCCTAAGGTTGAACTAAACATCGAGTAAAGACCAACTCTTCATAGCTTATTTCGAGTAAAGAGGAGACTCTGATTCAACCAATCCCAATTCAAAGGAAGCTCAAGCGGCCACTGGATGAGCTGTAAACCAAGATATTTTTAGATGCAAAACATAGCAACTTCTTTGAGCCAGGCCGCAAAAGAAAATTTTCATGTAAATCTCGTAATTCCTAGCATGGATGGCCGGATGTCCCACACGACACGGTGCCGTGCACGGCAGGAGCTGATCTAAGTTGGGTCCACAGCTGGGCTAAAGTTGGGTTCACGCGTATGAAGTGGGCTCCATTACCTTCTTCAGTTGTGGAATCAAAGTTGGGTCCACAGCTGATGTTTACTCCCAAAAAGGAAAAAGCTTTGTAGCAGAAGCAACTTCAGTAGACATTTCAGGAAGTAGTGTTATAAATATGGTGTAAAAACCTTCGCAGAAGTCAGAAACATATCCTCTGTTTTCTCACTTATTGCTGTGGTGTTACTAGACCTTTCTCCGGTGAAGTTGCATTTGGTTCGATTCTTTTAAGGTATGTAGTTATTGATTTTCGATAAGAATTCTGATTTGGAGTAGTTTTATTGTATATCTTGGTCATTGTTTGTGCGTCGTCTCGATCGGTTCAGATGGAAGAAGGTGGTGTGCAGGGGCGTTATGTGAAGCTGACCAAAGAACAACCGCCGGTGAGGACGGACATTAGGCCTGGTGAACTCAATGAGCCCATTCCCGCTCCTCAGGTCTCTCTCTCTCTCTCTCTCTCTCTCTCTCTCTCTCTCTATTGATCCATCTTTGTGCCATATACGCACATATGTATATACATGTGTATATATCTATTCAAATATACGTGCATTCACACAATCGCGTACAACCGCTGTGCCTAAGTTGCATTTGGTTCAATATGAGTTGGACTTGTATTTGGTGAAGCTTTTGATACGCTAAATAGCAGCTGAAGTAAAAATAATTATAATGAAATTCCGCCATTGAAAAGTAGAAATGGGCCCATAAAAAAGGAGGCTGATTATATTTCATTAATAATGAAAGAAAAGTTTTAGAAAGGTTACAAGTCGGATTTGGTCGTATATTTCTGAACGCAAAAATGAAATCCCCAAAGATTTACTAATTCTACAAATTTAAACAAGAGTTGTGAGTTATTAAGACCAAGGAGCCCTTTCTCCTGGTAGAATCCTCATTTGTCACACCTTCTTCTTAGAGTTCATAAAGGAAGATCATCCCCAGTTAATAAAGGATTGAATTTTTACAAATGGACCGTCTCCCGTGGGGAGATGAATTATGGGGAGGAATGGAGGATAGTTTCCTAAGTTTAGCCGCAGAGGGGAAGATACCTGTGACCAAACTTGGTACAATTGACTTTTGCTGACCAAACTTGATACGATCAAATAGAGAATGATCAAGGGAATGCGTATCAATATGCTTAACCCCATCACCTAAAAACTCTGGATCCATGTGTCGTGGTAGTTGAGAGGAAGTTTCCACAGGATGAAGTAAGAACAAACTTTGAGATTCATGGTGAATGATCAAGGGAATGCATGTCAACATAAAACCCCATCGAAAACCTCCACCGAATTTGTGGGAATTGAGAGTGATGGATTTCAAAAGATGAAAATATCAAGAATTTGAGCCGATCTAATTGAGAGGAAAGCAGTAGGCTGAAATATGAGATTTCAATGAGAAGATCCAGAGTATTTATAGTCTAATTTAGTTTAAAGCTTGAAATCTTTCAGAATAGTTACTCTTTGACGAGGGTGAGAAATAAGAAAAGTATAAAAATGTCAGGACAAAGTTGAAAAAGTTTTCCATAATGAGAGACTTTAGACAAAAATGACAACTGCTTGGTATTTTTTCGTCTTAATGAACTTTTTTCTTCTCTCTTGGCCATAATTTTTTACTTTAGATTCCTTTCATCAAGACGGATTATTAATCTAAAAAAATATAACCTGAATGTAACAAAAATTCAGAAATGACGAACAAAACACAAAAACCAAAAGTAGTTGATGGACAAACAACTAGTTTTCTTAAATCGCTATGTATTTGTAGCTACTCACTTCATAGACCTTCGCTTTAGCCTAACCGTTTTGGCTTACGGTCTCAGTGAACTTGTTCAATGGAGTAGGAATTACCGTGTTTTGGACACTTGGACATTATAATGGGCAGCAATGGTCCACTCTGTAGAAACTCGCGTTCCTGGCAAGTTTAAAAATTAGTAGTATTTTTTAGCAACTCACCTGGGTGACTGACTTATTTGTTACATTTGTATCACCTTTGTTCATGATAAAGCGCTGTTTATTACACTGTTACGGTGCATATGGAGTTTTTTACTTATGTGCTCGTTTGTCAAGCAGCTGCGAGTTCGAAAGTGTGATGCATGTGGACAACGTTTACCTGAAAGCTTTGAGTTTCCTAAAGATGAACCCTGGAGCACAGGCATTCTTGGTTGTGCTGAAGATCCCGAGAGTTGTAAGTTTTCAGATCTGGTTTTGGGCAATTGGATAGCTACATTTAGTAGTTATTTCTTGATCATTAATTTGTTGCTTGGTGTCGGATCCATGTTTGACAACCAACTTGTTTCTTCAGTTTCTGGTGGAATATAAATACTCTTTCTTAGATCGATACTCTAGACCATGATGATGATGGTTCCAGATTTTGCAAAAGTGATATTTTGTGTTCGTAGGTACTGAACTCTACGGTGATTTTGACATTGAATCATAGGCCTCCATTACTTCCTATCACTTAGCAAGGAATAATTGGGCAGGTTATCTTGAGCTATTACATTGGCGATTTAACCTGTCATATCATACCTCTTTTGTGATTGTGGATAATGGACATTTCCATGTGTCTAGTTTCCAGTTTATCACACTTGATAATTGAAGCAGTAGAGACTCTTTGAGAGCGTGGTTGTCATCTCCCAGCTCTCATTATTGATTACACTGTTAATTTTTTCAAATGAGAGGAAAAACATAAAGAGATAAAAGAGAAGAGGGAAGAATAGATAATAGAATTGTCACTAAGAAATTAAGAATATGCAGCTTTGTATGAGTGGAAAAATGGTCTTTAGTGAAGTTGTCTCTAGTCCTTTTTGCGTTGTGGCTCAAACTGTACACAAATTAGATCACAGGTATCCGGCATGTGACACAACATCCATATTTTTTGCATTTGGTCTGATGCAAACTAGGATATAGGAACTTCGAATGGCTAGTGAGCATCAGTAGCAATGTAGCTTGTTTTCTATTTCCATATTGGAGCGGACAAGAGAGGCCCTTTATTTTAGTACAGTTAGTATAGTAGCACATTTATTCATCTATGTGTTACACCGTCTCTTTCGTATTCTATGTTGAGCTCATCCTATTTGTTGTCTCTATCCTTCTGCTTTAAACACAATTTCTATGAAATAATCCTAATTTTACCAAGTTTTTTATTTCATGCCTCTTCAGGCTGGATAGGACTTTTGTGCCCTTGTGTTTTGTGTGGACGTAACTGTGAAAGAATAAACAATGGTCTCTATTGGACTGTACCATGCATGGCGCATGCCTTTTGTGTTGAAGGAGGGATTGCACTTGCAGCAGCAATGGCAGCATTTCATGGCATCGACCCGTACATATCTGCTTTTCTATGTGAGGGTTTACTGTTTAGTTGGGGGATATGTGTCATTTCCACTGGTCAATCTAGGCTGAACCTGCAGTGGAAGTATCATCTTGAGGTAACCTCTATTTCTTCAAACGCTGTTACATTTATATGCTGATTGATGCCCTCACAATTTTCTGCCCTCTTTAAATATAAAACTGCTACCCATCCAGCACTACCATTTTGTTGCAAACTTACCAGTATTGAGAGGTTTGTGGTAGCTTAAATCTGTTCCAAAATAACTCAATCTCCATTTTCTCTCATGGGGAGAATGTGAAATGAGATGTATAAAAGTTTGTCTCTTGACCTAGTCTTATCCGTTGAGCCCTCAAAAAAAATTGCCAAAAAATGTCTCATACTTGCTCAAACAGGCAAGACAAGTAGTCACTGACATTACCTTGAAATGAAGAAGCCCTGATCCTTTTGATTTGTGAACTAATGGATCTGATTTATCTTGTCAATTGTCAGATCTATGGAATATATATATGTAACAGACTAGTAGGTTGTGAACATGCCAGTAGTATTTGTCATCGAAAAAGTAAGAGTTTGGTTTGTGATTCGACAATTTATTTCAATGTGGTTCATCAATAATACACTGTCACGAGTCCCGAACTTTCTGCCATGGAATGAGAAGGGCCCACTGTTTTTTCCTACCGTTGTGTTTGCTCATTTTTCTACCACTGTGCAGAATTCACCGTGTAACCCTGGATGGTGCACTGCTGCATGCACTGGTGTGCCATGTGCCAAGAGCACCGAGAGATGAAGGGACGTCTCTCAGAAGATGTTGCCATGCCAATGACCATCGTCACCCCTCCCCCAGTTCAAGAGATGAACTCTGCCACCAACGACAACAATGGTACCTCACCACCCTCTGCGAAAAGCACCGGTCACACCAGTTTGGAGATGCAAGCCTTGTAGATCCCCCGATGCCCATAGTACAAGATGATTAAAGAGAACTATATCGTTTGAAAAGGGTTCGCGAGAGTTTGGGTTTTACTAATATTATAAAGTTTATTGTTGGGAATTTATACAGATTCCTTTCTACTTATATTAACTATGAAAAGACAGAGTTCAAGGCTCCCTTGGGGACAAATTCTCTTACTTTCGTTGATGCAGGTCACTTTGTTTGGGTGGTCTTATTTATTTCCTTCCCCTACTCTTTCATTTGCATTCTGGGAAAGGCAGCTTCCATGATCTAGGACATAGTTCTTCTTATTTCACTAGGACGATGATGCAGTTTTTATTTCACTAATTAAGGACGTGAGTTGCTTTTATATATTTTCCCACTGTAACATGCAATTTTTTGGCAATAGTTTTGTCAATTAAGAGACGAGATTCTCATCAGTCAGGATGGCTAGTTGAACTTCTAGACAAGTCCTGCAAAAAAGTGAAATGTCCCGATTATCAAAGGAGGCCCGAAATGAAAACTGAAAAATGTCAAAACTGGGCCGGTCCGGTTATTACGCCAAACTGGAGATGATCCTCCTTGTAATGCTTTGGAGACTCCGTCTAGCTGCAATGGGCTGTGGACACAAATTGAGGGATGAGATTCAAAATGTATAAAGCAAGAGGGAAGAAATGAACTTCAGCACCCAGAAACTCTAGTTTTAGTAGAGGATTAGACCAAAAAAAAAAAGCCAAAAACAATTGCAAGATCTACAAAAAAATTACAAAGAAGAAGCTATTTCTGCATGCTAAGACTGTTAAAATTCTGCAAACGTTCCAAAGAAGTACTACAAAACCGACCACACATTCACTTGAACACAGTTTGTGACGCTAATCAAATACACTAAAAAAGCCCATTCAGTTTTTCTCTTCTGGGTCTGCAACTTGCTTCTCATCATCATTAGTTTCTGTGATTCTCTGCATTTCAAGTAGCTTTCGCTGTTCCTCTTCACTCTCTTGTGACCTCACTTCCTTCACAGCCTTAGGCAAGCTGCTTGTAGACCGTTGGTACAAAATCCCACCTACCATACAAATTAAGAGCCCCGCTGTACCCACGAACGATGAATGCTTTTCCCAAATAACACCAGATTTATCACAACCGTCAACAGCTTGTTCACTATGCCAAGAACGGTGAAGTGTGAACCCTGTTGCAGAATATGGTCCTGCGGCAAGAATAAATTGGTAACCTGTTATAAAGGTTTTGACATTGGCTGGTGCAAATAAAGGTTTTGACATTGTCGTGAAAGGAGATCCCTGTTTTAGCAGCTATGGTCCTGCGGCAAAGAATGAATTGGTAATCTGTTATAACATAAAGCACGCTCCCAACTTATTTTAAGTTTAAGATCCATGTTTTTGTTGTGTTTATGCTGGTGAACAAATAAAGGTTTTGACAAAAAAATACAAAGAAAGGAGGAGGCACTGATTTTCCAATTTCCATTACAGAAAGCAGATGTTTACGAACCTTTAACTTTGTATGGATCATTTTGTTCAAGTCGAGCATGCTGTGACCCTGGGAATTAGTCTCTGCATGGGCTGGTTGGTACAGGAATTTGTCTTCATGAAGAAAATCCGACTGTGCATGGAAAAGGAAATTTTACAGAAAAATAATCATCTCTGTTTTTTGTACCAAAGTATGAAAGCAAGAAGTAAATTGGTGTTGTTTTTGGTTCTTGGATAATTGTTTGTGTTTTGAGCATTCCTGGAAACTAATTATTGTTCCACATGGGATAGCTTGTGATGTTATGTCTTGCACCCATATCCTTTGGTTGGAAAATCTTATTGATAAGAATAGTAAGGTGCATAAGTCACATATTGCGTCGATGTGAAAGAAAAGGAAGCGCAAGCGTAAAGCGTCTTTCAAAAAAAAAATTTGTGAACTACTCATTCCGTCTCTTTTTTATGGCCTAGTATTTCATTTTGATTTCTCTTAACAAGTGTTGATTGTGAAAAGTTAGTCGGTAAAAGTTGGTACACTTCCGATGTTGCAAGTTCTGACTAGATTCTATTCTGAAAAGTTGTGAGATATACTGTAATGATGTTGTATCCATAAAGGACAATTATAAAAATTTCTAATTTTTAGTAAATTTTAATGATGGTCTTCAAAAAAAGTTTAATTTGCAAAGTTGAACACTTAAAAGAGGATGAGTGGAGTACTAAAATTCGGGAGAGCAACGGGAGGCGGGAGCCGAGGGTTTTATCAGAGGATTTTTTGACTTAGGTGCATACTGCCATACATCACAGAGTCTTAAACATGGGGCAACCCTAGAACCTAAGAATTTGCTACCCTAGATTTCACGTTAACAAACTCCAAGGTGCTATCAATTTTTGCAGGGTCATTCATACTAGACTTTTTTCCCCGACTTTAATAGGCACCCACGACAATGGGTTGAATCAAAGCCCCGCTCAGGGATTAGTCCTGATATGCGTAAGCTGACCTGAATAACCCTGAGTTATCAAGAAATTAAGACTGAGTTTGAGGCAGAGAGAAAGATTGTTGGTTCAAGGGAAAAATTAACAGAAGGAATTGAAAGGATTGGGAAAATAGGAGAGATTAATCAAGAGGTTGATGGCAGTGGCTGCACATTTAGCAGATCAGGTTATTGCAGTGGCAGATATTGAACCAAACCCATTTTGCAACCATGATGTGACCGTGGAATTAGTGGTTGGTGAGGCTTTGATGTCTTGCATGCATATCTGATATCTCTCAATTGGAAGATCTTATTAGATATGAAAAGTAACTTAGGGTTATTGTATCGTACTTGGGGGCCCTTTAGTGAGGCCAGTTCAGCCGTTGATCTCAATACCGACAGTTTGAATTTAATCCAAACTCTAAATAATTTGAGCGTTCATTGTCAAGATGGACGGCTGGATGGCCTCACTACAACCATGTAGTGAGGCCCTCACTGTAGGGACCCTAGAGTCCTGGACCCAACACTGAGTTTTAACCCCAGTCCGGAACTTAGGATTTTGCGCCCTTTAAGGTATCAGGTTCGAAAACTCATAAGGGCTAGTGTTAACAACTTTGGTCTGCTTCGGTTATGAGGGTTCGGCCCCAACTTTGATTGCCTATTCGCAAATATTTCGTGTTTTCCCCTTTAATCTGTTTAGTTAATTAGTGTTGCTTGTTGAAAGGGTTTTGAATTCAGGAATGATTTTGAAAATGAACAGAATGATCATTCTTTGACCTTCCAAATGATTTTTGCACCTTCTTTTTTTTATAAATGAACTTCAAAGTTTGTCTTTTAGTGTTTGTGTTGTATAAAATTTTAATCTAACCTCCCCTTGTTACACGGTAAAATTCCATTGCCTTTTAAGTGCATTTATAAAATTCAATTGTATGATGAACACAATGAAATAAATAATTAATAGAGCACTTTTCAACAAGAAAACAAAAATCAATTGTATGATGAACACAAGGAAATAAATAATGGAGTATTTTTCAACAAGAAAACAAAAATGAAAATTGAAGGTTGAATTGGCTTCAACCTGCCCATGTGAACCAATTATAAGTGGAGAAAAAGCAAATTGGTCATCAATATTTAGAGCATCTTTAGCCTTTTTCGGTACTTCTACTGGAATTTGAAATGAGAAATTGAGTAAAAATTCCTTCCAATATAAAATACTACGATAGTCAAATTCAATTCTAAGCATAAATGTGAATAAAATGGCAAAAATGGTCACTCAAAATTTAAGTAAAGATAAATAAAACCACCTCCAAAACCCAAACAGACAAAATTAAGTACAGATTCCAATGGTTTTCCACACCGGAAAATAGCCAATAAACCTAACAATGCTCTGAGAAAAAATAGAAAATTCCTTGAAATGTTAAAGGACAAAACCATGAAGTACCTTTGCTGACATGACTTTTTTTTTTCTAACGACATGTCAATTGTCCATTGGCTAAGATTCTTTTACGCGGGAGTAATGGCAGTTTGTCCAGCGAATAAGGAAGAGAGGGAAATAAGAGGTGGATATTGTATAAGGAAGAGAGGGAAATAAGAGGTGGATATTGTATAAGAAAATATTAGTTTAGAAGAGGGAATTAGCTAAGAAAGAGTGTGTTTCGTAATTAATATCGGTAAGTAGAAGTACGTGGATAAAAGAAATAATTGAGAAGTTACTTAGTTGTTCTTATATAATCTTTGAAAGAAGAATACAAAAAGGATTTTGAAGGTCTTGGGGCACATCGGTAATTCCCCCACATCTGCTAATAATGGGGCATGGGAATCAAGATAAATAATCTGGCTACTAAGGTTGAACTAAATATCAAGTAAAGACCAACTTTTCTTGGCTTATTTCGACTCCCCCTTATTACTCTCTCTTCTCCCCTAACATATCGGCCATAAGGAAGTAAAGGGAAGACTCTGATTCGACCAGTCCCAATCCAAATGTAGCTTAAGTGGCAACTGTATGAGCCGTAAACCTAGACAATTTTGGTATATGAAACTTAGCAACTTCTTGGAGCCGGACCATAAAAAAGAAATTTCATGTGAATCTCGTAATTCTAGCGTAGATGGGCTGCCTTTTGATAGAACCGGGGAATACCCCTAGTTAGGGGTGTAAACAAGCCCAAGCCGAGCCGAGTTGAGTTTTGTAGAGCTCGAGCTCGGCTCATTCAGCAAACGAGTCAAAAATCAAGTTCGAGCTTGGCTCGTTCATAAACGAGTAGAGCCATTAACGAGCCAAATTTTATCAAAATTGTATACTAAATGAGCATGAAATTTAAGCTCAACCTCAGCTCGATACTAAACAAACTGAGCCGAGCCACGTGTTGCTCGCTGGCGAACAGCTTGTTTCATTTATACCTCTACCCCCAGTGCTCGAGCAGGCCCAGACCCATCAATGTTTCACGCGTATGAAGTGGGCTCCATTACCTTCTTCAGTCGTGGAATCAAAGTTGGGTCCACAGCTGATGTTTACTCCCAAAAAGGTAAAAGCTTTGTAGCAGAAGCAACTTCAGTAGACATATCAGGAAATAGTGTTATAAATATGGTGTAAAAACCTTCGCAGAAGTCAGAGACATTTCCTCTGTTTTCTCACTTATTGCTGTGGTGTTACTGGATAGACCTTCCTCCGGTGAAGTTGCATTTGGTTCGATTCTTAATTTTAAGGTATGTAGTTATTGATTTTCGATAAGAATTCTGATTTGGAGTAGTTTCATAGTATATCTTGGTCATCGTTTGTGCGTCGTGTCGATCGGTTCAGATGGAAGAAGGTGGTGTGCAGGGGCGTTATGTGAAGCTGACCAAAGAACAACCGCCGGTGAGGACGGACATTAGGCCTGGTGAACTCAATGAGCCCATTCCCGCTCCTCAGGTCTCTCTCTCTCTCTCTCTCTCTCTCTCTCTCTCTCTCTCTCTCTCTCTCTTGATCCATCTTTGTGCCATATACGCACATATGTATATACATGTGTATATATCTATTCAAATATACGTGCATTCACACAATCGCGTACAACCGCAGTGCCTAGGCCCAATTTGTTATCACTTATGAGTCGGATTTTCTTGATTGTGATTATTCTGAGTATTTTACACAAAAGATGTCAATATGAGTTGGACATGTATTTGGTTTTGATACGCTAAAATAAATAAGAGTAGCAGCTTAAGTGTGTGTGTGTGTGTGTAAAAATAAGTAACAAATAAATAGTGAAATTCCGGAGTTGAAAAGCATAGATGGCCCATATCAAAGAAGACTGCTTATTCATTAATAATGAAAGAAAAGTTCTAGAAAGGTTACAAATCAGATTTAGTCGTATATTTCTGAACGAAAAATGAAATCGCTGGAGAGTAACTAACTCTACAAATTGGCATAAGAGTTGTGAGTTATGAAGGTCCACAAGTGAGCCCGTTCATCCTGGCAGTATTCTCTCTTCACTTGATGAATCGGATTCTAGAGCCACAAAGCCAGAGTTGATGAAAGGGATCATCCTCCGATTAAAAAAAGGATACAATTCCAACCCCGCAAAATGTACCCATCTCCCGTGGGGAGATGAATTAAGGGGGAGGATATTTCCCTCAAGTTTACCAGTGGAGAGGAAGAAACCACCCAGTGACCAAACTTGGTACGGTTGGCTCATTTGCTAACCAAACTTGATGCGGTCAAATAGAGAATGATCATGGGGAATGCGTATCAACATACGGAACCCCATTGCCAAGACCTCCGCCGAATCTCATGGAACTTGAGAGGAAGTAAGAACGAACGAGATCCATGGCGAATCATTTTCAAAGAATGAAAATATCCGAAAGAATTTGCGAGCCACCCACCAATCTGATTGAGAGGAAAGGAGTAGGCTGAAATATGTTTTGGACACTTGGCCATGATGTTGCATGACATCATAATGGGCGGCAATTGGTTCTTGGCAAGATTAAAGAATGTAGTATACGATATGAGTATTTTTTTAGCAGCTCACCTGGGTGACTGACTTATTTGTGTTACATTTGTATATCTTTTGCTCATGACAAAGCACTGTTTGTTACACCGTTACGGTGCATATGGAGTTTTCTACTTATGTTCTGGTTTGTCAAGCAGCTGCCAGTTCAAAGGTGTCATAGATGTAAACAGCATTTACCTGAAAGCTTTGATTTTCCTAAAGATGAACCCTGGAGCACTGGCATTCTTGGCTGCGCTGAAGATCCCGAGAGTTGTAAGTTTTCAGATCTGGTTTGGGCAATTGGATACCTTTAGTAGTTATTTCTTGACCGTTAAATTGTTACTTGGTGTTGGATCCATGTATGACAACCAACTTGTTTCTTAAGTTTCTGGTGGAATATACGTACTGTATCTTAGATTAATACTCTAGACCATGAGGATGCTGGTTCCAGATATTATATTACTAACATTTTTTGCAGAAGTGATATTTTGAGATTTTGCAGAAGTGATATTTTGTGGTCGTAGTTACCGAACTCTGCGGTGATTTTGACATTGAATCATAGGCCTCCATTACTTCCTATCCCTTAGCAAGGAATAATTGGTCAGCTTATGATTCGCTATTTCATTAGCGATTTAAGCTGTCATATCATACCTCTTTTGTGATTGTGGATAATGGATATTTCCATCTGTCTAGTTTCCAGTTTATCATATTTGATAATTGAAGCAGTAGAGACTTTTTGACAGCGTGGTTGTCATCTCCCGAGCTCTCATTATTGATTACACTAGTTATGTTTTTCAAATGAGAGGAAAAACGTAGAGAGATAAAAGAGAGGATGGAAGAATGGAAGAAATGATGTGGATGGAAGAAATGATGTGGTCTTTTTTGCGTTGTGGCTCAAACTGTACAGAAACAAGATCACAGCCACAAGTATCTGGCATGTGACACAACATCCATATTTTTTGCTTTTGGTCTGATGCAAACTAGGATATAGAAACTTCGAATGGCTAGCAAGCATCAGTAGCAATGTAGCTTGTTTTCTATTTCCATATTGGAGTGGACAAGAGAGACTCTTCATTTTAGTACGGTTTGTATAGTAGCACATTTATTCATCTAAGTGTTAAACTGTCTCTTTCGTATTTTATGCTGTTCTTGACACATTTATTCCTCTTCTATGTTGAGCTCATCCTATTTGTTGTCTCCATCCTTCTGCTTTGAACACAGATTTCTATGAGACAATCCTAATTTTACCAAGTTTCTTATTTCATGCCGCTTCAGGCTGGATAGGACTTATGTCCCCTTGTGTTTTGTATGGACATAACGTTGAAAGACGAAGAGATGGACGTAACGTTGAAAGACTAAGAGCTGGTGTCCATTGTTCTAGACCATGCATGTGGCATGCCTTTTGTGTTGAAGGTGGGATTGGACTTGCAGCAGCAGTGGCATTTTTTTATGGCTACAACCCGTACATATCTGCTTTGCTATGTGAGGGTTTACTGTTTAGTTGGGGGATATGTGCCCTTTGCACTGGTACCTTTAGGCTGCTTGTGCAGAGGAAGTATCATCTCGAGGTAACATCTATTTGTTCAGATGCTGTTGCAACTATATGCTGATTGATGCCCTCACAATTTTTGTCCCCTTCAAAGATAAAACTGCTACACATCCAGCACAACCATATTTGTTGCAACCTTACCGGCATTGTGAGTTTTGTGGTAGCTTAAATCTGTTACAAACTTAGAATAACTCAATATCCATTTTCTCTCATGGGGAGAATGTGAAGCGAGATGAATAAAAGTTTGTCTTAGACGTTAAGCCCTTAAAAAAATTGCAGAAAAATGTCTCCACTTGCTCAAATAGGCAAGACAAGTAGTCACTGACACAAGGCTGGCCCAGGCCTAGGGCATCCCAAAAACACAAAATTTTAGGGGCACCCCCATAAAATTTGTTATTAGGCTTGAGTAGGGGTCTTTTTTAGTCAAATAGAGGGGAAAAAAAAAAAAAGGAGACCCAATAGAAAAATGAAAGGCCCAATCTGATTTGTTGAAGTCCAACCTGAAAGGGCCCAAACTTGCAATTTTTTTGCAGCAAGATGCGGGGTTAACTGTCGTATGTGCGCAAGGCTCAAATTCGGGGATTTGCACCCCCTTGCGCGTGAAGTAAACAATGCGCACCCGGTTAATTCGTTGGATCGTGTTCCTCAAAATTGCCTTGGACATTGGCCCATTTTCCTGAGCGCGCGAGACCTCTCCTTGAGTCTAACCACGTTCAATAGCCTACTAAGTGCTCAGACATATAAGGAGCTCAAAAGTTGTATGTTCAATCAATGTGGGACAAAAGAATAGGAGATGCTTTAAAAACACTTTCAAAAATACACATCCCAACAAAATATATAGGGCACCCACGTGACGATTGGGCCTAGGGTACCCAAATTCCTTGGGGCGGCCCTGCACTGACATTAACTTGAAATGTGGTTCATCAATAATACGCTGTCATGAGTCCTGAACTTTCTGCCATGGAATGAGAAGGGCCCACTGTTTTTTCCTACCGTCGTGTTTGCTCATTTTTCTATAATTGTGCAGAATTCGCCGTGTGAACCCTGCATGGTGCACTGCTGCATCCACTGGTGTGCCATGTGCCAAGAGCACCGAGAGATGAAGGGACGTCTATCAGAAGATGTTTCCATGCCAATGACTGTCGTCACCCCTCCCCCAGTTCAAGAGATGAACTCTGCCACCAACGACAATAATGGTACCTCAACACCCTCTGCGAAAAGAACTGGTCACACCAGTTTGGAGATGCAAGCCTTGTAGATCCACTGATGCCCATAGTACAAGATGATTCAAGAGAACCATATAGTTTGAAAAGGGTGTGTAAGAGTTTGGGTTTTACTCATATTAGAAAGTTTATTATTGGGAATTCATACAGATTCCTTTCTACTTATATTAACTATGAAAAGACAGAGTTTAAGGCTCCTTTGGGGACAAATTCTCTCTTATTTTCGTTGATGCAAGTCACTATGAAAAGACAGTAGTTCTTATTTCACTTGGATTATGATGCAGTTGTTATTTCACAAGGTAAGAACGTATGTTGCTTTTATAAATTTTCCCACTGTGTAACATGCAATTTTCTGGCAATAGTTTTGTCAATTAAGAGAGTTGAGATTCTCATCAGTCACGATGGCTAGTAGAACTTCTTGACAAGTCCTGCAAAAAATGAGATGTCCCCATTATCAAAGGAGGCCCGCAATGAAAACCAGAAAATGTCAAAACTAGGCCGGTCTGGTTATTACGCCAAACTGGAGAGGATCCTCTTTCTACTGCTTAGGAGACTCCATCTAGCTGCAATGGAATGTGGACACAAATTGAGGGATGAGATTCAAAATGTATAAAGCAAGAGGGAAGAAATAAACTTCAGCACCCAGAAACTCTAGTTTTAGTAGAGGATTAGACAACAAAAGCCAAAAGCAATTGCAAGATCGACAACAAATTACAAAGAAGCAGCTGTTTCTGCTAAGACTGTAAAAATTCTTCAACCGTTCCAAAGAAGTACAAAACAGACCACACATTCACTTGAACACCATTTGCGACGCTAATCAAATACACTGAAAAAGCCCATTCAGTTTTTCTCTTCTGGGTCTGCAACTTGCTTCTCATCATCATTAGTTTCTGTGATTCTTTGCATTTCAAGTAGCTTTCGCTGTTCCTCTTCACTCTCTTGTGACCTCACTTTCTTCACAGCCTTAGGCATGCTACTTGTAGACTGTTGGTACAAAATCCCACCTAACATACAAATTAAGAGCCCCACTGTACCCACAAAAGACGAATGCTTGTCCCAAATAACCAGATTTATCACAACTGTCAACAGCTTGTTCACTATGCCAAGAACGGTGAACCCTGTTGCAGATATTGTCCTGCGGCAAGAAAATCCAAAGAAAGAAATGGCCAAACCAAACAAACACGATAACCCAACTGGCAAAACCACTGGGAAAGAATACCAGTCTGATTCATCTGAGATTTCGTGCTTTATCTTTTTCAACTCCCCCATGATAAGTAGCTCTAATGGAAATAGTAGCAGAGCCTCAAGATTGTTGTACAATACGAGACCCCATGTATTCAAGCCAATGGTCATAACCACATGCTTAATGTATACAAAATCTATGGACATGCTCACCAAATAAGCCAAGGCCCAGCTATAAGCCATGAGAGTGAATTGGTAATCTGTTATAACATAAAGCACACTCCCACCAAAGATGGTGGAGAGTGAGATCCATGTTTTTGTTGTGGGCCACGGCTGGTGCAAGTAAAGCGTCTCTCCTATTGCAACAAAGATTGGGATTGCCGAACGGAAGACAATAAAGGTGTCGACATTGGCGTGGAGGAGGAGCTCACTGTTGGTGAAGAGAGAGAGGTAGAATATTACTGCTGCTGGAAGAAACCGCCACATGGTCAGAAGGTTTAGAGTATCATGCTCTATTAGCTTGAGCCTTCCAAAAAGGAGGACACCGGCTGCACTTGTGAAGTATTGTAATGCAGTGAGGGCACCAGGATACGGAAATTTCATAACAGCCCATTTGTTGATGATGGAGAGTAATGATGCTGAGATGAAGTATCCGGAAGCTATGCCATAGACTGATGCTTGATGGAGTAAGCTACTGTACCAAGTGACTTGAGTTTCAGGGGAGTGGCAAGGGGTAGCTGTACCCAAATCAGAACCTTTCTGGGCCTCGCCGTCTTTGGGATTTTCAACATCATTGGACATCTGAAAGAGAACCGACAAGTTAAATAGCAAAAACATAAAAAGCTAAAACCATTTTTAAGTTGAATGGATATAATGCAGAAAGACTAAGCTCCTCATCTATGAGAACTTGAGTTTAAACATTGGCAACGTCCGAATTCCAAGTAATAAATCATCATCTGCCAGTCGTTGATGAGAAACAACTCATAAACGAGGCATAAAACAAAAGGAAAACCTTCTTTCCCATCCTCTTCTTCTACAATTTCAATTTCATTTTGGAAGTTATCATGAGATCCTGTCAGGATCCCATATTTAAGAATTGCCTACAAGAAGCACCAGGGGAGAAAGTGGAAAATGATGGCCATTGCTCTTGGGCCCATAGGAGTTCGAGGCTTTAACAGAGCCCTAAGTAGCTAGTCTTCCTGTAATGTTACAAGGAGAGAAAACAGAAGGCAACAGAGGTCAATTACAAAGAACAGTCAACAATCATCGGAATCGCACCTACTTGGAACTGTCTTTTCAAAGTATTGTCACCTTTTAAAAATTCCTACCCACAACATGTTAGTCATACCTGAATGTAGTCGTTAGCGGAAGTTAACTGCTAATTATTCTCAATTTCCAACTCTTCAATATGCCCACCAAAATCTTATAGTGATTTAATACAAGCAGAGGTTTTTGACTTCATTTAAAGCTGCTCTTTCTTTCCTCCAAATTCTTTACGACCACAATGTCCGTTGTGTTGTTCTCTAAGGATGTCAGTAATTCCTAATTGACATTCATTTCAAATACTGTGGAAAACAGTAAGGTTAATGCAACTACTCTTCATTGTCTGATCTTCATTAGAAACATTGGAGACCTTGACAGAGCAACAAACCACATTTCTACAATTGATGTTTCTGTGACATTTGATAAGGTAAATTAAACATTTCAAAGGACCAAAGTGGGCATATTGAACTTCTGTTTATTGTAGAATAACTTTTCCGGTAAAGTAAATTATGTTCCAGTAAAGCATGCTTTTTCATCAACATGTATGAAACAATAGAAGGGTCTCCTCCATGTGCTTGATTACTGGTTTTTTTTTTTTTTTTATATCTTGATTACCTGAACCAGACTTTTTGTCGTAAGCCAAAGAAAATGACTTATGCCATTCACTCTAGCCTAACTTGCATAACTTTTGGATTCATTAACCAGATATTCACCCTACAAGCTTCTCCACATAAATGGGATGGTAAGGCTCCCTAACAAACTATCATTATTTTTTATCTTCCTCCCCAACAGCTATCACCCAGACCATTTGGTTCTGAGTGATTTTACAATAGTGGAACTCAAATGCACCTTAAAGTTTTTTAGGGTTTCACGAACCAAAGTATCACCTCCTCCATGCATGGCAAAGAATTTTCATTTTCATCCAGCTAATCCGCACAATTATGCCCTCTAGCTTCACCTTAACGTTTTTTAGGGTTTTTTTTTTTTTTTTTTTGGGTAACCAGGCGTCCCAGGACCCTAAAGTTAACGACCGGCAAACCTCCAGTGCCCCAAGATTTGAAATGTTTAAACTTTAGCCTTTGGGAGATTCCACATTGCAACTTCTCAAATGTCCTTTAGGGGGTGTTCCACTAACTAGTTTTTTCCCCCAAAAGTCAAAACCAAGACAGGTTATCCTCTCACAATACATCGCATAAAAAGGTGTGAACACAAAAACCAAGGCAGTTTAAAACAAAACTACCTTAGCGGAACACCCCCTAACATTGGGTTGCACGCCAAAACGTTGGGTTGCACGCCACATACTTTCCAAAACATTGGGTTGCACGCCACATAATTTCCAATTTTAATTCCTAATTCCTCTGTTACTTTGGTTTCCTAGAAGTAATGAGAAACACAACTAAAAGTCACTGACCTCAGACAAGTAGCTGTTTCATTAGTTTTCTCATGCAATCACAACATGAAAGCTAAGAGAGGTGAAAACTACAATTCGGAGGCATTCATACATTTTCATATAATGAAACAAAATAAACGATTGAAATTAGCGATAGGCTCACAAAACACACCGAAAATCCAATTTGAAGAGCAAGAAATACGAAACACAAGAAACATACATACATCTCTGTATAAACGTACATAAAGCGAGAGATTGAGTTACATACTTACATCTTATTCCACGGTGGCCGTCAATCTCCCCATCTCCGGTAATATCGACGATGATCGTTGAGATTTTTTAGTCCGACCGATTGCGCATTGCACTTCGGAGCTCCTGTACTGTGTGTGTGTGTGTGTGTGTGTGTGTGTGTGTGTGGTAGTAACAGAGATATACTCTAGTCGAATCAAAATTGGGATAGTCACGTAAAAACATTCCCGTGCTAGGAGTACTAAAATTTGTGGGACGAGGATTGAGGTGGGGCCCACGTGGCAAGGCTCCCACCAATGATGCTTTGGCAAAAAGATTAAAAAGTAGTTTTTTGGTTTTTTTCGTTTTGTCCTTATTCAAAAAAAAAATTCATTTATTAGTTTCGCGTCAAGTTTTGTGGTTTGTAGATTCGTGTTGATGAGACGAATCCAAAGAGTATAAAATTATGGTCGAAACTAATTTTTTTTTTTGAATAATGCCAAAATTAAACCAATAAACTTGACACGCGAACCTATGGTCGAAACAGTTCAAAAAAAAAAAAAAAAAAACCTATGGTCGGAACTAATAGTTGTTGTTTCGTTGAGAAGAATCCATAAATCAATCGAAAACTTGAAAAACAAACAAATACAAAATATAATATATATATATATGAATAAAGACAAAACAAAAAAACCAAAAAACCACTTTTTGGTTTTTTTTGCCAAATCACCAAGTTTGCCATTTGGCTTAAAGTCATTTGATTATTTTAGCAAATGGAAACCTTCGTTGCTAAAATCAACGATTGATTTTAATTTAACAAATCAGGAAACCATTTGTTAAATAGGCATATCGTAACATTTTTATTTTTTGTTTCTAAAAAATTAAAAGTAGAATTACGTTTATTGTTTATAAAAACAAAAAACAAAAAGAACGTGTTTGGTAATAAAAATTTAAACGATCTTGTTTTAAAAATAAGGCGAATCAACTTTTTTGTGTTTGAAAATTTTCAAAAGTTTTTAAAACGTTTTTAATAAACACAAAACCTTACCAAACACATTTTTGTTTTTAATTTTGAAAAAATTAAAAACAAAACAAAAAGTATGAAACAAAATAGTTACCAAACGCCCTAAGGGAATGCCAAATGAAATATTGGATGAAGATTTTTTTATCAGAATTAGCTTTAATCAAAAAGAGATTTTAGTAAGAGGTGATTTAATGGGATTTTCCATTTTAGTAAATAGGAAACCCACTCTAAATTTATGATCGTAACTAACTCTATACAGAGTTTTTCAAAATAAGTTGCAAAACTAAAAGTAAATTTTCCACTAACAAAAAACTAGATTTGTTTTAAATCAAAAACTACTTTTCCAAAAAAAATCCCAAAAAACCATTTCATTCCACTAAAAGTAACTTTCAAAAAATCTAAATTTATGATCGTAACTAACTCTATACGTTGTTTGGGTAGTTTTTCAAAATAAGTTGTGAGTTTATTTGAAAAGCCAAATATCAAAAAAAGTTGCAGTACTAAAAGTAATTTTTAAAATATATCTTTACTCAAATCTTTTTCAACGTTTGTTAATTTTACTAATTTTACATTAAGCTTGTGTGACTTATTGGTTCATCTCGATAGGATAAATTGAAAAAATAAAATATTACTATGTTTATGGGGGAAATTGGTCATTTTCCAAAAAATTGGGTTTTGGTCTAATTTTTTACTTGTTCAACTCTTCTCACCGAGACAAACCAATAAGCTACAAAGTTTGACGCAAAACTATTGAATGAGGATATATTTTAAAAATAACTTTTAACACCTTGACTTATTTTAGAAAACTCATAATCTAAATTCACTTCCTTTTTTTTTATACTTACCCAAGAAAAATGTTGGGTCAAACTAGAAATTACAGGCAGTTCAAAAAAAAAAACTAGAAATTACAGGCCCAACGCGGGAAATCCAATTATATTTAACGGCATAGAACCGAAAACACCAAAACACACCAATCTTAAACAGCCACGTGGACAGACGGTTAAGATTTTGAAACTTCACGCCTTCTTCTTGAACCGTCGCAACCCTGTTTCTTCAAACACTGTATATAAAACCCAAACGCTCATTTACCCGTATATTTGTTGCATTTTGAGTCCAATTATCGAAACGAGTCTCTGGTTTTTCTGATGAGCGGATTCTTCGATACGTTGAAAGCCGAATCTTCTTCTTCTTATTCATCAATGGCGTCGCTAACGTCCCGTCTGGAGCACTCGGTGACTCCCGACGCTCTCCGGTCCTACCTTGCCGAGTTCATCTCCACATTCCTCTTCGTCTTCGCCACCGTCGGGTCCGTTATGTCTTCAAGTGAGTAGTACTGCTCTCAGGCCCCTACACACCCCTAATTATTCCACTAATTATACTATATTTCCAGATTCATTTGAAAAAGTTATATAGGATCGGCCCTAGCAAATCTCTTGAATGAAAAAAAATTGATAAGTTTCTATATATGTGTGAACATATAAATTTCAAGTTACTGATCATTTTTTGGTCGTGGTTATATAACTATATGCGATTATGTATATATACACAATCTCATCTTCTTCTTAGAACTAGTAAGTAGCAATATTTATATTGTAGACTATAATTATTGTATTAATGTAAAAATACATGTTATTCGGGTCCCCGCTAAGTACAAATCCTACGTCCGCCACTGCCCGTAAATCTATATCAAAACTACTGTTTGATTAATATGAGTGGTTTGTGTGAGCATTGCAGGGAAGATGATGCCAGACGCTGCAATGGATCCATCTGGTCTGATTGTGAATGCCATTGCAAATGCATTTTCATTGGCGGTGGCCGTATACATTGCTGCTGGTGTTTCCGGTGGCCACGTGAATCCGGCAGTCACGTTTGGGATGGCGGTCGGGGGCCATATCAGTGTTCCCATGGCTATTTTCTACTGGATTTCACAGTTGATTGCCTCTGTTATGGCTTGTCTTCTCTTGAAAGTGTCCACAGTCTCACAGGTATGAAATGGAAAAGGCTATTTAGAGATAAAACAAAAGTGACATATTGTACTTACATGAAAGAATTTTATCACCATTTTACGTCGCCACTTGGTTGGATGGTCGTGATTGATTATTCTAAAAGGAATTATATGAGCGGGAATCAAAACAGAAGATGATACAATGTTAGATTGACTAGTGGCATGGCCGCGTACAATTGTTGATTTTTTTTTTTTTTTTGTAAATCGGAAATATACAATTGTTGATTTTGTACCATCTGTTCTTGACCATAATTTTATGTACATTGCAGCATGTTCCGACCCATGGGATTCCACAAGAGATGACCGGGTTCGGAGCATCCATATTGGAAGGGGTGATGACATTTGCTTTGGTGTACACTGTCTATGCAGCCGGGGACCCGAGGCGTGGTCCATTGGGAGCCCTCGGGCCGTTGGCAATCGGGTTCATTTCAGGAGCCAACGTACTCGCATCCGGGCCATTTACTGGTGGGTCAATGAACCCGGCAACCTCATTCGGGTCTGCTCTTATTGGTGGCAGTTTCAAGAACCATGCGGTCTATTGGATCGGACCCTTGATCGGAGCAGCACTAGCGGGTATCCTATATGACAATGTGGTGTTCCCTGTTCAAGTGCCCGGTATTGCAGATAGAGCTGGGGTTTAAATATAGGAATGTTGTGCCTCTTGTTGTACTTTAATTTTAGTTTCTGTGTCATTGCTTTTGTTTTTATTACAGTAGTTTCTTAAAAGTAAATGTTGTGTAGCTAATTAAATATTTGAATTATTCTTCTTATCTCCCAAGGATCAAAGCCCTGCTTTTATTGTACTGTATTTGATGGTCCCTCCCGGGTCTGGCTGCGGTGTCCCAAAGTGGTATTGGGGCACCGATGCCCCAGTTTCACTTACCATAAACACTGCGTCTACAAACTACAAAAACATATCACACTTACAATAAACATAGGATTTACTTACCACAAATGACTATACATAAAATACACTTGGGGGATTTACAAACTAAATATACAAAAACATATCACACTTACAATAAACATAGGATTTACTTACCACAATTTATGACTTATACATGTGGTAAGTAAAGCCCGTGTTTGTGGTAAGTAAAACATGTGTTCATAGTAAGTATTTTGCGCGCGAAAAGAGCAAAACCACCCTCCTTACGGTGGTTTGCATCTAACGGCTTAGATTCATCTATTTTTAATCTAATGGCTTGGATTTAGTGGGGCACCGATGCCTCAATACCGCATTGGGGCACCATAGAAATATTCCTCGAGGCCTCAAATGTTAAGTACAAATCCCAACATTCTCCAATTCTATATTTTGGAAGTTGATATTTATTTTCTATCCTATACTCCATAGTTATAGTAACAAATTGCATCCTCTCAAATAGAAGAATTGATTGAAGCTTGATATTCCTCCAAAATAAAGATATAGAAGAGAAAATAGAGAAAATATGGGTTGGAGATGCTCTTAGAGCATTTCCGGCCCTTTTCACTTTAACTTTGCAAGGTTATTTTTTCATCTCGAATTTATGATCAGATCACTAATGAAGTTTTTATTTAAATTTGTGATTACTTTTGAATTTGTTCATCGCAGGGCATATCAAATTAAACTTCTACTCATATTTATCAAAAAATAAAAATAAGGTCGGCGTCATAATGCTCTTGCCAATGTAATGCTAAAGAAAACAAAAGAGGGCTTAATGTGACTAACCGATTATTATTATGGGGTATAGCCACCACAAATTGTATAAATTTCAATGAAATGTATAGTGGATATAAGTGTTTTGGCGTCACGTGACCGTCACAAAACCATGAAATAATTATTTGTACGTTAGTACCGGGGTTTTGCATATAGGAAGGACCAAACTGAAATACCCCAAAACAAACAGGGTGCTTAACGGACAATGGCGCAGATATCCCAGTTGTAGGCGCACAGATTCTTCTCAACGGACAATGGCGCCCAAAACCCTCTCTCTATCTTCTCTCCCCACTCTCTCTCCACTCTTTCTCGCTACCCACTTCGTTACCTCTACCCGCACCTCTCTCACATTCTACTACTCCAAACCACCCTCAATTCTTTGCAAATACGTTCAACCTCGCACCCGCGAGCAAACCCCAGTTTCCGCACCAGAACCCGAAGGAACCGGAGCGGCAGCACCCACCCGAGGGGAGATATTCCTGGAGCGCCAGAAAGCCTTGGCGGATTCAGCTAAGGTTCTCAAGGAAATTAAGAAGAAAAAGAAGTTGGAGAAAGTGGGTGGGTCCATGAAGGCCTCTAGAACTGTTCCGAGCTGTTATGGCTGTGGAGCTCCTTTGCAGATTTCGGAAACGGATGCGCCTGGTTACGTGGACCCGCAGACGTACGAATTGGTAATTTTGTTTTTGAGCCGGTAGTTAGTTGAACTTGCTGTCTGTTAATAGATGTGCCCACCAAGTGTTTGTGGTAATTTGCTGTGTGGCTAGGGGTGAAAACCGAGCCTAACGAGTCGAGCAGTTAGTTGTTCCAGTTTGGTTAGAAAACTTAACGAGCTTCAGAAAATGTTTGAGCTTCAGCTTCTTTATGAGACGAGCCAATCTCGAGTAATTTGAATATTTTATTATACATTATAAACCAAACAAGCCGTGTAGTAGTTTATTGGATCTTAGTTTGAAAGCTTAACGAGCTTTAAAAAAATGTCCAAGCTTAGTTTGCTTATTTAACATACTGATCCTGAACGAAATTTTAAGGAATGAATGCGAGCTCGAACTTAAGAAACTTGGTTTGTTTGTCAGCCTATGATTTAGAAATGGGGTTTTGAGTTTGGTGGAGTGACAAT
This sequence comes from Vaccinium myrtillus, assembly GCA_016920895.1. Lineage (NCBI taxonomy): Eukaryota > Viridiplantae > Streptophyta > Magnoliopsida > Ericales > Ericaceae > Vaccinium > Vaccinium myrtillus. The sequence continues at coordinate 24,410,399 of CM029280.1, read as the reverse complement.
GTGACATGACAATGCCTACCAGATGTTTTCAGTTAATTCTGTTTGTTGTTACAGGGGAGGTTGTCATGGTCATATTAATGAGTAATCTCAATTGACACCTTTGGGCTTCGGCCATGTTCCATTGACCGGAGTAATAGAATACATAAGCCCATTGGGTAAGTAATTGGACTAATCTTGAAGGGATTGCCAATACCACTTCCACCAAGGTTATTGGATATCCCATGTTTTGTGGGACTACTACTTTTTTCCATCCGTAAATGAGGAGTTCAGGGTTGACTACAGGAGCACCTCCCTCCGTGTTTGACTCGGCCCATATTACAGGCACATAACATCGGGTATCCGAGCAGCCAAAGCTACAGCCCGCACAACCCACGGCCAAGTGGACTAGATATCTGATGAAATGTAATCCCTCCACAATTGGTGCATTCACACACCAGAAATGACCTCAAAGATGATTTTGTGATCGATTCCATGTCTAATCCGACCAAACAAATGGGTCCTAGAGTTAGTGAATGACTTCCCTTTAGAGCAAGTCCACCCATGTGCCAAATCCCATGCCAAAGACAAAATTTGGCATCAGGAATGGCAAAACTCTCCCCACTCTTATGCCAAACTCAATGTCAAATTTTGGCAATGCCATTCTTGGTGCCATTGTGATCCAATTTGGCAATCACCAAACTTGCCACATCATCCAAGCCATTTAATTTGCATCGAAAAATAAAATGGGTTTAATTCAATGGTCCGGATTTGAGATTGTGCTAAAATGGCACCAAACCAATGCAGCGAGATTGCTATTTTTTGACTTTTTGACACTGTAACTTGCTAAAAAATAACTTTGGCAATGCATTTTGGCATCAATGCGTGTTGCTCTTAGATACTATTTTGTCAATATCCTTTTCCATACTTGATGTGACTAATTTAGTTTGCTTATGAAGATTGCACTCAAAAGTTTTAAGTTGTGGCCTGTGAGGGGTGATGGGGCACTAAAAACTGCACAAAGTAAAGAACTCGCAGAGGTGATAGGATAATACTAAGTAAGATATGTGGTGGGTAAATGTAGAACTGGGGTTCGGTTACTTTGTATATGTCAAACAACTTCAGCTATATGGAGCAGAATGCCAATTGGTTGCTTCTGCTGATGCCAATTTGTTGCTTGGGTTGCAGAAAAAGAAGCATCACCAACTTAGAAAAGTTCTTTGTGGAAGGTGCCAGCTATTGTCTCATGGACACATGATTACTGCTGTTGGTGGACATGGAGGTTATTCTGGTGGGAAGCAGTTTGTTTCTGCTGAAGAGCTTCGTGAGAAGCTATCACACTTGCGCCACGAGAATGCTTTGATTGTTAAATTGGTAAGGTTACCTATTCAGGCTTTTAGTACGAGATAAATTTGATATTTTGGCTTTTGTTGACCTTTGGAGTACGTTTATTATACTTTGAGAAATGAACTTCATTGTATTCTGAAGATTTTAATTACATTGTTAGCGTATTTATTTTCAACTTATGCAACCTTATGTCCTACGTAGGTCGATATAGTGGACTTCAATGGAAGTTTTTTGGCTCGTGTGCGCGATCTTGCTGGTGCAAATCCAATTATATTGGTTATGACTAAGGTAATTACTTGTAGCGATTGATTTCTCTAAATCATTTGGTTTTTCAACCAAGTTGCACGTGCATATTTTCACTTTGCACTTTTGTGAAGGTTGATCTCCTTCCCAAAGGGACCGACCTTAATTGTGTCGGTGACTGGGTTGTGGAAGCGACAATGAAGAAGAAGCTCAAGTAAGTGTTGCACCTTTCGCACTTGCTCTCCTTTTGAGGGGTCTTCAACTGTGGAAGTTTTATACAATGTATGAATCTTCAATTTTTGCAGCGTTACGAGTGTGCATTTAACAAGTTCGAAGTCTCTGGTTGGGATTGCTGGAGTTGTATCTGAGATTCAAAGGGAGAAAAAGGTTTAGGACACCTCTTTCATTGAATATACATCTTGAACACGAGAGCTCTCGTGCTCAACTCCTGACAATTCTTTGCTATCACCATTGGTTCTGCTAGTAATCTCATCTTTCTTTTTCGTATTCTTCCGTAATGTTGTTCTTCTCCTTATCACTGGAGTTACCGAGTTAATTTGTTAAGGATGCAGTCTCAACTCTCAATAACTAAATATTTGGGTTAAGCCTAGTAATTAATGAGACTCATCTCTTTGATTTGTGTTTCCCCCCAAAGTAACTGACTGCAATGTTTCTTCATGCAGGGACGAGACGTGTACATTCTGGTAAGCAAAACTTGGCAGCTTTAGCTGATTTAAAAAGTCCTCATTCGAATATTCAGCTTTGTTGTTATGGTATCTCATTTTGGTTATTAACATTACATGTTCCTTTTGTATCTGCATAGACAAAATAAAATAGGAGTTGAGATCCTTCTGAAAGAACTTTTCCTGATTTGCTTTCATTACACTTCATCAAAGTGCCTTCACTGACCATTCTCTTTTCACAACATTTGGTAAAAAATAGCTCAATATTCTGCATTGTTGGAGTTGGAGCCATATCTGCTGACACGTTTAGCAGGGACTTATTTTATTGATGCCATTCCCATATTATAAAATGAATACATATCTGTTTTCATCTACCACCTCTACGATACTTACATATATGGCGAAATAATCTTATATGTTTCCGGAATCAGATGGCGATAAATGCCCAAAAAGTATAGTGAGATACTGAGATGCGTGTGTGGTTTTTAATTTTTGATTTTTTTCTTCATTATTCACTAGTTTCTTCTTTGGTAATTTTGTGATAGCATTAGTTTTCCTTTTCCTGCTTTTTTCCCTCAAATTACCCTATATGCTCATTTAGTTTATTTTGGTAGATTGCATATCTAATTTAAACTTCATTCTCATTACAGGGCTCAGCTAATGTTGGAAAATCAGCATTTATCAACGCACTACTAAGTAAGTCAAAGTCATTCGTTTTATGTGTTTTCTTGAGGGGACTTTAATGTCTTAACCGGGATAAGTTATTGCGAGGTAGGTAGATGTTTGATTTTGGTTGATGGCATGGCATGGCATCATTTACCGGACGAATCATATCTATAGCTATTACGAGCAAAGAAAGCTCTTACAGCCTGAATGATGTCTAACAAGAAATTTTGGAGCAGGAAAAGCCTTACCACAGAGATTAGTTAAATTGGATTGTTTATTGATACATGTGTTCGATAAATGTTCTTGTTTCTGAAAATATGCTCGACTTTTTTATTCCTTTCCATTTTGCTTCATTGTTATACGTCTTCTAATGACACTCTCGAGATGATTCATGTTTCGTTGTTTTGAACTTGCTTTTAATGTGGGAAAGCCAGAGATGATGTCATACAAGGACCCAGTTGCTGCAGCTGCACAGAAATACAAACCAATACAATCCGCTGTTCCTGGGACTACTTTAGGTCCAATTCAGATTGATGCTTTCATGGGAGGAGGGGTATGTAATTTGTAATTTCCATGTTTCTATTTTCTTGTCGCAAGCCTTGTTGCGGGAGTATTGGTGAACTCCACAAAAGCCTGAAGCCACCAGTTACGGGCATATAGGTGGTAGTATCCCGTTTGGGATTCAGGACTTTCAGGCCGAGAAGCATAATACATTAATACTTTATGCGAAATGGTCAAGGACACTAAGGAAAAGATATTCTGTGCAATGGTAGGGTATAAGAGCAATGACATTTTCCCCAACTTTTTATCTGAAGCATATGATTAGCAGTCCATATATGTCTTAGAACATAAGTAATAACCATTTCAAACCAACTTGAAATGTAAGCCCTGTAACTACTGGAAGCTGAAGAGATGTAAAACTGATGATCATATTGATTTGTCCATGCGGAATATGTTCTGGTGCATTTTTGCATTTTACTTGTTTCCTTTATGCCTGCTTTGTGGGTTGTTTAAGGATAATTTTTCTCGATTATGACCGACTCTTCTAACTTTCAAACGCTTCTAACATCCTTTTTTTCACCATCATGTAGAAAGTATATGATACACCAGGAGTTCATCTCCACCACAGGCAAGCTGCAGTGGTTCATACTGATGACTTACCTGCCCTTGCTCCCCAAAGTCGGCTCAGGGGTCGGTCATTTCCTGTATGTTTTCTCCTTTACTTCATCCAGCATCAATATATGCCGAGTTTTTCTCTTATACTGAGTTCTTTGCTAAACCAGAATTCTCAGTTAACTTTAGATGAATGCACGGCTGGGAAAATTGGATCCAATGGCTTGAACGGTTTTTCAATCTTTTGGGGAGGTCTGGTTCGAATTGATGTCTTAAAGGTTAACCTTGTTCTCATATGTTTCTGTTAGAAGACTGTGGTGAGTAGTTTGCAGGTTAACTGGTTTCAACTTGTAATCACCTCCTCTCCTTTTTTTTCCAGGCACTCCCCCAGACATGTTTAACATTCTATGGGCCCAAGGCATTGCAGATTCACTTGGTTCCCACAATTGAAGCAGATGAATTTTATCAGGTATGGAATCGAGAACAGATAGTGTGATTGCTTGTCAACCTAAATCTAAAAGTTTTGCGAATATGGATGCCCTTTTGACCTTAGTTTCGTTTGTGTCGCCTTATTGGAAAGATTTTACGACTGAAGTGGTTGCAATGCTTTCTGGACCAAGAAACTGTTATAGATATCTCTAAGATGGAGTTGACAAAATGAGGTCTGAGCTGTTTTTGGAGTACAGTAATGTTAGTCTTACTACGATATTGTGTGCAGACCTTGAGCTGCTATTTTCATTTTCCCCATCAAAGTGCCAGAAGAAAAGAAGTTGGAAGGCATAAGTAGATGACTTGGATAACATTATCACATGTTCAATGCACTGGGTGTGAATTCCAATGTATAATTCCCTCATGCAATGTTCATAGCAGCATTGGGCATTCGGTTGTCATTTTCAGTAAATGCATTGTTGGATGAAATTATATCTTTTAAAAGAAAAATGGTAGGAATGAAGTTTGTGTAAATATTATTTGCTCATCAATGACATTATCTAGGAACTTTAAGTAGACGACAATGGATTATGATTATGTGAATTATATCAGATGAGCTTTTACGGATACGTTAAGTCGCTGATTGTCTCATTCATACACAAAAAAATATGCACGTCTTCATGCTGATGCTGAGTTCCTCCCTTAGGCATTCCTGCAATCAAGACACAATTGTACCATATGTGTGAAAGCCGTTCTTGCTGGTTAACTCATTCAGGCATGTGTGGAATTCCTCTATGGTGGAACATTCCACTGTCAATCTTTAAGGACGATGTGAATTACTAGTCCTTTCATCAAGCTCTTTGTACTGTTTACCAATCAGCAGATAACTTCAGTCTCCATTTTAACACCCAAGAAACTGATAAATCACTTTTAGTTGAAGCTGCTTCAATTTGGACATTTGAGCGTGTCAATAAGGAATACCATATTGTGTTAGAATTTTAGGTTTATTGTATTAATTTGCATTTTGATATTCCTGTTATGTCGGCTGTTTTGCATTTGAAGTTGTTGGTTTGCGTGGCAAGATAGCAGCAGACAGATGTAGCAAATAAATCCTTTGAATTAACCAATTGTATGGTTCAGGCGCGCACACATGTGGGCGAGAAAACTTATCTCCCTTTTTTGTTAAATATCCCATTTGTTTGGATAATAGAGGAGCTCACCTTGTCATTGCAGAGAGAAGTTGGAAATCTATTGACACCTCCAACTGGGAAGGAGCTGGGAGACAACTGGAGGGGCCTTGAGACACAGCGTCAGCTGCAAATAATATGTGAAGATGCACGGAGGTCTGACTGAACTATAATGTTCTACTTTTTGCACGAGGTTAATGTTTGACTTCGATTTTAAAGAATCTTCTACCTGATAGTTAACCAGTTTGTGTTGAATTTCTAGGCCTGCTCGTGATGTGGCTATTTCCGGCCTTGGATGGATTGCTGTTGAACCAATAGGCAGATCTCCCGAAGTTTGTGATACGAATTTCGAAGAAGCCGATCGGGAGTTGCTTCTGGCTGTCCATGTCCCCAAGCCGGTTGAGATTTTTGTTAGGCCTCCTATGCCAGTGGGCAAGGGTGGAGAAGAGTGGTACCAGTACCAAGAATTAACAGAAAAGGAATTGGAAATTAGGCCAAAATGGAATTTTTGATACAAGTTTCCTTGAAGTCTGTTCGTATAAATAATCGAAAGTTCAGTATAGAGAGGCCTTCCCCTTGACACTGGGCTAGGCATAGAGAGAGGGAACAAATTACGACCTATGATACCAAAAACCTGTTGTATATTGGTTTGTTTTGTGGAGTTGATATCGCAGCATTTGATTTGTCGAGGTAAATGTTCGGGTTGCAAAGGCAGCATTGTTCATGTTGTAGTTGAAAGGCGATTTTGTTTTATCTTAAGATGATTTGGCAAATTCTCTGCGTATCTACCTACTTTTCACCTGATCCTTGGTGTTGGCCTTTTTCAAACTCTCCAAGTGATCACGGGCCAGAATTGCCCACTTTTCCGCAGCCTTCTTCTTGCTAGTATCGTTTTCCTGTTTCACCAATATGATGGCCAAGGCCAAATGCTCAAGTTGCACAACCTTCTCTCCGAGAGATCTTGCAGCTTCGCTTGACGACATGTAATGAAGTTCACGGGCATTCTTGGAGGCGTTTCAGCGACCTTGTTTAGCCCGCTGTCATTGAGGATTTTCTGTACAGCCTCACCGACTCGAGACAGTCAGAGGCACAAACCTCTCCATTTTCTCCAATGCGCGATTTAGATCACCCTCACTAATATCATCCACCTCAGGAAGGGAAGTATCAAAATGCCAAGCAGCACCCGTGAAGCCGGAGGGTGATCATAGAACCAAACATAACTCTTCAATACCTTACCAACATCCTGCTCCCTTAGGATGGAAAAATCATCTTCCCCGCCGCTATGGCTGCTAAAGAACAACCATCAGCCTTGAGATCGCGCAACTTCGATACACTTGTCATGCTTTCCATTGATGGTACGTATGTTATATACCCTCTCAAAATCTTCCACGTTGAAAACGCTTAACACAGAATTGGCAGCACTGCTGAAAACACTTTACTAGACAGTTTCATAGTCGTCCGGTGAGAGTAGCTTCTTCAAGCCATCCCAATTTCCCAATTGCATTTTGCTGATCCAAAAACGTTCAATGTGTTCGAACCATGTTTTTAAGGATTATTGCGAGGAATCACCCACAAAAAAAAAATGACCGGGAACTATGAGGATCAAAAACATGCTTTCCTCGGATTAAGCCCTTCCCGGTAGGGATGGCCATGGGGAGGGTAGGGGTGGATACCACTACCTCCATCTCCAATCTCCAAATCCAGACCAATCCTCATCCCCTCCCCAATCTCCATCGGTGATTTTTTTAACCTCCATCCCCGCCCCAATGCAGGGAACGGGGATCCCCACGGGAAATCGGAGATCCAAAAGTTCACTCAAACTATTCAAGTTAATACCAAAGAAGTTGTATAAAATCAAAATCTAATGACAAAAGTAGTTCCAAAGATAATTAAAACGTATCAAGTCACTCAAAAGTGCTATTGTTGTTCTTGTTTTTTTTCTTTTTTTGTTTTTGGTTTCTGGGTAGATTAAAATTTCACTCAAAAGTGCCACATAAAATAGAAGTAAAGGAGAAAACCTTCCTTGTACAACCAACCAACAAGTTTATAAGTTATAAACTTATCCGGGGAAAAAAAACTTATAAATTTATAATAATATATACCTATATATGTGAACGGGGATGCGGGTAGGGGGGAGGGAGGGGAGGGGAACGGGGAGGGGCGGGGATCGGGTTGGGGACTAACTATACCATCCCCTACCCGATCTCCAAATTTTTTTAAAAAACATCCCCATACCCTACCCGATCCCCAAAGAATTCCCCGAATTCCCTACCCATTCGGGGAGGGGACGGGTTGGATCGGGGAGGGTCGGCCGAGATGGTCATCCCTACTTCCCGGTCTTTTTTTTTTTTTTTTTTTTGAAACCTCGCGGGGATCCTTAAAAACATTTTTTTAACATATTGAAGGTTCAGATCATCAAAATATGGTCGAGGACTATGAGGTCCATATTTTTAAAAAATGACGGATCCCTTTTATATACACACACACACCAATAATCTAATGAGGGATCCCTCACTTTGTTAAAATACAAACCTTCCATTTCCGGATCGAATTTTGATGATCCGAACCATTCAATGTGTTTAAAACGTGTTTTAAGGGTCCACCCAAGGATTCACCCAAAAAATGGCCGGGAATGGCTTAATCCGACCAGTTTTTCATAAAGGTGTTGATTTTCTCGCGTGAACCTTTAAAAAGACCTTATAAACACATTGGACGATTCGGATCATGAAAGAATGGTTTGTTTGAGTACTTTACAAATTTTTCTGATCCGAACCGCCCAATGGGTTTTTGAACGTATTTTAAAAGGTTCCTTTGATAGATCAAAAAAAAAAAATCAGGAAGGGCTTCATCCAATCAGTTTTTCATAAAAACTGTATTTATGCGGTTTTTGTGGAAATGATCGGATGAAGCCCTTCACGGTCATTTTTATTTGTTTATATGATTTCTAGTGAAGACCCTTTAAAACACAATTTAAACACATTGAACGGTTTGGATTATGAAAATTTTGATCAGAAAAGGTGAGTCCCGGACGCAAGAATGGATATTTATATGCTTGGTTTTGTGGATGGTTTGTTTGAGTAATTTGAAATGACATTGACCACGAAGATGTCATTTCCCACCCTTTTGGCTCTCGAATTCTGAAGTCTGAAACTTGAATTGAAATTTGAAACACATCATCAAATTCTTCTCTCTCCTCTCCAACTCCGTCCGTCGTTCCTACCATTTACACTAGGGTTTCGATCTCTGACGCCCTTTTACCTTCCCAAATCCACCATTCCTCTTGACTTATCTGGGGTTTCAATCTCCCTAGCCCTCAACACCACCCTCTTCAACTATATCTTTTGCATTTGACGCATTACAGGGTCTTCGGAGTTGTGAATTTAACTCAAAATGTACATCAAAGAGATAACCTTGGAAGGTTCAAGTCGTACGCGACGAGAACCGTGGTCCCTGATTTCGATCCTTTTTCAACGTGATCACGGGGCTGAACGGGTCAGAAAAATCAAATATTCTTGACTCCATATCTATCTATCTATCAATTCCCTATAGCAATGTAGTAAGTGCCATCAAAAGCCTCCAAACTCTAAATTCGAATTTTTTAGATATTCAATTTTCTTTTAGGCCTCGTTCTCCAATAGATTTTAGGTAGATTTTATGAAAATCTCATAAAATGAGCATTTTGTGGAGATGTGATAAAATGGAGTTGTTTTCCCAACTGATAAAATGTAGTAGTTTTCCTATAGATTTTAGGAGGATTTTATGGAAATCTCATAAAATGACTTTTACATTTAATGTGTTGAGATTGGAGTGTCATAAAATGTGAGATTTTATGTACCTAAAATCTATTGGAGAACAAGGCCTAAGTTTCTAAATTTGGGGGAGAGAGAGAGAGAGGTGTGTAAGGGGGGGAGAGTTTGTGGGATAAATTTTTTACTTTATTCATTTTATCATAGTTTTTCTTTTAAACTTTTCTATAATTGATACTGAGTATTGTTCCTTTTGTCTCTTAGGCTCTGTTTGTTTGGACGTAAAACATTTTCCGGTAAAATATTTTACCTATTTTCCGGTGTTTGGTTGCCAAAAAATGTAGTAAAATATTTTCCAAAGTAAAACATTTTACCCCAATGGGATGAAAATGTTTTACTTTGATTTGGCCCGTAAGTCATTTTTGTTTTTGGCCCGACATTTCCCAAGCCCAAATCCCGTATATCTCATTCCCTTCTTCGACTCCCTTCTTCAGCCGATCAAAAAACGAAGAGCGAGAGCGAGAGCAAGTGATGATTTGTACAACCCACTATACACATGACAGTGAGAGAGCAAGTGATGATTTTCTTACATATAGTTGGACACAATGTGAGATTTCGGGTCATTGGTTCACGCTTTCATCGGTCGACTGAAACCATACACCGATATTTTTTGATTGTTTTGAATGCGATTTTGAAGTTATATCCAGAGCTCGTTAGACTTCCAAGTGGTTCCACCCCCCAGAGATAAGAAATAATCGGAGATTTTATCCTTGGTTCTCGGTAAGTAATGACAACAGAAATTTATAATGGAATTTTACCTTATGAAATCAAGTTACCTACCTGTGATTGCCATGGAATATATAGGATTGTGTGGGAGCTATAGATGGGACACATATTCGGGCATCAGTTCCCATTGAACATCAAGGGCGATTTCGTGGGCGAAAGGGAATGACATCACAAAACGTTTTAGCTGCTGTAACTTTTGACCTCAAGTTTGCATATGTCCTTGCCGGTTGGGAGGGCTCAGCACATGATTCCCGTGTCTTAAATGATGCATTATCGAGGCCCGAGGGGCTTCAAGTCCCTGAAGGTAATTTTTTTGTCCTAGGACTTTTAGTTTGAGAGCCTTACCGATAACATTGAACAAACACATGACATTAGTGTTTTTTTTTTTTTGTAGGTAAATATTACCTAGCTGATGCCGGTTATGGTATTAGAAGGGGATTCATTCCACCTTTTCGTGGTGTTCGATATCACTTAAAAGAGTATAGTAACCATGAGCCTGAAAATGGTAAAATGCTTGGGAGTTCTTAGAGATACAAATGTTAGTTTGTTCTTACGTTGTAGTTTTTTGTATGTTTGAGGTTCTAAAATGCTTGAGAGGTTCTATTTCTATTTAAACTTGTAGGCTAGTACATCAACTTTGTCTTGAAAATTATTTTCACAGCCAAACAACAGAAAATAGTTTTTTTGGAAAATGTTTTTGTGAGGTGTCAACCAAACACCTGAAAACAAAAGTAAAAAAGTTCATTTTCAGCAAAAACATTTTACATGGAAAACATTTTACATTGTAAAATATTTTACGTTGAAACAAACGGAGCATTAGTCGTACTTGCAAAACAACAAACAATTACTATAAGAAAATATTTGAATGCATAAATGTTTTTTTCAATTGGTTTCAATCCTTAAAAAGAATGTTAATTCATGTCCGTTCAATACATCGGCCGGAAAAAAAACACACCAATGTGATTTTTTTTAATCAAGCAGTGTTGTGCCCGTTAGATGAACAAGGCCAGGAAAAACACCAATTTAATTTTTTATCAACTAGCATCATGCCCGTTCGATGCACGACTGCCGCAAAATACCAATGTGATTTTTTTTTCCCGTGCATCGAACGGGTAGAACGCTAGTGCTGCAAACAAGATAGTAATAGTATCAACTAATCTAGCACTTCCCTAATGTTTAGGCTCCCTAATCATGAACTCCATTATGGAAATGGGCATAACAGTGGTTATAACTAGATCTTCTTCTTGTTCTGCTCCTACTCGAGCCAGATGATCTGCGCATTTGTTAGCACCTCTGTAGATATGCGCAAGTTTTGTTTCCGTGCGAGCTAGTAGAGCATGGGCATCCTTTATGATGTTGCCTTGAGCATGATTCCCAGGAGTCCCTTCGTTAATCAGATTCACCGCCAAACTCGAATCCGACTCAATGGTGACATTTTTCATGTTTTTCTCTAGGATAATTGTCAGTCCTCTATAGATGGCCCATAGCTCCATTTCCAGACTTGATTCACTTGCAAGCTTTCCATAGTACCCTAGCATCCACTTCCCATTTGAATCCCTAAACAACCCTCCAAATCCTGCCTTGTGGCTGTCTTCATTCCAGCACCCATCCGTGTTGAGTTTGATAGGCCCTGTACAAGTAGGTACCCCATTGAAGCAGTGTTGGTTTTCTCGAGTCATTAGTTAGCATAGACTGAATGCCTTGCTAATTTCTTTGGAGTAGGTTGAGGCTGTCTTAAAGCTTGCTGTCATAACCGTGTCAATGTTATCAAAACTTTTCTGTTTCGATCTTTCCAAATTTGTCACAAGATGGTTATGGCTTATGAAAACCAAGCTCCAAGGCAAATCGACACCTAATCCAGAAATTTGTTTAGATTTTAGATTCATAGAAATCCAATCTGTGTGCGTATGATAATGCAGATCTCCCATACCTCCTGTATAAGGTTGGTTGACATCCAGTTCTAGCACCCGATCATCTAACCTCTTTCGAACCACTTTACCAGCTACATCATCTTGATAGGAATCTGGCTTTCCATCAATTTGAAATTCTGTGGATGGAGGAGGACCAAATTTCAATAAACACTAACTAAGAAATTTAATGAAATCATACTTTCTGTAATAGTTGGGCAAGGAAATTCTGCACTTACGACGTCGCCGAAAATGGATTTGACGCCCTTTGTTTGGAATTTTGCACCTATAACAGAGTACAACTTGAAAGTCGTAGAGTAGAAATATTCTCAATAGTCACCAGAAAGGGAAAAAGAAAAAGACATGACACAAATGATGGACAAGCACTTAAATTTTTTATCAGATTTTAGATTATCAAAGCTTCATATCAGGTAACACTACTAGTCAGCAAGCCCCAAGGCTACTTATCATTGTTTGACCCTAGCACAAATGAAAAGAACAATGTCAACAACTCTGAGACAAAATATAAGCATAACTAGGTCAGATTCTTCCCTCCACCCTTTAATATAAGCATAACTAGACCTAACTCGTGCCACTCTAATCATCAAGCCACTGTTATGACTTCACGTACAAGTGTTAATAGTGGGACGCTCCTATGTACCTGCTATAGCGAACTGTGTATCATACACCCTTGGCACGACTGTCATTTAACATCATTTTCTGCGATGAAGTCATCTGAAATTTAGGTTGGGCATAAGATCAAGCCCCAAGGCTACTTATCATTCTCAACACGACGTATGATATCAACATGACTACTTGTCAACCAACCAAAGTATATCAGCTCCAAGGCATTCAAGCCTGAGAAGCCAGAACACTTTAAGTAAGATGTCATAACCATGCCTGACACCAACAATAATTGAACACTCCCTGGCATGAGTCGGACACACATCCAGACACAAGTCCTTGTTAGTTTTACAATTTCTTTTCAGAACCTGACACACTTTCAATACCTCGGCAACACACCGTCTGTAACTTAAGAAACGTGATACCACTGATACGTATTGCAAGTTTCAAAGAAAATGTGATTCAATGATAAAGTAAAAAACTAAAAATACAGTGGGTTTATGGCTATTAAGTCTCTCCTACTTTATTCAGGAATTCTAAAGCTCAAAAACTTCCAACTTGTATATGAATACGACTATATATTATGACATGTTTCAGATAAATCGTCAGAGAAATAGGGCTTACATAGCTCAAGAAGAAACAACGAAGTGTGCAACAAAACTTAAGTTTGATTCAACAAGAAATGAGGATGTTTGCGGCATAACTAAGCCTAAAACAAATAACACATATTAGGAAATAGCCACAAAATGAAACCAAATGACTCGAGAAACAAGTGCTAGATGAGCTTTTATTGCGTAGATTTTGCCACAGCTATTGCTTATCAATTTTTGGTCCACCAGCCTCTCTTTGTTTGTCAAATTGAGGGGCACACAGGATTGGTGGTTCTGTTATTTCCTAGGGACCCATTTTTTTCTTGTCCCCAAATGACTGCTTGGCCGGTGTTTGGTTGCATCTTAGGCTAGTGATGTAGTGCAGGTGGCCATATATAATCCCATCCTAGCTACCCAAAGTACAAGTAACTCACGGTGCAATGTAAACCCATCCTAGCCAGCCCAAAGTACAAGTTATCTCATGGTGTGATATAATCCCACCAGTATCCGCTACGTATGCAATTACTTTCCTTTTGTATAATCCCTAAAGATACCAGTGACTTGTACAAGGATTCGAGCATCCAGTAATATCTAAGAGAAGTTCTTTGAGAACTGTGGTCCACCATGCACATCTATCTGCTTCCATTGTTTGGTATCATATCCTGAAATCATGCATAATTTTCCCATGGTCTGGAAGACTTGCGATGGCACGAACATGGGAGTGACATAGAAGCAATCATGAAATTGAAGGACGGGGTAAATGGTAGCAATGCTAATAACTGTAACAGTGATAGGTAAAAAATAGGGCACAGATAGCAGCTAATGAAAAGAAAACAAATTGATACCATGTTGTCATCAGCGACGTCTTTTGTATCTCCGGGTCCAGGATCCAGTCATGCTCTTTCACATTTCCTGCCACCAGAAACCGTGTAATAAACTTGGATCCTTTCGATACTTCAACAGAGGTAACTTCAAACACGCATGCCCGGAGATGGGTGATGCACTTGAAATGGTAGTGGCAGACGAAGCAAAACATGTTGTCCCTAAGGTGCGCAACAAAGCCTTTAGTGCCCGGTGTCCCAGGGATGGTATCTGTGACGTGATTCAAACCCAGAACCGGAACAGTTACCAAGTGCCCATCAGCGGGGTAGCAATAATCCTGAAGTTCAAAATTAGCACGAACGAATGAAGCGATGAAGTTTTCTTCATCAATCTCCCACGGGATTTTTTCATCCTCCTCGGAGGTGGTCAGATTGAGTGCAAAAACCTTTACTCCCTTCCCCGGATTCCTAACATCAGTTTGATACAACAAATAATCCACAACATCAGACCCATAGTCCAGTTCGTATAAAGTCCTTAAATTATGAAATATGATATCATCCGACCCAGAAGCGGCCCCACAATAGCTAGCATTATGATTATGCACATTAAAGGAACCAATGAGGGGGTCATTATGCAACTTCCACTCTTCTGTCGTAACGTTAAATGAATACAGGGATACATTACCAGAAGGTTTAAGTACGTTCACGTAAATATTGAACCCAATCACCGTGTGCCCGCGAAGTTGAATACCCTCAGCGGTGTTGTACAAGGAATGAAACGGGGGATTGGGCAGAGTCTTCCAATAGTTGTGACCTCGTGGATTCAGGACCTCGAACACATTGTCTAATGTCTCTTTCTGAATCCCGTACGTAGGGCCGGCAAGTGCATATATTTTTTCATTCACAGTAAAAACTAGAGGATTTGGCTTAGCCCCCTCAAGAAAAGGGCCCTTCTCCCACTGTAACAAGGGATTCTCGAAATCGAAAACATATACTTCTTTCGGGTACCTTCTTGTTTTCGGATGAACGTCGCCGCCAACGACGTAAATTTTGGAACCCAGTGCAGTAAAACCAACTCCGGCTGTTGAACCGGCTTGAAATTGAAGAGATCTTGACACATGCATGTTCAATCCGCCTTCTGCGGCTGTAGCTGTAGTATCTATATCAATAGACACCACTATCCGTCTATCCAAACCTTCAAATAGGAGGCATATACTCATATCCTTCTTACCCTTTTTCTTATTCTTACCACGCATGTTCCCGTTGCCCTTGTTCTTCCTCGTCTTCTTTCCACCACTCATACTCGCTCGCTCAAATAAATTTGTTTCAGGATTTTTTTGGCAGAGGGCGGGCGGATCTACTTTGGGTCTAAGGTGGCTAGAGCCATGTGGGGTGGAAAAAAAAATGAAATGGAATGAAAACGCATTTGACATTTCGACGAGTGAGTTATCTCATTTTTCTTCAAAACAGAAAAAAATTTTAGTATGAAAAATTATCTTGACCCACAGAGTTCCATTATGTGCTTTTTTAAAGAATTTTCTATCCCAAATAAATAAAAATTAATTATTTTATTATTATTATTAAAGATTATTACATACTTAAAATATATATATAAAAAAATTAAAGGACATAAATAGTTGACCAAATCAATTTGGTTTTGGGTTCCAAAAATATTTGCCTAGAAGTTTGGGGAATTTGCATATGAAAATATTAAAAAAATATTTTGTAAGACAAAGAATTTTAGGTGAAAATATATATAAAAAAATCTTTGTAGGACATAAATAGTTGAGTTCAAATTGGTTTTGGTATATCAAATTTTATGGTAATTGCATAACAGTGGATAGATATATTTTCTACTATTGAATAGTGAGTTAGTATCAAATTTTAGAATTCGGAGGTGGATATAGTATGATGGGAGATACTATTAAAAAAAATGTCGTAGATGGTTTGTTTCAACAATTTATAAAAGAATGGATATTTTATATGCTTAGTTTGTTTTCATGTGGATATAAAATTAAAAGGAGATGGTGGCATTTTTGTAATTAATAAGCCGGATATGAAGCCAAATATAATAACAATACGAAGAGGGGTGAGATTATTACATCTAGCTCCTCCCCTATATACAATTCATGTGGTTAACTATTCTGGCTAATATATTACCTCACCTATGAAAGCTTGATATATGCGGGTTATGATGTTATATCCGGCGGACAACATATCTGTTCATCAGGCTTGTACCGGGTCTCCTTCCGGCCATTGGGGATCGAAGCTCGAGATAAGTATTAGGCCCACCGGAGATTATGCCAAGACGAATCTGTTAGCATTGGGCCCATCGATATAAGCAAAAAGAAGGGCTGAAATTTGGGCCCAGCGAAGTACACATGCTCTCACTCTGATTATCCCGGCCTTGCCCAAAGCCACAGGGGGGGAAAATCATTTGAAATCACATTGACCACGAAGAAGTCACTTCCCGCCCTTTTGGCTCTCCAATTCGGAAGTCTGAAACTTGAATTGAATTTGAAACACTTTCATCAAATTCTTCTCTCTCCTCTCTCCTCTCCAAACCCCGTCCACCGTTCCTACCTTTTACACTAGGGTTTCGATCTCCGAAGCCCTTTCACCTTCCCAAATCCACCATTCCTCTTTAACTTATCTAGGGTTTCAATCTCCAAAACCCTCAGCACCACCTTCAAACAGTGTCTTTGGAGTTGTGAATCGAACTCAAAATGTACATCAAAGAGATAACCTTGGAAGGGTTCAAGTCGTACGCAACCAGAACCGTGGTCCCCGGTTTCGATCCTTTCTTCAACGCGATCACGGGGCTGAACGGGTCAGGAAAATCGAACATTCTTGACTCCATATGCTTCGTGTTGGGTATCACTAACTTGCAGCAGGTTCGGGCTTCGAACCTTCAGGAGCTCGTGTACAAGCAAGGGCAAGCTGGAATTACAAAGGCCACTGTGTCGATTTTGTTTGATAATTCGGATAGGAGTCGAAGCCCTCTTGGATACGAGGATTCTCCGGAGATCACAGTGACCCGTCAGGTATATGTAGCTATGTATATAGACGTGTGTGTGTGTATGTATGTGTACTAGACGCCCAAGATCGGGTGTGCAAATCGTGTCATGCAAAAGATGGGAAGAGGAAAAGATTAATTTGAAATCCGAGATGTGAAATCAGAAAAGAGGGAGAAGTATTTGGATTGGCATTTTTTTTTTCTTTGTTAGTTTCTTAGGCAGTTGAAGGGGTAGTTTGGGAAAAAATGGAAGAGAGGGTGTGAGCTAGCCTCAAAATTGATTTTCCCTTACGAAAAGGAGAGTTCTCTTTATAATAGTAAGACAATAGATGTATAAATGATGGTATATGGTGCGATATGTATTTTGTTAAGAACTTTGTATAATGGTATTTGAGACGAACTAGAAGTTCATCACAATCTTATTTTGGGGTTATTTGAATGCTACAGAAGACGATATTGGGTTGATTTTTTGCTTATCTAATGCTTTAGGTATTTAGAATAACTAATAGTCTGTTTCCTTTTTGGTTAAGTGGAGTATTAAGATATTTTTGGGCAACTACGTGACAGAAATGGTGGGATGGGATGGTATTAGTATTTATGAAGGTGATTTCCCTTCCTACATAGGATTCATTCGATACTAATTGGTTCTCCATGTATTTTATATCCTTGATTTTTTATAGAACTTAAAACTATACTTGTTGATTTTTGTCTTTTAAAAATCAGGTCACGTCCTTATAGATTTATATAGCGATTCTATGAATGCAGATTCAGTTGATAATAAATATTGCACAATTTAACCATTCATTGAATGTAGTCGTCTACCATGCAATTAGTATCCAAGGTTATGCTTTTGCGCTATTAATGGATCCATTTTCTTCTGAGGAATTTCAGTTACGGTGATGTTGATAATTTTTTTCATGCTGATTTTGCAGATTGTGGTCGGTGGAAGGAACAAATACTTAATAAATGGCCACCTTGCACAGCCTAGTCGAGTGCAGAATCTTTTTCATTCTGTGCAGCTTAATGTCAATAATCCACACTTTCTTATTATGCAAGGGCGCATTACTAAAGTCCTAAACATGAAACCACCTGAAATCTTATCCATGCTTGAAGAAGCTGCTGGAACAAGAATGTATGAAACAAAGAAAGAGGCTGCTTTGAAAACACTTGAGAAGAAACAGAGTAAGGTAGATGAGATTGATAAGCTTCTTGACCAGGAAATACTTCCTGCTTTGGAGAAATTGAGGAAGGAAAGGATGCAATACATGCAGTGGTCTAATGGCAATGCGGAATTGGATCGACTTAAAAGATTTTGCATTGCTTATGAATATGTTAATGAAGAGAGGATTAGAGATACTGCTCTTGGTGAAGTAGAGGGAATAAAGGCTAAGATATTGGAGAGTGATGATAATGCAAAAAGGATGCGTATGGAAATACAAGAGATGGAAACAAAAGTATCACAATTGACTGCTCAAAAAGAAGCAAGTATGGGTGGGGAGGTTAAAGTCTTGTCAGAGAAAGTAGATTCTCTTTCCCGCGATCTTGTGATTGAAGTATCTAAACTGAAATACCAAGAAGAAACGCTCAATACCGAGAAAGAGACTGCTGAAAAGGTGATGGGTCTTTACAAGTTTTGTACTTCTAAAAACCTGCAGAAGTTCTCCATTATTTTTTTTGTTGAAGCTTGTTCTTTCTGCTTCTATCATATAAAGATTTGAAGTCTTGATGTTGCCAGAATACCCGAAGTATTGCAGAATTAAAGCAGTCTATAGAAGAAAAGGCATCTGCTGTAAAAAGTTCTGAAGACGGAGCAGCTGATCTGAAAAAGAGAGTTGAAGAACTTTCTAAGAGTTTGGAAGAGTACGAAAAGGATTACCAGGTGAAGATTCTCTAGCTATTCATGTTTTAGATTGAACTTCATTGACATTGTTGTTGCTTTGCATTCACACCTTATAGAATCTTATCCTTCAACTTGTGCACCTTTTTTGGAAAGGGTGTGGTTGCTGGTAAGAGCAGCGGAAATGAGGACAAATGTCTTGAAGATCAACTAGGTGATGCCAAAGTAGCTGTAGGAAATGCAGAAACAGAACTAAAACAATTGCAAACAAAAATAAGCCATTCTGAGAAGGAGCTGAAAGAGAAATCACAGCAGTTATTATCGAAGCGTGAAGAAGCTGTTGCTGCCCAAAATGAGCTTCAGACAATAAGTAAAGACGTGGAAAGTGTTCAGAAGGCTTTGGAATCTCTTCCATATGAAGATGGAAAGATGGAGGCCTTACAGAAGGTATGCTTTTCCAATGGTGGTCATGCAACCTATCCTACCTTGAAGTCCAGTCAACATTCTACCATATGTTGTAAATTGTGATAATTGTTAAGTTTTCTTCAGGATCGTGCATCTGAGTTAGAGGTAGTGCAGAAGCTGAAAGATGAAATTCGGAATCTGTCAGCAGACTCGGCACAGCTGGCTAAAGTGGATTTCATGTATCGTGACCCTGTGAAGAATTTTGATAGGTCAAGAGTGAAAGGCGTGGTTGCTAAGCTCATAAAAGTGAAGGATAGATCCACATTGACTGCCTTAGAGGTTGGCCATGCATGATATCATAAACTTCGTTTGTTTCCGATGCATATTTTGTTTCCAAGCACTAATTGGTTCTAAGCATAATCACCAACTACTCTTATACTGTGCTTGTTGTGTTCAGGTTGCTGCAGGGGGGAAGATGTTTAATGTTGTAGTGGACACGGAAAATACTGGAAAGCAACTTCTTCAAAACGGCGAACTTCGAAGAAGAGTTACAATTATCCCTCTAAACAAAATTCAATCCCATCCTGTCCCTCTTAGAGTGCAAAATACTGCCGTTAGATTGGTTTGTCTTTTTTGTTTGCACATACTTCTACATCTCGTATTAGTTATTTTTTGTATTTATCAGAAGCTCAGTGTCCTACATTTTCAGGTTGGCCAAGGGAATGCAGAAGTGGCTCTGTCTCTTGTAGGATATGCTGATGAACTGAAGGTATGATTTCCACATGTTATTTATGTTATTCCTACCTGGTACGGTTTAACATCTTGTATTTGTGTTGGTTTGTAATCCAGTCCTTATGTTGCTGATTGCCTGTTGATGTACTTGGTGATGTTTGTGACCAGTGAATGTTTGTGAACATTTGTGTTGGATTGTTTATTTGGCAAGTGCCTTTCCTAATGCTATGTCATCTTGAACCATGTCTATCTGCCCAAGAATGAGCGGAAGTTCAATTAAATTTGAGCGTCATATTAGAACTTTGGTTTGGGTTGGTTGCATTTAGATTATTACGTACTAAAAGACAGTTAACTTGTGTTGCAGAGTGCTATGGAATATGTATTTGGTTCAACATTTGTTTGCAAAACAACTGATGCAGCAAGGGAGGTAAGTCTTTTCGTTTTCCTGGTCAAGTTATAGTTGAATGTAATTGTTGGCAATCTTGCTTTAAGTATTGATTTACATGTATTTTGGTCCACTAAACAATACCACAAAATGACGAAAGAGGGTGTGGTTCTTGATTTAATCGTCAAGAAGAGGAAGCAATGAATGAACATTCTTCAAAAACAGCTCTGAAACAAATATAATTGACTTTTACAGAAATTTAAACTTAGTTACCTCTTCCATGTACTCCTAGTCTTCTATTGTGTCTAGTCTAGGTCTTGGTGGAGTGAACCCTTGAAAATTTTCAATATCATAAACTACACACTCTCAAAATATGTTTCAAAGTTTGAACTGGTATTTTGTTGTTGTCTCTATATAACAAGAACGTACTAAATGCCATCAAAGACAACTCTAAATGCCATCAAACACAAAGTCTGCTTACTCTGTACTGAGCATTACGTATTAATATTAACTCATTGAGCTAACCCTTTTGGTTATTAATATTTTCCCAGATTCATGTCCATGTGGTTCACTTAAGGCCTTTATGCTTGATTTCAAGCTCTTCATACCTTGAATAATAGCTTGATTTGATTTTGACTTACATGCATATGTGTAGGTTGCTTTTAATAAGGAAATTGGAACCCCAAGTGTCACTCTTGAGGGCGATATATTTCAGCCAAGTGGACTTCTGACTGGTGGAAGTCGCAAGTAAGCGATGGCATCCTTGTTCTCTCTTAACAGTCCCCACCACAATGCTTTTGCCTGGTCCCAAAACTTCTGTTCTTATAGTTTTACTGAGTTCTTAACAATTCTTTTCGAAAACCTTATCCACATGCACTTTTACATGTTCTAATGGAGTAATGGAACTTTTTTTGAGACATACACATGTTTGATATTGAAGTTCAAAACCTACATCCATGGACCTTTGTCCTTGGTTATTGCTTTTGTTGAATAACAATATTCTTTAATAGTTTTCATCCTCTTCTGTTATTTTGACCTCCTAATGAAACATCTGATTTTTGCAGGGGCGGGGGTGATCTTCTAAGGCAACTTCATGCTTTGGCAGAGGCTGAATCAGAACTTTGTGTTCATGAGAAGAGATTATCTGAAATTGAAGCCAAGGTGAACCTTGAAAATTAACCCTTTTATTGAAGAAAAAAAAAGTAATAAGAATGGTGGATGAGAAAGAAGAGAGAAAACCAAAGAATGCTTCTTGAGCTCTAACTTAGAAGGAATTTTTTCATGCATCTGCATATATTTTTCGTTTGGTAGAGCAAGAGCATCAGTTCATCCTAAGTTCCTTACTCGAGAATGGGGAGAGGGGCAAAGCTTGAACCAGGTCCTACAACGGGGAAGGCCTTGTATTTCATATTTACATGCACCTCCATTCGTTTGTATTTGGACGTTTGGTTATACAAAAAAATAAGCATTTATGGTTCACCCTATCTGCGCATTGCTTGTTCAAAGTTATTTGTGTGTGTTGTATACATGCATATCCATGATAATCTGATCGTTGTAATACTTCGACAAGTTTGTTTCAAATTGCATTTTCTGATTTACTAAGCTATTATTGTTGCTTTGTGTGGGAAATGATAACTCTCTTATTTCCTTTATCTTTCTTTCTCAGTTTATTCCATAAGATCTCTCTCTCTCTCTCTCTCTCTCTCTCTCTCACACACACACACACACACACACACACACATTCACACTCTCTCTCTCTCTCACACACACACAGAGATAAACTACCTTCTCCTTTTTTTTGTTTTCCTTTGTTGGATTTTTGTTAATTGTATCCACCTGGTCGTATGGCTATTTGCAAAGCCACGCAAAGTATATAGTGTTTTAGCTAGGTTAAATAGCTATTTGTTTGGTGCTTGACTATTAATCTGCAATTGAAAACTGATGGCTGCATCCTCAATTATATTATGTCACTTGTGTAAATCTTAATACAGATTGGCTCTTTTTAAACGATGTAGACTTCTATATTATGAATTTTGTGGCAAGCAGCCAGTCATGTTGTTTAGATACTGATTTCCTTTATTGTCTTCTTTTTGCTTTGACATTTAGATCTCGGAGCTCCTTCCTCTTCAGAAAAAGTTTAAGAGCCTCAAGGCACAGTTGGAAGTCAAGTTATATGAACTCTCATTATCCCAGAGTAGGGCCGAACAGAATGAACATCATAAGGTGTTGTGGTTTAGCCTTCAACAAGGCATCTTGTAGTGAAATTTTGTTTATTGCTGTTTTGCTTATTCAATTCAGTAGTGTTTGTATTTATCTACTTGCTGGGTGTATTGCAGCTCAGTGAGCATGTAAAGAGAATCGAGCAAGAGCTTTCAGAAGCAAAATCTGCTGCTAATGAGAAGCAACTTTTGCATGAAAAATGCAAAGCCACTGTGTCGATGCTTGAAAAATCAATCCATGAACACGCAAACAATCGCGATGGTATACTGAAAGATTTGGAGAAAAAGATCAAGGACTATAAAGCTAAGGTGCAGTCAGAATCTAAGCACCTCAAGGTAGGTGTTTAAAAATTTGTCCATCATAGCATTGCCCTCAAACCTTATGCAAACTATTCATGTTCAACTCAACCTACCTGTGATTTCATGATCTCCTTGATTTTTGGATGACAATGGTGACAATAAGTTTTGCATTACCTAACACAAATCAGACTTGTTTCACTTGCCCTCATAATTAGAAAATCTCCTTCGTAAAAGTTAGGTTCCTCTTGATGCCTCTGTTAGGTTCCTCTTGATGCCTCTGCTTATCCATATTACATCGACTTGGATAAGTTGTAAGGATTCTTGTTGGAGAAGGTTTAAACTTGGGAGTGATACTACTATGATGGGAAAAGAACACGCACATCTTGAAATACCATTGGGGTCTCTTTTTTAAAATAACGCGCTGCTACAATTACCAAGCAAATTTGTCTTGCTATGAGATTTCTCCAAGTGCCTATTTGACATGTATGCATTGAGAGTTAAGTAGGATCATAAAAGTTACAAGTTACAACTTTCATTCTAATGGAAGTTAAGTCTGGGTTTAATCAATGTTAATGCTTTTCCAGTACTAGTGTAATTGCAGTACAAACACTCAGTGTCTCGTGTTGAGCCGCAACAGTGATTTATTCTTCATCACCATGTGAATGAAAATCTCCATATCTTCTTTTCTGTTGATTTTGTTGTGCATGCTAATAGGGGCACGAAAATGAAAAGGAGAGGCTTATTATGGAAATGGAATCAGTCAAACAATTATGTGCATCCATGGAGAGTCAGTTAGTTTCTCAGCAGCAGCAGATTGACAGTCTTACTTTAGAAGTAGATGAACATAAAACCAGGGTAAGTAACCAAATCTGTTTATAATTAGTACAGTATTTCGCATCAATTCCTTCCCTAGCAGAAAAAGAATTGACTCGTCAACTTCTCTTGCAGGTTGCTTCTATAAGAAACAATCATGATCAGGCGCAATCCGAGCTCAATAATTTCCGCTCTAAGATGAAGGAGTGTGATACACAGATTAGTTCCATTCTCAGAGAGCAGCAGGAAATTCAGCGCAAAATTACTGAGACAAATCTTGACAAAAAGAAGATGGAAAATGAGGTAACATGCTAGGGTGTTCGGATTGCTCCTTTTTCAATTTTTGCATTCTAGGTGTTTGGGTGGAAGTCCCGAAAATGAGTTATGAAAAAATGAGTTTTGGATTTTTGGGTTTAGATAAGAGAAGTCAGAAGTAGGGGGAGAGGAGTTTTGACTTCTCATTTTCCACTTTTCCTATTTTGATTAACAAAAGACCCACATAATGGATTCTGCACATGTTTTCCTGGAAACACTACTCCTATTGAAAAAATACATTCTGCACATACCTCCCTAACACCATACAAATTTATACTCCGTAATAAATTATGGCCATAAAAAAACCAAAAATGTAAAAAGCAAAATGAAAAAAGTGGAAAAATGAGGCTCCCAAACACCCCTGTGTACCTTGGTCCTTTTGTGCTCTCCGCTTGTTCTAGCGGCAGTATTTACACTCTTTTCTTTTTTTTTTCCCTGTGGGCAGGTAAGACGAATGGAGATGGAACAGAAGGATTGCTCCTTGAAGGTCCAAAAACTGATTGAGAAGCATGCTTGGATAACATCTGAGAAACACCTCTTTGGAAGAAGTGGGACCGATTATGATTTTGCATCCCGTGATCCTCGTATAGCAATGAAAGATTATGAAAAGCTACAAGCTGAACAATCGGGGTATGACCACCATGTTTTTGGTCATGTTCACTGTAAACCTTCATATCATCATCGCCATGTCATCCATGAATAAAGCAGGAGTTAACACATTGTCCTCTTTTGTTTGTTAGCCTTGAGAAAAGAGTTAACAAGAAGGTTATTGCAATGTTTGAGAAAGCAGAAGATGAGTACAATGATTTGATTTCGAAGAAGAACATTATTGAGGTTTGTAACTTTTGATTCTGTCTTCATTGTAACAGAATCACTTTACTTATTCCGAGCTCATCTTGTGCAGAATGACAAGTCAAAAATCAAGATGGTGATTGAAGAGCTTGATGAAAAGAAGAAAGAAACACTAAAAGTTACTTGGGTTAAGGTTAACTAGTAAGTTCTAATCTCATTTCTTTCTTATGATACTAGAGTACTAGTTGATGGAGCTACAGAAGCAGTGTACTTACTATTCCAAAATTATATTCTGTAGCGACTTTGGGTCAATATTTTCCACCCTCTTACCTGGCACAATGGCAAAGCTAGAACCTCCTGAGGGAGGTAGCTTCTTAGATGGTCTTGAGGTGCGTGTTGCATTTGGAAGTGTGTGGAAACAATCCTTGTCAGAACTTAGCGGTGGGCAAAGATCTTTACTTGCACTTTCTCTAATTCTGGCACTGTTGTTGTTCAAACCAGCACCACTATACATACTGGATGAGGTATGTCACTTGTTTCAATCCTCGAAGCATAGTTGTTGGTGTACTTCATCTCTAATTTGTTCCTTATGTACTATGTACGTTTTCTGTGTGATTTTTTAAAGAAAGCTTGTAATCTGACAATTAGATGAGTTTGATTTTGTAGGAAAGGTTCTTGGATTTAGTCAATACTCTTGAGAATTGTATGGGCTTGAGAGATAAGGATAGTCAAGGGTTAGAGAATAGAGAATGGAGTGGTTTAGGAGGGTGAGGAAAAGAGTAAGAGTGTACAGGAAGAGACTAAGGCAGTGGAGCTTAGACTAATCCATGTGGGATGCCCAAGATACCTAGAGAGAATGGTATGAAATCACTATAAGAAGAATGTTCTCCTTCCTAAAATCTGTGACTGCCCACTTTCTCTCTAGAATGACAAACTGTCAAATCAATCATTTCTGGGAATTGTGGAAAAAATGTCTTGGCTGTTTATAGGCACCAGTTTTGGCACTATTCAGGCGCCATGATTACATCATCACTTTTTTCACTTTTCCCTTCTCTCTCACCTTGACCGCATGGGTGACATCATCAAAACTAAACCTGTGCAACCGAACACAGCAAGGGTCATATTTATAGGCACTCGCGTGCTCGGGCGTGTTATTCCCTTCCGGCACCTTGACGCATGGTGAACCTCTCTTATTCCCCTATCCCGGTGAACCTCTCTTCTTTTATAGCCATCAAGCCACTAGATCGCCTTCTATTCCAATGTGGGCAAGGTCATAGCTTGCTCAGTCGTGCCAGTACCGCGGCCAAGCCTCAGAGGGCCCTCGGGTCCTCCCTTTAGACTGGAGTAGACAGTTGTCTGGGCTATGTATAGCTGATTAGCCTCTTGCATTATCGCCCCTATACTTTTGGACTGCGCCAATCCGTTATGCCTCTGAGCTTTTCTCCTTGCTCGGATGGCCCATGGCTAGATTCACACTTGTTTTAGTGGGCCTTACGAAAGGGGCATATGGGGGCCTCCATTGGGATTTGGGAGTATCATGCGCGACTTTAGTAACGCGTGCTTACTTGTGCGGCTTTGCCACGTGTCGCGCGTGTATTCATGCAATGCGTCATCGCGGAGTTGGATGGTCACCTTTTGACTTGGTCAAAATTCTCCAAGCGCTGACACCTTCCCTACAGATTTGCTCTATAAAACAAGATGTTTTCATTTTACCTTTTCATACATTGGAGATGGGAATATCAAAAAAATCTCTCTATTTTCTGATACTTTGAGAATCAAGCCTTCAACCAAGTGCAAAAACTTTGAAATACACTCTACTTGTGGTGCATTTGAGTAACTTGAAAAAAATGAATTTACCGCTGAGATCAATTTAGGCTTGCTTATGCTCTCGCTTGGGGAGAGTTTTAGTTCTCTTTCATTGTTTAAATATCCATATATATTCTATTCCCAGTATAACTTTGATTTGACTTGTCTATTTTGAGTTCATTCTTGTTCGTGAAATTGCTCTTGATATTCAACTTTCGTATATCCCAAGCTTGTGCTGACGTTCAACTGTGCTGTTTGTTCTGTTTTTCAATAGGTTGATGCAGCTCTCGATTTAAGCCACACTCAGAATATTGGAAGAATGATCAAAGCTCATTTTCCACATTCCCAGGTTTGATATTCTTTTTTGTACCAGTGACGGTCTATACTTTATGCTAACGTATTGCTATTATGGGTTGTGATGCACGTATGAGTCAATTGTGCCTCAGCAGTAGGGATCCTTTTCTAAAGTGCAAATGTAAACTAGAAAACCCGCAAGGCATCAAATCTGTCCCTAGTTCCGTAAACAGTTTAATGACTATGTCAGTTGAATTTGCTTCATTTGATTTGCTAATGTTTTGTGGTGACCATTTTCTTCCTGTTTGCAGTTCATTGTGGTTTCTCTGAAAGAAGGTATGTTCAATAACGCGAACGTACTTTTCCGGACCAAGTTTGTGGACGGTGTTTCTACTGTGCAAAGAACAGTGGCATCTAAGCAGAACAAGTGATGGTCATTGTCATATCCTGTAACGGTCAATCTATGTAAATCAAGCAAGAAACGTTTGATGGAAATTTAGATTTTAAGTTTCAGATACATTTTATTATTATGGCATTTTGGTTGTGTATAAATCGTTCACTTCACTGTATTTGAATTTTAAGGAGAAATTACAATGTCCCCTTTAAGTATTAGGTTTTTTTCTTTGGCCATTAAAATTTTTTTTTTTTCCCAAGTTGATCCAATTGGAAAAGGGCATCCTTTACGCAATGGGCTGAGATCCAACTCAAAATCACACCTGACTGGCGCCAGCCAATCCGTTAACCCTTAGCCTTAACTATGTGGCTCAAAATTTATTACTCGAGTTAATAGTGGCTGATGGACATTACTTTATACTCCATCTGTTTTGAATTTATTATCCATTTGCATGCATGCGTGTCAATTTTCAATTGATTTTATCTTTCAATCTATAATATTTTTCACAATTTTGAAAACTGTGTTTAATAGAAATTTATATAGCATTATGAATTTGAAAATATAAATACTACTCCGTCCCAATTTGTTTGCTCACAATGGGAATACATGCAATTTCAAACCCCTACAAAATATATTTCTCGATATTATTTTTTAATTTGTTTTATACCAAATTAAAGTGCTCATTGAGTACTTAAATTTGGTGTAAAAAAAATTTAAAAATATTATACAAAAGTACATTTTTTAACATCGACAAAAATACACGTTTCCCAAAGCGAGCAAACAAATTGGGACAGAGGGAGTATTTTTTAGGTGCCGCGAATAGTGCAAGTGGACAAGAAATTTGGAACGGAGGGAGTACCATTTTTAAGTTTCCATACTTTTTCAACGTAGGACATCACAATACAGGACTAGGCTTCTAGCTCAGTTAGTCGTACACAAGTACTTAGGTGCTTGAAGGTTTTAAGTTCTAGCTGCCCTTTATGGTAATCTAACTTAATTGACACTAACTCACAACCAAAGGCATTCATGGCATATTTTGCAAAAAAGAGCTTCTACGCAAAAATGGTGCTCCGAGTCTCCGACCACAATGAAACATACAATGCAAACTTTCTTTCTTTTTCTTTATTTCCTTGTTTCTTGTTTTTTGTTGGGACGTGCAAGATTTGTTAGTTGTTAGTGAGAATTGACTCTTGGTCTTGTGCATGGAGGTATTGTGACTTATTGTTATAAGAAAAAAGTAAATGTAACTTACATTTAAATTTGGGGTGACACTATTTATAGAAATCTATCGTATTTTGTATCCTTTTAGCAAAAAGATGAAGAAAAAACATTAAGTGCAAAGTCAGAGACTTAGAGTACTGTCATGGGCTTTATTTATTTATTTTTAAATAAAAATAAAAGGCTTGATTCAAATATACTCTAGTGGTTTTTAAATGAAAGCCTTTGAGATGGATCTTTTTTCATGATTCGAACGGTTCATCAGTCGGTGTTTAATCCAATAGTCTAAAATGAAACTTTTTTTAGAATTGGGGGTGACACGTGCCACCTCACTTCACCTCACCAGGTAGTTGCATCCCTACCGATTGAAGGTTTACATGTTAACATTGGTCGATTTTGTTTAATATTATTTTCTTCTTTTATGCAAAATCAAATCTTTTTTTTTTGGTAGTCTAATCAGTAACATTGATGCTATTTTAAGGGTTTTTTTTTTTTTTTTTGATCGGCAGGTTTTTTCTTTTTTTTTAAAAGAAAAAGGAAAAAAATGTACATATTGAAGTATGAAAAACTCGTTTTAACGATGACATTAATGGGTGTACAGAATTTATTTGGTTTCTGTAGACATGTATATAGATAATGGTTGTCTGGTTCATGGTTATCATCGTCAAGAAATTAATGGAAACGGAGGGGAAATCTAGCAAATATTACAGTTTGTAAAGTAGGGAAAGCGAGTGCAGTTTACCCTAAGAAGAATTATGAGCTTATTTAGTCACATAATCTTCTAAAATGTCATGGTCTGGCAAGTAATGCATTTGCGCTTTCAATCCTAACACTTCTAAATTTTAATAGGTTGAGATGATGTAATTCACAAACGCTTTTGTGTTTGTGCTCGCCCACACACACGCTGAGTACTTGACATAAATTATGAGAAGGAGAAAAACTTGGTGCAAATAGCGTATGGCTGACGTGGTATCTTAGTGTGCATTCCGGCCGTTCAAATGTGTTTGAATGACCTAAATTTCTCCATTCTCCTTTCTATAAAATCCGTCCTAAAAAAAAAATTTGATACGGCACCCAAGTTAGTATGCATAGATCACGTTCCTCCAAAAATAAATATTCTTCAAAAGGTGGGACCCAATCTTGCGAAGGTTCCAATTCTAGTGAATCCGACTTGGCAAACGTAGCGGGCACGATTCATGAACAAGCTGTAACCCAAACCTACAAATACTAACCAACTGGAAGTCTCTCTCTCACTCCCTCTCTCTCCTCACACTACACCCCCGGGTCTCTCTCTCTCTCGTCTACTACAATCTTCAAACAAACCCTAACCCCCTCGCGCCCTTTCTCCACCGCTCGAAATCTCCAAGAAAAAAACATTATTCACCAATCTTGATCGCTCGATCATTCAACTTCACACTTCACACTTCACGATCACAATGATACTTTTCTCCACCCTCATCGCCAACCAGATTCGGTTCTTGCTCCAGAGCCTCGACGATTCCAATTCCGACTCGGTCTTTCGTGAACTCTGTCAGGTTGTGCTTACGCACTTTCTCGCTCTCTTTCTCTCCATGTTTATGCATATGGAGTAATATCTTATACTACACAAATGGAAACGCATTACGCATACGTGCATTTTGCATGAGTGGTTGCTTTGCTTGGTAATGATCGGACTGTATTCTGTTTACGTGTTTTAGTTGTGGCTGGGAAATTAAACAGGAAGGATGAGTTTGATTATTCGGTGTGTTGTGTTGCAAATTGTTCGTAACTGAAAACTCCGCTGTGTTGAACAAATTGAATTTCTCGTTTTAAAGATCGTAAGAACTTTCTTTTATTGTATTGTTTACATACTATCTGGTTATCCTATAATCTTGGGCTGTGCCCTAACCAACAAGTGTGTTCAATGATGGATAGTTGGAATGTCAATATAATGGAGTGGCAGATTATGGTTTTTATATTAAATATGCATTGGTATAGCGTTTCTTTGAAAAAATCGGGGTGGTGAACCCCATAACTTGACTCAATGCGGTAAGAATACTATTTGAAGCTTGTACTGTTCACGTTGATCTCAAACAAACCGATCCAAACAAACCGAGCTTTAGTAGATTCGGTTTTAATGGTACTTACGAGCTTATTGAGCCAAGTTTGAGCTGAGCAAAAAAAAACTAATGAGCTTCAAAATATTTTCAAGTTTGGCGTGTTTACAAAAGGAGCCGATGTTGAACGAGATCTCACCAAGCCAAGCATGAGTTGAATTTGACTAAGTTGGTTCATATGACCATTTTTCTGGTAAATGTCAAAATTGGTCTGAGGACTTGCTTTGGTTGAACTTTTGTTTTGCACAAACAACACTCTAATGAAACTAAGGTATCCTCTGAAATAAGTGTCAGGGGATTTGATGGTTGAGATTGAAACATGCTTAATCGACTTTGCTAAAAAGTATAGACTATACCACAGGGACATGAGCAATTAGATTTTTTTTTTCGAGACCACATAAAGTGTTGATCTGCATTGCGGAACTTGATAATTTACTAAAAACTGGCATTTTACGGGACAATTCATAAATTTTCGGAAGATTTTTTTTTCCTGAAAATAAACAATCTGGAATTCACTACACCGAAGAATCGACTTGGTTTGGATCGGTGGGTCATGACATCTTGGTATAGATAACCTGACTCCTAGCGTTTAAACCCCGAACCGGTGAAACCGAACTTTCATTGCTTGTCTAGTGACCACTTGATACAAACTAGAGTGCTTGAACTTTCCATTTCTTCTTCTTTTTGTTTTTTTTGGTGCTAAGCCTAACTTTCCATTTGTTGTTATTATGTCTTCAAGATGCTCTTTGCATGTTAGTATGTATTTGGTGTTTCACTTGTAAGGCTGTATGATGTTGGTGAAACTAGTTAGTTTACTATTTTCTTACTGGCGTGATGTGGTTTTTCATTACATGTATTGAGAAATGTGATCGTTGTTGTTAAGGCTCAAGGCGCTTAAGATAGAAGGAACATCTTTCTATGAAGCACTTTCTTCAAGCCTTGATGAGTCTGGGCCTTCTTTGGTCCTATGTGTGCATTTGACAACAGTCTATGTATTGTGTCAGTTTTAATGTCTGTTGGAGCAACTATTGTTGAACTTTGTCATTTATCAATTGGAATTATTGGGGTTCTGCTGCAAGCATTTCTAGTTGATTAACTCATTGGTTGATATTTGTTTGTTGCTGTAGTTTGTTGAATATGGATATGAGGGTGGCATACTGCTGCTCCAAACCTGCTTGGATCGTTTAAATTTTCAAGAGGGAGATGTGCACAAAATGCTACTGAAGTCTGATTTGCTAACTGGAATCTTCAGATATTTACTGCAATGTCCGAATTTCAGCTCCATATTATGTGAAGCAGTGAGTAACATGGTGATGAGTGAACGATATATTTCAGATTTTTGTGATGCATTACAGTTATCACTTTCTGAAAGAGTTGGGATTGGCCTTTCTTTGGCGGACTCTGATAATGTAGACATTAGGACGAAGGGTAAGTGATATGTATCCATATTCTATTGTTGCATCCTTTCCGTGTGTGTTAGACCCTTGATTATTTATTTTGACTACCTGTTGATTGGTTTTCAGCCCAAAACTTCTGCATAGGCCAAATTGACCAGTTGTTAAGCAGTTCTGCTGTTATAGAGTCTTCCGAGCAAATTAAAAATATTATTATGTTTTTGGATCGCTCGGAGGGCCTTTCTAAGCAGGTGGATTCCTTTATGCAAATGCTATATTTGATGGAGCCAAAGGAGAGGACTCCATCGATATTATCTCCATTGCTTTCTCAAGATTCAGTCGAGGCCAGGTTCTCAATTTACTCATCTCTATCTGATTTTTATTCTTATTCTGATGAACTACAAGATAATTAAATTGATTTCTTCCTGCATTCTATTGTTTATTTTGGCATAATCATCTTAATATCACAGTGCCATTTGTGTTTGCTGTAGGAATATGGATTTTCTCTACAACTGTAGAGAAAATGAGTTTGATGCAATTCTGGCGGAGATGGTGAGTGAAACCAGCATGGCTTCTATTATGTCGGAACTGGGTTATGGATGCACAGTTGATGCTTCACATTGCAAAGAGGTGTTATCTCTTTTCTTGCCTCTCACTGAAGCCACACTTTCAAGAATACTTGGTACAATTGCCCGTACACATACTGGCCTAGTGGACGACCAAAATTACTGTTCAACGTTCTACACTGCTATTGGTAGCAGTGCCACTTGTGACTTATCATGTCTGAGCTCTTGGAATATTGATGTCCTCGTGGATTCAATTAAGCAACTTGTAAGTTCAATTGCTTATTTAGCTTTCAATTAATACTACCTTCAACCCTCAACAGTGTGACTAGACAAAATTGGTTTCTCACCAAGATATTGATGTTTCTGACATTAGGCTCCTGATACCAACTGGATACATGTTATGGAGAATCTGGATCATGAGGGTTTTTACCTTCCTAGTGGCCAAGCATTTTCCCTTTTCATGTCCATTTATCTTCGTGCATCTCAGGTATTATGTTTCACTTCTTTATTGGAGACTTAGCAATTCTAGTTTCTGTGAAGCTCATTCGTAATCAATACAAAATGAAATATGCAGGATCCCTTCCCGCTACATGCCTTATGCAGGTCTGTCTGGAAGAATATTGATGGCCAGTTGTCTTTTTTGAGATATGCTGTATCAGCACAACCAGAAGTATTTTCCTTTGCCCATTCTTCGAGGAAACTGGTATGGTTTGCCTCAGTCCTTGTCTATTTCCTTTCTATAACCCTTTTTCTATTTTTTTTTCCTGCTTAAATGACATTACTGTTTATTTCGTGTAGGCTTGTGCTAATGCATTGACTGCTAATGTGGTTCCACAAGGACTAACAAATCAAGCCTGGTTATGTCTTGACCTTCTGGAGGTGCTGTGCCAGCTAGGTGAAAGAGGCTATGCTAAATCTGTCCGTCAAATTTTGGAGTTGCCTCTTAAACAATGCCCTGATCTTTTGTTGCTAGGGATTGCTCAGATAAATGTATTCACTTATGGTTTTCCTTTCATACGGTGATTTGTCACTCTCTCTGTACGCAAGTAGTGAAATCAAGTGTTGCATTTGCAGACTCCCTATAATCTACTTCAATATGAAGTGTTTTCTGCTGTCTTCCCCATAATAGTTCGCGATGCCACCAGAAGTAGTATCATTCCGCAGCTTTGGCAATCTAATCCCAAGCTCGTCTTGCAAGGATTTCTGGACATGATGAGAACAGACCAAGGCAACATGGTTAAAGTTTTGGACATTTGTCAGGAGCTGAAGGTAAAACTGAGCTATTGTTCTTTCTTTGTTTAGTAGCTATTTGGAAAAATTGAGAGTACTAGTTTATATGAGATGATTACTAGGAAAAAAACTATCTACTTGAGATGTACTATTTATGTATCCTGATTCGTGAATCGGAAGACCTTATCCGAATGTGATCGGATCATGAACTGGAAGGATACAGTTATGAAACTAACGATATAGTATAAACCTGAAAAATTCAATGGGGAAGTTGGTTTCAATGGTGAACACCTGTGTAAAGGTACGACACTTGCCTCTATAACAAGAGATGTCGCTACATAATCGACCATAATATGATAGTGTATCGATTATACAATGATTTGTGACAGTACATACTCCTATGGGACAAAACTGGTTTAGATGACTAGGCATGTGTTACCAAATGCTGTAAAGTGTACCAGTAGGAAAATGGCAACTGTTCAGTTTGCGGATGTTGCATTAAAGGGTAGTTCATAGAGGAGATAAGGAAACACTTACGCTTCTTTTGGTCTAGGGCACTTCCATAATTGTAGAGGATTTACAAATCTTGTGGTGTTGGATGCTTCACCGAATGGAAATTATGGTATTCTTGTGAGACACAGCTCTTTAGTTAAAACACAGCTGAATATGATTAATTGTTTCTTTCCATGTACTCTGCTTAAGTGTTTTTTATTTTATGTTTTTTCCTATCTAGTCTTTATGCTTTTTATGTCAATTAAAACTGCCTTATAGTTTGATGCTATCTGCTAGCGTTTGTTTATCTAATTTGTGTTCTTAGTTCATGTCATATGGCAGATTCTATCATCCATATTGGAGCAGGTTCCAATTTACTTCAGGATCCGACTTGCTGTTGTCGCTATGCAGAAAAAATGCATAAATTTTGTGAGATGGTTAGATGATAATATAAGAACACATAAAGATGTATTCATTGAGGTTGGTTTCTTAGTTCATGCTCAGGCTTTAAGTTCGTTAAGTCAACAAAATCTTTGGAGTATACACTATATTTTTAATATCCCTACTTCTAATTTCAGGAGTGCCTCGATTTTGTAAAGGAGAAAATTGTTACACCAGATGCTCTCTCTGAAAGTTCCTTTCAACGTTCTTGTGGTCTTGCAAACTTAAATGACAACACAAGTTCAACTATTTTGAAGGTTCTATTTCTTTATTTAAGTTGTGTCTTGTGCATTTATCTTCCATAATTTCTTAGTTCATTTGGTGGCTTGTAACAACATGATGATTTTTCAGGCCCTTGATGCTAATGCTGGACTTATTACCTCTGAGAAGCTCTATGAGGAATTAAAAAGGTTGTGTAAAGCATCCACAGATGTGGGTCTGAGACTGCAGAATGTTAGGAATTCAGATTCAACAACACCTGATGAATGTTCAGATGATATAGAGGCAGAAGCAAACACCTACTTTCGTGAATTATTTTCTGGTCGGATGACTGCTGATGCTATGGTTGAAATGCTTGCTCGTTTCCAGGAATCATCCAAGAGAAGGTTACTTATCAGTTTGGTTATTTGCAGAATAAGTGCATAATGCCTTCCTGTTTTGATTTATCAGCTATTGACGGCTTTGTAACATGCCCACCCCATGGCTAGATGAAAAAGGGCTTTTTAAGTCCATAGAACTAGTATCTTTCATCTAGAAATTATTTACATTCATCACATCTTCTCCTTGACAATGCCACTATCTATTTCATCCGTTGAGCATCTCTCTTTGATTAATGAAAGCAGAACTCTTGAGAGTGACTGCTTCCCATTCTATATGGAGGGTTTTATTCTTAACTCACATTACAGCTTTTACCACACATACGTTCTTGTCAGATCGATTTTTTTTTTTTTTTTTATAACTTTTTGTCTGTAGTTTGTTAGTGCTAGCTTGGCTTATTAATCCATTCCTCTTCAACCCAGCTTGTGTATTCTAGTGAAGTAATTTCGATTTCATTCACTCGTGTTACTGAGCAGGCTAAGTGCAATATCAATTGTCATCATTTGAACTTCAACTGCAGAAAATGTATCCTTACAAACCTCATTGTAATTGGCAGGGAGCAATTGATTTTTGAGCGTGTCATAGAGAAGTTATTTGAGGAGTTCCGTTTATTCCCTCGGTATCCAGAAGCACAGCTTAATACTGCAGCTGTTCTAGTCGGTATGATTCCTTATTGCTTTCTGAGGTTTTTCTTCTTCTTCTTTTTTTTTTTTTTTTCTCGCTTTTGCTAAGGTAGGATGCAAGGGGAAGGGGAGCATTGGCCATGGTAGAGCCAAGAGTAACAAGGCACGCTGCGGTCGAGTAACTATAGTTCTTTCCTTGGTATTGCTTCTAGTTGCTAAGAATGACTCAACCCCTCGGGACTGATCTTTTATGTCCCAGCCTCTAATAAACTGAATTTGTGCCCAACCTCTGGCAATCTGGATTTAGGTTTACATAGAGAGACAGAATGAGACTTCTGGATAATCTGTATTATAGAGTTAACAGAAATTTATCTTGTGGAGTGATAATTTCCCAGCCAAGGATTTAAATTGCCTCATTCCACCCAGAATTAATACCGAGGGTGTATGAGTCCTATGGTTGGTACG
The DNA here is from genome assembly GCA_016920895.1 of Vaccinium myrtillus. Lineage (NCBI taxonomy): Eukaryota > Viridiplantae > Streptophyta > Magnoliopsida > Ericales > Ericaceae > Vaccinium > Vaccinium myrtillus. Next base: position 24,373,851 of record CM029280.1, on the reverse strand, counting down.
TTGTTCACAAAGGTAATGCACACAATCATGTAAGCTAGTTATCTACTGGAATGAAGTGAGTGGGAAATTTTCTGTTTGACTCTGTGGCTAAATGAATTTTTTGGTCACAATTTTGAGGTTTTCCTTTTTGCTTATGAAGGAGAGTTTCACTAAGTTCGACACTCTTAATTGATGATCTTCATCTTTAGTATCATTAAGCCTTTTTTTATTGTGTATGCCTCTGTTTTGGGGTTTTTTTTATCATGGTCCAACCTGATATATCTCCTAATTCAAAAGATTTATCTTCAAAACGTGATGTTAACTTATATGATCTATATATGATCTATTTAAATGTTTGACAGACACCCTTATTGGCTGAAAGAGGTGTGTACATTTTCATACGTTTGAGAGTAAAAATGACCCATCAGCTTACAATTTTATAGGGTTGTAAATGTGAGTCGTTTATGATGTTGAAACCTGGATTAACCTACTCAGGACTGGAGTATATTCAGTTATAAATGTTTAAAAGGTACAGACACTATATTTGATCAAACTAAGCATTAAGGATGACTGTACTACTAAAGCAATTTTTGGATGGGTCCATAGTGCAGTTCAACTGTTTGATGCATTGACAGTTTATATTGTTGGGGTCATGGTCAAATTTGTCTGGAAATAGGTTTTCCCAACAATAATTTGTATAATAGTTTTTGTGATGAATGTATTTTAGCTTTTGTTCACCTCAACTGATGGCTCTTTGATTACTTCCCAGGTTCCCTGATAAAACATAGGCTTTTGACTGATGTTATGCTTGCTGTAGCAATACGTACTGTGTTGGACTCTCTGTGCAAACCTCCAAACACAAAAGTTAGTTTTCAACTTTCATGTGCCTTTCATCTCTTTCTTGCTCTATCTTCGGTTTCCTATAGATGTATATGTCTTGAGTTAAATACTTATTATGTTCTCTCCTCCTAGATGTTTGCTTTTGGGACCCTGGCTTTGGAGCAGTTTCTTGACCGCCTGGTGGAGATTCCACAGCTTTGCAATCATATTTTGCAAATATCTCATTTGCGTAGTACTAGTCCAAAACTTGTTGCATTTATTGAGCGTACTCTGGCTCGGAAATCATCATGCCACTTGGAAACAAATGGAGGCAGAATTTCTGCTGCTCTCTGCAGTGTTTCTACTCCAGCTACAGTGGAAACTACCGAGGTACAAAATAAGTTTGTTTTAGGTCCCATTACACCCTCCAAGTGGCCATTTCCATCTATATTGATTCACTTTAGTGAAGCTATTACGCGTTTACTCCACACTGCTTCATAAATTGGATAGTGTTGATATAGCTTCGTTAATATTGTTAAGCATGTAATAGGGGACTCATATACTTGCCAGCAATTTAGACCTGGACACGAACGGATCGGTTACTGTTTGAAGATAACAGTTGAATAACTATTACTGTTAATGCACTAATGCAGTACGGTAAAACACAGTGACTTGTTGACTGATGTAGGCATGGACCACACAAGGATCCACTTATCAACTTGAGTTTGAGTCAGAGACTCGGAATTCGTATGGCCCTGTCTTCAGTAGGTCAGCAGAAGTTTGTAGAAAAGATACATCTTCCCACACCCCAGCCTCTTTTCATAATGAAAGGAGTAAATCAGGGAAAGAAGTTGAACCGTTCCGGTTCTGAGACCTCACACATCGACCCGAAACCTTTTCAAAGGCCACATCGGGGCCTAATTCCTTTGTAATATACTTACGTATTGACCCTGAATCATTCAAATATATAAAGAAGTTAAAGAAGGAGACTCGGCACAATGAGAGAAGGAAAGAGGATTACCTGGGAAATGAAGCAATAACAGTCTTCAAGCTACTTTTTGTACTTAATGTTCTTGTTGTACTTAGAGTTCTTCTTTTGCTGGTAGGCTGCTGGCCTGCTATTAGTGCTGGAAGCTATATCTGGCTTCAATATGTGGGTCTCACTGGCTATATTATATTAATTTCTGCTGTGTTTCTTTTTTATTTTTTATGTTTTAAAATTAACATGCTGTCCTTAAAGATTCTGATTTCTCATTCATCCCACATAATATATGTTATTTAGCTTCCTTTTGGGTTTCAATGTCTCCTTTTGGATGGATACCTTTCTTTTTATCTTTCGAGATTGGGAAGCGATTTGTAGGTTGTGGAAATCTTTGTATCTTTCAAGTGGATTTTCTTGTCTTCCTATAGCTTTGCCTTGTTTTCTAATAAAATCTGACTTTCTTGCTGATAATAAAAAATAACAAAAGGATTGTTCTCACAACATTAAGCTCAAAATATTTATGGCATTGTAAGAATGTACGTATCACAATTATCTTGCTTAGTCAAGCAGGGGTACGGGAAAATTTAACACCATCTTCTAAAACACTTATGTATGGGACATATAAGATGATTCGTCCTAAGTACGTAGAAGATTACATGATTTCCAATGTACTCCTTTGCATTTCTTTAGTTCATTGAGGTTAGCGCATGTACTGGTTCACGTTTGTTTTGTATCTCTTTAGGTGCTAGATTACTCATGGCAGTTACCAGGATCTAGGACCTCACAACCGGGTCAGCAACTCTCTTCTTCACTCCCGTTTCAACAGAGACACAAAGGTCTTCTCAGTGACAGACATAAAACATCTCCTAGTTCAGGCACTTACTCAAAACCACTTTTACCTCCTGGGAAATCTTCAAATGCTTCATCAAGTGACATGCTTAATCCTCAAAAGGTACATGTGTTGATTCCTCAAAACGCACTGTTTTATTTCTATTATTTATCTTATCCTTTGCTGATTGTTTACTAATGGTGTCCTCGCAGAAAGAAAGTGGTGTTTCAACAGCTGTTACATCTTCTGCTTTTGTCCATTCTTCCAAGACAGTAACTTCAACTTGTAAGTTAACTTTATTTTTGTCAGCATAAATTCCTTGCATTCTGCTTGTTGAATTGTTACAGTTTCACTATGAAATTTCTTATTTTTCTTTCTATTACTGATTATTTTCCATGCCCCGATTCCGTAGGCACAATTAGAAAAAATTTACATACTATGGGGTTTGGTTCCGCATTGAACATTGAAACGCTTGTTGCAGCAGCTGAGAGAAGGGATACTTCCACAGAGGTATTTCTTCTCTATCCACCTATTCTTTGTCCGGTTTTGACAAATTCTTTTCATCCGCTAACAATTTGTTGGGTGGTTATTGCATCTTAAAATAGCTCACTTTATTTGTGTTTGTTATGATGTCATCTAACATAACATGTATTTACCTTCTATGAGCAGTATCCCACATCAAGTACTCAGGACAAGATACTATTTATGATTAATAATCTATCGACCTCAAATATTGAAGCTAAAGCAAAGGAATTTACTGAGCTTCTTAGTGAACAGCATTATCCTTGGTTTGCACAGTACATGGTGATGAAAAGGTTAGAAATTAGAAATCCGTTGGAGGCTTCTAAATCACATTCCATTACAACTTGTTATTTCGTTTTAACGAAAAATTTGTTGCTTGATGTGATGTCCGAAATGAACTACTTATCAGAGCAAGCATTGAGCCCAACTTCCATGACTTGTATATGAAGTTTCTGGACAAAGTTAACTCAAAAGCATTGAATCAGGAGATTATTAAAGCAGCCTATGAGAATTGCAAGGTTGCGATGCTGAACCTACTCTCCTAATCCCGTTGTTTTGATTGAGAATAATTGCTAATAGCACCAAATTTACAGGTTCTTTTGAGATCAGAATTAATAAAATCAAGTTCAGAAGAACGTTCCTTGCTGAAAAATTTGGGTAGTTGGCTAGGGAAGTTCACCATTGGAAGAAATCAAGTACTCAGGGCCCGAGAAATAGATCCCAAATCTCTGATAATAGAGGTAATTGTTATGCTTATCTTTGCGGGATGTTGACTGAGCATAATGTGGCTTCTGAATGCACATTATGGGCGCCTTCTTAACTGGGAGTTCCACCAGCTTTTGATTATTTTATGGTTTGTTGAATGGTTTCTCATGCAGGCATATGAGAAGGGACTTATGATTGCTGTAATTCCATTTACCTCAAAGGTACAATTTGCCAAGTCATATATGTTCTGGAGTTTGAAGGATCCGCTTACTTATGAATTATGATATATAACCAAGTCACACTTGCTGCAGATTTTGGAGCCATGCCAAAATAGCATTGCCTATCGTCCTCCTAATCCTTGGACTATGGCAATTCTTGGTTTACTTGCTGAGATTTACATGTTACCGAATCTCAAAATGAATCTTAAGTTTGATATTGAGGTACGGAAAACTTGTGCTCCTTGATTCTTTACCGCGTGGTAGCTGAATAGTGATATTCTCATGTTTTGTATTTCTTCCCCACTGTTTTCGTATCTTAGGTTCTCTTTAAGAATCTTGGAGTGGATATCAAAGATGTAAAACCAACGTCTCTACTCAAGGATCGAGTTTGGGAAGTGCAAGGCAACACGGATTTTTCTAAGAATGATATGGGGGCATCACAGCCGCTATTGATCACTGAAACCAACACTGGAATTGTCTCTACATTTAATGCACTTGACATACAACCTGAAATACTCAGTTCAACTCAGACCGGTGCCCATTTAAATCTCTTGTCACAGGTTTGTGATGGTCTATTCTACCATACTTATCTATCATCAGTTGGTCCCATTTTATTGTTTTGATGTTTTGATTTGATCTTCTCTTCAGTATACTGGGAATCTCTATTTTGCATCTGGTCCATCAATGGGGGATGAAGAGATGGCAACCTTAAGCCTCTCTGACCCGCTTCCTTCTGGACAGGGGTTTCCTCAAGTACCTTCATCTCAGTCCCAATATTCTGTTGGTCAGGTTTGGCTCCCTCCTATTTACTCTTCAGCTTCTTAAACACATTATTGATTACTCTGATCTAGCATTTACTTACCTTCTATGGTGGCAGCTTTCTTCACCTATCCATGATATTGGAAGTCATATTATCTTCAACCAAAACCTCAGTGCTTTGGGCTTGGAATATTTTCAAAGGTTTGGAGTTATCTTTCCCTGTCTAAGTTACGTAACCATCATTCCTTCTTTGGATTTGTCACCAATTTGGTACTTGTTATGTCAGAAACGTTTCCCTTGCCATTAAGAGGGCTATAGAGGAGGCAATGGATCATGTTGTCCAGCGAAGTGTAACCATAGCTACTCAGACAACGAAGGACCTTGTCTTAAAGGTTTGTATCTCCTTCATTTTTACTGGTTAACATTCTTCACCATCGAGCTACAACATTTGTTATTCCATTTGACATCTTAGGACTACGCTATGGAGTCTGATGACACCCCTATATATAATGCTGCACACTTGATGGTAGCAAGTCTAGCAGGAAGTTTGGCACATATCACATGCAAGGTTTTTTACGCCATCCTAATTTTTTGTCACTTTGTTTGTGACTATTATTTTCTTGCCTCTTTTCTCAATATTTTATTGTTTTACTGTTTGAAGTATTATTTCTTTAAACCAGCAAAATATATTGTTATTTTCCTCTAAATAAGACCATATTTGGTTTTATTCTTACTAGCAGGAATCTCTTCGTGTCTCCATCTTGAGTCAACTTAGGAACTCGTTGCAGGCCTCCAACATCTCCAGTGAACTTCAAGAGCAAGCTGTTGCTATCATATTGAATGATAACCTTGACCTTTGTTGTGCAGTCATCAAGCATGCTACGACGGACAAAGTATGTTTCCATGCCCCAATTGTTAAGTTTCCAGTACTCCCCAAAACTTAAATGTTAGGAAATGGGCCCAACAATATATATCAAGCTATCTAACACCCTCTCTCACTTGCAACCCTGTCTTGCACGTGGATATGCAAATTTTCACAGATTAAGAAAAACAGAATACGAAGGGGAGAAACATAATGCAAACGGATAACAAATGCAAACAGAGAGACTTGAATCAGGATAACTGCTACAATATAAGATATAGAAAAGATTGGAAGACCACAATCATACTAAAACAAACAGATTCATTATGGGAACAAATAAAATGGAAGACCTCATTAGACGAGTTATTATTATTATTATTTTTTTTAAATCAGGATAACTAGATGTGTATTAAGCAAAAAGCGCCAAAAGGGGGGCGCAACCTCTTATCAAAATATAAGTTCAGTCTCAAAGTCTAAACACCAAGTTTCAGCTCACATTTGAAATGAACAAGAAAAGAGGATAATTGTGTAAACATCATGCTTTCCAATAGTAATAACTATGAATGTATTAGACTCCATTTCAGAATCAGCTCTGCTGGCATAGACCCTTGAAAAATCTGCCTATTCCTTGTTTTCTACAAGTAGCACATGATGCATTATGGAACTATCCAGGCACGTTTCTTCCTCTTTCATTTGCAAACCATTCCCCCAACATCCCAATAATGTCAAATTAAAGTAAGAATGACCCAACAATTCCCAGAAATGTAAAATCGCAAGTCTCAAAGATCTCAAGACAATGCACAGTTGAAGAAGTTTGATGACCACCCTCTTCAACACTTTGCAGCATGTACGACCTTTTCTAGATGATCTATATATAGCCCCTCTTCCTCAAATAATTATTTATGGGAAACGATTCGATAGTGTTTGCGCATGCAAATAGCACCACCTTAGAAGTAGTGCCCAACTTCTGAATGCTCTTCCAAGGAATGGATCTCCATGTCCTTCCAGTTAGAATAGAATGGAAGGATCTGACTGAAAATGCTCCACTCCGATGACTCCATCTCAATTTATTAGGTCTGGAAGACCAGGTGTCAAAAATCGCAGGATTGAAGCACAACATCCAGCTCCGAATGCTACAGCTGTCTAACAAGGCTCGCAAACCAGACTATGACCATAATCCTGATATAATCCGCTGCAAAAGGCCCAAAACATTCTTATCAAAAGCAACGGGAAACAACTCTGGAAAAGTTTATCACAGAGGCACATCCCTACACTTTATATCACGTGGAAACAAATCTGACATGTTTGCTAAACTCTTACCGCCATTGACTAATAACTCTCCAAACATCCACCCCTTGTGGATCCCTGCCTTACTTAGAAGTCCGTCCCCTACCACTCTCCTCTGCAAGTCTCCAAATCTATTTACCCAGTCAAAAGTTTGGTTGAACTGGCAAAAACCGCCTAAAAATGCCTAATCTTTCCACTGCTAATGGATTGCACTCATGCTCAAATTACGAAGGAACTTCATGCCGGGTGGGACATAACACATTTGATTAGATTTTTGATGCAGTGATATACTGCTACAATATAAAATATAGAAAAGATTGTCCAGGATGCTATTATCCGGAACTTTATTTTTTTTGCAATGCTGAGATTCATTTAGGCCTACTTTTTAACATAGTGTAGCCAGTTTGAAATTGGCCTTTTTTTGTTCGGGTATCATGGGGATTGGACCTCTAATCCCCTATACAAGGCTAAACAACAAAAAACCTTATGTACTAAAAAGACAAGAACAGCCAACACACGAAAAGGCCAAAGCTAAACCTACGCAAGGAATACACAAAATTCTCAATTTAATCCAATCTGGGTGTAACTATCCCCTTATATCAGCAACATACAAGAAGGCAGTTAGAAATTGCCCTCAACTGTTTTCTAATGATGCACAATGAATTATTTTTCAGGCATGCAAAACCATCGACAGTGAAATCACTCAACATCTTTTGTTGAGAAGGAAGCATAGAGAAGTTGTTGGTCAGTCGTATTATAATGCAAGTGTGTATACACAAGGTCCTATGAGTGTAATGCCAGAGGTCCTCCGCCCGAGACCTGGTCACTTCTCTCATTCCCAACAGCGAGTTTATGAGGTAGCTTTTCTTAACTTTTTCATGGATAGTTCTGTGGGCTGCTTGAAACTGTGAGTTATATTTTACTGTTGCTTTATTCTCTCTGGTTGCATAGGAGTTCGTTCGGTTTCCCTGGCAAAATCTGTCTGGTCAGAGTACAATTGCAGAACCTGCTGCTGTTCCAGTTTTATCTACTGATTCGTTTGGCGCTGGTGTGTCTAGTACTTATGTTTCATCCGCTGGAAAGCTTAGCCTAGGACTCTCTTCATCTGGAATGGGGAGTTTGGGGTCAAGTTCTGCTGCTCAGCCTGGAGATCTCATTTCTGAAGAAGTGGACCCTCGTTCCGCCGGGCTTCCTGGGTGAGTTGTTTCCTTTTCTTACATAGTACAGTACAGATCCCTTTTTATTTTCTTATCCATTTTTTGTTCTTCTCACAGTGGCTCCTCTGCTCACAATGTTGCAACTGATGGTACTATTCCGAGTCATGTTGAAGTTAGTAATGCTGCTTTAAATTCTTCACCAGCTACTGTACTTGAACCGCGTGTTTCAGACACCTCTAATGCTATAAAAGTTAGTAGATTTATGTTGTTTGTGTTTCTATTGTTATTTATCTATTTCTTTTGGGTTTTGCTCGTATACGTATAGGCGCATTACTGTATGTCTATGTTGAAGTATCTTTGTTATATTGATATGCATGTCAATTATTTGGTGCCAGAAATCGGGTGGAACTCGTCCACTGTTTCTTGCAGCTTCTGCTGCGGAGCATATGGCTGGTGGAATTTCAGAATCCTTATTAACCACTGGAGATGCTTTAGAGAAGTATGAACTTGTTGCACAGAAGGTAATGATGCTGCCCTTGGGTATTGCTTCCATATGAATTTACAAACCTTTCCCCATTTCCACCTAACAACATGTGTTCGTGCATGTGCGCTCTTGCTCATATAATTATACTGAAAGGAAAAAGAAAAGAAATAAGGCCCTGCCAGTTGAAATAATTAAGAAAACAACTCATATACTATTCGCATTACACGTAAAACTTATAGAAACGAGTAGCTTATGTTATTCTGTTTATATCCAGTTGGTGATATGGGATCATGAATAATACAATTATTTAGACATTATATATACTCCCTCCGTCCCAATTTCTTGGTCCTTCTTTCCATTTTGGGATGTCCCAAAATGTTTGTCCCACTTCTAAAAATATCCATCAAAATTGGGTCACTTTCCAATTTTACCCTTAAAAAGTACTTTTCCCATCTTAATTGGCTAGTCTATTATCTTTTATTTTATAACGGTTTTTATGATTTTGAAAATTTTGTATAATAAAACTAATTGATATCTATCAAACAAGATCCATATTGAATATGTTTTGACTTTCTTATAATAAATTAGCCTCACAAATTTGATCACAGTAATATTGACTGGATTTAGGGGCAAAATAGAAAAGTCAATACAAAGTTTTCACACCCCTTAAAAACCCATTTCTCCAAAAGGGGCCAAGAAATTGGGACGGAGGGAGTATATTGTACAGCATCATTTCTCTTTTCTGTTTATTCCTTGCTTCTTTATTTCTTTCCAACATGTTTGCTTTCCTAGAATATATCTTCTTTTTACATTTTGGTACTTTGAATTTTAACATCTTTTCAATGTTCTATCTCTTGCTCCTAGTCTCTTCCTTCCTTCCTTTCCCTTTTAACTTATATTTCATGTTAAAATTGTCTAATCATTTGGAGGTCTTTGCAGGTGGAAATACTAGTAACTGAAAACAGTGGGGAGACAGAAATTCAGGTAGTAATTGTTCTTTCCTGCCATTTACTTAGCGTTACATGTAAAGTGAACTTGCAGCTGCTTTGCCAAGATTTTTCAGGAGGGACCTTGATGTCTTTTTAGCCTTTTTTATGTCATATTTGAAGCCATTATAATTATGTTTGGAGGTGAACATCAGGAACATTACTTGATTTGGATTCACATTTTCTGCAGGGAGTAATTGCCCAAGTACCTGAAATCATACTGAGATGTATAAGCCGAGATGAAGCTGCACTGGTAGTGGCACAAAAGGTTTGTTGCATCATGTTGAATTTTTCATGTGAGGGTGTTTTCTTGCCTAATTTTGCTCTATATTGTTGCAACAGGTTTTTAAGAGTTTGTACGAGAATGCTTCAAACAGTAAACACGTTAAGGCTCATATCAAAATACTGGCTGCTATTCGAGACGCATGCAAGCTAGTTGTTAAGGAGCTCACTAGCTGGGTATGTTGTTTTAGACTTTATTATACAGAGGAGATGTTTATTGTTCATATTGCAAATAATATTTATTTATTTATTGGCTTTGGTTGAACTGTTGTGCAGTCATTAAAAGCCTCGTTCTGGTTATTATTATTGTTGGAATAACAATAACAATACCCATGTAATCCCCAATCCATGGGATAAAAATAAATAAATAAATAAATCAGAGCCGGAAGGCATAAGAGAGAGAAGGCCTAGAGACCCAATTCATTGTCTACGCTCATTACCTTGCTTCTTTCATTCAAAATCCAGAGCATTAGTAATGCACACGATATTTTGTGGCTGGAATGACTATTTATATTACTTGTATTGTGTATCTGATAGTTATTAACTTATAAGTAGGTGCTAACATTTCCAACGTATTGGCTAGTTTCGTTATACTCTTCTTCTACAAGCACTAATCTGTCTTGGCCTTTGCTTACAAAAAGTATAGATGAGATATTTTCTTTTCTTTTTGGTTTCCTTGAATCATATAGCACATAACCATTTGTGTTAAGTATATAGCGGCTGGGATTGTTGGAAGAACATTGTAGGAAAAAACAAATAAATTTCCGTAGCTGTGGGTTTACTGTAGGTGGAATACAAAGCCCTTATCTCTTTGGCCTGGGCATGAGTGGATGAATGGACAAGGTTTGGATGAGCCAGGGTTTTCTACTGTGTTTTACTTGCTAAAGATGTGAATCTTCGTAGATCTATAAATGTATGTGAAGGCAATCATTATTCATTCTCCGCTTCGTGATCACATCCCACATTGGGCCTCAGAAAAAGACAAATGGGTAATACAAACAGATTGAATGCCATTATAGAAAAACTAGGCCGGCCAATTTTTTTTAAACAGTAAAGCTATAGAAACAGGGCAATGAAATTGGTGTCCAAGTTTGATAGCACATGGTGCACAATTTTGCTAACTACATTGGTCATTCATTGACAAGCGAGAGTTTGATGATTATAAGCAATTAGAACTAAAGCCAGAGGCAAGATTGATGATCATGAGAATCTTACTGAACATTTTGATTTCTGCTTCTGGTGTCTTTTAGCATCTGGCATCTTTTAAGATCTCATCTATTCTCTGTTCAAGTTGTCGATGCATCTTTCTATCTCCTTTTCTTCAATTTATCAGATTATTGGCTTTGGTCCATTTCGATTTTGTCGCTCACTATTTGCCTTTGTAATTCCTGTATAGGTGATCTATTCAGATGAGAACAGGAAGTTTAATACAGCCATTACTGTTGGCCTTATTCGCGAGGACTTGCTGAACCTTGCAGAATACAACATGCACATGGCAAAGCTTATTGATGCTGGGAGGAATAGTACGTATTAGGAGCATGAATTTTTTTGAGTATGGCTTTAGTCATTTTGATGTTTTCGGAAGCGTATTTCTATTATATCGAACACTCGAAGATAAATACAAAGGTAGGGAGTGAACGATACGTGATAGTCTTCTTGTTATTGTCTCTCTTCTTTTTCTTCTTGTACTTCTTGAATCTCCCAGTATATTTAACATAGTATGCAACTGGGCTTTTGGAGCCTTTTGGACAAGACTCTATTTCATACTAGATGATTCAGAACCTTTGTCTGTAGCTGCACTTAGTTTCGTTGTGATCCCTATGTTCTTGGATCCCCTATTTACCTATGCGCGTGGAAGTGAGGGTTGCATGGGAAAGGAAGTGTTAGAGTTTGTCCTTCACTGGTAAAAGAACACTAACCCTTGTGACCTATCCCTCATTGGCACTTCGTCGTGGATTTGAAGGGTCGTGGGTCAGATGCTTCAAAATACTTAGATAGTTATTTTGTGATGAAATGTTTGTCACAGCTTACTAGTTGCTATGTGTAGCAGAAACTGCTACAGAATTTGCTATTTCTCTTCTCCGGATTTTGTTGGTTGAGGACTTGAGGGTGGTTGTATACGAACTTCCCAATTTGGTTGATGTTTTGGCAAAGGTACAATATTCTCTGTCTTGTATCATGTAGAATGTAGTCCTGATGTTTAGGGTTATGGGTTGATAGCTTTTGCCGTATTGCAGCTTGCGACTAAAGCTGGGTCTTCTGACTCTCTACAACTGTTGATCGAGATTGCAAAAAATCCTGCTGCTAATGCAGCATCTCTTTATGGATTTTCTGTTGGCAACAATGACAAGGCCAATGAATGCATAGACAAGAAGGTAGATGAAGATTGTGCTATTATCTCAAAAATATATTCTCACTTCCCTTGCTTGACTGAATGTTTTTGATCATCTAGAAGATATAAACTTATTTTGTTGGTGAAACAGGGTTCAGGCAATGCTATTCCAGCTATAGAAGAATTGATCGTTGCCGATCCTGGGAAATCGGACATTTCCAACTTTAATGATCAGGTTTTGCTGAATGCTAATAAGAAAACATTTGTATGAGATTGATTACCGGCTTCAAAAAGGACTTGATAAGCAGATATGTGGATTTTCTAATATCGCCTTCATTTGCGTGTAGATGCCACTTAGTTTTGTTTTCATTATGTTTTGGGGGTGTTCTGGATAATATTTTATTTTATATTTGTAAATCTCTCTCTCTCTCTCTCTCTCCAGGAGCAAAATCTCTCCATGCTATCGCAGTCAATGATGAGCATGAGAGGTTGGATCTTTTAGCATGTTAAGTTTGCTCTGGACCTAAGTTGCCTGAGTTTTGAGATAGTTGTTTCAATTATTTAGCTCTCTCTCATGGCAACTTTTTCTGTGCACGTTCCAAGCTTCACTTTTTGGGGTCTGATTCTGATACACTATATCAGCTCTCCTCTCTATCTTCTTTTGCTTCGTTGATCCCTTCCCCTTGGAGTTAGGAGCAGCGCCAATGACTATCAACCTAAGTATTCATATTCCTTCTTAATTTTAGGTGCCTTTTATGTCTTGGTTTGGGACTTTATTTCTGCAGATCCCCAATTGATATGAAATGAAAACATGATATTCTCAAATACAGTTGCTAAATTAAATTTTCAGTGTGTTTTAAACATAGGAAGGGCTAAAATCTACTTCCAATTTGATTTTTTGCATGTTTATATACTTCTTAAAGAAGAAGGTATCTCAAGTTCAACTTTCCCCTAGCTTAACGGGAAAACTTGAGTGTATAGGTGATTGTTTTCATCCATAGACATCCCAACCCAGAAACTAGGCCAGGTACACTCTAGTCTAAACCAGACCTCTCCTCAAATTCTCCGTAATGGAACAAGTAGAGAGTGGGTGTTTTTATCAATTACTATATGTTAAGCCATGTGGTTATTTATCTTTTATTTGGAGTCAAATTATGCAAAAATATTGTTTTTCTACTCGGTTTTCTTCTTATCTTTATCTTTCCTATGAACGTTTTGTTGTGGGAATGCATTGTAGGTTTCTGAGCTGTTTGCCGAATGGTACAGTATAAGTGAAAGCCATGGTCCAAATGATGCAGCTTGTTCTCGCTTTCTCTCACAATTGCAGCAAAAGGGTTATCTTGATGGAGATGATATGTCCGATCGATTCTTCAGTCATCTCATGGTAATATTTTCTCTTGCAGATTTACTTTTGTTTTCTTATAGAAATGTATGTTTCTCCGTCAACAGCATCATTACCATCACTAACAAGACGTATTGGTTTCAGCAACTTTCTGTGACACATTGTCTCTCAACTAAGGGGATTAGTTCCATGTCCTCGTCATTTTATCCACCTCAAAGATCAGAGGACCTATCATATCTTGCCATTGATGTGTTTGCAAAGCTCGTTGTTTTGGTTTTGAAGGTAATCATAATTTTTGATACTCTTCCTCCCTTCGTGCTACTGATATTAGCATATTTTGTGTAGCATGATTGTATTCTACATCTAAAGTATGTGTTCTTTCTTTTTAGTGCGCCGTGGGAGGGCATGGACCAAATAAACTTATACTTTGGCCAAAGGTCTGAGCAACTGTATTTGGTCTTTTTCTTTTTCTTCTTTCCCATGACATCAGTTGAATGTTTACATGTTATGAGTTTATCAGATATTATCAGTAACTGTGAGAGTCCTTCAAAGAGATGCTGAAGAGAACAGAGCATCTTTCAATCCGAGGCCATATTTCAGGTTGTTCATTTGCTGGATTTTGGATCTTCTGGCCCCTGATACCATCCTGGAGGGTTCTAACCTTCAGGTATGAACCATATTTTCTTCATTCATTGCATTTCTGATTCTGCATAACTAATGCAACTGAATGTTTTCCAGGTTTTAATTGCTTTTGCAAATGCTTTCCACGTATTACAGCCTCTTAAAGTTCCTGCGTTCAGGTCAGCATTCTGAACACGTGAATATGCTGTACCCTCCTCTCTCTCTTTTTTCCCCTTTTTGCAAGCTTTTTTTTAAAATTCATTTGACGCTCTCTACGAATGTAATTCATTTCAGACCAATGTTGTTTTCTTTTATATGTTGAGTGAATAATGTAGGTAGGAATTTCTGAACGTTCATGTTTAGAGCATTGTCATTGACTCATTGCAAAGGTGTGAGTGTAGAATCTCGCCTAGTAGTTGAAAGAATAATGAGACTAAATGCTTGTTTTGGAAATTTTAGTTCCTGCGAAGGTTTTTCAGTTTATGTTTTTCACCTCTATGGTATCACCAGGCAAGGATCCTATCATGTATTTAAATTTCTAGGACCTGACTGAAAATATCCATAATCATGTCATGTGGATATGCCTCTTAAACATTTTGGCATTGAAAGTAGAAAGTGTGCTTTTATTCGCTCTGAAACTTTCCTGAAACACGAGTTATTTTTGTACCTCTGCTGTGTTTCGTAATGGTCTGATTTTGGCCTTGCAAGTAGGAATTGTCATATTTTTTTCGTAGTCAACCTCCTTACGGTAATTTAGGGAACTTACATATGTTTTCACTTTGTAGTTTAATCAGCTTGTAGAATTCTCCAATTATGAGATGGTCTTTCATGAAGGCAATTTTGACTGTTTTGAATTAGTTGACTGTGCAAGATTTTGCCTTGGTCAGTCTTACCTTTTCATCAAATGAGTTGAGAACACTTGGAAGTATTCTGGAGCCTTGTGTTATTTGCTCATGCTTTTTGTTTCATTAATTTCCCCTTTAGAATCATCTGGAACAAAATACCCTTTTCTAAATTTAGAGTGGGAACTATGTAACTGTATGTATTAAGAAATATACGAATGTGGAACATATAGTGTCCTGAATCAAATTTGTTGCAATTGGTGGCACGTCACTTGGCCCTTTTGCGATGCTACCAAATTGTCTGCCTCCCTGATTCTTCCCTCGTAAGGTTTTGTCAGATCCTGATTACCATGTGGTGAGTCTGGTGACTGCTCCTAAGGATAGAAATTTAATCAATTCAAAAACATCATTGTATTGCATATTATTTCACTCCTCGTTCTTTGATAATACGTCAGTTCTTTGAATTTTGATTATATCCACTGATGACTTGGCGATGCTTATTGCAGCTTTGCCTGGCTTGAGCTCGTAAGTCACAGGAGTTTTATGCCTAAAATGCTCACTGTCAACCCTCGGAAAGGTTGGCCTCTTTTTCAACGCTTGGTGGTAGACCTGCTCAAGTTCATGGAGCCACATTTGCAGAATGCTAAACTGGAAAAAGCGGTTGGCTTCTTCCCAAATTCTTCTCCTGGGAGTAGATTTTTGGACATATCCGTAAGGAGAAATGCTGCTTGCTCACTGTTAATCTATTTATGTGTGCAGATTCAGTTTCTATACAAAGGCACTCTGAGGGTGTTGCTTCTACTGCTTCATGATTTTCCAGAGTTCCTCTGTGACTATCATCTCAGCTTCTGTGATGTGATCCCTTCCAGTTGTATCCAGATGAGAAATGTCATCCTTAGTGCATTTCCAAGCAATATGAGGATCCCTGATCCTTATACTCCTAACTTAAAGGTTCTTGGCGGGTTGAATTGTCTTTTCCCCTTGTTATCAGCATCAAGGTCGTGATTAATTAACACTCTTCATTTTCCTCATCTTTTGCAGATTGATTTGCTTCCAGAAATGAAAGAGCTCCCACGTGGTTTATCAGAAGTTGAAGCTGCACTGACAGAAAAGCAGATGAAGTCAGATATAGATGAGTATCTCAAGGTACATTGGAGTTTCACCATGTGGCTGTTTGTTTTCCTCTGTTGCATTTGTTGTAACGTTACGATTCTCTGCAGACAAGGCATCACGGATCATTCTTGTCAGAACTGATGCAGAGATTCCTTCTGACAGAAAATGAAGCAGCACAAGCGGGGACCCGGTACAATGTCCCCCTGATGAACTTATTTGTTCTCTATGCTGGGATACAGGTAATGCTTTCTGTTTGCCTTGTATTTTGTACTAGTTTTCTATGCTGAACTAGATGTACGTAAGTTTATAAAATATCCATCTGGAGCATGAATTTGGAATTCCCATCGTTTCAAGATCGATTTACAGTTCAAAATTTACCAAAATGGTATAGGTCTAGAGAAACAATTGTGTTTCTTGACGTCTGGATAGGGAATTGAGTACTTTCATATTGCGTATCATTTCTGCTCTAATAGCTCTACCGCGAAAAGAGTGATCTGCTTAGTAATGTCTTTTTTCCTGCTGCAAAATAGAACTCTTTCACTGAAAGGTCTCATTATTAAATTTACAGACTGTCCAACTAGTACAAGCAAATTCTCCACGTCCTCTTGCACAACTGCCGGGCCATACTGTTTTGCGAGAATACTTGAGGGGTCCCGCTTTTGAAATTTTCCAAATGCTGATTGTGAGCCTTGACGCTGAAGGGCATTACCTTTTCCTTAATTCAGCCGCCAATCAGCTACGCTACCCAAACAATCTTACACATTTCTTTTACATGGTTCTTCTTGAATTGTTTGCGGAAGCTAACCAGGTTAGTCTCTCTCTCGCTTATGTTTTGTTGATTTGTAGTAGATTCTTCCAGCTCTGTATTGGACATAAACTACAGTTGTAAATCTCAAGGGGATTTGTTTGGTGTTTTGTGCAACCACAAAAATTCTGAAATTCCTATTCTCCCACAATCTTTGTTGAAATTCGGAGAATCGAATTACAAATATTGGAGGGTTCTTGATCATTGAGAGTTGTTTAGAAATCATTACATAAAACCGAAGCAATCATACCATTGCAGTGTTTGGTGCAGTACATTTTGTAACTGCATCTTGGTTTCGCTTACTCTTATGATTTTACACGAAGTTGGGAAAAACGTGATCTGATCACTGCTTTGCAACTCCTTGTTCGACAGGACATTGTCCGGGATCATATAACCAGAGTTTTGTTCGAACGCCTGCTTGTACACAAACCTCATCCTTGGGGCCTTGTTGTCACTTTCATGGAGCTCATCACGGTAAATCAAACCACCTTTGATTTCACCAACGGCCCCCTGCCCCCACCTAGCTGTTTTTGTCTGCTCATATGTGCTCATACCATCCGGGTTTGTTTTTCTGTCTCGCAGAATCCCAAATACAACTTCTGGAGTTTGTCTTCCATAAGGTGTGCACCAGAGATTGAGAAACTTTTCAAATCGGTGTCAAGATCGTGCGGCGTGCCTAAGTCCGTGGATGAATCTGCAGTATCTAGTGGAATTCCAGATAATAATGTGCACTAAGTAGGGAAATTAGATCTCTGGTTGTGCAGTTTTATCCTAAGGATCTTATTGTCCTGACAAGCATCACATTCTTACAGCTACCATATTAGTATGTGTTCGTAGTAATTCTCTCTCTCTCTCTCTCTCTCTCTCTCTCTCTCTCTCTCTCTCTCTCTCTCTCTCTCTCTCTTACAGCCACGAAATCGTTGTTGCATTTTCAATAATCAACTGCGAGATCTTGGAGGTGAAAGAGAATTGCAACGAAAAATATTGAAAAGTGAAATTTTGGTAAAGTGAATTGAGCAACTTGAGCTATGGAGTCAAATCCCCTGTGGAGACTCTAACAAGATTTTTCGGCATGGAAGCTCTCTATTTTGTTATCAAATGTAATGTCAGATTCAACGTGGATTTTGGCAATCAGCAACTCACGTCAGATTTGATAGCAATGGTCGAATGCTTTGTTGGTAATGAAAAGTGAAGACCTAGCAACCATTGGAAGATTATTACAGTATTGTTTTGTTTGCTTATAAAATTGATCTTGAGTAGTACTAATTCTTTTTTCTATTTCACACCATCGATTGACAATAGTCTCTGTTTTCTTTTTCTTTTTTCCTACACAACGATCTCAATGTTAGAGAAACACTGTAGATTGATCAACATTTTTTAACTGACTAGAACTTTCTCCGTGTTCCATTGTTTTTCGTTGCGGCAAATTGAATCCATTTTGTTATGTAGGCGGAGGTTGTGGTCATCCCCCAACCCAACATATATAGGATGAGGACGGGTCAGTTCGGATTCGGGTCATTTTTTATCGGGTCATAAAAAACTACACCCGAAACCGAACCAAATCTGTCTTGAAACCCATTGGGTCAGGTTAGCGGTTCGGGTCAGTTGAGTAAGTCGAGTTGGGCTATTTCTGGAATGGGCTTCTTTTACTGGGCTTTCCAAATATTTCAATTGGGCCAATGCTATATTTTTTTAATGTTTGAGCCCATTATTTTTTTACTAGGCTTTTCAAATATTTCAATTTGGCTAATGCTATATTGTTTTAATGTTTGAGCCTATTATTTTTTACTGGGCTTTCCAAAAAAATCATGCCCAACAAAACATTACATCCCACATTACATTTACATCCAACCCAATTGAAGATCCAACATTCCATTAAAATAAGGTAAACAAGTTATTTTTCACAAGGTAAATTCAACAAAATGAATCACATAATCATAAAATTCAATGTATACCAAACTTGGACATGAATGCACGGAATCAAGATTGTAATGCATTATTTCCCACCAAAACACTATGAATTTTATGAACCCATGATTCAAACACCATGTATAGCAATATCAGAAAACTTCTTAGGAAACATATGAACATTAAGAGACTAGTCAATGCAACATCTCAAGCAACTGGATAGTAAAGATCCCAACAGCCAATGCCCCAGGGAGCAAGGACGGATCTAGAGATCCAACTCAGTGGGGGCATTTTATTAATTGTAATCGCGCAATGTTTTTCCTAGTCAACGATTTTGTTAGGGACAAGAAATCGTATAAGATTAATTCTAAACCTAATATTAGACAAAAAAATTATTGAAGGCTAGGGACCATTGTAAAAGATCTCTAAAATTAAAAAAATATCTAAATTAAACAATTTTTTCATCATTTAGTATCATTTTCTTTAAAAAAAAAAGGAGAAAATTAAAATTCAGGAAAAAAATGTTAGGGGAATTATTATTCCCATTATAGGTTCAAAATATATAATAAAACTACCAAATTGTTTAACAATGAATGTTGTTGGTCTAGTGGCAAGAGGGAAGGTATTGGTTTTGGAACCAAAGGACTAGGGTTCAAACCTTGACAATATTTAATAAACTTCCAATTTTGTGGCTTAAAAAAGAAAAGGCAAGGCTCGAACCCACGACCTCCGTCTTAGAGTCGATGCACCTTACCACCAGGCAACACACGTGTTCAGTTAACAAAGTTCGACAGAAATAATATATATACGAAACTTATTTCCCAAAATTAATTTGAAATTTTGTGGCTTAAAAAGGAAGAGGTAAGGCTTGAACACGAGACCACTGACTAAGAGTTGGTGCGCCTTACCACCAGGCAACACGCGTGTTCTGCTACTAGAATGCGACAACAATAATATATATACGAAACTTATTTCCAAAAATTAATTTTTTTTACACTAACAAATATATACGAAACTTATTTCCAAAAATTAATTTTTTTACATGTGCCCATGTGCCCCCCGCATGCCCCTTGATCCGTCCCTGCCAGGGAGCTTAATTTGATACTTTGATCCAACAGCCAATACTTACTACTTAACAGCCAATACTTAGAGTCTTAAGATAGTTTCAACTTTCAAACATTACCATCAATCCTTACCCTAGGTAGTAAGCAGTAAGCCTAAGCAACAACAAAAAAACAAGTAGAGTTAATAGTAACATCACCAATCCCACTTCAAAAATCTTGTGACCTATGACCTCCAAAAGTATACCACCCAAGTATCCACAAAAAATACCCATATACCACAAGTCAACTATCCACAAAAACATCAACTGTAGCCTACACTGTGTGACCTGCAAAAAAAAAAAAAAATGACCAAAAGGTTGTGTGACCTGCAAAAAAAAAAAAAAGGAAGTTCGAGTCAAAATTAAAAAGGCAAGCTAATGTACTGAACTAAGCAACTAACGGAGATGAAAAACAAGAAGTTAGGGGAAAAAAATTAAGGGTACCATAATCATTGATGATGATAACTAATCAACTTGAACCGGAGTTGGAGTTTGAGATTCATTTTCACCCAGTAAAGCTAACAACCAAATCAAATCAAAGTTATCAAAACAGTTGGAAAAACTAATAAGACACCATGCACTTAATCTAAAAAATTGAAATTACCCATGTCATATGATTCATATTCCTCAACGGCATCCATTGACTTGCGAAGAGATATGAGAGCATTGTTTAGAAGCCAATTTTGTTTGCATACGAGCATCTATACCATCTTGGGAGAAAGAGTGTTGCGAAAAGGGTCAAGTATTCGTCCCCCGTGCTAAATGCCAACTCCGATGCAATTGTAGAAACGGGAAACGCCAACACATCTTGTGCCACTTGTGATAAAACTCTATACCTTCCTGAATTGTCCTTCCACCATTGTAGGATCCTTACTATCTCCTTCACAACAATCAACCAAGTATTTATCCAAATCAGTCTTCCTTGAAACTGAAAGTCGCTCTTCCATGTAAGAGTTAAACTGACTGGCTAGGGATAGGAGGGGATCCTCAAAATCATTGTCAACACACATAGCCGAGGCCTCAAGGCCCTCAACCACACTAGGCACTTCCACACTTTTTGAAATTGAATCACGTTTAACATAGTCATCATACAAACGAGTCAAACAAGCTTTCACCGTTGACTCCATTTCATCACCCACAACTTTACCAAATAATTGATTGAAGCTAAAATTCAAAAAATTCCAATTTCCTCCAAGGATCAAGCACCACACCAGCATACAATAACAAGTTGATTTTATCCCCTCCCCGAATACTTTTGTGGATACCTCTCCGCGAAAGGAATTCGATTCAGAGTCGCCACCCGAGTTTTAGCTGATTGTCCCCGAGGAACCAAACTCGAATGACTCGTGCCTCATTTTTGGATAAAGTTTTTAATGCCAGTCCGTCTTCACCATACTATCTTAGGTTCGGGAGCTTGGTTACGAGAGGGGTAGGGTTTTACGGCATCCCCCTCGCCCGGTTCGAAAACCGATCTCTACTAAGTATTTGTGGGATTTATAAGACGTTTATTATTCAACTTTGAGCATATAAAGGGGATGAAGGGATGGAAAACAACTAAACAAGTATTCAAACATAAACTAAATGACAATGGATGCTTGTGCTATGTACAATGCATGCTTATGAAATATGAACATGATACAACAAGATGAATAACAAATAAACTACCATGAAATAAAGGAATAAGGACGGTGAAAACAATGTTAAACAAGGATTAGAAGCAACAATATGAGATACTAGGGAAATGGAGACTATTTTGGAACAAAAACCAGTTTTGCCTTTGGAATGGGTTTGAGCGCTCAAAGGGGTGCTTTGAGCGCTCAAACCTGTCTCTTTGAGGATCTTCTATTTTTGTTCTGGTTTGCTGAAAAATGACCCAAATGTCCTCTGTTTGCTTTCAAAACTCATGTTTCATCATTGATTTGAGGTTAAAACCACCATTTAAGCATTTTTTTCACTTGATTATTGGAATAAACAAATGAGAAATAGAGAGACAGAGAGCCAACAAACTGGTATTGTATCAAAACAACCCCTATAAATCTTCTAGAAGTGATTTGAACAAGATTTGAAGTATGGAAACACAAAATGGCAATGATGCCCATAGACAGGTTTGAGCGCTCAAAGCTGCCTACTTGAGCTGCTATCTTTTTTATTCTGACGAGTGATAAAGTAACCCATAGGCCTTGTTCTTGTTCAAAACTTCATGTTTTGCCACAGTTTTGGATCAAAATCATCATTTAAGTGTAGTTTTGACTTGATTCATGAGATAAGTGGAAGGTAAATGAACTGATTTTGATCCAAAACAGCTTCTGAAACCTTTCAAAGATGATCTAAACAGAATATAATGATCAAGAACAAAAAAGAACAAAACTTCCCTTAGACCAGTTTGAGCGCTCAAAGGTGATGCTTTGAGCGCTCAAACAATTTTGCTGGTTTGAAAAGTTTTTTGCTATTTCAACATGTTTAAGCCAAATATAAACCCAACGTTGGTATAAGCAACCAACTTGGGCATACTGGCTTTCCCTCAGGGGGACTCAACAACACACTTGAGTGTGTGTTTCTACCTTTTTTGATTGAACAATAGCTTGAAACTTGGACTTTTGAGTTGGTAATGGATGATCAAGGTTGGTTTTTGTGATGTTTGTGATGAGTGGATGGATTTGAAGGTGATTTATAGGCGGCAGGCTCTGGAAACTTTGGTTTTCTAAGGACCCATGTAGTTTAGGCCTTAGAAATGAGATTTTTATGGTGTTTGGGGACTTGAAAGGGATGATATGTGGGGATTAAGGGCTATTTGAGATAGATGAATGGATTTGAGGATGGTTTAATGACAATAGGCTTGTTATAGTGTGGTTTTCTAAAGACCCTTGTAGTTTAGGCCTTAGAAGTGAGCTTTTTTGGGTGTTTTAGGGCTTGAAAGTGATGGATGATGATGAACAAGGATGAGAGAAGACTGGTGGGGGTATGAGATGCTCTGTAGAGGGTTGTTGTGTAACCCAGAAGTGGGTGATCAAGGGGGTATAAATAGAGGATTTTTAGGGGAGAAATGGGATTTAAAATTCAAATTAAGGGGATAGGGGTCAAGTAGAGGCCATTAGGGGGTAGAGGTTGGTTATTTCGGGTGCTGAGGAGCCAATATTCGCAGAGGAATCCCATCATTATGGCTCAAAGATGCTCTACAAAAATTTGTTGTGCTCAAGCGGTTTGAGCGCTCATAGGGGGGTTTGAGCGCTCAAAGGGGCTTCTGGGGAGATTTTGTTTTTTGGTGGTTTGATGATTTCCAAGCACTTTTCAAGCTTCCAAGGTATGTTTGTTGGTCCAAATTCATCATTGGGATTGCTTAGGACTTTCAAGAGCTCAAATTGGGGTGTCTACAATGGCCCCCTCTTTGACGAGACTTGACACCATTGTTTGGATGCGAGTATCGTCAAAGACCTAGATAGCCCAATCTGTTGCTCAAGAATTTCTTAAGCCATACACAAATAGTTCAAATCACATGGTCGTGCTCGATGAGCTACCTACATACCCTAATTTGCAGGGATCAGACCAACATAGTTCTTCAGGGCAACAGATGCAAACATATCAACGGGTTTTCCTGGCCCGTGAAACATTTAAACAAACACAAGAAAAATCATAATCACTCGAATCAACGAGTTTTCTTGGCTTGTGAAATGCTAAACAAACATAAGCAAGATCATAATCAAGCGAATCAATGAATTTTTCGGGCTCGTGAAACGCTAAACAAATAAACAAATGAAATCATCATATGAATCAAAGAGTTTTCTCGGCCCATGAAACGCTAAACAAACGCTACCGACTTGCGAAATCATCATCACACGAAATATTATTTTGATATACACCAAATATATATATTATTTTGATATGCACCAAATAAACATGGAAGCCATAATCAACTAACTTCCTAATTTAATGTATTCCACAACCCAAGTATTCAGCAAACATTTTTTTGTTAAGATTTTATTTAGCCTGAACTTCTTTATATCACAACTCATTCCTATAATTCCAATACACTGAAAGAAAATTGGCTTAGTCATTGCCAACTAAGGGCATCCACAATGGGTTCTCTCAAAATAGCTCCTAAGTTGAATACCAAGGTGTACGCATAAGCATAATTTTAGTCCATTTTTCACTCCTGAAGCTTGCTAATTTTAGAGAGGATATGTGCACTCAATGGACTAGCAGAGCATTTTCTATTTTGTGAGAAAAAAATCAAGAAAGTGTGGACCCATAAAAATCAAAGTTGGGTCTCACTTGGAGCTAGCTACAATGCTACCTAAATTTAACTAATGTGATAGGAGTCATGCTTAGTAGCCACCCTTGGAAGTTTGTATAGAGAGTCCATTGAAAACAATAATTAAGCAAATGACTTGGTAAATATTAGGAGTCTCACCTAGAAACCATTTTGAGAACCCATTGTGGATGTGCTAATTCCCTAATAAAAGTATCCATCCCAGTAGTGATTCAACAACCCATTTCCTTAATTTCCAATTTTCTATACATGAAAATCATTACCTATTCCTATTCCTTCGCTACCAAGACTAATTTCCCTACATTTTTTATATATGGAAAAAAAGAGTGTTGCTTATTTTAATGACATTAGTTTTAATATAAGTTTTTGGTTTATTAATCTTCACAATTTTAATAAGTGCTCTAAAAAGATTACGGAGATGATATCTCAGTTTTAAGTAAACCGTGGTTTGAAACCGAAACTGAACAATTCAATGGTTTGGATTGGTTTGGTTCTATGCCTTTTGTAGGTTTGGTTTGGTTCTTCAAATTCATAATCTGTAGATATTGGCTTGATTATTGATTTACTATGGACCGAACTAATCCGATCCATACTCACCCCTACGGCCCTACTTATCCCCCTTCCTAAAATAAAACCCAAATGCATCATGGATGATTAATCACTTATAGTTATTTAACTTTCCTCCATATCTCCACTATTATAATCTTCCCACGGCCCTCCCAAAAGTTTAACTTCTATCAAACATCCGGTAAAGCTAGAGTTTTTGTTTTGATGCTCAGGGGTTTATGAGTCAGCTTGAACGCACCTCCACTAAATCTCCTCCAGATTAGTACTATCTGGGTTTACCTACATCTGGTGGTGGTTAACTTTTTAGGCCCTAGATATGGTCCTCACTTTATTTTGTCCCCTTGAAGGCTGATTATATTTTTCTAACACCTAACCAATTCAAATTTTATTCTCTTTGGAACCGGCTATTAATTTTTAAAATATCATAATTGATTACACTAGTGACATCCAGCTACTTATATCTCTTATCCCCTTTTAAAAAGAGTCTTGCTAACCTCCACCCAAATAGGTAGAGAATAATATGCACATAATGACAAACTAGTTCAGGTATCAAATATACATTTAACGAATATCAATATATTTTCACGGATATTAATATATTTTTCTTAGTTATCTATATATTTTCTACTTATTATCCTTCATCTTTTAAATTAAGGTTAACAAGGTTAGCATTTTCCCTTTTTTAAAAAAAAATTACCCAAATGCATCATGGATGACTACCATATCTCCACTATTATAATCTTCCCACAGCCTTTCTAAAATTTTACTAATTTCTATCAAACATCCGTTAAGCTTATAGTTGTTTTTTTTTTTAATTTTTATGTCGGCTTGTGCGCACTTCGACTAGCTAGATCTCCTCCCGGCCGGTCCTATTAAATGCAAGTCATCCATGCGGGGAGTAGTAGTTCTTAGGCAAAGTTCTTGCTGGCATGGAAAATCTGAGTCATTTTTACTAAGCGCTGGAATAGTGGTAATATAAATAGGCAAATTAATGAAGCCGAGGTACAGCAATGAAAGAAACTCATAAATTAAGCAAAGTCTGGGAGGGAGTAAGGATACGGCGCAGCAGATAAATAGAAAATGTGAAAACCATGAAAAGGGCGGTGGTGTATATGCTGTACGCAGATCACACTGAAACATGCCAAAATCCTAACCTCACATGACAGGATTTGTTTTGAGATTCCCAACGTCGTACCCGGCCGCCTTCCCTAATTTTTAACCCAAACCCCGAGCTAAACGAGCTTCCCAAATTATTATCCATAACCCAATATTGCTGGAGCTTCATCAAGGCGTGTGTATAGGGACGGAGCCAGAATTTTTAATATGAGGGATCAAGAATTAGAATTATGCGTGATTATCACTCGTAGTGATGGTGAGTTCATGTCCAGAGCCCAAGGAGCGTTTGCAAGAAGACATTAGCGTTTTTATACAATACACGAGCTTAGTCGAGGCGTGCGTAAGCTGACCAGACACCCTAGCTGCTATTTCATAATTTACATGTATGACATAGTGAACTGGCTGAACTTGGCTTTAATTTTTGTAGCTATTGGAACTTGTTTGTAAGCATGATCTGATTTTTATTTTGTTGAGTGTTCCTTGACTGTAGGACTGGATCCTCCCCAGTTATTGTCCCGGACAGTTCAATAAATTTCTCACGATGCAAGAGGTTCTCACCAATAGTAATTTGATAATGGAGCCCACACTTGTGAGAGAGCTCTAGCAACAAAAGTCTGGGACAATTACCGGAAAGATCCAGTTCAAAAAAAAAAAATTACCGGAAAAGATCAATTTAAGCTCCTTTTGTTTTTTTGGATTTGTTTCTATTTCTCTCAATCGCTTCTTCCTTGAGCAAAGTCAACCGGGTTGGGGAGATGGTTGGGACTATTACGTATAAAAATCTCTCAACTGCTATCAATTCTTGTGAGGTTAGTCTAAACAAAACTTTGTCTTGACTTTAATCGGGTTCCTGTCCACTGAGTTAATTAGGTGCGAAACAATTACTCACAACGGTTATTTGTAAAGGTCCACTCACATGAAATGGGACCGACATATACGGGGAACTCTCGCTATATTAGAGACTGCGTTACAAATAACTGTTGGGTCGGGAAAAAAAATTCGAGTTAACTAGGTGTACTTAGGAGCAATTAGTTTAGGTCTGACTTCTCAAAAAAACTATAACACAAAATCTTCAGCTGAAATCTTCGTTGACCAATAGTCATGTGAGAAAATTTTCTCCCAGTTCTATTCTTCAACTGAAAGAGGGATAGAGGGGGAGTTGCTACAGCTGGTGTGACAAACAAACTGTCATTGACCAAAAAAAATAAAGATTAAATTATATTTGACTTCTTTAAATTATGATTATGACTCTTTCGTATTTATCAAATTATACTAATGACATTAAGTAAACTATTTGACTTTGTGAATTTGTGAAATATAAAGGCGAACCTCCCCCACAAAGAGCAAGGCTAGAGTCCTAAAACCCTCTTAAATTAGGGCACTTGGGGTCTTCTTCTGGCACTCCTCAATCATAGATATTTGACTTGTTTTTAAGTTATATGATTAATTAGATGCCAAGTACCTATCAGTACCCAAAAAAATACACATCAACAATATAACTTCCTCTATGCCTTTTTTACAGTCCAACATTTTATATTGGGCTGTCCACCGGTGTCCATTTTGAAATGTTAGGACCTAGTTTCTCTGCACATCTGCAGAGAGACCTTTGATGTTGCATCTCAACCGTTCATATTTACATTCAGCGGTTCAAATTTTAAAATAAACTCTTTCCGGAAAGAGTATTAGATTTTAAGTAGAGTTTTCCCGGGAAGATCACATGAACGGCTCTTTGCAGTCCAACATCAAACTGCAGGGATGCCAAATTCTAAAATGTACCACATTTCTCATTAATTTTTCCCTGTAAGTAGATTCTATTTTGAAATCGTAGTGGAGAAAACCGTAAAAGTGTGATAACAATGCTTGTCTCTGTAAAGGGCAATTATGGAAAGTTACTACAACTTTTTAGGTGTAATGAGAGCATCTCCAGTCTTAACCCTTTCCCATTCCCAAAATTGGTCAAATTTTGAGCAAAAACTCATTTTGGGTAGGAGCCTCTCCAATGGCATGCAAACCCTATTTTGACCCAAATTCATTATTGTTATAATATCTAATGGCATATTGGTAAATAAGAGAGAGGAGACGATACGCCTTGGCGAGATCCGGTGAAGCTCAGTAGCTTCGGCGAACTATGGCAGCAGTTCGAAAAGGTTTGGGTAGCTCTGACGAAGCTCCAGACAGGTTTTAGGTGGCTCTGGCGAAGCTCCGGCGACATATCTAAAGGTCTTACATTGCTCTGACGAAGCTCCGGCGAATATCCGACGAAAGATAAAGAAGGTTGGTTGCTCTGGCGAAGGTCTCTTCCTCTCAAAGTAGCCGTTATAGAAATGGGGAAGGAGTTGAGTTGTTCCAGATTTAGGCAAAATGGGTAAAACCCAAAATGGGGAGGGGTTTGGGTCACCCATTGGAGAGGTGTTTTTGAGGGTTTTACCCAAATTTTGAATTTGGGTCTTTAAATGGGAAAAGGCTGGAGATGCTCTAATGATGTCTCTATAAAAAAAAATGAAATTTACGAGGCTGGACAGTTAAAAAGGGAAATTGCAGTGTTGTGAGAATCTACATTTTGATATGTTTATGTAAATATATGTTGTGTATTCAAAATAATCGATAAGATAAGGTATCAGTTGGGTTTATTTGATTTTCAGGATGCTAGTTTAATTATTGAAATTAATTAGGATGAGAACTTAATTATTTCTATAGATGAAGATTAATATTTAAGTTTCCTTTTTTAAACCTCGTTGTCCAGGCTAACCTGTATACACACACTTCGATTAATCCTGGACAATTTGCCCTTCCCCAATTGAAAAACCAAAATCGGATCGCCTTTTCACGGAATTAGCCAATCACAAATAAAGAATTTACACCAATTAACTAAACGTATCTTATATTTAAGCAAATATTCTGGCACGTACCATCCATGATACGATACTGGATACTTTTTCTTATAAGAACCTGTTATATAGTTGAAAAAAATATTTTATATCATCAAAAGTTAGATTAAATAAGTGCAACATATTGTTTATATTCTAATACGTTAAAAAAATTAAATTTAAAAAACTACTACACCAGTTTGCATACCTTATGATACTCGACACGACATAAAAGAAGAACAGGAAAATGCTAACCTTCGCACTTAGGGCGGAAGATAATGTGTAAAAAGTTATCAATATTTAAGAAAAGTGCATTGATATCCGTGAAATGTGTACTGATATTCGAACTTGTCTGTCATTACATACATATTATCCTCTGCCTAATGTATACTGATATTCAAACTTGTCAGTCATTAATTACATACATATATAGTATCTCGTCTTGACAATCTTGAGAATTAGGAAGACATATATTTCAAATCTAGAGGGTGACGCTTGAAGATTAGACTCATGTTAACGAATTTCACACCACCAGCTTTGTTCTTATAATTTCCACTTTTACAGATGTTAGTAACTTGAAATGTTTTCGAATAACGCTTTCACACTTATGCACGCACATTTATTCTCAAGCCCGCATGCACTCCTGTTCTCACTCCCGTTGAGATAAGCGTGGCTCTGAGCCATCATTTTTATTTATTTGACGGCTAGATGTGTAGAATTTTACTGTTTTCCCTATCGTCTTCAAACATTTCACAAAATTGCCGGTGAAATATTAATGAAAATTTCAAGTTGCCATTACCAAAGTTAATTAGTTCTTGAAAATACTATTCTTTTCTAGAGGTTCACTTCATTTTATTTTATTTTCATTTCCCTCCACGTACAATATAATTTTTGCCCCATTGGGAAATAAATATACTTGTCGGATTGCCAGACACGGGAAAACATTAAACGGAAAACCATTGAAACCATTTTTTCAACATATTTGTGCTCTTTGGCCAGGTAGGCCTGTAAAAATATGTGAGAATTTTTTGATTTTTGAGGCCCCAACTAAGGGATGTAGTGGAATTGGTCCTTCAAAAATTAATAGGTATGTGTAAGTTGAGCCGGATATCTTGAGTGTTTTTAAAAAAGTTTTTATTGAGGCTGTTGAGCCTGTGTAACCATAATCAGAAAGAGTAATTGTCACACATGGATCGATCGTCCTTTTATGTGAGTGTAACATTTAAACAGGAATTAATTTTCACACCCTCCTTTATCATTGGCATTATTTGTTGTTATTCACGTGTTGGAACCCTATATGTGTGATTAATAAAAAGAAAGTTTTATAAATTCATATAAATGAAGATATATAGAAGAAGAAAAAAAAACACTTATGTTTTGGCCTATGGATCAACTTGTGCACACATCGTCCAATCCCGGGACCCTGAAATACACGACCAAACAAAACCCTTTAGTAGCCCGAAAAGAGTTTACAACATCTACTAGGAGGTTTCGAATCTGAAACCTCGTGAACGAGCAAATCAATCACTAAAGTCTCATGCTTTGATGACAAGCCGACCATATATATATCGAGGTTAAATTACTACTACCCTTTTCATACGACTTGACACAAAAATAACGTACATGAGGTCATGGTCAATTGGAGTTCAAAAACAAAGGACATGATCAAGTAGTACTGGTCCCTCTTTTTGGGGGCGGTAAAAAACTAATCCTATTAAGATTCTTTCCTTTTAAATGAAGGATTGGCCGTAAAATCCCCTGAGACATGGAAGATCCCAATTTATTATAGGGCGGTGCATTATTTTTTTAAGACAGTTTTAAAGGTTAGTTGACTTTTGTGTGTATATATATGTGGAGACACCAAGTATACTGAGTCAAAATCCTTGTGTAGAGAGAGAGAGAGAGAGAGAGAGAGAGAGAGAGAGAATGAAGAAGTACATGAATGAGGTGAGATTGAACTGCGGTGAAACCATACCCATCATGGGTTTTGGAACTTATTCTTATGAGAATGATAGAGGGGAAACCAAACAGGCAGTCAAAACTGCTCTCAAGGTATGAATATATATATATTGCATGCACTACATATAACAAAACATATATACACCATGCATGTTTTTGGTTTTGCCCTTTTCAATTTCTCTAACAAATAAAAAGCACGTTCGAGATCCTCTGTTTCCGTGCATTTTCAAAGTGCTCGTTTACGTCCTAAAGTTTGCGTATTTCGAAAAAGCCGAAAATGCATGGTAATATCGGTTGGTTTAACTAGTGTTTGTTTGTTTACATGCATGCAGATGGGGTACAGGCATTTTGACACAGCAAGAATATATGGTTCAGAGGCAGCAGTGGGAGAGGCATTAACAGAAGCAATTCTTGATCAGAGGATTGAAAGAGAAGACATCTTTGTCACTTCCAAACTGTGGGGTAGTGATCACCATGATCCTGTCTCTGCACTTAACCAAACCTTACTGTAAGAAATCACTACTACAGTTTTCTTTAAGCACTAAAAGTTATGACATGAATTTTGTCTGCTTAATTTTACGCAGCTGCATGTACTAATTTGCAGTACTACGTCCGTGCCCATAAATAGTACTCAAGAAATTGTCTAGAATTTGAAATCAGTGGCTCACATTCAGCTGGAAGTGAAGCTAAATCTGAACCACTGATTTCAAATCCCGGGTAAACTTATGGGTATTTAGCATTTCCGTTCATGTTTTTAACGGATTATATATAGATACTTATATTCATACTCGAGTACATATCATATATGTACATCCTGAGGTACTTGTACGTAGAGAGACATGTTTCCAGCTTTTGTGAGAGTATTGCACATTTCCTACGTATGCATTGATGATGTATATAATAAGAAAACAACAAGTGGATCTATGACGACAACCTGATATTGGATCCCAAAAGATATGCGGAATTCTTTCTAGGGCTTGTGTCAATGTGTCATACTATATAGTAATATTTGCATGCAAATTGCAATATATATAAATCTATATAATAAAAAAAAAGGTCCCCACTGTTATGCAAGAACAAGACGGTTCGATCCACAAAATAATCAGGCAAAAGAAAAACAAACCCAAATCATAATATATATGTGTATATATACGTATAATTGTATATGCTTATATATTTACATAGTTTGGTACTGTGCGCCTAGATCGGCAGATCGGAGAAAACAACCCACTATATACGTAACGAGATATAGACACAAAGGAGAAAGTAATTCACTATAAACGTAACGGGGGAGACTAAAAAGGCACACCAAGATGGTTGTGCCCAAAATACGGGCATGGTCCCGAGCTAAAAAATGTGATCTGAACGAGAGAAAGATGTGTTAATATTGGTTGGGTGTTGTAGGAATATGGGGATGGAGTACGTGGACATGTTCTTGATCCACTGGCCAGTGAAGTTGAAGCCTTGGGCTACTTATGCAATCCCAAACGAACAAGACTTTGAACGAGAACTTGACCTGGAGACCACATGGGCTGGAATGGAGAAATGCTTAGATATGGGCTTGTGCAGGTGCATCGGTGTCAGCAATTTCTCTACCAACAAGATCCAACGGCTGTTAAGTTTTGCTTCGGTCCCACCTGCTGTCAATCAAGTTCGTTCCCTCCTGCTGTTTAATCATCATATTTGAGTCTAGTTACTATACCATTTTACGAAAATTATTGCACCTTCTTCATCACCAATTCATGTGGGGCCAAGATTAGGTGTGTTAGAACATCGTTTGGCAGAACTATTTTAGGAACATAGATGTGTTCGAAGTCGTTTGATGTATATGAACCATTTATTATATAGTGGGATTAATGTTGCATCAAACGGCTACAAACACATTTGTATCCGAATCGAACATAAGAGCATGTGGCATTGCTCTCTTCCATTTGAGCGAAAATAAATTTTAAGAATTCTTTTTTTGAACCGTAAATGAGAGGAGAAAACAAAAAAATAATCCCAAGAGTGCCCCCTGCCGATCTGCCATTGCAAAAATGAATTCTTGAGAGAGAGAGAGAGAGGGGAAATTGTACAATAACCCAAGAAAAGAGAAAATTCAACAAGAATGAGAATAAAATATAAGCGGTCCTGCTAACAGAAGCCCACAAGATTTTCATTAAGCACAGTAAAAGGCAAGAAAACATACCCTCCGGCCTCCAATATATTTTTTACACTTTTTAATACACTTTCATCCACTTTTATACATTTTTCACACATTTCAATACACTTTTTAAATCTTAGCATTTTCCAAATACAAGATATATATGTAGTGGTAGATTATAAGTCAAACTTGTGATTCTTTTTTGGTTTGAAGCAACCTACCTACGGGTTACAGGTGATTATTTTATCTCTTGGTCTATGGAAAATAAATTACTCCAAGATTAAAGACCTGAATAATTGGGACGTTAATTTGAATCATTAATTCGTTATCATAATATATTAAATCGCTGCAATTTTTAATTTGTACTAATTTTAACAGGTGGAAATGCATCCAATGTGGAGGCAAAGCAAGCTTAGAGAGTTTTGTGGGGACCACAACATCCACGTAAGTGCATATTCACCCCTTGGTGGGCCAGGGAATTCATGGGGATCGACGGCTGTGGTTGATGATCCAATCATTCAATCCATTGCTCTCAAGCACAAGGCAACCCCAGCTCAGGTAATTAATGATGCTACAAAATTTATTTTTAAAAAAAAAAAAATGCAACCCATGCATTGTAACTTTATTTTTTTAGAATTGTGCCCCGCGTTCGGGTTACAAAAATTAAATATACTTTTATACTTGTAAAATCTACGTAGGTTGCCCTAAGTTGGGGATTATCAAAAAGCGGTAGCGTAATCGTGAAGAGTTTCAACAAACGAAGGATGAAAGAGAACATGAGAGCCCTCGATCTGAGATTGGACGATCGCGATTTCCTCGATGTTGAGAGGATGCAAGAGTGGAAGATTATGAGAGGGGAGTTCCTTGTTAATGAGACTACTAGCCCATATAACACCATTCAAGACCTATGGGATGATGAAATTTGACCACCAACTCTACTACTTGCACTTTTCAAGGCTCATTTTCTGTGTGGCAAGAAACCTGCAGAAATCACCTGATAAAAATTTATCAGATGCAAAATGTGAGGAATTATGCGAAGCATTTCTTTGTGAAAGTTGTGTAATTGAAATTTGAATTCCAACAGAGAAAATCAACTTATGGATATTTGGGATGAATTATTTTTTAATCCAAAGAAATCGAACTCTCTCAATGAAAATCAACTTACAGCAGCATAATTCATCACGAACACGGGTTGAAGGAGAAAATCAACTTACGTACAGCAGCATCGCGACAATTTCATTTCCTCGTCCATTTCGGATAAGTAACTCCAAGGACTTATCAATACATACCTATTGGGAAATCCAGTAAGAGTAAATGTCAGAACTTTTTCCCAGGGCAATGAATTAGATGTGCGAGTTTTTCACGAAGGCGACGTGTATTCAGAGTTCTTACCGTGAAATGAAAGCTAATCGTATGGTTAAGCGCCTGGGAAACTCAACAGTGAAAAGCAACTTCTATGAACATATTGTTGATCACTAATTGAATACCTAGGAGCTCCTAATCTCCTCTATAACAGAAGCACGTGACATCGATCATGTGTCATTTTCCTCGGCATTAAATGGGAATTTTAGTTTTTACAAGCACAAGAACAAATGAACATGGTCAACTTTGTTCAGACAGTTCAGCAGTTTTTCATATGAAGGCCGATAGTACAAAAGCTGAAGAACCATACCTGAAGAAGATAACTATGCAGGCATGCAGCCAATCAATTGATTGTGGAAAGGTTGTAGCTGATATATTGACGACTGTTGATCCCGGTCATAAGGGAAGATGTGAATATGAAAAGGCAAAATCTATGGTAGCACCCTCATAAAGAGGCTACCGTATCACCCTAATATGTGTTCCATATTGCGCCATCAATGAATAAATGACATATTTCAGTGGTAAAAATAGTTGGTCACACAGTTTATAATTCTTCATCCATTGCATGCATATTGAAAAATTCTAGCTGAAAACATAAGGAAATTCTAGGTTTCGCCAAACCAGTAAATGATTCATTATTGGCTATAATTACGTCTGATTAACCCAAGTTTCCGCACGTTGTTGAGTGTTGAAAAATCCTCTCATGAATGAAAATTTCAGTCATTACTCTCCAGCTTGGGAGAATTTATGGAATCCAGTTAATGTGTTATAGCATGCCAATATGCCATTTTAAACTTGTAAGCAATATTTACACACACAATATATATATATATATATATAGCATGCCAATTGTATGCCAGTTAACATGTTATAGCATAACAATATGCCAGTTAACATGTTATAGCATGCCAATAGCTCGCTGTTCCAAGATGCTAAGGACCCATATGCTTGGAATTGAAAGTAAAAGCACCAACAAGTTATCAGTAATTGTCAGTCATCAAGGACTACTAAAAGTCATCAAGAGATTCTTACAAAGTAAAGGAAATCACCAAGTCAAGAGCAAAATCATGTGGATCACTGAAAGTAAAGAAAAGCAATTTTGGCCTTTAGACTTTAAACTAAAAGTCATCAAGAGATTCCAAAAGAAGCATTTGCTTTCAAGTCACCACCCAGTCACTTCTCCACCGAAAATGAAGACAGCATCTGCTTTCAGTCACGTCTCAACCGAAAGCTGAAGAAAGTTATCCAAAATCCTTACTTACAGACTTAAAATTGTTATTCACCTCATGATTAGTTCTTCTCAAGTTGCTTTCATTTCAGGGAGATCTATTTATTATCAGATCTTGCTAAAGCAAGAACTTGTTATGCAAGAATTTTAAATTTTTTTTATATCTGAAATGGTAAATAAAATAAGTAAAAAGCCCAATAGCAACACACACACAAAAAAAAACCTTTTAACTTTAATCCGTAGTTTAAACACACAAAAAAGTTTACTTAGAAAAATAGCCTCCGCTACAGTAGCACGTGTTCTTGATGCTTTTTCTCAACAGAAATAGTGATATACTACCATCCTGGTTTTGGTATTATCATAACAAAAATTTATCCAATATTTGGGCCAAATCTTGCACTCTTGCAAATCATAAACAGCACCTGTTGTGAATCATAATCATATTGATGCCAAATCTGTCAATTATCACTATGTTTCTTGAATCAAAATTCTGTCACTCTCTCAATCCTGTGATGGTTTTGCCATGGCAACTCGGCAAGCATGAACATACTGCAAAAGTCTATCACTAGAAAAACCCACTGCTGAACTCATTGGATCGCTAACATCATGCATATTATGTACATATAATCGAGAGACACGGCCTGTGTCATCAACATGCATTTGGCTTGGCAAACAGAATGGAGCCAGTGACCCAACCGAAGTATTACTACCGAAGTGATTGCCGTGTTTAGAAAATAGAGACATCCATTTGCAACAACATGGAAATCAGGGAAAAGAACAACCTTCTGCCATCAAAATATATGTTAATCAGTCAACCGCACAGGAGAACGATCACGTTAACGGTACAGTATGGCTAAGTACAATAACACAACAACATGGCCTTTTTGCATCCACCAAGTGAATCATCATCCATTTATACAATAAGGAAGTATTATGGGAATCAAGGTCTTGAGTCTCAAATCTTCTTGATTAGGATCTCAAGTCTCGAGTCTTTCTGAAAGAACCTCCCACCCTTCTTTCCCATGCCAGTTCCCTCAAGATTCGACAAGAGGAGAGACTTGGTATCGGGCCTCCACACAAATTCTTTAAGATCAGAAAACAAGACTGAAAGTGCAGGAGTTACTTCATTTTCCTTTATACTGTTACAGGATACAACTTGGAGCCTTTGAAGATCCTTCCATGAAAGAATCACAGACTCCAAGCCTTGAGTTGTTAGCAGTGCGCAGCCTTCTAAAGATAGGAACTTCACCCTCCTGAAAAAGATGTCAACAGTTAGCTTCCTATCAAAGCACTTTCGAAACAAACTGCTAATAAGATAC
The DNA here is from genome assembly GCA_016920895.1 of Vaccinium myrtillus. Lineage (NCBI taxonomy): Eukaryota > Viridiplantae > Streptophyta > Magnoliopsida > Ericales > Ericaceae > Vaccinium > Vaccinium myrtillus. Next base: position 24,337,087 of record CM029280.1, on the reverse strand, counting down.
TGTTCTACTTCCATTCCCTGTGATATATCATTGTTGTTTCTCAGCAGCATTTCTTCTATCGACTCTCATGAGCAGCGATCAGAAGTTGAAAGGAGCTAGGAGTAAGATCTCAATAACACCACCTCCAACTTTAGGTTCTTAATCTCTTTGGACTTTGGTGTCTTTCTTGTTTAATAATACGTAGCAAGAAGCCCAAGAATCCATTTAGTGGACCAGGGCCAAAATCTATTGCATAATGATTTCCGCACTTCTCTTTTATCCCACTTCCACTTCCTTTTTTTAGCCTTATTCATATAAAATCACAAGTTTATCCCTTCATTTGAGTAAGTAGTTAGGAGTAGTTCCCTTAAAAGTCAGTGTTGTAATTTCACATAAATAAGGACACAAAAAAAGGAGAGAAAGTGGACAAAAAGGGAGTTCAAAAATCAATCACCAAACCAATTTGCTAGTATCATATAAAATACTCAGAAATTATAGACCTAGAGTGTTGGTGGCATAGACAGAAGTTGCTACCAAGAGTCCAAAATCATCAGTTCTCTAGCATAAGCTCACTCTTGATCAACTTATAACAGCATTATCAGGCAAAAAAAGTGGATGTATTAGGTTAATGCTATACAAGTAAATCAACAAAGGGAGCTCCATACCTGCAGATACCAGCAATGCTGAACATATCATTGTCCAATCCCCAACAGTTCTGAAACACAATCTCTCTTACATTCTCACACATGAGAAACAATGCTCTCACACTCCGCTTATCGCGCAATTGACACCTCTCCAAATGCAAACGCTCGAGGGTCGGACAATAACCCAAATGCTCATCAGGCTCAGGACTACAATCAATCTTCTTACAAGACTGAAACTTCAAATTTTTCAGATTTTCACAGTATGAAAGAGCTGACAACCACCCTCCTTCCATTCTATGACTAGTTAAAGTCAATTCTTCAAGCATTTGGCAGCACTGTCCAATTGCTTTGATCCCATCATAGCTTCCCTCGCATCCACTCAGCTCAAGCTTCACCAACCTCCTACACCCCTGTGCCATTATAGTCAGCCCAATGTCTGAAACCAAAGACCCATAAAACCCATCAACATATCCAACCAATTTCAATATCTGGAGATTCTGACACGCCGCGATCCCGCGTAGAACCTGATCATTGCACTTGTGTAACTCCAGTTCTTGCAATGTAGGACACTCCTCAGCAACACTCAGTAAACCCAATTCACTAGCATTAATTACCATGAGCTTTCTCAAGTTTGGGTACCCACTAGCTAATGATCTCAAACCAAAATCAACCTCATCTACTGACAAAATATAACTTTCAGGCACAAACCCATTTGGGGAAACATTGGAATCAACATGGAAAGATCCCATTTTCTGGGTGAACAAAATACCTGTGCTGTTTTTAGGGGAAATGACACATCCACGAACAACATCAACGTGGTTTAGGTTCGGAAATCGCACGAATAACCGACCCGATACGAGAAACTCCCAATCTAGAAGCTTTAGAGAACGTATGAGGCGGCCTTGGAGGTTTAGCCACCGTTTGGAGACTAGAGAATTTGAGTTCCTCTGAGAGTGGGGGAGTTTGGAGAGGATTTGGAGGAGAATCTGGTCGGAGAGGAGAGAGGTTGGATCGGAGACTAGGGTTTTTTGGATGAGGGTTTTGTTGTGATGTGATTTGGGAGTGGTGGGTAGAGAAGATTGAAGTCTGTTGGCGAAGAGTTGGTGGTGGTCGAGAGGAAGAGGGGATTTCTTGGCGTTGCGATAGAGTTTTGACCATGTTTTCAGTGGAGGAGGAACTGGGTCTGGTTTCCGTGGTGAACATATCGTTTCCATTGTAGTTTTCCTTCCTCTGTTTCTGCTCTGTGTTTTGCTCTGTTTCTTTTTCTTCGGCTGCTTCTTCTCTGCATCACAATTCACATCTCTCTCTCTCACTCTCTCTCTCTCTCTGCTCTGTTTCTTCTTCTTCTACACTGTTTTAGCTCTCTTGATTCTGAATCTGTTCACCTTCCTCAAGAAACCTGACTCTGTTCTTGGGTAGCAGTCCTTCTCTTTTTCCAAGTGCTCTCTCTCTCTCTCTCTAGATTCTCTTTTTCCAACGGACATCTGCAAATGGGGTCGAGACATTTTCGGATTTGATGCATGACTTTTTGTTTACATCTAGAATTTGAATTGGCTTCTTCTTTTTACGTTGTCATCAGTTGTCGCTGGCAAAAGAAAAGTCATCACAGAGGGAAGACTATTGGCACGAGAAATAAAGGCTATTGCCAGGTTAAATTATACTAAAAGTCGTTACTTTCATTTTATTTTTCCGAATCTTCACTTCCAACAAACCTAAAATTACTAAAAAAAATTGACGCCAAAAAAAAAAATGAATAAAGACAAAATCAAAAAATTCTTAAGCCAATGGAATAAATCAATTTTATTTTTGGTCTTTTTAAAAAAAAAAATATTCCTAGCTTGTTTTCAAATTATTAAGATTAATCGTTCGTAGCGGAATCAAAAAGTAGAAAAATAAATCACTAAACACAAAATTTTAGAGAAAAAAATTTCTCTGTTTTTGTTTTATTTGATTTTATCAACTTCAGCTATTTTTTCTTTATTTTTTTTCAATTCTTCTCATCCAAACAAATGATTAAGCATGAATTTCTTTTAAAAAATTCGCAGAATTTGAATATTACCAACTGTCTTTACTAATATTAATTTAGTCTTATCCTACCTCTTTTCCATTCTAAGAAGTGACAATCTAGTTTACACTCTTACCACTCCAATATTGTGCAAGAAATCGTGTGGCTAATGATAACAAAAAAAAAAAACATTTTGAGCCGATTAAAAAAAAATCAGTATAATTTTCAACTAAGAAATTCACCCAACCTAATAATGCGTACAAACGTTAATAATGGCTGTGTTTGGTTAGATAGTTTAGTTTAGTTTTGATGATTTCATCACGTGTAATGAATGGAGAGAGATAGAGATAGAAATGAGGAAAATTATGATGTCATCAAAACTAAAACTAAAACTAAAACTAAACCTGGAAACGAACCGGGCCAGTATTTCCAAGATGGTTATTTCTGGATGGGACGCCACATTTTAGTAACGTCGCTGTGTTTAGCAAGCCAACCACAAGGAGGAAATACTGTCTAATAATTATAAACTCCATTGCCTTCGATAATTGTGACTTTCAGACCGTGACTAAAGAAATCCTTCAACTGGGATTTTAAACAAACCAAATGAAAAACTCATCATCGAGTCTCAGAATTAATGCACGACTTGGACTTGACAATTAGGTATTTGTACAAGGAAAATGCTAACTAAAGCCCATTGGACAGTGGATAATAGCGATATGTGCCAAAATGTGTAGATATCTGTGAAACAGGCATTGAAGTTAGTTATCCTTTTGTGTGTAATATCCTCTATTCAGTAGGCATACGTTAGCCGAACCATTTGTAAAACCATTCTATATACAGGAAATACGGAACCTACTGCGAGTTAAAAAAAGAAAGAAAGTGAACATCCTTGGGAATACTTGATGCATGTGGGCAATAATTTAGCTACCCTCAAGGGATTTGGTAAATTCGACCCTATAGCTAAACTACTGTCGGGGTCCTGGGGATGGCCACATTCTCACCAAGTTTGGGTTGAGGTAGGATAATTCCAAATAACACCACACAAGTTGGTAACCCAAGGGTTAGCAAAGTGGTCTTACCTTGGAAATTAGGAATTTGCTCTCACCTAAGGTTTCAGGTTCGATTTTCTCGTGCCAGCAAACTCTTGGAGCCACTGGAGATTATGTCCGGTCGTTATCTCCGGGGTCCCGAGATTAGTAGAAGTTTGCGCAAGCTGGCCCGAACATCCGATTATTAAAAAAAAATAAAAAATTGGTTCAAATGAACTCTACTAGAAACAGGAGGGTTCAAATAAATCGTTCCATAACATGGATTCTGTCCCCCATGATGGTATGCCTATATCGACCCACAAAATGTGGGGGAGTTTTAAATTTACATTGGCTGTTGCATCAACCCTGAACCAACATGCTTCATGGAGAATATAAAATAGTAGAAAAAAGGTACACCATACCGATACATGTTTCGTCAATAGTTTATTTGGTTCACATGATGTCCATCGGTTCGTGTTTATTCATTGGAGGATGCTCCGAGTTCAATAATATAGTTGGTTTCTCAATTCGGTGTGTAGAAATCCCAAAAATTATAAATGGTACGTACTTAAAAAAAAAAATTATCCGAAAATTGCAGGTCTTTTCATAGTGGACTGACTTTGTTGAATAGAGAGAGTAGTATGTATGGCATACGAAACATAATAAAACAGCCCGAGACTTGACCATTTACTAGTCAGCACAAAATCCTTGTCATTTAGTACCTTAACACGATCGGATAATGTACAATACTAGTATCATGTATTAGAGTCTGAAATAAAATGGTACCATGCTAAACAAAATACAATAGATGCACATGGCAACAGGTCCAGAATTCCGGGCCGAACACTAGTATCATGTATAGAGTCTGAAACAAATGGTACCATGCTAAACAAAATACAATAGATGCACATGGCAACAGGTCCAGAACACATTCCAAGGGTGCGAGAGAACAAAAACTAAATAAATACATATGTACATACTTGGTAGAGAGAATATTATCACGCTCAGCGAACCACTGTTTGAACATTAGCATAGTACCAACGAGCTTCGAGTAGAAGCCGGAGTTGCTGATGATGATAATTCATGTGCGAGGAGCAGCCATTTGCTGCTTCTTAATCCTGTCCCCTTGTTTTACCATGCTGAATCAAAAGCAGCAGAATTTAGTCATAGCAATTTGAATACCAGTTTCATGATGCAATTCGGCACAATGCTAAAATGCAACAAACAAAACATCTCACATATAAATGACAAGAATCAGAAGTTACGGTGTTTACACGATGGAGGGGGCAGAGCTTACATAATACCAGAACCTAATGGATGCCAGGTAGTTACCAGATGATAACACAATGGAGGATGCAGTGTCATGTTACGATGTATTAGAAGTTTAGTTTGGACAATGGACACCAGCATGTATATGAAACCTAAAGGATTAAAACCTCACAAAAATCTTTCCTGTTCCCTCTCCAGTCAAAGGGAGTTCAGATTGAATACAAATGACACAATTACAAAGTTGAACCTACATTCACGTGTACACAAAAGTTGCGAGAACGAGGCTCAATACTTGTTACCATCCTCATGCCATTAACGGCCATAGTTCAGCATTGACCATCACGTAACACACCTCATCTACATATTGTCAATATACTTGCACCTGATACCTGTAACCAGGTCCTTTTAATATAGTAGAACATCTCATCAACGCATCACCCTGTACTGGTCATTCTAACAAACTTCTAATCCATCCTCACGAGTTTTAGTACAAATATCAAGTACCAATCTATCAGGAGTAATTTGCTGGAATATCATTTTAAACTTTCCAAAACTTAAGATATATTAGTACATCTTTATGATACATTTCATGATCAACTTTATTATTCACATGATTATTGGGAGGTTACGTATATTTGTAAGCCCTCATAATTAAATTAACTTGGCAATTTATTATTAGTCGGTTACAATATGTAAATGTCTAATTATACTAGACAGATTTACTTGGCAGGTTCTCATGAGGGATCCCGCACTTTCCTACGGTGCAGACCTCATAGCTTCTGATCGAATTTTGATGATTCAAACCATTCAATGTGCTTAAAACATGTTTTTAAGGGTCCCCCGAGGAATCACCAAAAAAAAAGACCATGAAAGGCTTGATCCGAGCAATTTTTCATAAAATTGTATATATATCATCAAAATCCATGAGGTCCACACAGAAGGAAGGTAAGAGATCCCTTACTTGAGAGAGAGAGATCCGAGCAATTTTTCATAAAATATATATATATATATATATATATATATATATATATAGAGAGAGAGAGAGAGAGAGAGAGAGAGAGAGAACTTCTAATAAAGGATCCCTTAAACTGCAAAATTACGGACCTCGCCTTTCCCGATTGAATTTTGATGATCCAAACCATTCAATGTGTTTAAAACGTGTTTTTAAGGGTCCACGCTAGAAATCATTAAGAAAAAAAAAAATTTGACCGGGAAGGGCTTCATCCAAGCAGTTTACAGTAAAGTCTGGATCATCAAAATTTGATGGAAAACGTGAAGTCCGCACTGTAGCAGAGAGAGAGAGAGAGACCCCTTCTAATGAGGGATCCCTTAAACTGCTAAAATGCGGGACTCACATTTCCCTATAGAATTTTGATGATCCGAATCGTTCAATATGTTTAAAACGTGTTTTTAAAGGTCCTCGCGCGGAATCACCAAAAATAAAAGAAAGGCTTGATCCGAGCGGTTCTCGATAAAATTGAATATATACAAAGCGGATCCCCTAAGGGATCCCGCACCAGCCAAAAATGTGGGCTTCTATTGTGAGCCGTTCGATCTCATCCAACAGCTGGGAAAAGAGGGAGGCTTTAAACACTTTGCTGGTCAACTTTACTGGGTTAAATCAATCGTGGGTCTTCATTCGGGTTAAAACCAACCCGGGTCATACACGCCTCTTTCCCTCTCCCTTAGAAGACCGGTCGGACAACCGGCTGGAAGACCGGGCAGACAACCGGTTGTCAATTGGAATTTTCTTCTTCGTTTTTCAGCTGGGATTTTCGCAAGTTGTTTTCTCAATCTCAAAAGGGTATTCTCTTTATTCACCTTTGAATCTGATCTTCTAACCCTTTCATGGCTAGTACATAGTAGACAGTACTAGACTAGTGATGTTTGAAACTCGTTCTCAGAAATATCTTTGTGAACCTCTTTTTTTCCGGAGAGGATTTCTTTTGCGATATATTCTTCCCTTCACGTCTCAAATTAAAATAAAAGAATCGCATCAACACATATATATGTATATGTATGTATCTTTATATGTATCATATTATTCCATATTCTTACGTTATTTTATTCCATTTACTTGAGCGAATTTCTAACATGATTCAGTGTAATACTATTCCATGGCCAACAAGGTGATTTTCTAGGTCAAGTCGACAGGCCTCATCGTACCTTTGATATACAGAGTAATAAATAGAGATGAATGATCGCACAACTGATATATATATAGATAAAAATGAGCTCAAATGCATGCTTGTGTGCAAAATTCATGAGTGAGAAAGGATTTCACATCTTGCCCTAGTTAAGTGCAATTTTTCACGAACAAAGACCTTCCCCTGCAATTCTTTCATGCGTCAAGGTGGTCCAAATTCGTATTCATAAAAAGGAAAAAGTCTGCCCAAGCATACGTGCTTATGGTTGCCTAATATTTAAGTAAAATGCAGAGTTCAAGAAAACATATAAGAATGACACGTGGAGAGATTATTATTCAAATCGACTCCCAGATAATTACATCAAATACCATTCTAGAACCATTACCTGATATCGTGAGGGGTAATAAATATCCACTGGGAGCCCTGAGTCAAAGCAAAATCCACAAGGGTGTCCAAGCTGATTTTCCTGCTAACTGCATCCTGAATATCAACATAAAATGAGGGAAACTCTCAGATTTCTTTTGTCGCATTTGAATGAGAAAACAAACCTATTTTCCAGCTAACATAATCCAGATTCCAGACAATTATCTTTATCTGGCACTGTGAAGGCTTCCCAGTGAGAACTTACCATGAACACATCAAATTCATCCATCGCTCGGAAAGGGGCTTCCGTCATTTCATGAAGAGCTAGTGCAAAGCATAATGTCGAGAAAGAGCGCTCTCCGCCTAATAAAACATGAATGATAAGCATCGCATAAAGACCCAAACTGTAAAAGACCATGTCTTAGTCTATTAATTATTTACTGAGTACAGTTAAAAAGGCATGGTCGTATTCTTGGATGAACAAAATGTTGAATGTTCAAATCAAATCAAGAAAATTCTGGGTGCCGCATTTTATAATATACTTACTCCCATTGCCTTTTATTCTCGCTCAAATAGGCAACCAGATGCAAACCTATTATTAGCAATATCCAACACCTCAACTTGGTAATGTCCTATCCTCCAACCCCAACATGATTATAACCACCAAAATCCACCGAATTTAAGGGGTGACAAAATTTCAAAAGCACAGAGAGGCGGTAGACCCTACAGGTACGAAGTTTATGAAAGTGAACAAACCTGAGAGCCCTCTAGTGTCTCGAACATTGTTATTTGATGCATCTTGGGGCATCTTCACCTGAAAAGAGAGAAGAATCACAGAAACTGAAAATGAATGCAACAGAAAATTTCTCATTCACGTATATATACTAGATCTACCAACAAATTATGCTTGTTTTGGGTACCCAAGGTCATCTAACTACCACACCAATAAGAGCACCTTATGACGCAAAATGCTTACCTCTATCGAAAGAGTCTCCTCTAGATAATTGACTTTGACAAGCCCACTGATTCCTTTCTTTTTCAAATGCCCGTTAAATCTGATGCCAAAGAGTAATTTATTATGAAATGGTTGAGAAGCAATTGATGCAACAGTTTTTACAATGCACAGGGGCAATATATTTTATGTAAACCACAACTCTTAAATTCATACTTCCACGTCAACTGGCGCTTCAGCTCACTCGCATTTCTCTCAAACTTGCGCAATCTCAAGTTTAAGGCTTTCTGGCATGCCTATGTGGAAATCATAAAATGCAAATTCAAGGTGAGAAATATGAAATAATACAAAATTACATGATAGAAAAGCAATTAACTTGTAACAGCTTATATGATGGAATGCAAAATAGGAGATGTCAAACTATGCGGTCATAAACTTGAGAATACAATGCAGATCCTAAACAAACCGAAACCAGAGGGAAAGATAAGGCAAAACAAGAAAAAGCAACAAAAAAAAAAAAAGGGATCCGCAACATCATACATCCTGCAACACAGATCTTAGTATAGTTCTAACCGCTAAAAGAAGTCCATGTTTGAAAGTCAAGAATCGATGTTCTTATGGGAAAAGTTTTTTGCCAATAAATTCTTTGAGATGCAAATCAGCCCCTAACCGCTGTTTTATATATTTCAATGATAACACCAAAAATCAATAATATCCATGCAAGCTTGTAAAAATCAAATGTTCCCACAATTAGCACTAAGAAAAAGTATGTGTATGTCTCGTGAGCAACTCAACTATTACAATGATTTACTGATTCCTGATAAAATTAAAATCGTATGTATATACTGTATATGTCCCCGTCAATTCCTTTTGAGTTTCTTGCAAATGTATGTGAAGCAAAGTCCCACATCGCCTGGTTACCAAAGTAATATGAAATATATAAGCGTGAGGGCACCCTCACTTCATGAGCTAGCTTTTGGGCTCCACAGGTTCATGCATGTATCTTTGTTTTCAGAAACATAAACTCACACAAGAAATCTTACATTCAGTTTCTCTCGTAAAGCCTTATAAGTTTGCTGTTTTCTTAATATCTTCCGCTCCTTCTTCTGAAGCAACATTCTGAGATCCTCTATAGACTCGTCGTATCTGCAAAGCAAGCTTCACATTTCAAAATACAGTTCACATTACTCAAGTAATTCACAGGACCACATATCTCATCCATACCTCTCACTCTCACGCTGAAGTGTCCGAGTTAGCCTACTTAATAGATCACTAAGTTGTTGTGGGGTACTCACTTCACAGCCTTCTAAAGCTTCAAGATCACTTTCAGGACAAATAATCGATGCCTTTCTGTAGCTCTCCTGCAAGTCCATCACACGGTTACCAAAATGAACTGGTTGATGCCTAAAAGATGCTTCCACTTCAAAAGGTAACAGCTAAACCCACGGCCATGAAAGTAGGATTAAATTATGGATTCAATTGTTCTTGTCGCCCAGGCAAGGTGTAAACATGTCAATAACACCTATTCAGGTATACCTATACATATGGGTATCTTCAACACAATAAGCAACAACTTCAATGAAAGGCTGCCCACAACACTATGTTAAAGACAAATGAACAATCCAGATAATGTTGCCGATACCTTGCCGATCAAAAAAAAAAAATGTTGCCGATACCTTGACTAAATGAAGGCAAATAGTTTTAGAGAGAGAGAGAGAGGGTTGAGCTGATGTGATAGTCCAATGATAATGTTCATAGCAGCTATTCATGGGAAAACATTGCCGGTTGGCACTTACACAAATAAAATGAAGTCAGTTCTACAAGTTACAGGCAGAAATGAATTCATTGACTTAAGAAGGGCTTGACACACACCGTACGGAGGTTTTTGAGCTCCTGATGTTGTGCCTCTGCCTCTTTGATTTCAGGGAGGACCTTATCATTCATCACTTTCTCATAATGATTCTTGTCCTGAGATAAGAGCTTTCTTTTATGATCTTAATAAACTTGCCACCCCTCAATAAAACAGAAGCACCAACCCAAAAAGTTCCATTATGGAGAGAGAGAGAGAGAGAGAGAGAGAGAGAGAGAGAGAGAGAGAGAGATAGTCTACCGCTTCTGTAGAATGTAGATCTTCTTCAATGAGAATGAGCTCGCGCTCTGCTTCCTCAAAGGCATCAATTTCTCCTTTCGCTGATTCTACAGTTTTCAATAGGGACAAAGAAGCATTGGTAACATCTAATGTGGAAACTTAAACTCTCGAATTCAAAGATTACCATACCACATAAATTCTCGAATGAAGCTTTAAGGTCGCTGGTTCTAGCATCCGCTTCCTTTATTCTCACACGAATTACTTCTACCAACATTTCCTTCTCCTGTATGTCTTCTTGGATTTTCTGGACATCATATTCCAATGAAAGCCATAATTAAAGGGAAATCCACAAACCAGAAGCCATGTGAGGAAAGAACTTTGAAGACATGGTTATAAGATACAAACAGAGATCTCATGAAGAAGCTCATCAACATTAGAAGCAGGTGCTGAACCAGCTTCTGTGACCTGTGAATTCTTCACATCTTGCAGTGCATATCTCTTTTGTGTCACAAGGCGCTCTGTCTCGTTACATCTCCTCTGTTGTAAAATGAAATAGAGCAAAGATGATAAGAATATACAAATCCACCAAACATTTGATAAATAAGCTTCTAAAGTTAACTATGTCCATTTCTCAACCATCCACATATAAACATTGTAGAGTATCATATAAAGACTACTAACAAAAAAAAATTATCTATAGAAAGTGAACATTGCCTGGAAAAACTTCAAGAAACTCCATGTGAATAATAAGGAGATAGTATGAATGACAACATTGGAGTATACAGTACGCATTTTGTGACATGGCAACATTATCCATGAAGGTAAGTCTCCCTAAATTAGGTCATCCAGGGTATATACACTAATTCTTATAAATGCGGATAACAAATACTTAGTATTTTCGATAAAATTCAAAATGCCACAGAAAAAAAAAGCCCACCTGGAGTTCTGAATCATCCTGGTCTATGTGGAACCAACACAACACCGACACTCCTACACATAAGTTTTTTTAAAAAAAAAAAAAAAAAGGACGAAAACGCGTTGGGGACACTTTTTAAAAAAAAATCTTATTCAATTAGGAGTACATAAATAAAAGGCTCTAATTTTAGGATACATACCAGAATATATACCTTAAATCTTACTTCTCATCACATTATTCACAAAAGTACTTGAACCAAAAGCATTTCATCATCTATGTATCTTTAATTCTTTATTATTAAAAAAACATCAAGTTTCACAAAAAAGAACTAATTTCCTAGTCTTTAACAACAGTCTACTATTTTGTTTAACACACCCGACATGCATTACGAGTGTCCCAAGAGTGTTTGAAGCATTTTTTAGAGTGTCCCCAGAGTGTCTAAATCAAAGACATTGAGAAAAAATACGACACTTCAGATTTGAGTGTCTACACGTGTCCGGAGAGTGTCGGTGTCCAACAAGTGTCTAACACTAGTATGTGGCCCCCGAAGAAGTATCTAAGCTACATAGTGTTAGAATATGTTTTGTCCCAGATTGGTTAACTATGACTTGTATTGAGTTTATGCATAATATAAATAAGACTTCTATGTGTTAGGGTTAATTAACACCTTAACACTTCTCTCCTCTTTCTCTCTCCCAAATAACATGGTATCAGAGCGTAGTCTCGATCCACCATAGTCACCATTATCAACCACCACAACGCCCCCCACAACCACCACCAGCCACTGTCGACCACTCAAACCCTAGCCGCCTCAATCATCACCGACACCCACAAATCAACCAACCCGACCTTCGTCTATCACCAAATACCCAAAATCAAGCCCTAAATTGACCTAATAACCCTAAACCAGCATCATCTTCATCGTCTCTCCTCATTCTATCCCATAAATCGACCATACCCATCCTTGAAACCCTAAATCGATCCCTCAATCGACTCTAACCCAGGTCGAAACCTCCTAAATCGACCCTAACCCAGTTCGAACCTCCCCAAATCGACCTTAATCGAGATCGAAAATCACAAACTTGATTACCCATAGTACAAAAACCCTCCTCTGCTACTCGAAATTGAACATCCAGTGTTCAACTCCTACTTCTGGTACTCCAAACTATCGTATGGTGTTCGAAACACTTCTATGGTGTTCGAAGTTCTCTTCTGACGTTCACTCCAGCTTTGCTTGCATCTTCCTTGTCTGATTTGGGGCTCCACCAGATATTTTACAGCCCTGGTTTGACTCGGTCTGAGTTACTTGGCATCCATACAGGCCCTATATAGCTTCTGATATTTGGGTCTTTCTTCAGTCTATTGTCCGCATGTGGTAAGCCAAGATCCCAGTTTAAATTGCTTTTATGTGCTGTTACTGCTCTTTTGTGGATGCTAGTTTGTGTTTGGTTGATTTCGCAAAGTTGATCGATTGTTGATGGTTGCTTCTGCTGTCCCGATTATCATACTAGTACATTGCACTATTGGAGGTGCTTGTGTTAAGCAGTGACAAAGTTCAGAATTATTTACTTTGTTTAGTTGTTCGTTGGAGGTTATTTGTTGATTTTGGTGACCATTAAAATGACTACGAGTTCTGCCTCCAGTATTACTAGTTCTTCTAGTTCTGTCTCTAGTGCTTCTCCTGATGTTTCTCACCATTGGTCTCCTAACATGTTGTCCACTGCTATTGGTTTGAATGGCAAGAACTATGCTACTTGGGCTAAGTATGTTGAGACGTATTTTTTGGGCTCGAAACAACATGATTTTCTCACTGCTAATCCTCCTATTGACTCTACTGCACTTGCAAATTGGAATATTGAGGATGCACAAATTCGTCTTAAGTTGTGGAATAGTATGGAGCCTTAAGATGTCAAAAATGCTTTTCTGCATGGTGACCTTCACGAGGAAGTCTACATGGAGCAAACACCAGGGTTTGTTGCTCAGGGGGAGCGTAATCGGGTATGTCGCCTCCGTAAAGCATTGTATGGCCTTAAACAATCTCCTAGAGCTTGGTTTGGTAAGTTTAGTGATGCTATTTTGAGGTTTGGCATGCGTCGTAGTGAGTCGGATCATTCTGTTTTTTCTCACATCAGCGAGGGGAAAAGTATTGTTGATTGTCTATGTGGATGACATTATTATAACTGGTGATGATCAGAAAGGTATCGATGAGTTGAAAACCTTCCTACAGCAGCAGTTTTATACCAAGGATTTGGGAAAATTACGATATTTCTTAGGCGTTGAGGTGGCACGCTCGAAAGATGGTATTAGCTTGTCTCAGAGAAAGTATGTATAGGATATTTTGCAAGAGACTGGACTATTGGGAAGTAAACCTGTTGAGACTCCCATGGATCCTAACGTGAAACTAAGTGTTGATTACGGGGAGTTACTCCCTAATCCAGATCAATATCGCCGCTTGGTTGGTAAGTTGAACTATGTTACCATCACACGTCCTGATATTTCCTTCGCAGTTAGTGTGGTGAGTCATTTTATGTCTGCACCTCGTCTTCCACATTGGGAAGCAGTTCTTAGAATTGTGAAGTATCTTAAGGCTCATCCAGGGCGTGGTCTGTTTTATCGAGCAAGTGGACACTTGCGTGTTGAGGCATTCACGGATTCTGATTGGGCAGGGTCTCCATCTGATAGGCGATCGACCACAGGATATTGTGTCTTTGTAGGTGGAAATCTTGTCAATTGGAAGAGTAAGAAACAGACTGTTGTTGCTCGATCTAGTGCAGAAGCCGAATACCGAGCCATGGCTCATACTACATGTGAGATTGTGTGGGTGCGCTCTTTCCTTGAGGAGATAGGATTCAATGTGCAACTGCCTATGAATCTATTTTGTGATAATCAAGCAGCAATCCACATTGCATCTAATCTAGTTTTTCATGAGCGGACTAAGCATATTGAAGTCAATTGTCATTTGGTTCGCGAGAAGCTGACAGTTGGTGTGATTGCTACTCCCTTTGTGTCTACCGGCACTCAGTTAGCTGATATGTTTACTAAACCATTATTTAAGCCACGGTTAGAATCATTGTGTAACAAGCTGGGACTTATTGATATTTATTCTCCAGCTTGAGGGGGAGTGTTTAGAATATGTTTTGTCCCGCATTGGTTAACTATGACTTGTATTGAGTTTATGCATAATATAAATAAGACTTCTATGTGTTAGGGTTAATTAACACCTTAACACTTCTCTCCTCTTTCTCTCTCCCAAATAACACATAGTTCTTGCTTAAAGATATCACATATTCACCCCACTTTACATATTACAGTAGGTTGAAGGAAATTCAGTAGAATAGAATTACAGAGTCCAGAACAATTTCAATTCCTTGACAATGTGGGAAAATAATGTCCATTGAAATCTTACTGGTCCTGCAGATCAATCTCATCTTTTCGTTTTAGAAAAAGGCCACCTGCATCAGCAACTGGAGGAACACTCCCAAGGATTGCGTGGCAAGCCCTACCCAGACTTTATCGCACATGAAATGCCAGCTCCTAATTCATTTTTTTCCGCCCACACCCCTCTGAGATTAAAGCTTATACCATAGTTTCCATTTGTTAAGGTGTGATGTTAATCATGCAGAAAGCATCCACTGTATGAGCCCATAATATAAAAACGCGGAATAGGGGGTTTTGTGATGAGAAAACTCGTGAACTCTCCTGACTCCGACAGACTTGTGGCCAGCAATAGCTAATCAGCCACGTAGCACCGACACGCGACACGACACGACTCGGACCCGACACCGACACTCAACGTAAATTTCAAAAAAATGGAGGACACGACATGATAGGTAAATGTTTGAAAAAATATTTTTTTATCTACATGTAGGAATAAAAGAGGAACTAATTATAAATATGTATCACCATTTAGATCTTATCTATCATTACATGATTTAAAAAAGTATTCAAACAAAAAGCGTTTCACTATCTATTTGTCCCTATAATTAATAAACATCACATGTCACAAAAAAAAAAAGACTTCAAGTTTTAACAAGTGTCTAGTTGTCTACTATATTGTTTAACACCCCTGACATGTATTGTGAGTGTCCCAAGAGCCTCCGAAGCATTTGTTAAGAGTGTCACAGGAGTGCCCGTACGAAAACATTGGGAAAAGATAGGAAACTTTGGATTTGAGTGTCGGACATGTGTCCGAAGAGTCTGGAGAGTGTCAGTGTCCAAAGAGTGTCCGTTAATCAGTAATTTTGCAAATATTTGACTAATTAATCCATCATGTCTGAAAACCTTCTCTCTGTGGCCTTAGATAACGGGCAACAACCATCAATCAAGAGTAGAATAGATATAAATGTCCACATATTCTGAGGTTATGGTCCCTCTTCTTTTTAAGTCACTCAGAGATAGATCAATTAGTGGACCAAATACGGACTCTCAGGAATAGCATATTGAACGCCTATTGTCAATCTTATCACGGATTCTAATTCTGGCATAGAAACCATACCCCACCATTATGAAACAAAATTACCTCCAACAGTAGCATATGATCCCACTCATTACCAATTGGTTGAGTTAGATGCTTCCACTGATATAAAGTAAGAGTGAAAGGAAACACTACAATTCAGCTGTTTAGTCATTTCCTGTTATAACACTACAATTCAGCTGTTAAGTCATTTCCTGTTAAGTCATTTCTTAAGAAATTAAGCAATTCCAATCTAGCGTTCCCCTTACAGTGTCTTTAACTTGATAAATCCACAAACCCATCCATTTTACAGTCAACGTCTCAGGAATCTGTTATGGACATGGGATCTGGGACCTGTGGATACTTCCAGGCACCAGATCTCCCTAAACTCAAAATACTGAAATAGAGGACATATCTCCATAGGGTGGGGGCAGATACGAGGACATGTTAGCACAAATACAGTGCACATAATATACTAAGAAATCTAATGTGATTTTGGGCAAAAGGAGTCCATCAATGTGAAATGTTGGAAATTTTCATTTTCGAAAGTAAGATTCTTCTTCTTCAAGCATCGTTAGAAATTCGGGCATCCAAGTGTCCAGTTTGGGTAGGGTTGCAGAATATCCCATTAGCCTTACCAAATCCTTCTAATTCCAAGCAACAAGTCTAAAGGTTGAACCAATAGATTGTAACTCCAGTAAGTCTTCCAACATTAGTATTTCCTTTATCTCAAGCTTGGGCTTGTGATAGTTCTGGGATGATACTGTTTGTTTGACTATTTAAAGTTCTACTGAGCTCCAAAAAATAAAATCTGTTTCCATAAACATCACAACATCCTCAGCCGATAAAATATTGCATGCCAATGACATGTAATACGAGCTAAGCCAATATATTCTGTTGAGAAGTTACAAATAACACATGGAAAAAATTCACGCATAAGGTGTATCGAAGCATGATTCCAAAAAGAAAATGGTACCAATTAAAGAAGCCTTTTGGTCTAACAAAGGCAGCATCTCCGGTTTAATTCAGGATTAAGAAATCAAATGAGCCTGGGATAAGGTTCCAATTAACTTATAAGGCCATAGAAGACAGGAGAACCTTATGAAGCTGGTTTAACAACTTTCTGAAGCATGCAAAAAAACACATGCCTTGTTGGTGCGCACATAAAGATAAAGAAACGAGGGAATGAATAGGAAATAAAGGAAACTTTTGTAAAGAGAAAATGAAGACAATAAACCACCAGCACAATCATCTTTCACTCACAGAAGCAGTTGCACAAAAAGGACAATAATTACCTTAGCACTTTGAAGTTTATTATTGAGCTCCTGAATTCCTTCTTCTACTTTCCTTTTTCTCCCACGGCATTGTTGAGCTTGTTCTTGTGCATTTGTTGCATCCCTTTCTAGATTCTTTATTTGGTCATCATATGAACCACAAAGGCGACTATTTCTAGCCTTCTTATTTGGAGGGAGAATGGTTTCACCACCAGCACGGGAAAACCTAGGAAGACATCATTGATAATACGTAGTCTCAGTTTCAACTGGTATACAAAATCAAAAATAAGTTCTCAAAACAATAGTGAGGTTAGGAATGCAATCAAAAGATCTAACAAATAGGAGAAGCACAAGGATGCAACTGAACCAATTGACTAAATCAAACACAGGGTCATCAAACCTAAAGCTATCAGCTGGTGGAATATTTCCACAGAAAGCCTGAGGTTTGAGAATGGAAAAGGGGATCACAAGCAAGCTGTCTTCATTCCCAAGGGAAACGACATAACTAGGTGAATTATCTCCCGTGTCAGCTGAGGTTAGATAGTTTCTTGGACTTTTTCTCCAGTCACTCATGGTAATATTTAGTGGAAGCTTTTGTTCCTCCCCATTGCAGAAGATTTTGGCCCTTCCCCACTCACGCAGTTTTCTGCATTAATATCTCACAAATTTCCACCATTGTGTTAACAATATTTGGTCAAGTATTTATTACTACAAGATTGCAAGTTGCACTTTAACTCATTCAAAAGACTTCCCTATTGATTGATAAAAGAACTAGACCTGAGATTGTCGTCAAATGCATCAATATAAGAAGGGATGTGAATTCATTGAGATAGGCCATGAACTTTTCCACCAACCCGGAGTGAAATGGAATATCAGAAACTGATAGGACCACTGATTCTCATGCAGTACACCATGTAGCGCGTAGTTCTACACAACACTTTGTTCCTGCTTGTACAGACTTTAAATGTGGCTCCCACAATTGGAGGCTTAATCATACCAGCTATAACGCCCCCATCCTGAACCATAGGATATTGGCCACTTGGAGGACCTCATGGCATTAAAATTTATCGTTACAAGAAAGGGATGTGAACTGACTTATATGCCCCGAGCTTTTTCCAAGTAGACATGTGAGAAGGAAGGTTACTATCATAGGATAGGGAGGGGCAACTCGTTGGTTAAATGGTTAAGTATATCCTTCAAAACTGGTATATGAGCCTGGGACTGGGCAGCCTCTCCATGCATTGCCAATTGGTTTTTAATTGGATGTTTTAACATTGTTCATCCTCAATGAAATGTTCTCTACTTGCTTAACAATTAGGCTCCGAGAACAGATCAAACCCCTTCTCATGAAACAAGATGACTCAAAAGTTTAACCCAAAAAAATGCTGATATCATCTGCAAGAACTTCATTTGTAGCATCTTATAATTTGCAGATGAGGCAGGTGCATGCACCGCTGACTCATTATTGTTTTAGCATATGGGCACCCATCAGGAGACAGTTAAGTGTGATATCATTTAAAACAGAGGAGACACGCTCAAACTCTAGTGAAGTCATTTATTACACCAATTTTCTAGTAAATTAGAGAGGAGGCAGAATCAGCCTCAGGGAAAGATAACTCTGCCTGAGAACTTGAATAGGAATAAACTTTGAAGTAAGATAACTCTGCCTGAAAACTTGAATAGGAATACACTTAGAAGTAATAGAACAGTTTACTAGCATATCCTTTTTTTCAGTGGGGTGACGACAAGGTGACTTCGTCCTTGAGACTGTTACGAACTTCTCACCTAACTTTGTTCTTTTTTCTTCACATCAGATGTATATGGAAACAGTTGAGGTGTCCGTTTTAGCACGCTGTGATGGAAACATTCTGTACTATAAAAGACACATACAATTTAAAAACTTAAGCTAGTATATTGTTCCAATAACCTAAGCAGGCCCCAGAAATATCAACCACTTGAGGCTAAAATGGTTCAAAGAATAGCTATTTTCAAAGATAAAGAAGAGAACTTTGACGATTCAGAGAAAAAGGCTGATTGTATTACTGAATTGAATACTAGTTACAATGCTAACATAAGCTTACATAGAGAAACCTAGAAATCTACTTAGAAATCTATACCTAAAATAGAAGATTACAAAGAGATATGATTACGATATTATCACGATACAATTCTATGCCTATAATAGAATATACGACAAAATCGTGATACATATACATTCATCAATAGAATAAACGATGAGATTAGGATACATATACATTCATTCATTCACAAGAACATGACTGGGAAAATAAATCTTACATTTTGTATCCATCTGATGTGAAAACTTCCTTTAAATTTGGAATCCTATGGCCAAAAGCAACTGTTTTCCCCACATCATAATTTCTTACGAGCACTTGCCGCTCTGCACTTGCCTATAAAAAATAAAAAAGTTTATCATAAGATGTGCTATGCAGCACTATCTATTTTCTTTTTAAAAAATAGAAAACAAAATGATACAGATGTAGCCTGGAAAACAGAACACATAGCAAGATTTATGACATAGTTCAGCCAAAAAGATGTAAGATAAGAAGAACAATACAACCAGGATTCAGTTACAGAAGTTAATACGCGGTTCTGTCTTCCGAGCAATGAGCCGAAATAAGCTCCACATTACTGACAAAATTAAGTTTATACAAAAAATCATATCAAGTTCACCGGAGCAAAAATATGCTCAAATGAATAGGCCCTTTTATTTAAGCAGTAAGAAGCTTTATGACAACACAGTAACCTATATCAACGAAAGAAACTAAGCAGAGAAAACATGCAGGAGAGCGGAAGAAAAGTATATTACCAGATCCACCAGGACATTCAGAACGGTCGGATTATCAGAGTGTACAACAGAAAAAGCAGTAGGGTGATTGGTCTGGGGAAGCATGTGATTTGGAATAGACAACCTACATAATATAGTGTAGACGTGAAATCATGAGAAAAGAACCCAGCCTAACCAAACCCACTATGATACTAAATCAATAGTGAAAATCTATGGTCATATTCACCTCCTTACCTTGGTCTAGAGAAGTCATATATGATAATCTGAAGGTAGTTGTACCCTGCTTCCCTAGCACATCCTTTCAAAAGAACAGAATCCTTATGCTCCGTCACAATGAAAGCATTGAGCAATTTGCCAAAGGCACTTTCTACAGCAACAGCCCATAAATCGCCATGAACCAGAGACTGCAATATAGTGACATGTATTGTGGTATTTTAGTAATTCAAGACAATCTAGAGAGAGAGAGAGAGAGAGAGAGAGAGAGAGAAACAAAAGATGGCACATCTATTGTATTTAGCAAAGAAAATTGCCCATGCACGCCTAAAGTCCAACACGAGCAGGAAGAGCTATTGAACATCATTCAATCCAAAATGTAAAAGCAAAGAAAATTGCCCAAGCGCACCTAAAATCTAAACGAGCAGGAAGAAGCCAGAATATCAGTCAATCCAAAATGTTGTGACCCACATACAAACTCTAGTTTCAAACTTTCATAAAACTAAAATTCCCATCGTACGAAATATGATGGATCAAAGACAAACATCTAATACTCCTTGAGTATTAAGTACGTCAATAATAGTGAAACAAAACTTGATCAGGGTATTGATCATGTGAGAACTTTTTGTTGGTACACTGGAAAGAAGATCATTTAGTAACCACAGTTAGGTAGTCTACCAGAAAATAAGGCAAAGGCCAATTAATATAGTCATGGAAAGCATGACTTGTAGGACTAGCAGCATAAGTACATAAAGATATTTCATGCTCCGTCTATTTATTGCAGGAGTACTAAATCCCCCCAGAAATGAATTATAACACAAAGAAAGGGAGGAGAGGTAGAGGCAAGGGTGGTCATGAAGCGCACAGGGAAAGAAATGGATTTTTAGAATATGATACAAACAAGTAGGGTGCGATTTTCGAAGAAAAAACTGTTTGCAGACACAGTAAAGCCCATCTCGATTTTCTCACATAGTAGTAAAAAGTAAAAACCATACACATCCAACGTGCCACTGCATTGATCTTGGCTTCTACCAACAAACCAACAGAGATCAAAACTATTAGGGAGTATGTCTATCTCCCATTTTCCGCTAACTAAGAAAACATGAGAAAATGCACAAAATTAATGAGAAGATACTGCACAAACAGCAATCATGGAGAGACAGACGGTATTCAAGCTCCATCACATAAGTCATTACTAATAAACTAATACACCATTAGCAACTGAACTTCACAAAGCCTTGACCTTAATATCTGCGGTCCACCCTCTTTTTTTTTTTCAATTCCAACTGCAATAATGATTAGGAGCATTGAACTTACACGATGATGAAATTATAAATCACTGTGCTATATTTTGAAGAGTATCTATTGCTCTAAAGATTCCAGCGATACAAAGATGGAATCGATATATCAACCACTGTCCTATTTCTTGAAAAGTCACCATTGCTATAAAGATTCCGGCAGTACCAAGATAGTTATCTATATACCAAAAACGTCACTATTGACAAACCAAAGTACTCTATATCCAAATATAGGAGGAACATGCATAGCATCACCAATTTCATTTCAAACCCAACTCTATTGCTTCATTTTTATAATTTGTATTTCTCCAACAATGTTTGTTTTCTCATTATGAGTAATGATCCCTCAACTCTAACCCTCTATGCTTTGTGATTTCTTCTACATCTCTTAGTTCCCCCGCCCTAGTACGATTTCTGATAAACTAACTTTTCAAATATGCCGAAAATATATCTCATGAAGATGTCCTAAACTACGTATCCTTGTAGCATTTCTTATTGAGTCAACAAGCTTACCTTTACCCATAAATTGTTTTTAGATAACAAGGCATTTATCTACGTGAAATGTTTTAATTAAGGCAGGCCCATTAGATAACAATTGTCATTCAATGATATAGTTTTTACAACAAATAAATAGCCATGCCGGAAACACATATATTAGTGTAGTTATTGCACTTCTATAAATAATTGAATCTAACCCAAAATCTACCATTACACCATGTTCATATAACAATTGCTAAGCAAATGAGGGTGGGAACTTCATCTCAATGTTTAAGAAAAGGCCAGTTCAGAGACAAAAATTTCTTCTTAAACTACATGAAAAGAAGAGTTCATGCAAAGTGTTGATACAACGATATCCCATGCCACATTTCGCTAACAGCTATAACCGAAATGACTGAATTGTGATATATACAAGTACAGAAGCTTGCAATTTTTTGCTCACCAAAACAGTAAGACGCTTTTTTTAAGAGTTACTACAAAAATCCCGAAAGTGAGGTCCACCATAAGAGGATGCTTATTAAAAAAACAGAACCAGATAAACGACTTTATGGAATTAAAATTTAACACCAATATTGAGTGGAAAAACAACAACTAAGTATTTCTCCTTTGAGACCTACAAACAAGTGAGAAATCGAAACTCAATTTACGTGGGTAACGGTTTATCTTAACTTCACAATCAAATTGTACACAACCACACCCTTACAGAGGCCTGATTACTTTCTTCTACTCACCAAATGTGCACCGATGGGACCAATTGGTGGTCTTTTGAATCTATGATGATGTCTCTCTATTGCCTGTAACAGAGCAGTCACTCTAAATCCCCCAAAAGCTGTAACCTGCGATAAGAGAAAGCATCATAATGAAAGGATGAAACATAAGTTCTGCAAATGTCAAGGGATTCAATTATTCAAAAAATTATACAGATATAGACATGAAACTATGCCTCTAGGCTCTAGCTGCCTAAGGCTCCATTCAGTTGCCAAGAATGTTGAGCAGGGAAGTTAGTCATGGGAAAAGCGAATTGAAGTGAAGTAAAGGAAACGAAAATCTATTTTCCTGCGAGTGTTCGTTTGAGAAAGGAATTATATAGGAAAACTAAAATTTAGTTGTTTATTTGCCAAGAAAAAGTAGTTTTGGGAGCTAAAAAAAATTGAATTGCTACCTTTGAATTATATGGGAACTCTAACATCAGCCATAAAAAATTAAGCCAGTTGACTTTCTTTTTTTTTTTGTCTCTATTCAATTTTTTCATGTCTATTTGTTTCGCGTTAAATTTTTGTGGATTATGGATTCGTCTCGACGAAAGGAATTAGAAAAATAAAAAATAATAACAGAAACTCTAATTTTTTTAATAAAGATAAAAAAATAATCCAAAAAGTTTTTTATTTTTATTTTTTTTCTCTTGATTCAAAGAATTTTGAGTTTCAATCATAATTTTTTACTTTTTTTATTTCTCTTGTATAGAGGAAAATATAATCGACAAAAAATTAACACAAACTAATAAATGCAATAAAAAATTGAATAAAAAAAATAAGCCAACTGCCCGCTTTATTTGGATGCTTAAAAGATAAATAGATAAGATAAAATAGATCCAATTTTAACCAACAGTGATTAATTGGTTGGTACAAACGAAACAAAAGACTGATAAAAATTAAAGACACATCCATAAAACCAATACATTGACTATGTTGCCTATATTTATAGTAGAAAATTTATAAAAAAAAATGGAGAATTGTATGAAATAAAGGAAAAGGAGTGAGGGAGAAGGAGAACATTGGCGCAAAAAAATTGAGAATGGAGGGAGGTCAGAACTTTTCCGCGACACTAAGTTCCATATATTTTGCAGGATTTGTTTTAAGGGAAAGTGAGTCCTGGTGGGAAAATCATTTTCCAGGATCCTATCACTTTCCTGGTAACTGAACACTCCAAAATATTTGGGAAAGCCAACTTTCCCATCCTTTTCCATCCTTTCTTGACAACTGAACGGGGGTTAAAAGAGAATGGTCCATTGAGTTCACACACATATAAAGACCTCGGAGATAAAAACCTATCCAGACCTTGTTGGTCTGATGTAATCGGAGATCACGGATGTTTGAACCAATCTCACGATTCTTCTTTTCAGTTTCTGCCATCTGGGGAAAAAAATTTAAATGACAGTAAGAGAATGAAGATCATCCAGTTTCAACAGATCATTGTAAACAAGCTACAAGCCTCAAACAATAACTGAACTTAATAGATATGTCTCACATGATTAACGAATTAAACCAACAATCCAGGCCAATAATTCTTCAACAGTCATTATGCCGAAAATTGGAGTCAATGGCTTTTAACAATATCTTGTTCAATGTTAGTTTTCTCATCATAAAATCACAAGACAGCTATACTTTGACAAATAAAATTATGTTGAAAAGTGTCAAAGACAACTTCTGCAACCATGATGATGACAGAGGAGCTAACCAACATCTACAAATCCTCATCAAACCGAACCTACTGTTAGAAACTTCGAACAGAAAGACCTTGTGCTCATATCAGATTGCCTCCCGATAGGTAAAATACATCTATGTCTAGGCTCGCAGGTGCGCAGAGAGGTAATACAACGTGTCATGTTGAGGCAGTGTTTTTAAAGGCTCTAGGCGCACCGAGGCGCCATGGTCCCCGGAGCCTAGGGGCAAGGTTGCTCAGTCTTTTTTTTTTTTTACATGACCTTAGTGAAAGAGGAGGGCTGGCTTACTTGAAACTGTTTTGGGACGCCACCTAATGAGAGCTGGTAAAAACTTGCTAAGAATTGTTCAACAGGTAAGGATAAAAACTTTCAACTTTTTTCATGGTCTGCATTTTTAAGATTCAACTTTCCCCAAAAGAAGGTAAGCTTTGAGGTGTTAGCAGTGGACCATATAACCATCATCTTCTACAAGGTACAATGACCTTAACTTCAATACAATAATATGATGAAAATGGATGAAACTTGGAGGCCCCAAAGATAATTATTTCCGGAATTTGAGGCCCCAAAGAGGAGTCTAAAACAGGGGACAGAATGACTGAATAATAAAGGCAAATACTCGCTGGTAAGGATAACAAGAAGATGTGGTAATTGAGGTTGATGACCAGCATTGAGCAATGCAATGTAAAACAGTAAGCACTGGCTGGCGAGATAATTCCATTTTTTGACAACCTAAGAACGCAGCAACATACAAATAAATCCAAAAAGTGATGTGTGTGCACCTAGAATGCAGCCCAACAACCCAAGAAGATGAAAATAATGTTTCCAGCATAATTTGAATTAATAAACAGTCCAAGCCTTCTCAAATGTCATGCCATGAATCATGTGGACGTTTGCAAAATTATTCCATACCTCACGAGCGATCTTTTCTAATTCATCCTTCTGAATGTTTAGGTTTTCCAATAAGGCTGCCTCTTCTTCCTTCAGTCTGAAGTAACACCCTTTATTAATGTCAGAGGACATCAGTTCATGCTAAATAGATGCATATGAAGTTATGAACCCACAAACAGGATAACTGTATATCCAAATACCACTCATCATCATCCTGGTCAAAGAATTGGTTTAGCTTTTGAAATCCTTTGTTTCCCTTTTAAGCACAGGAAATCAAGCAAACACAACGGTCTTCACAAATTGATGTGGCATAATTTTTATGTGACTGACAAAAGGAAAATTTGGTTAGTCTTATTAGAAGTGTTTTAACCAATGTGGGTTCAATTTTGTTTCATGACAGCATTCACTGCTACAGCAGCTCCCACCTTAGCATCTCTTGTGCCCTGCCCCCACCTCTGCTTCGTGCAACTATGTTTTGGAGGTGAACTTACAAGAGGGACAGATACTTGAAGAGGTGGTTTTTGAAAAGTATGGATCATTGTGGGTAATTAACCTTCCCTGAGGGGGCATCCAATTGTGGGATTTGACCCTTGCTTTGGGATGCATTGTCCATGATGTATTGCTCAGGTATCGACAATTGGTAGGTGGAGATCAGATGAAAGGCCTAGTTGTTAGCACCTTAATGTTTAATGTGCTTGCTGAAGACCTCTTCTTGCTAACTTTGTACAGTTGTTTCTGTCAAGCGAAGTCCTACATTGCCTAGGTACCAAAGTAATATGAAATATATAAGCATGAGGGTACCCTCACTTCATGAGCTAGCTTTTGGGATTGAGTTATACCTAAGACCGTGTAAGAGCATCCACAATGGACTAACCAAAATTGGATAACCAAAAGTTGCCACATCACCTTTTGATTATCCATTTAGTGCAGGACTAAAGTTAGCAACCCTATGCTCCACAATGGCCTAATCAAAATGAGTTGGCAAAAGTTCAAATCCACCAGTCAGTTTTTTTCTTCTCAATCTAATGGTCTACATTGAATGGCATTCTCGTAAAATAAGTGAAAGTTGAGAGCATTTGTTAAAATTCATAAAATGACCAACAATGTTAAATGCAAAAGCTACTTGCTAAAGTGGTAAGTGAGTTTCACGCACCAACAAGAAAGAGCAAAGGGAAGAGAGAGAAGGGTTTTGGATAACGATGGATGTACTTGATTGAGAAGACGTGGGGTCCACTAAATTTGGTTATTGGCAAAAGGTTGCTAGTTTTGGTTATCCAAATGCCAAAATTTGGTTAGTTGCTAAGTTTGGTTATTCCAATGTGAGCACTTTTTTGAACAAATATTGCTAACTTTAGCAACATTTAGTTTTGATTAGGCCAATGTGAATGCTGTAACATGGTATCAGAGCTGGGTACTAGAGATGGGTAGGGTGCGTGTCTCTCGCCTGCACGCGGTAGGTGCTGCCAGGTGAGCACGCTGCGCGTGAGGGAGGGTGTGAAGCGAAATCCTACATCGCCTGGGTACCAAAGTAATATGAAATATATAAGCATGAGGGCACCCTCACTTCATGAGCTAGCTTTTGGGGTTGAGTTCTTCTACCCAAGACCGTGTAACAGTTTCACCTAGCTTCAGTAGCTTGGAAGAAATTGCTGGTTTTCTTGAATTTTTAGATATATGTGAGCTTTTTGGGTGTTCTTGAGTACATAGGCCTCTTTTTCTTTTTCCCTGAGTTGTTTGGTGGAGGTTATCACAAGTTAGCCTCAGCATGGTTTGCATCCCCATTCTGCCATTTATATAACTAATCTGTCTAAAACCTGGATTTTAAAGTTTGGCAAATATGAATTTTTTTTTTTTTTTTAAAAAGGAAATAAACAAACAAAAACCAACCTTGATAATGATAAATTAGCCGCATCGAACTCATCTTGAAGTTCCTTCAGCCTCTCCTCAATCTCAAATTCCTCAGCCTACAGAAAAAGAGCTATTAAAATCACATACCATATTGATGATTTTACAGAGTACCCAAATCATTTGAAGTCTCATGAAAGATAACAAGCACTACATTCAAGTTGTTGAAAGGAAGAAAAGATTGGGAAATTGCATTCAAAATCTGGAAGCAAATAACGACAAGCATTACTTTCCGCGAAAATGTCTTGCAACATAAGATAGGAGCATCCTCCTCCTTTGATAACTTAAAAGCCCCTACTAAGGTAAGAGTTCAATGACCTTTTCTTTATTGGTTGCATGCACTTTCCACCCACGATTGTCATCCTAGCCCTAGTGCACACTTTAGAGAGGTTAGCCTAATTATGTCCACCTCTCTTCTTGGACCTATTTCTTGCATACAGTAATAAAACATTCTTGCATCATCGCAGTTTATCACAGAGAAAAAAAAATTAGTCCTTTTAAACATGATACTACTTGCAATTAATAGGACAAGAAGTTTATAATGATAATATCATTGCCTAAGCAGTATTTCTTCCATAAAAATGACAATATTAACTGATGCTATTGAAGCAAATTAACTTTCGACCTTTCAAGACTACAGTGAATTTTTATTGCCTATTCAAGTCACAAAGCCAATTTTATAATCTACTAACCAGTAGATCAATATTTGAGTTCGCTCAGCAGCCTCATACTCCCAAAGCTTAAGGGCAACAATTTGAACCGAAAGGGCTTATACATTGGAGTTCAGTAGCGGAATTTCAAACCAGCCTTTACTTCAGGTTCAAGGGGAGACAGTTTTTACATATGACGTCAAAAGTTAAGGCCACCAAGTATAATCCTTTCAAATACCTAATTCACGGGGAACCATAGTAGCAAATGTTGTTTATCAGATAATTGACCCTGATCTCATTCATTTCAGGTTCAGTGTACTTCTCTTTCATGGATGACAAAAAAGCAGATTGACAGGCAGAAACTCAATAATTCAATTGCCATGTCTTAAATCCACTTCTAGAATATGGTGCAATACCCTTTACCAAGTCATGTTAAGTACATGTCCTAGATTCCATTCATGCAACATGATAAGCTGGCTACTCCACTCATAAGTGTTTATGCCACTACTTGACATCCCTCACTAGATTACAATTACATCAAAGAAAGAGTTGGAGGGAACTAGTAAAAATACTAAACAAAATATATAAGGGTGTCAAAGGGGCATACTTCACCTTTTTAATTCAGAACAGTTAGCCATAGACAGGAAGAACAAAAAAAAAAACAATTTTGAACAAAGAACCTGTGTATTCTTAGTATGCTGCTCATGAATATCATGAATTTGCTGTTCAAGCAACTTCACCCGATGCATCATCTTCTGGATAAAGTTTATTTTCTGGCCATGATCTCCTTCCAGCTCAAGTCGTTCTTTGGTAGCCTAGGAAATGAATTTAGGATAATTACAAGATTGACGACTTCAAAGTTGTCACAACTTAGGTATATTGAAAAGGTTTCATGATATCCAAACAAAATATTTTGGGAGAGATGAAAATAAGCTTATGAGAAGTACCGTGCTTTCTCGTAGCCCCATCTTGAGAATTTAAACACTCATAAGGAAAGAATGATCACTCAAAATGTTTTACATATTGACACAAAAGATCGAAAAAGGGAAGTGAAGATCAAAGAAACTTGAAACAAACAGGGGAAAGAAAGAACGGCAAGATAACTAGTAATAGGAAATGGCTATACTTAGTTATTGGCCAAAATTTTAACTGGCCACCAATAAACCTTTCCATACGAGGATATTCTCCATTTCCAACATACCAGAGAGAGACTCTGCTGTAATTCATCTTTCATCCTCCTCACTTCTGATGTCCTTTCCATCATGCTTGCAATTTGAGCCTTCTTCTTTGTCCGATGATCCCTCAGTTCTGCAATTTTATCCTGTCGGGATAAAATTCATGTCTTGTATCATCTTCTAGATCGTGTGCTTTATGATACAAGCAACAGAAGTAAAAGTGTAAAACCCGAAAGTTTTCAATTGAACGTCTAAAAGGAGTCAAGGCTACATGCTATAACATTTGAACAGCACCTGTCACCCAATACGGTGCCACAGCTTCACATTACCACAAGGCATGTTAGATTCACTGTAGTGTCAGGCACCAAACAACAGTGAATCAGACAGGGGAGGGAGAAGAAGAAAGAGACAACCACTCACTTATCACACATTACAGATAAAAATTGCACAAATGTTGAAATGAATCCCTGTCCTACCAACTACAAACCAAGCAACTAAAACAAAAAAAAAAGGATTATAAATAATTACACTCAATGAATAAAAAGCTTGTCATCCATTTCC
Source organism: Vaccinium myrtillus (assembly GCA_016920895.1). NCBI lineage: Eukaryota > Viridiplantae > Streptophyta > Magnoliopsida > Ericales > Ericaceae > Vaccinium > Vaccinium myrtillus. The sequence goes on along the minus strand of CM029280.1, from coordinate 24,307,528 downwards.
ACACAGCAGCCCAAATGGAGAAAAAAGTAAAACATGAGATGAATATAGTAAAGCTCCAAACCATTCTTTTTTCACCATTTCCACTATTACATTGTTCACAGGACTATCAAGCATAACTAAATTTGGCGGAAAATCATCACTTGCATGTGGGATACAAAATTGAAATGATCGAACAGCTACTAAACATTTGGCATCAAATTTGTATGTATTAAGTACATATAGGAACACTCTGCAATAGTTGATAACTACATCCGAAGCTTGATTGTCAAAGAGAAAAACAAGCAGGAAGGGATGAGGGGCAGAGAAATACACTGCATGATATTTGCTTGAGCATAATTGACAATTGACTATTAACAAAACAAGCCTCTAAAGGATAAATTGTACTATTGGAACACCAACTTGCTTGTCTTGAAGCTACTAAATTCGTAATTGTAGGAGAATAAATATCAGGATATTTGCTACATGAAAGTTTGGGAATGAAGAGGAACCTAGCAAAAATACAATTGAAATGGGCATAAAAGCATGATAAATTTAATCAAGCTCTTCATCCATTTATAAAATCAGCTTGTTAGATTCAAGGGTGCACTGCCATGTACACCCTGCATACACAAGAAAAAACTGCTAGCAGAGAAGAAATAAACCAAGACATGTATATTTGCATATCGCCCCAAGAATACAAAATCAAGAACGAAAGAATTCTCGGAAGTCTGAAAGCCAATGGTGGCGCTCAAAAGAATCAACTTTTAGCTCTTCAAACTAGCATTTCAAGCTCCTTCAAATGTTTCAATGCAGGCCCACATACATTGGCCTCCACACCCGCCACCATCGAAAAACTCAGGGGCACACAACACACCTATACAGAACTCAACGCCACTCCCCCCAATTACTGACCTAGGCAAGAACAACTGAATCTAAATACATTAACACAAACCCTACCATCTATGTGACCAGTAGAAACAGACAAATAAGAAAGAATAAAGTGAAGCAATTTGATAAACTTGGAAACATTGCATGAAAAGACCCAAGTAATAATAAGTACTTCAAAGACCAAATCAACCAGGTGAATATGCTATACCCGGTGGTTAACCATCCTTCCAACCAAAATGGATGAAGATGCTAGACAGTCAAAGGTCAAAAGCAACTAGATGCTTGTTACTCACAATTTTCCGATCAATCCGGTCTTGGCACTTCGGTATGCGGCTTTTCAGTATATCAATCTTTTTGCTTTGTTCCTGAAGCTGCTTGTCCACATCATAAACCCATGACCATGCAAGCCTCTTCTTCAACAGCTGCACCTTTTGAGATATTTCTTCAACGTGCTCCATGTTTTTAATTTTTTCTTGCAACTCCTTGATTTCGTTTTGTATGGGTCTTATTGAAGATTCCAGCTCATTAACAACTTCATTTGCATCAACCAGCTGACTATTGATATTCTTCAAGAGATCATCCACTTGATGAAGCAGAGTAGCCTTAAAGAAAAACTGAGGAATCCGTAGTTAGAAAAAGCAGAAGATTGACCCCAACATGCATTGACAAATACATCAGCAAGAGTTTTTCCTAACTTCAACTTCTTACCTTGAATTTATCTTTGTCGTTCCCTGAATGCAAAAATTCTCTGCTTTTGTCTTGACTCATAATTACACATGGATTCTCAACATCAATCTGCAGAATATAAAGCACAATGTTCTGAGAAAATCAAATGGAATGGGTGATAAGTTTTCAAGCAAGTAGAATACATACACTAATTAACCTCTTCATTTTTCACACACACACAAACAGATTGTTACTTCATTGTTATTATGAAATTATTGCAATGTTTTGAGCCAAGTAAAGAAGGAAAGCATTATGCTTGAATGCCACAACATGATAATCCAACCATTCCATATTATCTTTTGAAAACGAACTATGGTCCCTTCTTTCTTAACAAATAAAAAACAACAAAAGAAAAGACAGCATAAAGTCGGCTCATAGCACCATACAATACTCACATTGAAATGTTCTACAAGCTCGCGTAGATCGTCTCTGCGACTAGCTACCTTTCTTCCTGCCAAATAACAGAAATCAAGTGAATACCACGACCTCTACCATTAACTCATTAACATTTAGAAATCATCAAAGAATTCACAAAATAAGCATTTGATAGTAACTAAATAATTCCTTTGCACAAGCCTGTATTCCATTTTGCAGTGAACATTAAGGCAAAGAACGTACGAAGAATTGCGAAATCATCAGTGTTTAAATTTGTTTCAATTGAATGTCCGCAGTGAAATTTAACTCAATCGTAAGCTCAATAAATAACCAGGCAGGTAAATATGATAAAAATGAACTCCACCCACCCACACAACACAAAACAAAAGGACAAATGTCAGATCGCGAAGAACCAGAAACAACTGGCAGCTTCTGCAATCAAATCAGCCTCGGAAAGTAAACCTCTAAAGTAACCCTTTCATTCTTGCCATCATCAACTCACCCAACTCCCAAAGTACAATCTCAACCCCAATGGCATCTAGGACATTTATTGTCTCAGTCTTGATATTTGAAGGCACACAAAAATATGGATAACAAAATATGTAAAATTTTCACACAACGAGGTTACAAAAAACTTAGGATAAGCACAGGGCAAACAGATGGCAACATCACACAGGCACATAAATGCAAGATAGTAAAAAATCTCATTTCCTTCTCTTCCCCATCCCTCACTCTTATTTACTTGTTGCATCATTGGATGCTTTCAAGCAACTTCTATTATTCTAAACAGATCCAGCTTATATAGTTCACAATTAAAGCATATAGCGTCCTTCTGCCCGAATACCGAAAGAAAACTTCAGATTCCCTCATAATAGGTATATTAAGAATGTCTAGGACCCCAGCGCAATGGGAAAGGCCAATCGCTAATGCTTTAACATGTCTTATTACATGAAGAATACTCTCGATGGAATGTACAACCGAAATGACAAAGAATCTCAGGAAAGGACAAAAGAACACAGGAAAACTGGGAATGCAAAAAAGGCTATCAGAAGCCCAAAATCCAGTTTGTGAAGTTCACACCCGTTCTCTGCTCTGTGTCTTCTCAAAGTGAAGCAAAGTATAAAGTCCTTCTCTACTTCTGAAATATAAATAGACATGCAATTCCGGCAAGCAATAATTCAGACAGCATAAAAGAAGCGCGTATAGGAAAACCTTGGTGATTCTTCAAGACAAGAGAACTTGTCGTTTCCGAAATCCTGCGTTCTATTATTATCACGTCACCATATAAATCTGGCTTAAAAGCATCATCCCCTTGATTTTTAATTTGAAGATCAACAACAGCAGAGCTGCAAATAAACAAGTAACAGTTAGCACCCCCAGGAGACTTCACCAAGAGATACGATTTCTTGAGATATTGAAATTACAGCACCAACATAGGAGCCCAACATTGGAAGAATAATAGCTGAAAATGAGCTTTGTATTTACCAGTAAAGAGTGAAGCATAGAAGTTAGCCACGATGGTTTCAATGCACAATATCACTTAAGCATGCCAAGTTTTTTGGCTTTCCGCATTCTTTTCTTTCCCGTAATTCAAGAAAACAAAAAGTTAAACCCACTAGCAGAAATGATGTATATCTTTCCAGTTCAAAATAGAAACTGACACCAGCACAAAACACATAATTCTGTTTGCAACACTTCTGGAAAAAAACGTTGCTTAGCCTTTGTAGGGCCCATTTAAAACTGCTCATGAGTCATTGGCTAAGTCCATGATCTTAGAAATGATGTGAACACCTCTAATTACATCAATCACCATTGAGCATCCAATAGGATCTGACAACTCATCTTCCCAACTATATATAAAATAACTCAAATAGTAGATAGTACGAACAAAGAGCTTCAGTTCAAGTAACGCTAGAATTTCCTCTTTATTGCAAAATGTCAGCAAGTCCAGAGAAAGGATAGACCCATCCATAGAATGTAACAATACTTGACAGTCCTAATTGCTCACTATTACCAATAAACATCGGCATTAACAATCAGTCATTCCCTTGCTGCAGAGTCAACTTATAATTGGACCTCGATAACTGTGTCAACTATATATCAGTAATAACTACAAGAATCTTATAATGCCATCTTTATTGAAGCTCATGGGCAACAGAAATACAGATGTAATTATCAGTCCAAAGAAACCTTTCCCCAAGCAAAAACCCAATTCTAAGTCTACTCATCCCCGCAAGTCAAAAGGCAAAAAGAAGGGTATTCATTGGCTCGTTATATAGTACGAATCACTGAAATGAGAGAATTTATAAAAATTATTCAGCAGAAGGAATTTCGGGAGGACCCTCAAAACAATATCATTCTGCAACCACTTGTGCGGGTTACAAGTATCCAAGATCTCCTCCCATGACTATAAAACAAGACTATCACCATCTGTTACCTAGTTACCATCAACTTATCAGGTGTCAAGCTAACAATAGCCAAAAAGGTTATCCTTATAAACTCTGACAATGTTTAAGTTTGGTTAAATAGTTCAAAATCATGAGACTAAAATAAAAACCCCAAACCAAATAATTAGAGATAAACGAAAAAACAAATGTAAATTTTTTTTTACAAACCTGCACCCAGTCTTTATGAAATCCTTCAATGTGGCCGCCCTCTGCGTGCCTTTGGCTCGACACCCAAAAGCAACACACAGTGCAGTGAGTATCGCACTCTTTCCACCTATTCACGTCAAAATCATACAATCTAAAACAATGCTTCACGTAAACACTTCTACATACACACAAACACGTAGAGAGAGAGAAACTCACTTCCGTTTTGGCCGGTGACGAAATTGATCCAGTCGCCCAACTCGATTTCCAAGTTACTGTGACACATGAAGTTCTCCAAACGGATCTTCTTGATTATCCCCGCTTGATAGTTGTACGGATCACCGGTTGGCTCGGTGAAAGCCCTAGAATCTTCCATTGTGTCGTTTCTAGGGTTCTCTAGAGAAGAAAGAAGCAGGAGCGGAGAGTGGACGAGAGATGAGTGAAACGGAAGAAACTTGCAGAAACCTAATCGAATGGGGAGAGGTGTTCGCGACTCTCTCTCTCTCTCTGTCTGTCTCTCCCTCTCTCCAGTAGATGAAGCTAGGGTGGGAAATATGGCGGGAAGAAGTTTTCACTGTGGAGCTGATGTTTACAACTGATAGGAGTGACAGGCATTAGGAATGCGAAAAATATTAAAATACCAAAAAACACGAGTGCAATTTTGTTCACCCTCCTTAAAAGAGGGTGAACAAAACCCTCTCTCTTATTGGTTGAATTAGTGTGGGTCCCACCACAAAATGATGTCATGCTTACTTTTGCAATACACTTTTTGGTAAGTATGACATCACTTTGTTGTGGGACCCACATGTTTCAACCAATAAGAGAGAGGGTTTTGTTCACCCTCTTTTAAGGAGGGTGAACAAAATTGCTCTCAAAAAACACCTAGGAAAATACTAGTAACATGTGTCCACGGCACATATGTTAAAGTTGAAAAAGTGCGCTTTAGTAGTTTTAGTTTAATTTAGTTTTAGGGATAGAGGTAATAAGTGGAGAGAGGATAAGGGTAATACGGAGTAATGGAGTAGAAAGGATAGAGAGAGAAGTTAGAGTAATAATTAGATACAGGGGTAATAATTGAAGAGAAAATAATAGAGTAATTATTACAAAACTAAACTAAAATTAAACTAACCTATGAAACGAAAAGAGCCATTAAAATTTGTGAAAAGTTTATAAAATTAGATATAAATATATGACAAATATAAAAAAGTGCATTGGAGTGAGTTTATTTTATTTTATTTTTTATGTGCTTATTGAGTATATATTTTATTTTTTATGTGCTTATTGAGTATATATAGCAAAGACTAAATTCCTAAGAGACCCCCTCATCTATACTCATTTTCCCAACAGACCCCCTAACCTTTAAAAGCGTCCAAACTCACCCCTTCACCTTTCACCGTTAGCCATACAAAGCCCTTATGTTACATTACCGTTAAATTTTAAAGATAAATGATACGAATTGGACAAAAATGCCCTGGCTGAGTTTAAAAGTTAAAGGGGCACCCTCTCCCTTCTCCCTCTCCATCTACAGTACTCTCTCTCCCTCCTCGTGAAACACCAGTGGCCCACACACCTGTGCCCCTTCTTCCATTTCATCTCCAGAAATCCACTACATGCCAGTGGCCCACCCACTGCCTCGTCCAGATCGGCGTCACCCACGTCTTCTCTGTCTCCGGCGACTTCAGCCTCACCCTCATCGACCACCTCATTGCCGAGTCGGGGCCCTAACAACGTTGGCTGCTGCAACGAACTCAACGCCGTACGACGACGCCGTTGAACACCAAGATTCATAAAGGTATGGTCTTCAGATTCGAAGTGTGGTCGGCCACAATAGAATGGGTCTGAGGAATTCCTTTTGACAAGTGGCTAGACCCATCTTTCTTGTCCAGAATCATAGAAGCACAGTAAGAGATTGTCACGCTGTTGTTTCAATTTTAAATTTTCGATTTTTTTTTTTTTTTGGCGGGCAAGGGGTCCCCATTTTTTGCATCTCTTTTCGTCTCTCTCTCCCCTCCATTATCAAACAATATCACCTCATTTCCGGCGGGTTCGGGTAGTGGCTTTTCTGGGCAGCAATAGCAGTTCTGTCGTGATTGATTTCTGTTGGAACCCTAAAATAAGTGAAGTTTGGGAGCCTAATTGAACGGTGGGGGGTTGATTGAATAACGGAGAAATAGTTTGGGAGCCTAATTGAAAATAAGTGAAGTTTGGGAGTGTTTGAGACATTGAGGTCAAAGTTTGGGGGTGTTTTTTATTTTTTCCCATTTTGAAATAAAAAAACAAATTCACTAAATTTTATTTTTGAAAACATAAATTTTTTTGTAAACAAACACACTAAAAAAAATAAAAGAAAGAGAGAGGGGGTCACTGTGGATGATTTTCATAGATGAGGGGGTGAGTGTGAGAGTTTTTTAAGGGGTATTATAGTCATTTGCCATCATTCCGTTAACGGAGTAAGGGGTGTTGTGCATTTCGCATAGATGAGGGGGTGAGTTTAGACGCTTTTAAAGGTTAGGGGGTCTATGTGGAAAATGAGTATAGATGTGGGGGTCTCTTAGGAATTTAGCCTATAGCAAACCCTAAAAACTACAAACATAACCAATAATTTGGGACAAATGGAGTATATATTAAGTGTCCGTCAACACCTTCATGTGTTAAGCGCAATAGTGGGCTCCTAAAATAGTTTTTAGCCGAGTCTCATAATATTTAGCAACTCATTTATTTATTTATTTATTTTGTCATTCGTCATTCCTAATATATTACATGGGAGAAGAACGAATAGGACTCGATCCCAGGATGCAACGTGAGATATCCAGTAGTTCTACCACATGAGCTAGCCACTACTTGCAGCAACTCGATCACTTGTTCAGTTATGATTTTTAATGGGTTCTCTATAGAGCTCCTAATGATTGCTACTTGGCATAGCCCTTATCACATTAACTAAGATTAGAGGAGTTTGGAGCGAGGAGAAGAATGAGAGGGGAATGGGAGATCCACTTATATTTTTTTTGTGCATACATAATCTTTAGGACATAGTTTAGGAGTTAGTTTTAGGGAGTCCATTGGAGTACTCTCACACTTCAAATTTAACAAATCTTTAACATACAAAATTGGACCTCGCTTTTGCTTATGTGTCTACTTTGGGAGCCAAATTTTAGGAGCCCACAATGGATGTCTTAAGTCATAAAATTCGCATGTGTGAGCAAGAGCAGGCCCAAGAATGTGAAACCGTATTTAAAACACATCTTAACCTACTAAAATTCGCAAGTGTGAGGATTGAGTGCACGAGTGCAGTGTAAGGATTGAGAGTTTGAGCATGTGGCATTTTGGAGGATTACGTGACTAAGACTCATGTGGTGCCCCAAGCCATTTCCCATCCGCACATGGATGTGAAGTACATATATATAAATATATTCAGTGCCACTCAGCGACGCCATGTGTTGTCTAGGTCTCCACCGTACATTAATGTGGAGCTCAAGACTACCAAGTGTATGTACTCTCCGTCAATGTGTAACAAAGAATAGATCTACGACATCACATAACAATCTCTACAAACACTGAACAATATCTTGTGAAAATTGGCCTTATTTGAAGGGTGAACTGATAAGGTTTATTTTTTTTGGTACTTCGGAAATGAAACTGATAAGGTTTTGTGTGAAAATAGAAGTAGACAAATAAAAATATAAGATATTTATTTCTCATCTAATCACTCAATTCAAAAAGGCCTTACTTAAACAAAAGGTTAGCTCAATTAGTTACGACCCATGTATGACGGGGATGCACACTGGCCCACCAGTCCTTCCAACCAGTCTGTTTTTTTAATGGTTTAGGATACATATTTAGTCTCATCGGTTTGGGTTGGGTTTAGTTTTAAGCCGATTTAGTAAACGGGTTAGGTTTGGGAATACCTCTTTAAAACAAGCCCGGCCCCGCCCAAAATAAAATAATGACAATACCTCTAAAAATAATTTTATCCCATTTTTTTAAGCATATTTACATTTACATTATTGGTCGCCGTATGATTATTGTAAACTCTAATTTATAACAGTGGCAATGATTAATTTATACTATACTTTTTAAAAATAAATGGGCTAAGTGGACGAACTTGAGAAATGAAACTTTAAGAGGGCCGGATTTAGAAATATTAAATGAAACCCGATTACTAATAGAGATCATAGTTTTGCTAAATTGTTGCAATGTGGTTGCTAAATTGTTGCAATGTGGTGATCAAGTGGGAAACAGATCAAGGCCACCTAGTAATCTTGCTTCTGCGTCGGACCGCTCACCGGGCCGTGCCTGGCCAAAAGAGGGTGTCACCAATTCAAGAAGAAGAGTTTCACCATTTCCGGGTTTTTTAAAAAAAAACAGGTGGTTGCAGTGGAGGTTTGTGAATTTTCGAGCTCAGCCTTCTATGGGTATAGTTGAGTAATAAGACTCCCTTTAGTCAATGGAGCCAAGGTACGATAATGTAATATTTCTTCCAATAAACTGACATGGAAATCGAATATAAATACTGCGCCAATGACCTCAGTGTTCATTGTGGCATTTTAGTGATCCCCGTGTTTTAATTATTTATTTCAAATCAACCATCAGAATCAGAAATGCGTGCTCAAGTGGTCTCGTTTGTATGCCTTCCCAAATCAATGATGGAGCTAATTCCCCGTCTCCCACTTACAAAAATGGCAACTACTTTTTCTACGTTTAGGAAAATAGGAATGAAAGTGAATAATACCAGGGGCGGCGCCACCTTGTGGCTTCAATGGTCACATGACCACCCAAAGAAAAAAAAATTCCTTAGAATACATGTAAATTTTTTTGGATAGTCCAATGTTGAACACCCTACCAAAATTAAATTGAACATCCAAGTCCCAATAAATTGAACATCATGCCCAAAAAAAAAACCCAAGTATTGAACACTTGGGCCAATAAAAAAAAACCCAAGTTCAATTCAAATTGAAACCCAAATAATTAAAGCCCAAATAAAAATAAGGTAGGTGAAGTACCGAAAAAGCTAAAGGCTAAAAGGCATACCCTGACCTGATAGCCAAACAAATCAGTTGTTCGACTTTCACTTACAAAAAACAAACTTCTTCTGGAGTTTCTGGCCGACTGACTGAAGGCAGTGGAGTTCAAGTCCCTACCCCTTTGTCTCTCTCTCTCTCTCTCCCTCTCTCTAGGTTTTGTTGTTCAGTTTTTTATGAATTATTGGGCTTAAATAATTGATTTATCAATTCCTTCAATGTTCAGCTACCAATCAAGATGAGAAATACTCCAAAAAATCTTAAGCTAACCCATCATGATATTCAAAAAGACATAACGAATGCAACAGCTTATGAGACTACTAATGCTATATTGAAGGATATGGGTGAAGCATTTTTTTCAATTCTAGTTTATGAGTCTTGTGACATCTCGAATAAAGAACAAATGACCGTTGTATTGCGATATGTTAACAAGAAGGTCAATGTAATAAACTTTATGTCTTTATCCGTTGTTTTTGGGCGGCATTGTCGATATTAATGGATTTTTTTTTTGTCTATATTAAGTTGTGGTTTATAGAGGTAGTAGACCATAAGAATTTATGAACACCCTTAGAAAAATTCCTGGAGCCGCCACTGAATAATACACCGTAGATCGGTTTTTAGTGTTAATGTTTGTGTGTATTTTAGTGAAAATATGGTTCCCTTCCAAAAATAATCTCACAACCATGATTGGTAACACATCATTCCAACTCGCATTATGAATTTGAGATAAACCAAGGTAAGGGTCATCATAGGGCCGGCCCAGCCCGCGAACTTTCAGCCCAAGCCCGCCCGCGGGCCGGGCTATACGGGCTTTTTCTTTTTAGTGGGCCGGGCGGGCCGGGCTATCTCTTAAAAGTTGAAGCCCAAGCCCGCCCACGGGCTTATCTTAGTCGGGCGGGCGGGCGGGCCAGTCTTCGGGCGGGCTGGGCTGGGCTATTTGGGCGGGTCAAATGCCATTTTTTTTATTTTTTATTTTTGTTACAGCTGAACCTTTTGGAGCCATTTTTTTTTAATTACAACGGAACCTTGTCTAGCCTACCATATGCTATAACAATAATACACCATAAACAGTTGTTAGTTACCCATGCAACAAATGAATAGTCAATCAATGCATATGTTTAGAGTCTTTAGACCTTCTCAAAATTTTAATGCATATGTATAGTTTTTTATTAGAACTTTACTGTCAGATATATACACATAGTTACACACATGTCCAACTGTGTACTAATTTTTTTATTTTGGTACATTTGTATTATATCTTTTTTTTGGTACATTATATATTATATCTTATGTACATTAACCGTGCAATAATGCATTACAAATGTACCGGGCTACGGGCGGGTTAGTATCTTGGGCCGGCGGGCCAATGGGCGGGTGGGCGGGTTGTAGCTAAATTTTTTAGGCCCAAGCCCGGCCAATGGAAAAGTCGGGCTGGGCTAGCCCGCCCATTTGGCGGGCTCGGGTAAAGCCCGACGGGCCTTGCGGGCTTCGGGCGGGCCAGGGCCAATGGGCCAAATGATGAGGCTTAGACCAAGGTGCCACAAATTAAACTAGTACCTATTTGACTACACTAGAAAAATGATATAAACAGAGCAACATTGAACCAGGAATGTATCATCGAGGGTTCTACGCGAGCAAGTCAGAGTGATACCTTAGCTCCAAACATATCACTATGCCAAACAAAGTAAATTTTTGGTGGCCTAGATAAGCTTGGCTACATAAAAAGAATTTAGCTTATAGACAATATTAATTTTGTGTATGAAATGATCCAATAACAATTATATGTGTCACAATTGCATGATATGGAAATAAGTGGGGTGATGCTATACTTTTGAAAGTTAGTCATGAAAATAATTAGATGCAATGAGAAGAATTTCAAAGAGACCGGGAGGTTATTTTACATAAAGCTCATAATAGACTCTTGCTAACTAAAAAAAACAATAAAAAAAAAACCAAACTAATAGGACTAATAAAAATAAAAGATTCTTTTCTACCTACTTATGGAAATTAAGACTAATACCTAATAAAAACATGCCAAAACAAGTGGCAGAAAATTAGAATATTTTAAATCAATCTATTATTAAAATACTGTTTTCATAAAATCAAACCCTCGGGATCTTGTCCCGTATCAAGGCCCCACAAAAAAGTGATGTCATCTCTACCAAACAGTGATGATCACCTTACCAAAAATTGTATTGCAGAGATATATATGACCTACATCATTTCAACCAATAAGAGAAAGATCTTTTAAGGAGAGTGAATAAAATCACACTCGCGTAGACTAGCTTATATTATTTTTAGGGATTTCTCCCCGTAGTTTTTTATTTCGTTGTATTTACGACTCCATTTATGATTTATTTTTTTTTATTTAAAAAATGGCAGTACGGCGATTTCCAAGCATAAGCTAGTATTTACTGAACTGAAAAGGAAAATAACTTCGATTTTTTGCAGTCCGATGTTTGGGCTTTACGGGCTTGAATGATTTTATAGTCCTTCAATTTTTTAGATCTCATATTGTCAATTCCTCAGACGAAAAAAATCACAATGATCTGGTTTTGTTGTAAAATGATTTCATTAAATAAATTTTCAACCAAAAAATTGATTTTTTATTTTTGGAGTTATAACTGTCTAGTTGTCGTCTACTACTATTTTTTTTTTTCTCATGTACATGTGAAATGGACCTGGCTTCTCTGGTTGATTGGAAAAAAATCCCCAACCGTTCATCTCAACAATCAATGTAGGATACTTTCTTGCAAATCTAGTCAAAATTTTTTTTTTTTGGAAGCCAGAGATCACGCAAGCGGCACTTTTGGACTGCATACAAGTCGTTTCCCGGTGAAATCCAATGATAGGTGCCAAATTAGGGGTGCACAAACACTGGGCCGCGTGGTTCGGGCCGGCTTATAGCATATAATAACGAGATTTTTGCATTCTCAAGCCTGACCCATTCATAATCGGGCTTCATTTAATATGCCCAAGCCCGGCCCAATTAAAATGTTAATTTCTTAAGCCCGTCCAACAAGCCCATTTATTTTTTCTAACGCATGATATCACAAACACAAAATCAATCCTAAGATCAAGAAGACCTACAACCAAAAGATTAAGGAGATTCAACAACAAGAAAAGTAAAAAACTGTTAAAAAGAAAAGAGGAGATATTGAAGAGCAAACAAAGATGATCATTTTTTTTTTTTTGATACATAGGAACAGAAAAAAAACAACAGCAGATTACAATCTCTCAAAAGCCACACCCCTCATGTCTGCTTCAAGGAGGGGGATAATATCCTTAGGTGGTGAGATGTGAGACACCCAATTATGCTCTTGATCAACGCCTAGATTTGCAAGCTTGTCAGCAACTTGATTACCTTCGCGGAGAACATGTTTTAGTGAGCACCCAGTTAAAGCCATCAATTCTTTGCACTCTCGGATCAGAATCAAATAAGGGGAGTGGGTAGTAGGCTCTTCATTGATGAGAGATATGGCTGCCGTGGAGTCTGAGTCTATCTCTAGATCGTCCATGCCTTGGCTCTGGACGAGTTCCAGTCCTTTGAAAATACCCCAGAGCTCTGCCTCTAAACTGGAACAATCCTCCAAACGTCCATAAAATCCTAGGATCCAATATCCTCTGTCATCTCGGATCACTAAATATTTTTTCCAAACCCTAAAGAAACCAGACTGGGTTGGGCGGGCTATCGTGCTAATGTGCACCCTTATGCCAGATCAAACTAGATTTTTCATGTCCAAACTTGGGGTCTGAGCCAAATCATTGTAGTGGGCCGACAGCCCAAACAGACCAAATCATTGTAGTGGGCCGAGAGCCCAAACAGTATGGTGCATTTATGTGGACGGTAAAGAATGAAAGAATTCAATACCACAGAAAACACCGCCGATTTATGCAATAATTCCACGGGTACTGTGCACCGATGGTGCAAAGGTCGAAATGCGAGCCATACTTTCGGGTTCCACATAAATAATTCGTACCATTCATTAATTTTAAAATATCTTTCCGTGTAGTTTGTTGGAAAATTAACTCAATCAAATACCTGCAAGTGCTTGGTCTAATATACCAATTTTCATTAAGAATCTAATATCGTGTAGTTTGGTTCATGTGTTTTTATTTTTCTGATTCATTCTGTAGAGACGAATCAATAATTTCCAAAACAATAACGACGCAAAACTAACAAATGCGATTTGTTTTTATAACGATTAAAAATAATTCGGCTTAATTATTAATCCAAAACACCCTAATAAGTCTATAATCCTATTTGGATATGAAAGTGACTTCACAAGTTAGATCCCTGTTGGTTTGGACTTCGACAGAGAAAAGGAAATCCTACTCCTATTTGTTACTAATAATTTGGTTTCGGCTGCCTAACTTGCTTCAGAAGAAAAGGAATGTAATTTACAAATTCAAATGTGATCATCAAAACCAAGTTTAATCAGTATAGGATTAGGATTTCATTATCAGCTATAAATTAACTCATCTGCTCACATACTCTCATCTACAAATTTTGTCTTCTTCTCTTAAGCGTGTGTTCTTCTAAACAAAGAAAAATTTCTTTGTGGTTTAAGCAAGAAACTTAGTGTTAGAAACCATGTATTCTCTGACGAAACCCATAATGATTCGAGAGGTATGGGCTAAGAATTTGGAAGACGAGCTGTTTTTAATTGAACTAGTTCTTGCCGACTATCCATACGTTGCCATGGATACTGAATTTCCGGGTACAATCTTCCATCCAAATCTCGAGAAACATCAACTCTCTCGCCTCTCTCCTAACGAAAACTATGATGTCATGAAGGCAAACGTTGATGCTCTCAAGCTCATTCAGTTAGGCCTCACCCTCTCTGACTCCGATGGGAATCTCCCTGGAACCCATTATTCATACGTTTGGCAATTCAATTTCCGAGATTTCGACATCGATGTCGATCCCTACTACGAGGATTCCATCAATCTGCTGAAAAAACAAGGAATCAATTTTCATAGGAACAGGAAATATGGCATTGACTCAGTGAAATTTGGGAGTCTTCTTTTGAATTCAAGAATCTTTTCATGTTTTCCATCGATGGTAACTTGGATCACCTTCCACAGCGCCTACGATTTCGGATTTTTGCTTAAGATTTTGACGCAGAGAGAGTTGCCGGAGGATCTTTGCACGTTCACGAGATTGGTGAGTACCTACTTTGGCGGGGCTGTTTATGACATAAAACACATGATGCAAAACTGTCCTGGATTATATGGCGGATTGGAGAGGGTGGCCAAAACCCTAGATGTTGATCGTGTGGTTGGAAATAGTCATCAAGCTGGTTCAGATACTTTACTCATCCTGCAAACATTCATGAAACTAAGAGACCTGTACTTTGGTGGAAAAGCGGGAAAGCAAGTTTTTGAATTTCAGTCTGCGTTGTATGGACTGAAGCTGGAAGAGTAAGCATCCGTCTTCATATTTTGTCTCATAGGTATGTCGTTAGTTTGATAGTGAGTTAGGTAATAACTAGTCAATAATGGTCAATTAGTAACCCTAGACCATTGGGCTAGAATCAGGGCCAGTAAAGTATGCGTCCTCAATTTTCAATTTTGTAGCACCAATTATTTCGGACCAAATTGGTAGAACACGTTTATTCACTAGTTTTGGACATGCGTTCCTACATGTTTCTTTTATTCTGGACATTGTGTCTGCCATGCTAGTATTTAATTTGGTGACTTTTCAACTATGGTAATGCAATTGTTGATACAAAATTATTCCACCGTTCACTCTATGAGTAAGAGAGAGGAGGGCTTTTATGACTCAAAATTAAAGAGAAACGATTTGGCCTTGTTTGGTGGCACTTCTGTTTTCTGTTTTTGTTTACAGAATTTTCACAATTTAAAGAAAGGAATGTTGTTTGTGTGCCACTTCCACTTTCAAATTCTACTTCTTACTTCCACTATTTGTGAAATTTGAGGAAGTTGAAAATCTCAACTTTCACTTTTTTGTTTTTGTTTTCCCACTCCCAGCCACCACCTCCAGCCACCAACCACCACCTCCAGCCACCACCCCACCACCACCTCCAGCCACCACGCACCACCCACCACCACCACTACCGCCACCGCCACTACCCACCACCACCTCCAACCGACTCATAATTATGTTTTTACTTTTTTTTTTTTTGAAAATAATTTCACACAAACATATTTTTTGTTTTCACTTTCTTTTTACGAAAAACAGAAATTAGAAAACAGAAACAGAAAACAAAAAACAAAAAACAGAAGTGTTACCAAACATAGCCTTAATGTCGACAATTTTTTTATTTTTTTTGTTTTTGGTCTAAAATAATCCTGCAAGAAGGAAAAAAAATACAAAATACAAAATATAATAGACCTATTTGAGTTAACAAACATAACTCAACCTTTGATTGCGGAGATGAACGGTCAGATTGAGAGACTACAACTCTGCAGGCTCCCAAAATCCATAAAATAGACCTATTTTAGACCATTGTGCTACGAGGGACTGTTTAATGTCTATTGTATTTATCAGACAATGTTGTAAGCGAGAGCCTTATAACGTTGGGCTAATTATAGATATCAATTTTGGAAAGGGGCCACCATCCTAAAAAAATTAAAGCACTGTGATAGCCTTACAATGGATTTTTTATTTTTTGGTACAACGGAAGTTCAAAAACAACAGCAGAAAACAAAAAACAGCAAAGACTAGCAGACGCTAGTCTCTAAATTGCCCTACACCCAGGGCATCTTCCAACACAAGAATGCGAATAGATTGAGGGGAGTCCTCTAAAACCATCAACGGGTCCACTTGTTTAGCTCCAAGGTGTGCGAGATGATCATGACGATTTGGAATATCTGCTAATAGGGCAAGAGAGACAAATTTGAGGAGACATTCTTGTCTTTTTTTATCTAAATGACTATTTTTGTTTTTTGGAATTTTTTGTTTCGGTTTTCGTCATAATTTTTGGGATTAATTATTCGTATCGATGAGAGGAATCAGAAAAGTATAACTGGACAAAAGATGGAAAAAAAAAACTCATATAAAATGAAACTTTAGACGAAAAGACAGGTCTTTTTTTTCTTCTTGTCTTTAGTGAATTTTTTTTGTCAGAATTTTTAGACTCAGAGGATGAGAGGATGGTTAATCCAAAAAATATATCACGAATTTAACAAAAAATTGAGAAAAATGAATAAAACACGAAAACTAAAAAGACAAAAGAATAGATACTGAGAGTAAATTTCGACCGGTTAAAGTGTGAAATCAGTACCTCCCAAAGAAAACCCTAGGAGCCGCTCTCTCTATCTCAACTCTTCACAGCCCCACCATTGCAGCCCATCCTTCCCCTCCCCCTCCATGGGTTGCACACCCTTTGGGCGGCGGGAGGGGAGGGACTAATCCCCTTTCTAGATCTGGTTTCCCCTTCCCCTTCTGCACCAGATTCGCCTTCCGTTCGCCAATCGTTGGAACTTGGCGTTCCGCAGCCCTGTTGGGCGTTACGATTCGTCTGCTCCTCCTTTGTAACCTTACGGGTTCCGGCGGCTTCTTAGGCCTCCGGTAGAGGCGTGTGACCGGTTGGAGGTTTGGTTAGAGATGGGCTACTCAGCGACGAAGGGGAGTGTATCTTTTTTCTCGTTTCTTTTGTGTTTTGTCCGGCTTTAGGCCGGTTATGTCCGGTTTTTGTCCGGATTTTGTCCGGTGTGTTTCGTTGGTTTGGTCATACGCTTTCTCGTTGTATTTCTGTGACCTGTTGTCGTTGGAGTATCCGATCTGTGGACTCCCAATCTTTCCCCATGGGAATCTTTGATGAATACTATCTCTCAACTTTTGACAAAAAAGAGTAAATTTCGACGAAGTCGTGTAAGAGTCAAACGAGTGCCAAATTGTGAAAGGGATCATACCATGAAAAGTTCATACATTTAAAAAACATGTATTGTGTTCTGCCAACAAAAGATGTCGCTTTTTTTCCCCCCTAAATGTGGTGGAGTTGTTCTAGTCGTGGCATTATAGAGTTGCAAACGAACCGAGCTGGTCGCGAGCAGCTCATGGCTCGACTCGGCTCGATTCAATAAGTAAACGGGCCGAGCACGAGCTCGATTTTCAGGCTCATTTAGTTAAAGAGTTTGCTAAACCTCGGCTCGGCTCGTAAAATCTCGGCTCGATTGCATAGACTCGGCTCGTTTAAGGAGACTTGTTAAGTAAAATTACCCTGGCTCGGCTCATTAAGGGCTCGGCTCGTTTATGACCGAGCCGAGCTCGAGCTCGATTTTTCGGCTGGTTTATTTAACGAGCCAAGCTCGAACAATACAAAGCTCGGCTCGTTTGCACGGTTGCACCCCTACTTGGCAATAACAATATATCGGGGAGGTACGCTCGGTCCCTCATTACAAAAAAGTACTTCCCCACAAAACTTTACCCGGTGAAAAATGTTGGATGAAATTCTTTTATTGAGCCAAAGAGAGAAAGAAAATACAAATAAACTTCTAAAGTAAATTACCTACATTTGGTTGTGTTTGTAAAGGGAATTAAGAAATAATTGAAGATGTTAATTGAATTTAAAACTCTTCATCGTTACGTTACGCATCCATTGAAGATATGTAAAGAGGGTAGCATTACAATAAGATTGGGCTGTGAAATCATTACCCAAAGGCACGTTTCAAAGGCTACATGATGACCCTGGTTTGACTTATTATTGTCGCCATAATTAAGCCTGGTTTGGAAGTAATGGAATCCAAAGAAAGTCCTTTCGGTTATAGTGGGTAGGTTTAAGCTAAGTCCCATAATGCGCGGGCGCATGCGTTAGTGAGAACATAAATGCAAGCGTGAAAGCGTCTTTTAAAAACATTCTAAACTACTAAAATTCATGAGGGTGGGAATTGAGAGCGCGAACGTAGAGCGATGATAGAGAGCGGGAGCAGATGGCTTTCCGGTGATCCAGTAGTGCAGCATCCGAACTCGAATTTCATCTCGGCACTTGCATGATCCGAGCCATCTATTGCCGAGATGAAATCCGAGCCGTTGATTACCAAGATTAATGGCTTGGATGTGGCACTACAACCCTGTAGTGCGGCTCCGCACTAGAGGATGTCCAAATTCGAGAAGAAGAAGGAAAAGATGCTGGTTGGTCTACTCACAGTTCTACTTGGATCACTAATAGCAACTTAATCTCATAGTTATGGTAACAAAAGCACCAATTTTAATGAGCACAACTCAATAATGCACATAGTAGGAAGCAAAATCAGAATACATGGAATTCCATTTCCAACTTCAAAAGGAAAACAACTCACTTCTGACTTATCCTATACCAATCGCCCCAATTTGGAAAAAAGCAAAGGAAAAAAAAAAAAAAAAAAACACCCAGTAAAACCATTTATATTAACATTCGATAATAGGTTTCTGAGCCAAAGGAGCGTCTCCGCCACCGCCGCCGCCTCTAATCACACCGTCACTTCCGGGTGACTTCCGCTTAGGTTTGGCCTCTTGCAACATCGACACCACGTCCCTCATTGAGGGCCTCTCGGCAGGGTTCCGGCTTGTGCAAATCAACGCGATCCTCAACACTAGCATCATTTCCTCCCTCACCGACGCGCAAGATGCCCCGGCATTTTTGTCCAGCACGTCGATAAGTCCATTTTTCGCCTTGATTTTGGTCCTCAACCAGTCCACAATACTGTTCCCCTCACCGAATTCCGAATCCACCGATCTCTTTCCCGTTAGTATCTCCATCAACACCACCCCGAAGCTGTATATATCACTCTTCTCGTCGACTTGCAATGTGTAAGCATATTCTGCAAAATCAAAACACATTTCTTAATACTTCCACCAACATATATAATGAATTTTTTTTCAAAATCATGAACCGCCCAAGTTGTTTTGACTTTCATGCAAAAGTCACCCAGTGTGCTGAGAATGAGGTAGCAGTTTATAGGCTTTTGCACCGTCTGATTAAGGTCATACGTAAGAAAATCTTGGTGGGGCTAAGTAAACAAGAAAAGCAGAACTAAAAAGAAAAAGGGACCTTCATTCACGCGCAATAACGAATGAAAGTATGTGCGCAGTGCGCCTGTGGCCCTATGGGGTACATCTTTGTTTCCGTTTCCGACGGTTTAAATTGTTTGTCCGAGTCACCTTACACGCAATTCGATAAATTTATTTTTCCCGGTCCAATTAGATGCAGTCCATCCACACCACACGGAGACTTGTGAATTCAAAAGAAATTAGTTTACTGCAACGTGACCCCAAAAATTAAATCCTGATCAATTATGTAGAAAACAAACACACAAATTAACCGGACTGTCCTTGGGGCGAAAACCGAGGGGTACAGTGCACCACACCCACAGTCCCTGAAGGGCCCGCGTTACACCACCAGCGAAATTTATAGCACCAGGATAAAGGTTTAGATGTTACTACTAGTGAAAACTTAATTCTGATGTCGTCAGACAACAAAACGAACTGAACAAACAAATGACAAAAACAGCATATGATTAGGCCCACACACAGTAAACATGATGTATCGTTACAAAGAACAAAACGAAGAAAATCAGACACGTACCTGGTGCAATGTATCCGTAGGACCCAGCGATGACGGACATCGACTCGTCGCACTCGATCAACTTGGCTACACCGAAATCGGCCACCCGCGCCTCCATCTCGCCATCGAGCAATATATTGCTCGGCTTCAGATCGCGGTGCACGATCACCGGATCGCAGTCGTGGTGCAAATAACAAATCCCCTGAGCCACCCCTAAGGCTATCTTGTACCGAGTGAGCCAATCCGCCACCAAATTCTCGCCCTTGTTTTTCCCGTGTAACAAGTCATCTAGGCTTCCGTTTGGCATGTACTCGTAAAGCAGCATTGTGCACTCGTTGTTAGTGCAGCACCCTAGCAACCTCACGATATTCCGGTGCCTCACGTTTCCCAACACGTCCACCTCGGCTAGCACTCCCCGTCTTCTCCTGATCGTTTCCTTGTTTTTCCCCCACAACTTCTTCACCGCTATGATCTCGCCACCTGGCATCTCCGCCTTATACACGGTCCCCGTGGATCCCATCCCGATGATCTTATCGGTCATCGATAGGCACTCCAACACGTCATCCGCCGTGAAATTCAACCGTTGGAAGGCAGTTAATTTCCACGGCCCGATCTCACAGTCGTTCGTGGACAACCTCCGGCGGCTGTAGCTCACATGGAAGCACTTGCTACCCGCGATGAGCACAAACAGTCCAATCCCAAATGCCGCCGCCATGATCCACACTATCGCGCCGGCTGTCCTCTTCGCCTGCGGCCGGACCTCCACCGCTCCGTCCTCCATCCCCTCGGTACCGCACGGTTTCTGTAAAATTCTACCGCAAAGACCGGCATTGCCGATAAACGATGTGGGATGGAGGTTGGGAAAAATAGACCCCGACGAAGGAATCGGTCCAGTGAGCTGATTATAAGACACATTGAAACTCTCCAGTGTCCTACAGTTATTGAAACTCGAAGGTATCACCCCCGTCAAATTATTATACGACAAATCAACGTCGGTGATCGACGGGAGCGTCGAGATCTCTGACGGTATCATACCAGAAAGCGAATTGCCACGCAAATTCAAGCAAATCAGCTTCTCGCAGTGATCCACGTCCCGAGGTATGCTTCCGTCTAAATCGTTTCCTTGTAATTCGATCTTGTACAAGCTTTCACATCCCGTAAAATTCGGTATTTTACCTATAAGCTTCGACGATTTGGCCGAAAATATCTTCAAATTCGGCGAACTCCATATATTATCAGGCAAATTCGTACCGAACGAGTTTTCCGATATGTTCAAGTACTCTAGCACGGCGGCATTGCCGAAATCTCTCGGGGTTTCTCCGCTGAAATTATTTGAACTCAAATCCACGAACGTCAGATTTGACAAAGAACCGAATCCAAACGGGATAGAGCCGTTGAGATTGTTGTCTTGGATTCTAAACCTCGATAAGGTTGAGCAATTTGCAAGCGATGAAGGAATCTCACCGACGAAGTTGTTCCCGAACAGAATGAGTTTCACTAGCTTGTTTCCAAGGCAGAGATTGGGAGGCACCGGACCGGCGAGCGAATTTGACGACACGTCGAGTTTCTGCAAATTCCCGTTCGATCCTAACCTCTGTGGCAATATCCCGGTTAGAGAATTATTCCAGAGTGACAGTAATTGGAGGTTTGGAAGGTCACCGATGCCGTCCGGTATTTCGCCACTTAATTTGTTGTTCATTAGGCTTAAAACGATAAGCTCTTTGAAACCAGAGACTCCGTCCGGAATCTGCCCTGAAAGATAGTTGTTGGACAAATCAAGAGACTTCAACGCCGTCAGTTTTTCAAAACTCGACGGAATTTTGCCGGTAAAGCCGTTTTCAAACAGCAAGAGCGATTCGAGTTTGGTTAGGTTGGAGAGTTGAGGGGGGATCTCGCCCGAGAGGTGTGCATTAGAGACGTCCATGTATTTCAAATTTGATAATTTACCAAATTCTGAAGGAATACCGCCGGTGAACTCGTTGTAACCGATCTCTAACCGCTCGAGCTGCGATAATGAACCCAGCTCGGGCGGGATTGGACCGGTTAGGAGGTTCCCAGCTAGATGCATGAAACTTAAATTCCAAAAGTTTCCGTAACTAGCCGGGATTTCTCCCTCGAAGTAGCTCCCTCCGAGGTTGAGGTACTCGAGGGAGCGGAGACGGGTGATCTCCGCCGGCAGAGGGCCAGTGAAGCTGTTGCTGTAAGCATTGAAAACAGTGAGGAAATTGAGCTTGGATATTCCATCTGGGAATGTGGAATTGAAGTTGTTGTGATTAATGTCGATGGTTCTGAGGTACGGGAGGTCGAAAAAGGAGGTCGGAAGTGGCCCGTCGAAGGAATTCGAGCTTAAATTGAGGTGGTGCAGGTGAGCGAGGTAGCGAATTTCGGCCGGGATTCGGCCGGAGAGGTTGCGTTTGGAGAGGTCGAGGGAAATGACTTGGGAGGCCTTCTTGTCGCATTTGATACCGGACCAGGAGCACCAAACGGGTTGGAACTTACCGGGAGTTTTCGTGAAGGTTGGGGTGGGATCCCAGTCATGGAAGGTGTTGAGGGGGTCATGGAGTGAGGATTTTAGAGAGAGGAGAGAGAGGAGTTGCAGGGGAGTGGTGGTGGTGGAGACAGATACAGATAATCTGAGGAAGAAGATAAGGGAGAATGTGGCGAGATAGAGAGGGAAAGAAGAAGGAGAAGGGTGGAAGGAGGAGAAGAGGAGGTTCATGGTGTTTTGAGGGGTTTGGGAGAGAGATGAAGGGTGGTGTGAAGAAGGGTAAATTTAAGGGAGGGAAGGTTTTGATGAAGATGATGAGAAATGCTTTTTGGGAGTGTTGGGTGCAGAGGGTGTTTCATCATCATTAGTTTTCCTCTCAGTGGAGGTGATCTGTTGTTGGGTTGTGGAAATTTGAAGTGAGAGAGAGAGAGAGAGAGAGAGAGAGAGAGAGAGAGAAAAAAGGAAAGAGGAATGAGTGAGAAAACAGTTGGGTGCACAGTGCACACACTATTTTTCTTCTTCTTCCTCTTCTACTTCTGGTTAATAACTCCAACTTCAAATTTCTACTTGAATGAGTATCTCTTTGATTCTCTCTCTTTCCTTTCTCTTCTCTCTCTCTCTATCTTGATGAATGGTATTTTTACCTTTGTCTGCTCCTACCAATACTTTTGTTTTTCTTGGATTTCTTTCACCTTTTCTTTTCTTTCTACTTTTCATCATTCCTTGGTGTGCCTTTATCTTTAGCCAACATTTTGATATACTTGGGCAACAGTTACAGTGGCCTCACAGGATCCAAGAAAGGCCATTTCAATTTCCCACCATTATTCAACAAGTTATTTTTAGGTAACTGGGATCCCAATATTACTTTCAACTAAATTTATCTTATTTTAGGCAGTTTTACATTTATTCTTCCCAAAAACAAAAATTACTTTGAGAAAGAACAAACACATTTATGAGTAGGGATGACAACGGGACGAATCGGGGATGGATTTGACCATCACTGTCTCCAATCCCCGAACCTCATATCTGCCTCCTTTCCCGTCCCCATCTCCGACCGGAGAATCATCTCCACCCTCCATCCCCATTCCTAATGGGGATATGTGATTCCCGCCCGAATATTCCTTTCAAGTAAATTGATATCTAAACCACCAAATATTCCTTTCAAGTAAATTGATACGAGTATTATTTAGGTAGTTTTACATCGATTCTTTACAAAAACAAAAATTACTTTGAGAAAGAACAAACACACTTCTGAGACTTGTTCATCACGTGAAACATGACATTATCTGTGAGAGGAAAACAAAAACTTATAAAAATTGACAATTAATTATTAACAATCTTTTAAACGATTAGACCAGTTTAACAGTTTCAAATCGACAAGGTATTGGAATTAGGCCTGTGACATTATGTGCCCAATACTTCCTAATTATACTTAATTAGACTAATGATCTACTAATCTTGATTATACACTCATATGCATAGTCATTGTGTGATTTGTTATGTATACATATGTATGAAATAAGAATATTTATGAAGCACAAGAATATTTATGAAGCACTGGCGCAGATTCCTAAAATGTGTGAAATGCCCAAAAGTTCTTCCGAATATTTTGAAGCATTTTGCGGTAGATAACAGCAGTTGCAATGACAAATTTGCCACTATGATTTGAATTAATTGTATTGTATTCCTTTGCTCTCTATGAGTTTGACTTGAGCAAAGGGAGATTAAATGATGTAAGTTTACTTTGTATCATTGATGTTGTTAAAGTATAATCATGATAAGAAACAAAGTTTTCAAAGACAATCATTCTCGATTATACTAATATTTCACCTCATATTTAAATACTACTACCAGTTATCGAATCAAGGTTTTGGAATACTTCCATTTTGCTGCTTTTGCTACTTGGCTTATACTCCTTAATGGAAAATTCTAAAATCAGCCCATTGGGCGGACATTAAACCTTAAAAAATGTATTGGAATGTGTGAAAAATGTATAAAAATGTGTAAAAGTGTATATGAATGTGTGAAAAGTACATTGAAACTTGTGTTTTTTTTGTTTTCTTGTTGCCCATTAGGCTGACAATAATGGGTTGACAATAGAAAAACCCCTCCTTAATTGCCTCTTAATTAAGCTTTCCAAATACTCACCAGCAAATATTAAATTGAACCCAATGATTTCACCACCATGAGGTTGTTGGAATCTGGGTACCCCATCATCAAGAATTAAAAATAGTCACACATTCTATTGGCATTATAATATTTCCATGCAGTTTGTTTAAACAGAAATAATTGAAACACATTCAGAATATTGACAGTACCATTTTTGAATTTTGAAGACCCTTCCACTTGAAGGCCCCTGAGAGCATCTCCAACCCATCTCTCACTCATTCTTCATTTTGGAGACTCAAATAAATATATTTTATTCAAAAAGCAAATATGGAGAATCAACAACTCCAACCCCAATTCTCTATTTTCCATCTCTCAAATTTCCCTCCAAAATTTTAGTACTTGTATTCCTACTTCAAGTTTCAATCAAAGAACTCCTTTTTTGTTTAAATTAATTATTGGTAATCTGAAAGACCACCATTTTGGTATTGGCTAAAGTAGCTATAATCACCATGACCGAAGCCAAAGGAGTTGGATGCGTGAGCTCTGTTCTTGGGTGGAGTTCACGTCCTTCTCCATGAATTCTTTTTCTTGACATTCAAGTAAAAAAAAAAAGACAAACAGATTGGTAGGAGGCTAGTGATGTAAATGAAAAAAAAATATTATGAGAGTTGAACTAGTTTGAATTTACATTTAAGGTAATTTCAAAGCGTATATATACCTATTTAATATTAGGCTCGTTTTGAAGATACTATTTATATCTTTTCAATGATATCAATTTTATAAAAATTGAGTGTATAATGTAAAAGTTATATGTCATTGAAGAAGATTTAGCAAAAAGTAAATAGGATATGGTTGGTATTTTTGTTATCAATTGATACAAAGGATAAAATAGTGATTTTAAAAAAAAGGGAGAATTGGAGATGGGTTTCCATTTGGTGGGAGATTCTCCAAATATGGAGGATGAAAGTTGAGTCTCCATTTTGGAGACCCCAAATAGAGATGGGTTGGAGGCAATAGATTCTCCAAAATGAAGATTTGGTGCTCTAAAATGGAGATTTGGAGATGGGTAGGAGATGCTCTGACATGCTACTTCCACATACACATTACAATTGTTCCACAAGTACATGTGGTGCAACCAACGGGGGCTAGCTCAGTTGGTCAGGGCTCTTGCATCTCACTAGGAGATCAGGAGTTCGAATCTCCCCGCCTGCGTGCTGCGTGCAGGGGCTTTTCCTTTCTTTTTTTATACCCTTTAACGGGCTTATTTCTTGTATTGATTAAGTTGTTGGGCTTGGTTGTCTCGTGGACTCTCACAATTCATGTAGTGTCCCGGGTTGGTACTTTGTACTTCTTATGTGATGTAATTGATCTCTCTTCTATCGATTGACAAAAAAAAAAAAAGTACATGTGGTGCACTAATAGTTCAAAGAATTTATTTTTGTCATACAAAATATACATATACAAGGAATGATTGAGAGGAGACGATGATCAATCGAGAGGAGACAAGTGGAGGCGATTATCGTTCCAAAAAAATTAAAAAACTTATTTTCTATTATAATCGGATGTCTGGGCCAACTTACGCGTAATTCGATTAATTCTGAGGCCCTGCCGCCCAGGAGGTATTATTTACTGTATTATTAGTGGTATTAATTACTCATCAACAAACTATATATACTATCTTCAGGTTTAAAAAATCGTTGTGTACTTTTCCCTTCTATTTGAGCATATATAGGTTCTTCATTTCCAAGTACACTTTCCCCTTAATGTATAATGTGAAGGGAAACGCCTCACAACGCTTTTATGTCACGGACATGTACGAAAAGGCCAATTGTATGGACGAACTTACATGCGGTCAATATTAATAGTTAACATCTTAAAACTCTCATCCATATAAAATCGAATAACCAATTCAAATTTGAATCAAATAGAGTAAATTTGAAAGCAAGAATTAAAGATCACAAACGTTTCACCATCAAATTAACCAAGACTGGCAGAAGAACTCATGATGCATGTGATCAACACAACAGCCCCCCATATATTTTGTTTGCTTGTAACCTATGTTTTGAGGGTGATCTCCATGACTTGCCAAGGTGTCCCAAACCCATGAAAACAACCTATAACCGAAACGTAAAATCCGCAGCCAAAAGTACTCCAAAATACAAACAAAAGGACAGAAAAAGAAGAAGTTGTAAGGCCTGAGAGCAAGGTGTAAATAAGGCAAAATGACAGTTCCGTAGTTTGAGAAACTCAAGCAAATATTTCGTCACTCTTCACGTACTCAATAACCGAATAAAGCAATTAGGCTGGTTGCTCGGTGGGTTTGTTCTCCACATAATTATCCATGTTCGGTTCTTGGATTTAGGTCGCAAGAAAATATTTTTTTTGTAAATCTCTTAGTCTCAGCGTAGATGACCTGTCTTTGACCGGACATGAGAGGATAATATTGAGGTGCATGTTTGATGACTCGGAGACCCTTGCCGTCAAACTTTAAAAAAAATAAATGAACAAAGTTTCTTTCTCAACAGAACAAATAAATCAGAACGGAGATGTTCAATTTTGAAAACGAGAGGAAAGGGAAGAAACAGAATTAAAGCGGTGTCCGGCCGGGACAAAAAGCACATACGTATCAGTCGTCTTCTGCTAGGGCATTTTGAGAAATTACTAACATTTAATTTTGGCTGGGAACGCGACTCGGAACGACTGTTTACCAGCTGAATTTGGAGTGCGTTTTGAATTTGGTTTCTGAAAATACTAGAAGCAAATAAACACGGTCCGCAACAAACTCGTGGTTCATAGGTTACAACCGTGTGATATGGAAGTTCAGCCACTATTTGAATGTGGCTCCACGAGCCAACTAAATTACACATATACCCATCCAAACATTCCATCAATACATGAACCCAATGGGTCGGCCGGGTGGTTAGAACCAGAGATTGAGAGGTTAAGACAAATTTTTTTACGTGCTATCAACTTATTTGAAGCTAGTGGTTTACTATAAAAAGAAAATGAGCAGCCTAGAACCTCTTGAACCTCAAGACTTGAAAATCAAACTAAAACTTTCTTAAAAAAAATGAGCGGTCTCTTAGAATTAAAAGTTTTCAAAAAAAAATTAACACAAACTTGGGTGAGTGGGGCCAGGTACCAGATGGATGGAGGAGTGGATGAGTGGGGTCCCACATACAACTTTTGTCTCCCTCATACCCTTCACTGGCAACAACCCATACAGAAACACCCCCTGATTTGGACTCATGTGTCGTAGCACCCATACAGAAACACCCCCTGATTTGGACTCATGTGTCGTAGCTACTACACACACACGTGCCTTAGCCTTACCATTATACCTTTGATCGCGTGACATGCGTGACCCCACCATCGTATGATGGCCCCTGCCCACGCCCCCTCCCGCGTGATATATGCATCTATCTCAACTTCCTTTGCCGTTACTTTTCACAATTTCCGTATTCAATTTATTATTAGTGTTTTCTTTTCTGCATTTGTTCAAACAAATAATGTACTCCTACTTAAGAAACGATTTTTACCATGAAAATGGAGACTCAATATAGTTGATTGAAAATATAACATAACACTTGCAAGTTTAAATATCTGGCGGCTAGGGTTGTCCACTGATCGGTTCCGGGAGGATCGGTTCGGTTCTAAATCCGATTTGCTCGTGGCGGATTGTCGTTTTGTGCATCCGCAATCTGTCCGTAAGTGATATACGGATGGGTCGGTTTGGTTGCAGATCGGACAGATTTGACGGATCAAAGAAAGATTAAAGGCGGATTGAGAGGATGGAACCCGAACCGAACCGCATCCGCCAAAATAAAAATATTAGGATCCGCATCCATCCGTAACATACCTTGAGCGGATTGGACGATCCGCTGGGCAGCCCTATTGGCGATCATTAAAAAAAAAAGACAAGGCTTGGTTTGGCTTAAAAAAGAAACCGAATTATTGGCTTATTGGCCAGTAAGTTGATTGTGCTCTCTTTTTCCCCCCCATTGGATGGATTATTGGGTTTGACTTTGGTTCGCCTCAGATGGTTTGGCTAAAAAAACCTAGTCGTGTGAGGTTTTCTTTTAAACACACACGTTTAAGTTTATAGCACTTCAACAAACCAATAATCTGACTTATTTTTTTTTGCCAAACAAGGCCATAGTATTGAAATTAAGGGTCTAGGTCTAATAAGTGAGGCCACCTGATGAGTCTTTGTCCAAAACTTTTGTGATAGATGTGGGCCGATGAATCTTAGTTAGGGTGAAACTTCGAACACTTTCATTAGTGAAGTAGTGTGCAATCATTTTAAAAAAAAAGGAAAAAAAAAAAAGCAAGAAAGAAGTAAATGTGTAAGTGGTTAATCGACTTGTCTTGACGGGACTATCATCCTAAGGTTACATGTTCGATTTCTCTTAGCAACGATTGGTCCTTGAGACCACCTCATCTCAGACAAACGCGTGAAAAATACTATGGGAGATACTGGAAAGATTCGTCCGATTCATATGGACAACCTTCATTACAAAAAATAAAACTCTCTCCGTTCCAAATTGCTCATCCCTTATACTGTTTTGGAACGTTCCAAATTGTTAATCCTCTTTGACACGTCAAAACAAAGCATGCATAAAACTATGGGTACATAATAAGTGTGAATGCATTTATTGTAAGTCTCCTTAAAAAAGTTGAAATTTTCATAAAGGACCAATAATTTAGAGTTGAGGGAATAATGATGTATTTATCTTGAAATAAACTGAAATTCTTTTTTAGGACTAGACTGGGTGCAAGAAAATAGAGGGGGAGGTGCTGCGCAGCCCCGTGCTGTGCGGTCTATTTCGGTGCCGTGTCGGCACTGTTCCGACGATCGGAGACGTCCACCATGTAGAGTTCGTCGAGTATTACAAGTATACCAAAATCAACTCGATCGGATGTCGTTAAGTGCCTCGTTGGATCACAAATAACTTGAAAAAATCGGAACAAATATGTCTTGAAACAGTGGAGGAAAACTATTGAACCCATTTTTTTCAACGTATTTGTGTTCCGATGAGGCACTTAACGATATCCGATTGAGTTGATTTTTGGTACACATGTAGTACTCGACGAGCTCTACGCAGTGGACGTCTCCGATCGTCAGAACGGTGCCGGCGTGGCGCCGGAATGGGCTGCGCAGCACGCCCTGTTTCTGACCAGAGATCCATGTGCTCATCGCAATGCAGGGACTTCAGAGAGAGGGCAAATAGTTGAGTGAGAATGGGATTTGATGAGGTAGTATTGCCTTCCTTCAGTTATATTAGAAAGAGAGATGAAGAGGGTAAAGTGTAATCACTCTAAATTAACTGAATTCAGGGACATTAGAATAAAGTAAGGGCCCAGACGAGCAAGTGGGGTGGGCCTTTTATCTCTTCTGATGATAGATGGTTGGCCCACCATAACAGCAAACCATTAACAGTGCCCATTAATGGGATTGGAACAGAAACTTTGAAGAAATAAACATGGACAGAGAATTTGAAAGAAGAGATATCTGGTAAATGAATAGTTCTTTTTTTTCCCTACGAAAAATGATGGAAAGAGACGACCAGCGTAACAACTCAATTGGGCATGACCATAGGGATTTCCATCCGCTGTGGGATGTTTGGTTTCAGTCATAACTACTGTCTAAGAAGGTGAGCCAATCACCCAACTCCACTAAAGTGGCAGAGTAGACAAAGGGCCCTCCACATAACATCTAGTTCACAAGACTACTATCAACAAACAGATGATGAAAAGAGCAAGTCTACTAGCACGGACAAATGCTGCACATATCACGAACAGAGGCTTTGTGGGGTCCACTTTTTGGTTCCATACAAACGATTCAAACCGTTCATTAAATTTAAAATAATTTTTTGCGGCAATCCGATGATTGTAAGTTTCTAATCTAATCTTCTGACTTTTCAGAGTAACAATCATAGTGTCTGAATGAAAATTTAGAAGATTGGATCAGAAACTTATAATCATAAGATCGAGCTGATTTTTAACCGAGCCACTCAAAAATATATTTTAAATTTAAGGGATTATTACCTCTAAGTCTAGAAAAGAGATGTCTAATTACCACTAAGGTAAATCATTTTTTTTTTAATTACCACTAAGGTAAGTCACTCTTTTTTGGAGTTTAGGTTTAGGGTGCATTTTCCTATTATAGGGTTTTAGTGGTTTAGGCGTTTTCATACAGTACCCTAGGATTTTAGATACTTTCATAGGATACCCTAATCATAGGGGTACCCTAGAGTTTAGGTTTAGGGTGCACTTTCCTATTATAGGGGTTTAGTGGTTTAGACACTTTCATAGAGTACCCTAGTCGTAGGGTACCCTAGAGTTTAGGTTTAGGGTGAACTGTCCTATTATAGGGTTTTAGTGGTTTAGACACTTTCATATGGTACCCTAGTCATAGAGTACCCTAGGGTTTAGGTTTATGGTGTACTTTTCTATTATAGGGTTTAGTGGTTTAGGCACTTTCATAAGACACCCTAAGATTTTAGGCACTTTCATAGGGTACCCTATGATTTAGTCATTATTATACGGGTTGGGGAGTTGAAGAGAGAGAAAGCTTGACCTGATGGTAATTATGAGATTCAAGGGTGACCTGATGGTAAATGTCCATAAATTTAATAAACGATTCAGATTATTTGCTTGAACCCGAAAGTGGATCCTCGGAAGCCTAAGGCCCTGATTGGCTGGGGTATTACAAGGGGTACTAAATTATACCCCCTCCCCTTAAAGCGGTCCCACGGTTTTATACATGGTTTGGGAAAAAAAGGGCACCCGGATGAGTTAATACCCCCACCCAAATAATACCCCTTTGTACCCCTTCTCCCTTACTAATTAGTAACACCCTCCCCCTATTACTAATTTATACCCCCTCATACCCCCTACGAAATTACCCTTGTACCCCCACTTATCCCACTTCTCTTCATTCGGTTTCTAGAGAACGTTTTTAATAAGAAACCGAATTGCATTGGAAACATTTTATGAAACCTTGTGATTTCCTTTGGATAAAAAAATGAAGTACTTTTGTGCATAATTTTTTAATTTTTTTTGCACCAAATTAAACTACTAATCGAGATCTTTAATTCGATACAAAAAAATTGAAATTTTTTATACTTTAGAATTTGACATTGTTGGCTTGCTTTGCAATATCCTTCGGATAAAAAAATAAAGTATTTTCACATTAAATTTTTTACTTTTTTTGTACCAAATTAAACTAAAAATTGAGATCTTTAATTCGATACAAAAAAAAAATTTAAAATTTTTTATACTTTAGAATTTGACATTGTTGGGGAATAACAAAAAAATTACTAATTAGTTATTAGTTATTATTAAAAACGTATAATTAGAAAGAAAAAAAATTGAACTTCGAAATATTAATAAAATGAATAATAAAAAATAATAACTAAATATTTTAATTTTAGATATAATTAATAAAAGGAGTTATTTATTGAAAAGTATAATTAATTTAATTAGTATTGTGTTTATGTATTTATTTTATCATAAAATCTAATATGACTGTTGTAACACACAAATTCGTGTCCTTAAATAAAGACAAGAAAACGATGCACAAAATATATTTTATTGATTTGATTTGAATTGAATGCGGGTACAATCCTCTAATGAGTGCTCTTTACAGAAAAAGAGCAAAGTATCCTCTGATTCGATCTCCGGAGTTGAAGGTGCAACCTAACGGCTATAGAAGCTTGTCGTAGGATTGAACCGATTGGTAGTTCTTTCAAATCTTCGAGTTGAGAAGCTTGATCGAGGGCTTGAATAGCTTTATCTCGAACAAACGATGAATTTGAGGCGCGATCTTCACTAGCTGACGTGTAGATCTTTGATTGAAGTTGCAACCCAACGGCTGTAGAAGCTTGTTGTGGGATTGAAACTGTTGATGATTTCTTCAACTTCTTGAGTTGAGAAGCTTGAAGAACGAAGCTTGATCGAGGGCTTGAACGGCGTTATCTCGAACAAACGGTGAACTTGAGGATGATCTTCGCTAGCTGATGCGTAGACCGTTGCTGTTTTAGATGAACTGGCACGTAGCTTTGGGCGCCTGTTGATCCTCCACACAAACTTGAGGGATTTGAGAAGAGCTTGCAAAGAAGCCTTGAGAACTGCTTGAGAGTGCTCTGGAATTTCCCTGGCTGCCGATGTCTTTTTCTTCTTAATGAGAGCCTCTATTTATAGGCTCAAGGAGAGAGACCTCTAATTTGGAAAGTTTCTTTTGATTGATTGTATTTCCAAATAAGAGTAAATCAGCCTCCCATTTAAGAAATAAATCAAGTCAAATATATATATGTATGTACATATTGTCCTTGATTGGTTCTATTTCCATAGGAGTAAATTGACATCTCTTTATGGAAATAAATTGTGTCAAGATATATATTTATATATATGTATATAAAAACACATATTTATAAATATTTTTCTGGCCCCAGGATAATTTGGTTGGGCCTGCGTTCATGGGTTGGCCCAATTTGATGGTTCGTCTGGCCAATTGAGTGCGCCCACCTTCGGTCTAGCCCACATCTTTTGAACTCACACTTTGCCGAGCCCAATAATTATTTGCAGGCTTTTGACCAATTTTGACTTTGATTAACTAAGATTATTTATTTCATCTCAATTAATCGGACGGCGATTAAGCCATGACGAAATTTTAGTGTCTACAACTGTACAAGGGCAAATAAGTCATTTGTCAAGTTTTTACATCATCCACCCAACTTTATCCCCCTTTATCACAAATTCATCCAAACCACATACTATTTAATGCCCCTTCATAAATGTCACATCACTGTGAGTCCACCCTTACTAAATAATACCCCTTACGACCCGATTGGATGCCGGATTAGTTTTAAGGGTATTAATATGGAGGGGGTATAAGATAATAGAGGGTAATATATATAGATGGTGGCCCCACAGTGATGTGACATTTATGGAGGGGGGATTAAGTAGTACTTGGTTTGAATGATTCTGTAAGAAGGGGGATTAAATGAATAATGATACAGACACACCCTTTTAACCACACTCTACCACACCCTCACTCACATGTGGGTGGTCCCCACAAGTGGTCCTCACACCCACATGTGAGTGAGGATGTGGTAGAGTGTGGCTGAAAAGGTGTGTCTGTATCATTTTTGGGATTAAATTTGGGTGGATGATGTAAAAAACTGTCAAAAGACTTTTTTGCTCTTGTGTGAATATTCGTATTAGTTATGTGTTTTTTTTAATTAGATAAATCTAATAATTAATTAATTTATTATTGAAACTCAATAACTAATTAAGCTATAAGATTTAATTGTAATTAATTTTTATATTAATTGTTTTATTATAAAAATTAATTTTAGATGTTTACTTTTTATTATAAAAATTATTGAATCGGATCATCTTTTAGGAGTTTCCAAAAATATGTCAAAAAACTAACGAGATTTTTGGGTAAAGAATGTATACTAACGAGATTTTTGGGTAAATAATTGCTTTATTATAAAAACTAATTATTTTTGGGTAAATAATACTCCTAATTTTTTAGTACATTTTCAAATAATAAAAAAGAAAACACAGCACATGCCAATGTCTTGGGAGAGGTATTGGGAGGGGGTATTAAAAGGGGTACATTGGTCATTTTCCAGGGGTATTAAGGGGTCATAAAAATGGACACCCCCTGGGGTGTCCATAAATAACACCCATGTAGGGGTGATATTTAGTCCAGGTGATAAATAACACCCCTGCACTTATTTTTGGCAAACCATTCCATAACTGTGGGCCCGGGCATAAATAAGACCCCCCATATTTATGCCCCCACTAAGACCTCATCCAATCGGGCCGTTACTATCTTATCCTCTTTACTATTTAATCCCACCAAAATGTATCCCGCATCCAATCGGGGCCTAAAGTGCTGTTTTCGTCTGTGCCAGTAGACCCTGTGATGAAAATGATGAATAAGTCTACAGTTAAATTATGAAAATGATTGCTATCAGTTTCTGGGCCCAACTTTTTTGGCAATTAATGACACGTGGCGGCTCATTAACCTAGGTCATTCTGTAGAACTTGCGTAAGGCTGATGGGTGGATGCACCATGGGTTGAGAGAGACGTCTATATATATGCTTAGAGCAGCTCCAGCGTTTACCCTTTTTTTTCCTCAAATTTGGTTCCAAAATTTGGGTAAAAGCTCAATTTGGTATCACCCTCTTCAGTCGTTTACTCAGATTTCAAGCCCTAACCGCCGCTGGCCGCCGTACGCCGCCTTCCACCACCAGAATCCCAATCGCCTCCATCACCAAGATCGCCGCCGTCGAGCTCTGAAACCACCGCCTACCACCACGAACGTCGAAACCACCACCGCCTACCACCACCAACGTCTGAACCCACAGCCGAAGTCGAAACCACCACCAACGTCAACCGCCACCAGATCCGAAACCACCACCAACTTCAAAACCACCACTGCCTACCACCACCAACGTCTGAAAACAAAGCCGAAGTCAAAACCACGACGACGACGACAGTGGTGGAAGGTGGTCCGACGAAGACGACGGTGGTCGAAATTTGGTTCAAGGGTGGTGGAAATTTGGTTCAAACCCTTTCTTCTCCCCAAATTTGAGGAAAAATCTGAGTAAAACTCAATTTGGTATGGGTTTGATGCAAGGACTGGAGGTGAGTTTTGGGGGTTTTTACCCAAATTCTGAGTTTGGTTCAAAAAAAGGGTAAGGGCTGGAGGTGCTCTTACTTGGGTTTCAACTTTTTACTCTATATCTATATTTTTATGTGCAATTTCTTGTTGCATTATCAGTTTAAATAGGAGTAAAGTCTCGAGATCTCGTACACCTGGGATTCCTTTGTTACTTTTTTTTTTTGGTACCGGTACTTCTACTTCTACTAGTAGAAATTCTTTTTTGTTGAACAAGTTACAAGTGACA
This sequence comes from Vaccinium myrtillus, assembly GCA_016920895.1. Lineage (NCBI taxonomy): Eukaryota > Viridiplantae > Streptophyta > Magnoliopsida > Ericales > Ericaceae > Vaccinium > Vaccinium myrtillus. Next base: position 24,271,914 of record CM029280.1, on the reverse strand, counting down.
ATAAATGCTACTGAAAAGGAACCAATGAAAATCCCTTGACTACTATGTGATTTTGGATAGCATTAAAACTTTAAGTTTGTAGATTGGTTCTTGCTTTTGTAAGTTAATTTAGTTGGTAATTCCAGACTTCAAGGTTAGAATTTTGACTGTTATGTAATTTTATTTGGTTAGTTGAATGTTCAATATGTTGGTAAAGCCTTAATGGATAATTTTTCTAGATATTTTTTTTTGGTTTGGTGACTTTTAGATTGAGGCGGGGATCCCCGAACTCTGTTAGGAGCGGGGATGGAGGGTGAAGAGATTCCTCGTTCGGGGAATGGGGCGGAGACGGAGGAAGCTATGGGGTTTGGGGATTGGAGGCGGGGATGGTCAAATCTGTCCCCGATCCTCCCCGTTGCCATCCTTAGAGAGAGTTCAAGCAAATCCCATGGGCTCTCTGAAAATGAACTAAAATTATGTATTTTTTTATATATTTATTTGAGTTTTCTTTTATATTGTCGACATTGAATTATTCATATGTAATTAAAGGGAAAGAAAATTCATTTAAATTTGTGATTAAGTATCTTTATATAATTTTTTAAAATTTTTAATACCAAATTAAAGTGCTCATTGAGTAATTTAATTTGGTGCAAAAAAATAAAATAAAAATAAAAACGTTATACGGAAGTACATTTTTTAATGTACACAAAATACACGTTTCTCAAAAGTATCACTTAAAAAGGGACGGAGGGAGCATAGCCTAACAAAATAAAATAAATTAAGCCCATTTAATTTCCAACCAAAATAAATATGTTTATTATATATAGTGCTTTGTATACACAATTCTCTGTACATTTTTATCACCGCTAAATAGAATCCTGAAACCACTCTAGGTGCGGTCTCAAATTCAAGTCGATGAAACAACGTTGGATTATCGAGCTACAGTGATCTAACACTACTTACATGCTAACATTATATTGTTTGACAATTTGGCCTAATAGTTGTGCAGCACTCTTTTAGAGTGTGATGTCTAGGATTTGTAGTAATTTATGCTAACAAATATTAACATACTAATATTTTATTGTTTAGTAGGGAAAAAAAAACCCCCAAAGAAATAAGTCCACTGAATCCCAACCTCAGCAGGCCTTTCAATTTACCCGAAAACAAAAAGTCTAGGTACCCAGAATCTACCCAGAATTTAAAATTGCACGGTCCATATTGAATTGAAGTGAATCTGGACCGTGCAATTTTGAATTCTGAATAGATTCTGGGTGCTCACCGGAAAATCCACTCGCAGATCTGGATCAGCCCAACGTAGGACCACCAGTGTGGGCCTTGTTTTTCATTTCATAGGAGTAATTATTATTATTATTATTATTTACCAAAAAACACGAAATTAGTTTGTGAAAAATAATCCATTTTCCATCTGATGATGTTTGTTTAATTAATTCGATTTTGCTAACTACAGTTCACTAATAATGGATACTAAGAATGACAAACAAGTTAAATTTGCAATAAATATCACACTGAATATTAAATATGCTTTCACTAATATAAATACACCATTCTTGTGTTCTTTGGGTACTCTCGAAAATAGCCTTATTGGTTATCGATGTACCTTTTGCGTACTATTCTCTTCATAAGGCGCATTTTTTTCCTCTAATTTATTAATAACCATGAAATGAAGATGCTATGATAATAATTAAACGGGTCAATTATAATTGATTTGTCTACTATTTTAGTCCCTACGAAATACACCAAGTTTCAATTTTGTCCTTACAAAATATTTTGTGTCATCATTATAGTTTCAGGCGAATTTCAATTTTACCCTTCCGTCAAATTAATGACGAAAAATGCTTAAAATACCAGAAAATGGCAATGACAATAGCAATACAGTTCATAAAATGGCAATCCCAATACATTGTAAAATTAGAATACGATAATAAAGTAACGTAGCACTAGTTCATATATGTGATTTTGATTCAAACAAATTGCTCAAAGTGTGTGGAGTTCATAAGTTGAAATCACTAATAATCACTCCACCCATCACTTTTCTTGACCAACGTCCATATTTTGGCGTACACACCACTTAAAAATTACTCCTATCGAATATTTACCGAGCTCACAGTCACAATATTGCACAGTAGGTTCCATAATTACCCACGACACTGACGCGACATTTACGCGGTATACGTAACAACTGTTCGAGTGCCACGTGTACAAAGTTTATTGCTCATGTTGTCGTGGAATTAGCATCTAAGGTTGCAAAGCGAACATTTCGTGAATAAGACATGATCCAAGGCCCAAAGTGCAAAGGGCGTTAACGAAAGATCCAAGATGCTGTGATATTCCTAAGAAAAGGAGGGGTGGGCCTACTAGAGAATGAAGGTATATTGAAATGAACAAATCTTGAAAAAATTGCAAAAATCTAAAAAAAATCTAAAAAAATACCCAAAATTTGTTAGGTTTATCGGCATTTTCCGGGTTATGTGAAGCCTTTCGGAGTCTGTAATTCGGTTATTGGGGTTTGGGAAGTAGAGTGTTTAGGAGTTGAGTCTAGATGCTCCATTCGAGAATTTCAAGCTTCATGATCAAGGCATGACCAAGTCAAGTGCTTCGAAGCCCAATCCAATGAGGTATATCCGTGCATATCATTTGTGCATTTAGGGCATTCATGGGTTTAGGGGTTTAGGTGAAAAATAAGAGCTAGGATCCTTCATGTTACAAAAACCTCATGTGATTCCTCGAGTGACAGAAAATAAGACCAACCTTGGTTTCATTGGATGATCGGAGACTTAAAAATCACTTGGGCAACAAAATTGGACTGGTTAATTGGATACTTGTTAAGGCTTGATAAATTATAGTACTTGTTTCGAGAGCTAGAGCCGATCGAATTAAAAATCACTTGTGCAACAAAATTATATTTTGCATTTTTTTTAAGTATTCTTAAAAAAAAAAAATTGACAGTAATAAAAATGTAGAACTATATATATATATATATTTTTTTATCAGTATGTAGAACTATTTTCATTCCGAAAACACTAAATTATGGTAAATTATACCGTGCGATAATGATATTGTGTTCATCGAAAGGTATGATAATAACAATACTCGAGATCAAATTTTCAATTTATCAAAACAGTCTCATAAAAACTCAAATGACTGAATTTATTAGTAAAGAAAAAATCTTCGAACCAAAATTTCTTTCACAATGCGGCTCCCTCCAATTTCAATTTCTGGCTCCGTCACTGAATTTGGGAGAATGGTTTGTGAACTGGTTCACCTCCACAATCCAAACAGAGGACAACCAATGGATAATCCTTACTGTTTGGCTTCACAATCAAACACCGGTATCTCAGTGAGCCTTTTTCCCATCATATTATAACACTTCTGGTTTAGTGGAGAACAAAATCATTAGGTTTTGAAGGTGAGTGAAATGGGCATGTGAGAAAGTGAGAAACCCCCGTCTAAAGTCAAAAGTTTTTACTTGGAAGTAGTTGTTAGCAGTCCACGACAACGCAAGTAGTTTTGTTGAAAATTTATAGATGATATGATGTGTTTTTTTTTGTTTATATTGATATGTTTTTCTATAACCGGATGTCAGTTAGTTTACGCGCACTTTGACTGATTTTGGCAGATCAATTTCGCTAGCCGAGACCCCATTTAAAACTCGAGCAAAACTTTGCGTTGATGGCCTCAGAAGAATTGATAACAACTAATATAAATATGTAAGGGAGCTTAATAAATACTAGAGGGATGGCAAACACTATGTGTTTGCAAATTTTTAGGAGGAGTGAGGATAGTGAAGTAGTGGTTATGATAGGAGCTTTTAAATCGATTACTATTTTACCCGTAATAATAATGGCGCGTTAAAAATAATTGTAAATACTTAATTTTTGTAGAGGCACTTATGGAAATCACTTTCATGACCGGGCTTCAAAAATTGGTCACGCCAAAAATCACTTCTCCGTTTATATATTAAGAATAGATAATCATAAATAGTTGTAAATGTTAGTGGTTTTCTTATGGTAATTAACTGGGCAAAACTCAAAAGTATCCTTTGGTCAATTTTGTTTGGATCAAAGACATTAACGATGGAAAAAGAGGAAGAAGAATATATATAGTATATAATTGGTGATGAATTGGATGCTTATTTCCTTACTAAATCTAATCATATCTTTATGGTGCTTCTATAATCTCAAGTTGTGAGATAAGGATTAACAGCAAAGCAAAAAGCTTTGTAGGGGACAGAGGGGAGCTGCTGTCCCTGGCAAGGGACAACACCTGCTATCCCCGGCGATTCCGGGGAGTTCCGGTCTCATGTCGATGATCGGAAACGTTCACATCGAAAAGCTCGCCGAGTAGAACTAGTATACCAAAAATTAGCTCAATCGGATACTATTTAGTACCTGATCGATACAGATATAACTCGGCAATAATGGGTTTGAGTGGGTATGATCTAGTGTTTTGGATGCATTCTCTTCAAGATAAAAATGTTTCGATTAGGTACTAAATGATATCCGATTGAGCTAATTTTTGGTACACTTGTTCTACTCGGCGAGCTCTTTGACGTGAACGTTTCCGATCATCGACACGAGACCGGAACTCCCCGGAATCGCCGGGGACAGCACCTTGCTGTCCCTTGCCAGGGACAGTAGCGGCCCTCTGTCCCTTTGTAGGTGATTAGAAAGTTAGAAGATAATTGAGGGATCCATGTGACTTTTACCATTATTACACATTTGAAATATTTTCCCTTACCCTTGTGTAAATTTTTGGTAGTTGGTGTGATTTTTCCACTCCATATTTTATACAAGTACACTCTAATTTTTGTCCTGTTTATCCAAATTCAGAAATTCCCCTTCTTTGCCAAAATCATGTGTCATGTATTAATTCATAAAAGGAAAATTTTACAATGTTATAGTATAAGGAAAAAAATTTTTTAGGGATAGTCACATAACAACCAGGAGCCTCAGAAAGCCTTAAGTATGTGGTTTGGCTCTCACCCATATACTCTTGTGTCGGTTTGGTCCATACAAGACTGTGCCTTAACTTTAATTAGGTCCCCTAGTGAAGAGTGGAATTAGTCGATCGACGCAATAGATGATATCGAGTTGTACAAAATACAAGAAGAAAATAAAGTTTTCTCACAAGAAGGGAGTGTGGAAACTATGTTTGTATTTTTGTTTCCTAACAAGTGACTTTATGACACAATATTTCAAAAAATGGCCCCATTGCATCATTACATGTCATGTTCGATCATTTTGGTGTGGGCAAAATAAAGTGGCTTTAATGTGAAGATATGAGAGGGAAAATCTAGCTCCACTTGTTTTGATAGTATGTGAAGATTATACAAATGGACAAGCAAATGATTTAGACCTTCTAAAGTAGAGGCATAAAAAGGAATAGAAACTAAATTAGAGGGGAATGTTAGGAAATTTATCAGATTTTAAAAAAGGTTTCCACCCACCTTTTCAGTTTTAATCATAGTTATTGGGCGTGCAATATCAACCTATTTTCATTCTTGTAAGTGTAATTTTAAATGGCTCTTATATGCTCCTTTTTGCCCCTTTTTAAGAAAATTTTATTTCATTTTGAAGCAAAAGTTTATTTTAATTACTCTGTTACAATGGTCAAAGTTTCTCGAGTCCGCGTCTAAACTTCAAAACCCTGATTTCAAATATCTTGATTTTCACAGAGAAAGAGTATAAAATGTTTTTATTAGTCTTTTATTTTTTGCCAAACGGTGATGTTAGGGGTTAGTTATTAGTAGTTACAACAGAATTCGAGCACCTCCTCTTTATAAACTTAGGACCTTTCCTTTAGAATGAAGAGTAACGAACCAATCACACTACACGTGGTGTTCTTATTAGAGTCTAAAAGATATAAGAAAGGTAAGAATATGAAGAGGGGATGCTGCTATGCAGCGTGTGCACTGCACCGTGTTGCATGAGCACATCTAGGCCGTCCGTTGCTCGGATGGACGGCTCAGATTTCATCTTGCACACACGATAACAAACGGTTCGGATGCAAAGGTGCCGAGGTGAAATCTAGACCATCCATCCGAGCAACGGACAGTCGAATCTGGGGGAGGTGTACGTTGTGCGGCAAAACGACGTAGTTTTGATCATTTTCTTCGTACACTTCAATAGGCCGTGTTTGGAGAGTTAATTTTGAGGTTCAATTTTAGGAGATTTAGGCTCATTGGGGTAGGATATAGTAGTTTTAGGCACTTTGGGTTTAAGTGCTTTGGGTTTAGGCACTTTGGGTTTAGGATTTAGGCACTTTGTAGTGATTTTTTCCTTTTTCCAAACAAAATCTTTGGAAGCTTCAGAGGTGTGCAAAAAACTACGTCGTTTTATCACACAACACCCATCCCGGATCCGGTTTGAATGTGCATAACACCATATTGTGCACGAGACTACACAGCATCAACCTCACGTCCGGTAAGAATCTCACGCACTTCCATATGGTATTTCGATGGACAGTAGAAGAAACTAGAAAGTCTTGGTCAAAATTAGATTCCCAAAGGGTCCTTCTGTAGGTCAGGTTAGTATTCGTGCGTGGGACTCTATTTTTAGGTCTAATGACTCGCTTGAATGTGGCACTAGATTGGGATTCATTGCTACTCTAGCCACTTCCAACATATAGGCTATCACAATGCAGGTTTTTTTTTTTCTATGATGGAGGGCCCTTTTCAAAAGTGATTTCTATAATTAGCCCAAGTTAATAAGGCTTTCATGCACTTGCAACATCCTCTAATAAATATGATCAACATAAAGTATTTTACACACAAAAATTAAATTAAATTATTGTGAGTCAAACTTGTTACATGTAACACAATTGAATTGGGAAGTCTACAACACTTTTCATTGCTATAGGAGTACTATATCTAATTTCGAGATATAATACGATCCGTTCAGAGTATTTCTCTAATTATTACGGGGATTGTGTCAGACAGATTGACTAGTAACTATGTGAAAAATTCTAACATCACAATTAACGAACCTAATACAAATAGTAACTTCGTAAGAAATTCTAGCAACACAAATAAAGAACGTAGTACAACTAAACATGTAAATACGTATTTTTTTATCGCACTCGAAGATTTCTGCAATTTGAAGCAAAGGAGGAGTACGACATCCATTAATTATATGAGCAGTCCAACCTTTGAAGCAAAAAACTCAAACCCCCTCATCATGTTGTTTTAGAAGATGCATGCAAGTCTTACAGCTTTGCTTCTTGTTTTATTGGATACTAGTGTACATAATCCTATGGAGTCTACATCTTTAATCATAAGTTTTTCTCCCTTTTCATCTTCTTTATCAAGTTTTTCATTACCCTGTTGCTTTCAAAGCTTAGAATTACCAAATGCAGCTGTTGTTGGATCACTTGTGGTGAAATTGGAGGACACCCCATAAGCCCATGGGTGTCTTGCAAATCATCACTTTGCTTCTCTGTGCCCTTTCTGTACTGTTGCCCTGTCGGTGAATAAAGCCAAAATAGGTGGATTATTGGCCAATAATCCACCCATTTTGGCTTTATTCAAAAAAATATGAGTTTTGACCTTAAATTTATCTTTTTTTTGAATAAGTCGACAAATCATTCCACAAATTTTGATCAAAAAACTAACGAATGCAATTTTTTTGAATAAGGACAAAATAGAAAAACCAAAAAACCAAAAATGGTTTGATTTGAAAAACAAATCAACCAAAAAAAAAACCGGTTGGTTTGGTACTTTCCAACAATTGAGCCGTAAACTTTGACCAAAAATTTTAACATGAAAATTATAATTATTTTCTTTTTTCTATTTAACTGCCTACATCAGACCTTTTCTTTTTGGAACAGAGGAAAATATTATCTTTTCTTTTTCTATTTAACTGCCTAATCAGTCACCTTTTCTCTTTCATTTTGCTGTCATAAAGTCCCTTATATATATATCTTATTCATAGTCAACTATTAACAATTGAAACGTCTCCAAATTGAATACTAGTATGCTAGACAATATCCAGAATAAAAGAAACACATGTAGGAAGGCGTGAATAATTCCAAAATTAGTAAATAAAAATTCAACCCATTCGGTCTAAAATAAAATTGCTTCCAACAACATTAAAAATTGAGGACGCATACTTTACTGTATTTGAGCTTCTAGCCCAATGGTCTAGGGTTCCAAATTGACCATTATTGACTTGTTATCACCTAACTCACTAACACGCTAACGACATACCTATGAGACAAAATAAAATGAAGACGGAGGATGCTTAGTACTCTTCCACCTTTAGTCCATACAATGCAGACTGAAATTCATAAACTTGTTTTCCCGCTTTTCCTCCAAAGTACAGGTCTCTTAGTTTCATGAATGTTTGCAGGATGAGTAAAGTATCTGAACCAGCTTGATGACTATTTCCAACCACACGATCAACTTCTAGGGTTTTGGCCACCCTCTCCAATCCGCCATATAATCCAGGACAGTTTTGCATCATGTGTTTTATGTCATACACAGCCCCGCCAAAGTAGTTACTCACCAATCTCATGAACATGCAAAGATCCTCCGGCAACTTTCTCTGCGTCAAAATCTTAAGCAAAAATCCGAAATCGTAGGCACTGTGGAAGGTAATCCAAGTTACCATTGATGGAAAACATGAAAAGATTCTTGAATTCAAAAGAAGACTCCCAAATTTCACCGAGTCAATGCCATATTTCCTGTTCTGATGAAAATTGATTCCTTGTTTTTTCAGCAGATTGATGGAATCCTCGTAGTAGGGATCGACATGGATGTCGAAATCTCGGAAATTGAATTGCCAAACATATGAATAATGGGTTCCAGGGAGATTCCCATCAGAGTCAGAGAGGGTGAGGCCTAACTGAATGAGCTTGAGAGCATCAACGTTTGCCTTCATGACGTCATAGTTTTCGTTAGGAGAGAGGCGAGAGAGTTGATGTTTCTCGAGATTTGGATGGAAGATTGTACCCGGAAATTCAGTATCCATGGCAACGTATGGATAGTCGGCAAGAACTAGTTCAATTAAAAACAGCTCGTCTTCCAAATTCTTAGCCCATACCTCTCGAATCATTATGGGTTTCGTCGGAGGATACATGGTTTCTAACCCTAAGTTTCTGCTCACAGATGAGTTAATTTATAGCTGATAATGAAATCCTAATCCTATAGTGATTAAACTTGGTTTTGATAATCACATTTGGATTTGTAAACTACATTCATTCCTTTTCTTCCGAAGCAAATTAGGCAGCCGAAACCAAATTAGTAACAAATAGGAGTAGGATTTCCTTTTCTCTGTCGAAGTCCAAACCAATATAGGGATCTAACTTGTGAAGTCACTTTCATATCCAAATTAACTTCTTATTCAATGACTTCTTTATGGGAGGTTTTCTGTCCGATGGGATCAATAACTCTAATTATAGGCAATTAATCATCACAAATTTATTTTGTATGGTACACCAATAGGATTATAGAGTTGGGGTGTTTTGGCTTATTTATTAAGCCGAATTATTTTTTAATCTTTATTAAAACAAATCGCATTTGTTATTTTTTCGTCAATTAGTTAGACATTATTGATTTGTCTTTGACAAGATGAATAAGAAACATAAAAAAATAGAAACCAAAATATTTTTGAAATAAAAAAAAATAATTCAAAAAGTTCATCTGTTTTGGATTGTATCCTTGTTTTTTCGTCAAGTTTTTTAAGATTTATATCATATTTTTTTACTTTACTTCTTTGTCAAGATTAAAACTAAAGAAGGAGAATTTTTTTTGAATAAAGACCAAAAAATACCCCACAAGATTATTAAGCCAAAGCAAGTAGAAATTTCTTAGTTAGCAACTTGGCAATTTCTTAGTGACATCTTTATGTGAATACTACCAATACAAAGGGAAATCGGTAATATGAAAGCAAGTTAACGAAATTTGGAGCTATTTCCATCTAGACAAATATGTGAGTCCGGCCTGGGGACAAAGCGACCAAACCGGCCATTTTGGCTTCCAAATTTTGCCCCCTACAGAAGGGCCCGTTCTGGTTAACCCTCATATTTAACCAAAAACGGAACCTGATTTTCGCTCTGGCCTCAATTTGATTTTCATTCGCAATTACTTGGCGAGAAAGGACAGAAATTTTCCCCAAAAAAGTACGAATTCGAAAATGAAAGAAAGGAACTGCACAGCAAGCAATTTACCCAAACACACACACAAGTGTGTGGGCTCCACGCACTTGTGTGTGTGTTTGGGTAAATTGTGGGTACCAAATTGTGTATACCTAACATTTCTGCAGCAAGAACACTATCTGTGGAAAAAGTGCTGATGTGAAACTCAGTGCTTGTGGAATGGCAGTGAAAAAAACAGAGTTGGTTATGGTGGAGACAGCGGCGTGGGTGGTGTTGATTTCCTAGTCTCTCCTCAAATCCATTGTTTGTTTGAAAGAATTGGTAAAAATGGAAAACAGATGTCCTCAATAGTTGCTCCTAGGACTGTAAATGAACCGAGCCGTTCTTGAATTGTTCGAAGCTTGACTCGGTAAAGACTCTTTCGAGTTCGATTTGGTACTAAACGAACATAACCTGTGCCTCAATTTTAGGCTCGTTTAATAAATAAGCCAAACCTGAACCTGACAGTGTTTGGCTCGACTAAGCTCACGAGCCTGAAATATATATATATGTATATCTCATAAGAATTTCATATATACCATGAATATTTATACATTTTTACATATACATAGTGAAAATTTTGTAATTTTTATATAAATAAACTTTTAAAAGTACTATAAAGATTTTATTTGAAGTTTTAGATTTGTATAAGAGCATAAATATCTAATATCTTTTACTCATTAAAACTCGTGAACAAGTTCAAGTTCGACTCAAACCTCAGCTAGCTCACTCGTCAAATTTTCATTGAGTTCGAACTCAACTCGAGTTCGTTTAGAAACTTGACGAACAAAACTGAACATTCTAAAGCTCGGCTTGATTTGGCTTGTTTGCAGCCCTAGTCACTTGCACCCCTTGTCTTTTCAGTGAGCAGCAAACATGCAGAATTTAAAATTTTGTCTTTCTCTTTTGCTCTCATCTTTTAAGAATTTACTTGCCAAAACAACCAAAAATGGGAAGCAAACAAGAAGAGCTTTAATCCTGTTTGAAAGAAAGCTGAAAGGTAGCGATTTGATAGCGAACTAAAAAAAAAGGGATAATTTCCTTCCCTTGATGAATTCCTCCAGACACCCATGTCCAGAAAGGTCGCAAATTTACAGACTTGATTGATCAAGAAAAAGGACAAAGAGAAGAACTTTGGAACATCCCATTACACCAGACGTAATTCGAATTTTCTTCCCGTAAGTTTTTTCTGAAAGGTTCTCCTCATCTGGAAAAAATTAAGATAGTCACACACAAAAAAAAAAATAGAGACGGGAGAAAAAGTTAATACCGGGTACAAATGACTCAAGAAATCGCATGTTTCAAAAGAAGATAAATTGCTAAACCTGCTCAGTGGTGCATCCTCCTCAACATCTCATCCAATCTTTAATGCATTAGACTTTAGATCACCATGATCACGACCAACCATCGAATCAAAATTTCCCTATCACCATTATTCATGCATGTGTCTCTGCATGCTGCAACGACATTTTTCCTTAGGAAAGGCATGTTAATGCTAATCTTTATCACCACTCCAGTGTGAAGCAAAGAGGTTGAAAACTATAAAGAGTACCGCAATGGTTGTGTCCCCACCTCAGCGGATCAAGGAAAAAGTTGTATGTCCTTCTCAGTCAACATGGTCACGGAAGCGTACAATTTTGTTGATAAAAGGCCTCTCCCGGCGATAGCTATTGGTGCAATAAACAAAGGAAGATTGCTGTCATAAGTGTACTTGCAATTTCAAACTACGAGGATTAATGCTATGTAAGATTTGAGGTAAAAAACTGCAATTGAAGAAAGATGATGTAGCTCGTTACACTTACATTACTAAAGATGATATACAGAAGCAGGTTAATCCGACAGAGAAATGAATGAGAAATGATGGCCAGAAGTTCTGATGATCCAGAAATAATTTCTCAGAAATGAGTGTGGTTATGCCAGAAAACAACAGAACTGTCCAACCTGATGGCAAGCAGCTGCGAAAGGAAAATGAGGCAGAATCCTGTAGAGAGGTAAACCAAAAAACCAAGTCCGTATCAAAGATATTCAAGAGTAGCACTATCAAAAATGTGAAAAATCCACCAAAGGATTAATGCAATTCAAAAACTACCATGGATGGGAAGTTAAAATAAATTGCACTAGCAAAAGACATACCTCAAAATAATGCTTGATGAATACCGCTGAGTAAATAATTCTAAAAGTCATATCTTCATGGAAGTTAAGAATGCAGACTACCAAAATTTGATCTCAACAATTAACTTCACTGGCGAAAGCATACTAAACACAGACAGGAAACTGTCCTACTTCACTCACCAAATTACACACCCACAAAACACACAAAGGCAAACCCCATCTATGATTTATGTCGTTTTGTATGGATCTAAATATCTCTGTCTTGACAGGAGTTGCCTAATTATAGTGACTTCTTCAAAAATTGTACATTAGTGTGATATATGTGCATGTTTACTTGGAAGTTTGAGACTACTAAATAGTATGTAAATATTTCTATGACTTAAAAAAGCTACAAGACCATATCGAAGGAAGAAGATTTGTTACGACAACTCAACAGACGAAGAAAACTGAAAGAAAACAATTTGCAATCCAAACCCCTTGTTTCAGAACCTTTATTCTTCAAAAAGAGAGTCAAATTCATGTACCTCTTTAAAAAACTATTTTGCTAAAAGATGGCATGGAAAAGCTCTTCAGATGCACATCGGGACTCATGGAGGATTGAGATCATAGCTTACAGATCATATATCTCAATTATAAGAAGAATTACTTTAAGGAGAGTATACCGTACAAGTTAATGCCTAACTTCTAAAAACTATAAACAGTTGGGCCAAACCTAAAATGCTATGAGGTATGTGTATGCATGAACACAGTAAAAGGGAGTTGCACGGCATCCTTGCATGGCTAAATAAACGTTCGCAGGAAAAAAAAAAATAATAATAAATTTTTGAAAGAAAGTACAATGATGCTCAATGTAAAAGCACCAATTATGCCAGAAAGGAAATGAAATATTAGATGTTATCAAGCCAAAGTTCAAAGTTGATTAAGAAAAAGCCAAAGTTGAAAGGATACTCAAGGAATTTGCAACAATTAAACCAACGGCACCAGCTGATCGTATCAGTAACACATTCAGCACAAGATAGATCACTGAGAATACAAGTAAGGAGTCATTTGAACGCTTGATTTGGTTCTCTGTTGCAACTGCATGCAGAAATGCTTCAGAGGTTCCTGATTCACGAATCAGTGGTACAGATTTAGTCTCTAAAGTAACATTTGTCACCAAAAGAAATCAAGTCTACACAACGGTTATGGTTAAAGATCCAAACTTCAGTAGATGGATAATAACCAGTTGGTAAGAAGGAAACATCAGCTTGGACAAGCCATTCCATAATTAGAGCTTGCTCGATGTCCGAAACTTTATTAATTGAAGTGTTTCGCAAGAAAAGTGACATATTTGGGCATTAAAACAGACATTGCATGGTTTTAAATAAGTTATGGCAAAGTAAATTCATTCATCGAACATCGATATTAACAACAAAAAACCCATACTTAAATATTCAAAGTAAAGGCAGGAAATATTTGGATTTCTTAAAGAACACCCTTTAATTCAATATTTTCCTAATATCGCATCAGCGGGTAGTCTATCCTTGATTATAAGACAAGGAACCGTACATGTTTGATTTCTATCTCTGCATGTTAAGTTAAAGCATAATATACCGACTCAAAGTTTTTGAGTCCGAGAATTAGTCATATAACCTTCTTGACCAGCAATAAACCAGTTTTTTATTCAAAACCGTGAAAATAAATCCATAGTTGGCGTGCTGGCTAATCCTATATCTCAATTGAATATTCATGGAGCCGAGGGCAAGCGCTGAAATCCCTTTCTGCCTTCTTTCTTGTTCCCCGTAACCTAAGGGTAAATTCGAGCCAAGACTGGCCCCCCGCCGTCTTCTGTGATTTCTTACAGAGGTATACATCCCAAAGAGGCTATGTATAGGGCCACTGCCCTTTCAAGAACGATCTTATGGGAGACTTAGCCAGTGGAGGTGGGTGCTAATAAAACTGTCTAATCCTACAACTAGTAGTGCTAAGCAAATTTTGCAAGAGCAATGTGTGTTTCCCATCAGTACATAAAATCAACCCTCAAGAGACAAATGCTGAAAAGAGAAATGACAAACGCAAAGGTACTTGATGCCGTCGTATATATATGAAGTTCCATTAATTGTATGTAGATATATAATATGCAGGCATGAATAATAATTAGACAGACTGTAGATTATTTACCATTCATAGCCAACACAATGACGTAAAGGCAGTAATATCGGAGGACACTTGCTGCTTCTCCATCACTCCATTTCTGGCCGTATAACAATCTGATGAGAGAGTAAGAATAGCTTGGGCCAAATGCGACGACTACAAGCCCTACAAGACATCAAGTAAATTCTGAAAACCAAGAAAAGTAAGAAGCAGAAACGGAAATTACAAAATTCAAAAGACGTTCATTGAACAAGATGGATTTTGTCATATGAAGTGAAGTCAAGAATTGCCCCAACTAAAAGGGGAAAAGATAATCAATAGTGGATGCATACACCTAGAGAAATTTTTTGGTTTCTATAATACTATATTTTTTTTCTGAATTATCGCTCACTAAAGCCTTTAACTAACTGAATCTGTTCTCCATTCTGCTCCATCCTGATCCACAGCTCATACCCCTTCCTTTCACATTATCCCAGCACCATAGTAAACTCTGCAGCAATTGCTCTTTGAGCTTTACACATAACAAATCCCATTGCAAACTCTCTGTCAGGCCTCTCATTGACACTACCTCAACCTTCCACATGCTCATTTCAAGCTTTGTGCTAATACAGGGCAGTAGACAGAGCTGGTCACATGTTGACCTCATTCAGAATGGCCCTCTCATGTTAAGATCCGGTGATTTGACCCTAACTGGGTGGGGCATGGGTTTTTCGGATATTATCAGCCCGAGATGATGGCTAATCGCATAGGAGGGGAAGTAGGTATGACAAGAAAGGCAACTTTTAGAACACTGCCCCTCTTCGTATATAGTGGTGTATTTCAGGGAGAGAGTGCAAGCTCAATTGAAGCTCAGGGATATTGATTGAGATGCAATTTTAGATCTTTTAGTAGAGATGATTTTGGAGATAATATAAGTGTGGTAATCTAGAAAATGCTTTCTGGTACATGAGCCATGCTAATGGGTAATTCTAAAATGTTAAGACTCCTTGTTTTGGTGCCTAATACCTTTCGACTGGGCGAAACTCAATGTAAACAAATATTGGGGACTGAGCAACTGTGCTAAATAGAGACCAAATAAGAAATTGAAATATAAAATCAAAACTAAGAAGCTATAAACCTTACCAATTAGCAAAACCAGCTTCAGAGCGTCTGTTAGAGAACTTCCTAACTTCCAGCTTTTACGTGCATCTTCCGCTGCCAAGTAAATTAAGTTTTTACTGCTATGATGGCTCATAATAACATTATGTAGTCATATCAAACCTAGCTTTTATTGATTGACAAAGTTAATATCTGACAAGGTTTGTTTCTCCTTGGGAGACAGAGAATAACATTTGACATTCTTTTTTGTTCTTTTGCCGGTGACTGATTTTAGACAACATTTGCAATAATAAATTTACAAGAATCACATTCCTCAAAAAAATTAAGAAAATCACATAAAATGTGAGAATAAATTAGACAAGATGGAATAAATAATCCAGATGTAGTAACTGCCAGAAATTTCTAAAGCTTCCATTACCAGCATTAGGCTAATTCATGTAAGAAGATGAAGTTTAATATAAGAAAATAAAATAGCTACCGTAAAATTTTACATTATGTCCACAAAAAGAAATAATCGAATGGCATAGTTGTGCAACAATTAGTTCCATTTGCTTTAAATTCATGGCTAGGTGACCAAGAAAGGTAGTTTCAATTCCAACCCCAAAGACGCCGGGGGCGGGGGCGGAGGCGGGGCGGGAGACTGATGTGCTGAGAGATTTGCAGTTTTCCCTTGGTTCAACAACCTGGAGGAATTCCCCTTCTCCAGTGGTGACTGCAGCAATTATTGTGAATGGGGGTCATTCACGAGCTTAAATCTACTTGTTCCATACAGAATGAACTTTACATCACCAATTTTTTCTCATACATTTCTGATAAACCGAACACTATGGGTTAAGAATGCCCCCATCAACAAAGGAAACACAACTTTTTTGATTGAGAATCATACTTACAAGGGAGTATTATTCCAAATATACAAGTGTACATAAGTGTATAAATGTGGATATTTTTCAAATATCTCCTATCAAAAACTGTAAATCCTACTACCTATAAATACAATGGAGTCCAAAATCAATACCAGATTTAAATAACAAAATGTTACTAACATACTCTTTTCCACGCTAAGAACCACAAAGGTACAAATCCTTTCAATAGGAATTCGAATTTATTACATTTTTAAGATTTTCCGATAGTTCCTTGCAATAGAGAAGAGGATGGATGTGAGCAGGAAGAGAGAAAGAGTGTGTGTGTGTGCAGAATGGAAAGTTGGCAAACTGGGAAAAGCTTGAACAGGTTCTGAAGGGAAGATTATTCCATGCTACTGGCTCATGGTTGGGGTTATCTAAATTTTAATGGTGTCAAATGTTAATTAGTAAAAAAAAATTAGTTCACCAACAGGGGTAAGTATTTTTCCATGGACCTGACCCCATTTGAACAAGTGTGGCGTCGCCTCTGCCTTGAGTGACCTATGCCCTGCAGTATCAAGGGAAGCCAAAGGATGCCCTATGCCTCAACGATACAAGGGATGTCGGGGCATCTCCCTGTACTACAACAGCCTCAAGGAACATTATCGACAATATCAAAGGTGATTAGGAGATTGGTGCCATCCTTGTGCAGCTTCCCTCTAGTGAAATGCTGGACAGGCTTCTACATATATCACCAGCCTTGGCTAAAGCTTCTTAGTCTCTAAGTGTGAATTGAAGATAAAGTCAGAGATATCAATTGACAGATCTCTGTTTAGAGGTGGCAATATATGAGATCCTTGACATGAGCTACTGGAAATTAATCCTCCAGCGGTGAAGTGGAGGTCCACGTGGAGCCACGAGTCACGTACTATTATCACCTAGCCATGTGTTATTGTCACCTAGCAGTAGTGAACACATGCCCTTGATAGAGCTCAATGGAAAATCAGGATTCATGTAGCCGACCCCAATTAATGGGGACTTAAGGCTTGGTTCGGTTTGGTTTGGTTTGGTTTGGTTTAGTAGTGAACACATGCACCTACAACCTCAAAACACAGTGGGTGCACAGATGGATAAAGAAGCAATAAGGGGCAGCAGAATCAAACCTCTTTCTGTTTTTTGATTGGCAAAAACATTTATTAGTGAAATCTTGACAAAGGGTACATCAAGATTGGGGCGAGAGGGGAGGGGACTCCAACCAAGGGTTGAAGAAATTAAAACACCAAATGGGACAAGCCCATAAACACTCAAAGGCCAGGCCCGGAACACTGAAGCTCAAAAACAAACAAAGGGTCGAGCCTACCACACCTAATGGCCTAACTTGCTTTCTTTATGTTCACATGTTTTCAAATTCCAATACTTTGGAAAGTAGACCCCTGTTAGGTATGCCACCCTAAAACCCTGGAATAAGAAGAGAAAATGTGCCTGAAAATTACAGAAGCTTAGGGACCTAGCCAATCAGAATAATAAAAAAAAGGCTATATGAATGACATGATAGAAAGCTCAAACAGAAAACTAGTAAAATTCAGCAAGGATAAACAAAAATTCTCAGGGAACAAACAGAAAGAAGAGATATAAACCTGTTGCGGACCTTGCAAATGTAGTATACGAACTTTCTTCAAAGGGAAGAAAAATCAACCTCACCACTAGGCTCCCTGAAAAGTAAAAGATGATGCATTTCGATATAATCAGAAAATAATAAGCAGCAGAATGCAGATCAATACTAGCTAATCCATACAGCACCACATCGGGGTCAATTTAGCAGAAAATCACAAAATCTGAGACAGAATATTTCGACCTCAATTACCTAATTTGTCAACAAGTCCATATACAGCTTGGTTATATGGTGTATCCAACCATACAAGGACAAACTTTTCTCCTTCTTGAAGGATCAACTTTCGGAAGGATTGAAGAGTAAACAACATACACATGTCTGAGAGCTGCCTATCATAATTCATGATGGATCCTACTCTGTAGAAGCACATATTATCAAATAATCTCCTTGATTAACTAAAAGGGATAAGAAAACCACATCAGGTCAAAACAATTTACAAAATGAAAATGAGAACTTTTTGGCATAAAAGTAGATCAAAATCTCCAAAAATACAATAAGAGAAAACAGGATTAATAAGCAATAGAAAACTAGAACTCAAACACATTGACACAGATACATCCCAAGCCAGAGCAATCATCAAGCATGCTTAAGAAAACATGATTGGAAGCTCGGTTTGAGACATAAGGCATCCTGAACCAACCCAAAGCCAACCTCTTTCACACATGCTTAATGAGATATGCTGCGCACTATCTGCCACATAATGCATATATAAAAGCGCACAGTATTATGAAGTAATACTGTTTAAAAAGCTAATTCTGTGACGAACATTATTTACTAATATGGTAATATAAACTAATATGTCTCAACAAGCAAGGCTATACACAAAGTCAATACCAGAGAGATGGCTCTTCTTAAGTGGATGATATTGTCGTATGATTAGCACAATCAAACCGTTGTTGCAAGGTCTAGTGCAGAGGCAGAGTACCGTGCTATGGCTCATACTACATGTGAAGTTGTTTGGTTGAGATCCTTTCTTGAGGAGCTTGGATTTCGAGTGCAGTTACCCATTCCTATGCATTGTGATAATCAGGCGGCGATACATATTGCCTCAAACCCGGTGTTTCATGAAAGAACCAAACATATTGAGGTAGATTGTCATATCGTTCGAGAGAAGATTGACAGCGGTATTTTGGCTACACCTTTTGTACCCACGGGAGCTCAGATTGCAGATATTTTTACTAAGTCATTGTTTAAACCCCGTTTCGAGTTTTTATGTAACAAGCTGGGATTTTGTGATATTTATTCTCCAGCTTGAGGGGGAGTGTTAGAATAGTTTATGTGTATTTGTCCCACATTGCTTAGTTATGTTGAGTAATGTGTCTCATGACAATATAAATAAAGCTTTCTCGTGTTAGGGTTAATTTAAAAAACACCCTTACACTTTTCTCTCTCTCTCTCTCTCTAAATAACACTAATTATATGAAATAAGTTGGACATTACATACAGATAACTAAGATGAAGGTAACAGCAGGCAGGCCTCTCCCTCCCCCCTTCCCCTATTGTCTTCTTCTCTTGTTGAATTCTTCTAAGTAAGGAGAATGCTAGGAACTAAGAAGGGTACTCAGCTTTCATAAATACGCCCTTACGTGTCAAGGTGTATGATGCTACTATTTCAACTCATCCCCGTGGCAACTAATAGGGATCACCCATTTTTCCTTTCTTGTCAAGGACTTTATTCGAGGTAGCCATGGCAACGTGGCTTCGAGGAAACAGGACTATGTTGCCTCAATTTTCATTTCATTATCACATATAGCATTGTCTCTTCCCTGAATCGGCATAGTAAAAGTACATATGTTGAAAGTGAAAACGTTTTTTTTTTTTTGGGCTGAGTAACAAGTGAAAACAACGACGAGAAAGAAATCCGTACCTGAAAGGCAAAAGTTCAGAACTCTTAAGTACACGAAAAAGAAGAAAGTAGCCCCAATAACAAAAGAACAAGCAAGCCCCATACGCAGCTTGTGACAATGCAAATACAATCCCTTTCTCCTGCAGGTTAACATAGAGAGACTGATATTAGAAGCCAATTATTCATACAAGGATGTAAGGATTGAAACTTAGCAGAATTCAAAAGTGAAGCTGCATACAAGCAAGAATTTGAGAATGTCTAGAAACTTCCTAAAACCCATAGAAACTTAAGCATCAAAGGTTGTCACATCATCCATTGAAACTATACCATGTCAGGTTGCTTCACAATGAGGATGTAGGTTGTCATACAACGCGAAAGAGTAGCTGCAGTTTCAACTACCAAACGCAGTCTGAGAAACAACAAATTCTGCGAAAGAATATACAAGGGTTCGGCCAATAGCTCCAAAATACATGCAAGACCTGACAATCAAAGGAAACCAATCTCAGATATCGAACTCTCGAGGACACGAATGAGAGCATTCATTTCATGCTAATCATATTCCAAAGACCACCACAACATGGATTATTAGACAATGAAATAGCTGCAAATCACGTTTGTCTTTCTTCTCAAATGTAGGTTGCTATAGCAAATACGCAGTAAATAGATAAACAAACAAATGATTTCCAGTTGAAATAGAGAATTACTAGGATAATTCACTATTGAGTTTGGAACTGAACTTGTTACACACAAAGACAGAAATCTAATCATGTAACCTCCCAACTGCATGCTACAGTATCTAAAAACTCCAAATAAAAGTTTGATGATTACCATTAATCAAGATAGCTTGCCCATATGGATTAGAATAACTTAGTTCTTGCCACCAGAAGACAAGTATGCATGCTGCAACTGTAATAAGTATTCCAAATGGTACCGTCATCCAGGCTACCTTCAAAAGTTTTGATACATTTTCTCCTGCTGAACCACCATCACTGTCAAGAGGAAAAAAGGTAGTGTATCGCACATATGTATCAAAGACAAGATAATAATACCGCTTCATACGTGAAAAGCATAAAATTGTGGAGGTTAAGAAAAGTGTGCGACAATGTTAAGAGGTAAAGAAGTGTTCTCCAACTCGAATAAAAAATGGGTCAGCTGCCTTAATTGCTGACACAGGAAAGGTTAAAGAAATCAAATGAAAATGAACTTGATTAACAAAGAAGCAATAACACATGGACTCTGTATGGATGGGTTTTACCAAATTCTCATGTCAAGGACACGGGGACACTGGTCACACTGCAGAATATTCATAACTTAATAGCAAAGTTTTGCACTAACTTGAATCTTTAAATATGCTTCCTAGGTGAATGTCTAACTAAAAATCTTGGGCCTATATCCCCTACATTTTCAGTTCATGTAACATAGGAAAAAGAAATTAGCGGGAAACCACCAAAACTGCTTCTATGGCTAAATCCCTGACCCTAACCTGCTTAACCTTCATGTGCATGCATTTAACCTCGAGTTTGTATATCAACTAAATGAACTGACAGCAAGAGCCATCAGAATCTCAAGTCAAACAAAAATGCTTTACAAAACGCCACCGAGCCAAAATTAGAAACCATTCAACTCTGAACTTATACAAAGCAAGCTACACCAAAACATCAAACAAATCGAGAATAAGGATAAAGAACAGGTGGTGCTAAAACGCCAGTCAACTGAGACAGTTAATTACAAATTAAGCATGAGGAAGTACCACTTAATGTCTGCTCTCATGCATGCTCGGCGAAAACCCTCACGACTAAGGAACAAGATACAGGTGACGAACAGATGGAATTGTACAGCATAAAGCTGCATAGGAAAGGAGAGAAACGTAAGCCTGTATTGATGGAAAAGTTCACTATCCCAGAAATTCCTAGAAAATAGACAACATAAAACAAAGACATATAAGCTTCAAGGTTCATCTTTTTCCAACAAAAGTCATGGAAGGGTAATTTTTCTTCTGTTTTTTGATAGTCCAGTTGGATTTATTTACGACTAAAGGGCATGATAAGACTTGAAGATTAAGCAACAAAAAATTTAGTCCTGAAAATTCCAAATTAAGACTCGACATAAATGAGCTAACTGTGAGAGAACATGCCAGCATTCTACGATTAAGTAAAGTTGCTCTAACATAAAATTCAAACCCTTGTCAAGCAGATTTTCAGATACCTAAAAAGAGCTAAAGAAACACGTAGCAAAATCACCAACTATAGTGGCTGAGCACTAGAAAGTGGAATTAGCAAACGAAGTTATGAAGAATATGAATAAGAAACGGTTACCGCATAGTCTTGTTCAGTGAGGTGTCGGACGATCCAAGAATTGAATATGAAGGGGATTCCCCGGGACAAGAACTGCGTAGCTGCGATCAATGCAGAGCACAGTATAAATACAACAATACAGGTGGACAGATATACTGATTCACCAGAATGCGCAGAGAGAATTAATGACTAACCGAATAAGTACTTGAAAGTGCGAGCGAAATTAGTTGTGCGGTCGCCGTCACTGGCCATATCCGGTCGATCTGAGAAAGTGTCCGATGGAACTGTCTTCAGGTTTTTTTTGATCAATTGGAATTCAGTAGAGGAAAGAAAGAGAAATCTCAAGGCAAGTGAAAGCAGAAGATCTGACACAGAGAGAAGAAGAAGAAGAAGAACGACGGAGGAGAGAGAGGAGATGAGCTGTGTCCGTACGTGCCTCAAAACGCCGCCGTAGTCTCGTCCTTCTAACTTCGCGCCTGCAAGACGCGAATACACGATGTTTAATTTCGCCTGGGGTGTTCTACTGACAAAAAAAACTGTTTTTTTCCCAAAATTGAGACACGTCATTCTCTCACAATATATCACATAAAAATCGTCAAAACCAATTTATTCTAAAAACACTCTTTTTCCAAAAAAAATTAGCAACTCAGCAGGTGTTAAAATCAATTTTTTGATATTAAAAAATGAAGTGGTTCCGTGTATCGTTTTTCGATTTTTTTCGCACCAAATTAAAGTACTCTCGTGTACTTTAATTCGGTGTAAAAAATTCAAAAAATAATACACGAAAACACTTAATTTTATGATTTGAAATACCATGATTTAGCACCTTCTGAACTCATTTGTTAAAATCATGATGATTTTAGCATCTTCTGAACTCATTTGAAAAAATCATGATGATTTTAGCAACTGAGTTGCTAAAATCTTTTGGAAAACCCCCTTAAACGACGTTATTGTTTGTGTTGTTAACCTTTCATAGTTTTTTCTTTTTCCCCATAAAAAATCATTATTTTTTTAATGTAAAATCAACAAGACATAAAATGAGATGTTGGCCTTTTTTTTTTTTTTTTTTGTCTTAATCCTGTTTACACAATTATTAATTTAAAATTTTTTCTGATTCTTTTTATCGAAACGAAGTAAAAAGTAAAATAAAAAAAAATTAAGAAAAACAAAAGACTCAGTGACTCACTAACAAAGCAAAAAAAGAAAAGAAAAGAAAAGATCATATAGGGGAATTGCTGCTAATTAATGCACGTACGTTACTCGATAATAAGCATAGAGGAATTGCGTAGGAAAGACTTGAAAGGCTCTTGGATCTCAGTAGCGTAGTCAATGATGTTTCTTGGAGCTGATTTGAGCAATCCTTCATATTTGCCTTAAAAATTAAACCAGTAGCAAATGTGGTACGCCAAGGAACGTCACTTTTCACTCTAGTACAAGCCTAAGGTTACTAGTGTTAAACAACCCTAGAAGAGAAACAGAGCCTTTTCTTTAGCTTCATGTCCTACAAGAAAAGAGTTCACTTCTAGGGAAAAAATGTCCTACCAAATTGAGGTTACATCTGGGGCAAGCAACTGTGGTAATCCTGCTTCTTTGGGATCTTTTTTAGTTGATCAGTAGTAGTCTGCTACGGGTGTGCATGGGCCGAATTGTGCGGGTTTAGGATGTATTTTTGCAACCAACCCATACTTGGTCGGTTGACAATAGTTTAACCCGCAAACCTCGTAGCCAGTGGCGGACGCAGGATTCTTGCTGCGGGGAACCACTCCATAGCAAATATACAGAAAAATTGAAAATGTACTGAAAATGTACTAGTCGTAGTAAGAACCTTGGGGGGTTTGCAGGGGCCAAAACCCACCCTAGCACCCCCCAGGTCCGCCCCTGCTCGTAGCTAACATGCCATCAGGACCTGGAACCTTGCAAGGCTTATTGTTTTTCATACTATTCCATATTTCAAGATGGAGCAAAGCAAGAAAGCAGCGCTTAGAATGGATTTCCCAAAATGAGGACCCTGCCTTTCCCCTTTCAGTGTTGCCCAATATCTAATCGGATACTGGCTAAACTATATATTCAACTCAATCAAGAAGTTGCTACACTTCCACCGATAATCGCAACAGCTGCAACAAGAATTGATGAAGAAAATAATATCAAAGCAGCCAAGTTCAAAGATCTCCTGCAGTCACAACTCATAAGGATAAATGCATCTAAACCACAGGCATTTCAGTATCTCCAGAACAGAAACTAAATAAGAGAACTGAAAAAAGAGTTAATACTTTAAATACCCCAAATAGAGAAAGAGTTAATACTTTAAATATCCCAAATAGAGAATAAGAAGCTTGGATTACCTAACACAAGCAACGATGTTCAACCAAGACAATCCAAAACTTATGGTCTCAAAGCAAGAACCAAAAAAAGCCTAAAACAATAGGCCCACAACAACGGTGATAGTAACAAGAACACAAAATTAACGGTAGCGACGGAGTGAGAGTGTGTTGTTCCTCTTCCAGGTAGCCCTTCTTGATGGCCTTTGCTTGTGGTGCAAGTGTCCTTTTCCATGGAGACCCCTGTTTTTCTTCCCAGCTGAGGTGAGTCCTCGGAGCTCCCTGTGTTTGTGAACCGGGTTGCAGATCCAATTGATCCTTGGGTCATTACGGATTGCGTTGTGTGCAGGATCAACCAAAATTACCTCAAAGTATTTGTAAGTAGAATCCTGTAAGAATAAAAGAAGTCCACAAATTCATATCTGTACAACTTAAGATAGCAGTCATGGATACAGAGATGATATATTTAGATGAGGACAGACACATGCCTCAAAGCGAAGATAAAGAAAAGCGAAAAACAAAACAGTTCTAGATACTCAATCAGGCCTCGTTTTCCAAACGATAAAATCTGGATAAAATCAAGATTTGAGCAACAATCTTAAATTTTATCAAACCTCTCCCTCATTGATCGTTTGAGAAACAAGGCCTTACTATACTTTCCCTTTTACAATGGTCAGGCACGATTAAACAGCAAGTTTTCTGATCATCCCATTAATTTGCTTCTTTTAGGGGACCAAAAGGCATGGAACTTGGGTGTGGGTCTTTTGTTGAAATGTTTTCAAATAAGATATCTATGTTTGCAAGCAACGAGCATCTGAAATCAACCGTTCGTAAAAATCCAAGCATGAATATCATCAGTTCCCCCAGGAAGATATGACATACAGTGACCAGTGAAGTGGGTTGAAAGCACAAGTAATTCTGTTTTTACCAACCTCATTGAGCCAATACGAGTTCAGAACCTTAAGACCACCTAACTTCCGGCCAGCACGTTCCTCTGCAACAGAGCGCTTGCTGCGTTGGAATTTCAGCTGAGTAACACCCTGGTTTGTGGGCTTACCATACACAATACCCTTAGGAACTGGTCTCTTACGCCCACCACGTCTTACACGGACACGATAGATCACATAACCCTGGGAAATAATAGTATTAAACCCCATGCACAAAAACAACCAGCAGGAAAAATGTTTCAACACCAAGTAAAGAGAGTATATATATGACTTCAACAGTCCTGCAGGATCTACAAAATGCAACTCGTTACCTCAAAAAAATCACTAGGAGAAAAATGAGAGCAAAAACCTCACTTGTTGACAGAACTTTTTAGGGTGTGCGAGTTTGCGGGGTGTTGGGGTGGACATGCAAGCAACAATATAGGACAGCAATGCGTCCACAGGTGAAAAAGGCAAGAAATGGGACAATCATGACCGGCGACTGCTTTCAGTAAAGGTGAATGGTCCAGATTCCAGAATAAAAAACAACCAATTACATAATACGCACACACCATGGAACCTCAATTCTTTTAGGTCATATCAAACTTTAAGTCTAAACCTCGATATATAAATTCTGTCACATTTGAACAAAATACACGCCACACTAAACATATATAACATGAAAGTGGACTAGAGGAAGCAAACAACAGAATCGTACAATATACCTGCTTGGCCTTGTAGCCCAACCGGCGGGCTTTATCAGGGCGAGTAGGGTGCGTGACACGGACGATGGAAGGAAGCTGACGATACTCCCAGCACCTCACCCTCAGCAAAAACCTCATCACATCGGATTGCTTCTTCCTCCAGAGCTCCGAAACATAAGTGTAAGCTCCTACAGTTATTAGTTATTCCCACTAGTCAAACAAGGTGTTAAAAAAACACAATCAGAAACCCAGAGTCTAGAATCGCACATATTCCTTAATCCTTATGTGCTGTGAGTCTGATGATTCCGATTGCCCGTTTGAGCTTGCATTCACGTTTGTAACAGTATTACCATGGCAAATAATGCTTTCAATTAGAACCAAAATATAGAACCCTCATTAGGAAAATTTCTTAACACCAAGAACAACCTCATATTCCAAATCACATCGCACTAAGATACCCATCAATCACAAGCAAAAGGTCTTTTGAACGGAAATGAGACATACATAGAAATCATACAAACAAACACCCCAAAAGGGGTTGTGATCCATGTCAAATGATAAACAGAGGAAATGAAGATTGGACTACAAATCCTATCCTATCCACGCGTATATAACATCGTTGATACAGAATAACTGCAAGGAAATTGAATCTAGGGTTTTACAGTGGATGAAGAAAGGAGATCGAGAAATGCGTACCCATTGTTGTTGAGTTTGTGGAGCACGCCCCCCCGCTGCTACGTTCGAGAG
This sequence comes from Vaccinium myrtillus, assembly GCA_016920895.1. Lineage (NCBI taxonomy): Eukaryota > Viridiplantae > Streptophyta > Magnoliopsida > Ericales > Ericaceae > Vaccinium > Vaccinium myrtillus. The sequence goes on along the minus strand of CM029280.1, from coordinate 24,245,091 downwards.
AGAGGTGCAATGAGAGAGGAGATTATATTGGGAGTCTCGACTAGGGTTTTAGAAAGGCTTCGGGCTTCGTTCGCGTTTGTTCAAAAGGCCGGTTGGGCCACTAGGACATAAGATCGAGAACTGACGCTGAAAACAGGCCACGGCCCAATATATGTTTGATTTGGATATGGTCTTGGGCTGAAAATAAAACAGAGTAGTGGTTTTGTACGGTGTCGGGATCAATTTCACGGGCCTTATTTTAGTCTTTTTGTCGGGATCAAATATCGCACTAACGAAGTGTTTCTAGGTCAACTTGCGTGCACTTAAACTAGTTTCGGGACTCAGAAGTTAACGATCGGAAAAACCCTCCAATGAGCCTAGGGTTTCAAATATTTGACTTCCGTGGTATTGGAACATGCGACCTCATGGAATACAACTACTTCTTATTTTTCCACGCCCATTTGACCAAATCCCTTGAGATTAGTAGTTGTATTGTGTTAGAATGACGTGAGTGAGATAATTGGGTTGTTGATTTTTGACTTTGTTTTCTACACAAACAATCTTCGTTGTTAAGTTCTATGTAGTTTCGCAGGAAAAAAAAAAAGTTTCATAGACCGAATGGTGCACATTAATTTTTTTAACCTGAAATATAGTCTCCCCTCGCCCTTACTTTGTTCCTCATGTAGTTTTAATTAGGGGTGTCCACGGTTCGGTTCCGAACGGTTCAGGTCAGTTCTCAACCCAAACCGTTCAGAGCGGATTATCATTTTTAAGATCCACAACCGTTCGTGGGGTGACATACGGATGAGTCGGTTCGGTTGCGGATCGGGTAACATCCGGATCCGCAACCGTTTTTTTATACAGTTTGTCCCTGGATTGGTCGATTTTAACCAAACCCGAACCGAACCGTAACCGCAACCGCCAGACAAATATTTCTCGAACCGCAACCATCCGAACATACCTTGGGTGGGTTCGCGGATGGTTTGGGTTGTTCGCGTTGAGAGGATCAAGTGATCCGCTGGGCACCCCTAGTTTTAATCAATTAGAAAAAGCAGACATCTCCAATATACTCCAAATTCACTTCCCAATTGCTCGGTAAAACATATCTTATATTTAGTATTATATGTTGTGCAAAATATAGCACAAAGTATAAGTATTGCTGTAATTAGCATACCTTTTTGTTTTTACCTTTGTCAGACTCTGCAATTCAATTTGACATTTTGTGAAAAAATTAAGAGAAATATCATTTGCACCATTGAAGCAATATTACTATCGTATAGCAATTTGACACTGTTCATTGATATATTATGGTAATAGCTGTTCAAATAGCAACTTCAGCGCAGGAGATTAAAGAACTATTTAACTAGTAAAAGAGAATATTCATTGCGAAGATGATGAGTGTAGATATTTAATTTAGAGAAAACATTATTTACACCGGCGGTGTAAACCAAAGTTATCTCCAAATCAGATTGTATTGCGTCATGTGTCCATATTCTACCTTTTGGGAGCACTGTTTGGACACATGGCGCAATGTATAATGATTTTGGAATAAATTTTGATTTACACCGCCGGTGTAAAATGTTCTCTCTTTAATTTAACTACTCCTAAAAGAGAATGAATATCAAGAAATTAGCCCATTGAATTTACCAGATTGCCAACTATACTTTTTTTTTTTTTTTACCTCTCTTTCCTTCAACAAGCAAAGAAAAATGATACTAGCACGTCACAAAGGTTGCTGCCACGCTAGAATTAGAATTGTTGATAAATGTGTCCCGGCAAAACCTTTTAGTTGCGTGCCAGTAACATGTCTGGGTAAACTCTTTTAGAGCAAACGAAAAAATAAATTGCCCTTTTTTCCTACATAGTAATTAGCATAAATTATGGAATATGTCTAAAATAACCATATATAAGTGAAATTATGAAACTTTTTTACGGGTCTATTTTTTTTTCCGAAACTCTTGATGCTCTTTGTTCAGAAAATAATCGCATTATGCTTTTCCGAAAAAGTGCTTTGAATACCGATGTTTAAACACAAAGTTAGACATAGGCGTGTTTGAAGTCATCTGATACTTGTGGGTTCCACGCGTATCGGGTGGGTTAACGTTTGTTGAACACTTGCAAACAAATACTTGTTCTCGATATTTTATTGGGACATCTGTGTCGGCAACACTGATCTTACTATCATTTTGGTATCACGCTCGTAAGTAGTTATAAACAATTCGCACGGAGCATCATTTTTGCACTCAACAATTCCTCAATCACAGCGATTAAAATCCGTAACGCCATGCCTTTTCTATCACATGTCTACTTGTTTTTGAACGCTGCTAGGGGTACACCCTTTTTTGCACCGAAAATGCACCCCACGCCTTCGGGGACCCGCTTTTGGGTCCCACTTAGTGAAATTACTTAACTCGAACCGTTCATTATTCTTAAAACATTTTTTAATAGAGGGGGCCCACCAAAAATCAGCCAATCGGACGGTTAGAAGTGCTTGAACCAAAGTCTCACCGTTTCAAATTAAAACGGTGAGTGATTTTTGGTGGGCCCCTCTGAAAATGTTTTAAGAATAATGAACTCTTCGGATCACTTTTGTATTTTAGGACCCAAAAGCGGGTCCCCATTAAAAAACGTGGGGTGCATTTTCGGTGCAAAAGGATGGGGTACCCCCAGGTTTTCCGCTTGTTTTTATTGTCTCTCCTACAATTAATTAGTGTTAGGACTGAACCTCACAATGGTATATCTTTTAGGCCAATTTAGGATTGCAAGCGAGGAGCTCGTGGCTCGAATATTATTATAAAAATCGTTAAGAAATTCTTTCTAACTTGACTTCATTAAGGACTTTGGCTAAATTAAGAACAATTTAATCTCGAGCTCAAACATGACAAAGCTGAGCTCGGCTCAACTCGTTTGCACCCCAATCCAATTCCTTCAAAAGACATTGCTCGTGTAATAAATATACTCCTAATAGGATTTACGGAAATTTCTTTTAGGTAACTGACTCTCACACTTTTGTATTTTAGTACCTCATGACCGTAGTTTTTTTTAGGTCAAATCCATTAAAAAAAAACATGGCTCACGTAATAAATCGAGTTTATAAGATTTACGAAAATTTCTTTCAGGTGATTGACTTTCACTTCCTTTTGTGTTTTATTTATGTGTTTAAATTTTAATCCATATTATAATATTTTTCATCAGCATTCTATTATGTGAATATTACTAATTCTTTTGCTTTATAAATCAAAGAATATTATTATCTATCTCATAAAAATAAAAAAAATGTGAATATTACGAAAATTTCTTTCAGATGATTGACTTTCACTTCTTTTTGTGTTTTATTTATGTGTTTAAAATTTAATCTATATTATGATATTTTTCATCTGCATTCTATTATGTGAATATTACTAACTCTTTTTGTTTTATAAATCAAAGAATATTATTATCTATCTCATAAAAAAATTAAATAAATACAAAAATGAGAGGAGATAAAAAGAGAGTAAGAAAATGTAATTTATTTTCATACTCCATTTTTTATGTAGGAAAACGAAAGTAGGAGTGCGGTTGTAAAACAGAAAAGGGGATGGGTTCCTTTCTAGTCCCTTTAAGGCCCGTTTGTTGGACGAATACGGTTTTGGGGATAAGAAAGAAAGGAGGATAAGTTTAGAAGGGGTTGGTTTGTTATTCTTTGCATTTAATTTTGTCCACCCTCTTTAAAAGAGAGTAAACATGGATTACCTTCCCTCCTACCAAAAAGTGTATTGCAGCCATTATAATGGAGGGTAATGTTCACCATCTTTTAAGAAGGGTGAACAAAATCACACTCGATCGTTTTTTTAGGGAGGGATTACGTTATACTTGGTTTGTTTTGGTAGTTGATACTATATATGAGTGGATAGAAATGGTGAATAACGATATAATGAAGCAAATTACTTTGCCACCCTTATGTAATTCTTGTCGTATCCATATTTCATTTTTATTATCCTTTCAAATTTATTACTATATTTTTTCAAAATGTGAATTTAAAATAATAAATATACCTTTTCTTAATATTCTCAATATTCATATTATAACAAATTATTAACATACTACTATGATTTCATCAATTTAAAACAACATAATTTTATATCTTTTACTATTTATCATCGTAAGCTATGAATTTAAATATTTTGTGGGCACATAAGAGACATTTATTTTTGTTTTGAATGCACATATGTTGTGACACATTACACGTAGGCAGCTCATACTTGTTGATAGAATGATGTACAAGGATTTCTAACAATGTTAAACAAAGGGAAAAAAAATACTTTAAGTAGAATTCCAAGCAAGTGGAGATTGCTTTCAAAAAAACTTGCAACGACTACTTCAATTTCAACCCCTCTATTTTTATTGGAAACTAATGAACAGAGAGCTCTAAGCCAATGGCCAAACAATGATGCAAAGGGTAACCAATTAATTTTATGGACAAAGATAAGTAACAACAAGGTTTTCTTATCCCTTTCCAGAGGGATTACATATCTTGACAGCAGAATTTATTTCTGAGCAAAAAAGAAAACAAACCCTGGATACGGGTGGGCCGGAGATAAGTTTATTCAGACTATCCCATATCCAGACATCTAATCTCTCCAACAAACAGGCCCTTAAGGGACTAGGCGGTCGTTTTCGGGTCCGTTTCAAAGATCGTGACCGTTGGTATTTTAGACATCATCAAGAACATTAAGCACGCCAAAATTCATGTCAATAGAATATCGTTTAAGTGTTCTCGACACATTTATCTATCATGAATTTTAGCGTGCCTATTGGTCTTGACGAGGTCTAAAATATTAATGGTTCCGATATTCGAAACAGACCCGAAAGGGCCCGAAAAAGGCCCTGACAAGACAGTCCACTCTCTCAACGGGTTCAAAATATTGTTAAAAAAAATGTGAAAATCATTCCTTGAGAAAAAAAAAGATCTACTATTTCTTTTGTATAAAGTTAAAAAAAAAAAAAGTGTGAAAATCATACCTTTAGGAAAAAAAAGGTAACTATTCTTTTGTATAGTAAGAAATAGTCATCTCTTAACCCCAGGCTGGTAGTCAAGGCTTGAGACTTAGAGATTTACTTCCTCCTAAGGTCTCAGGTTCAAAACCTTGTAGTTGCTATTAACTCCTTTGGGGCCAGTTCAAGGCCCTCGCTAGTGGACGGTGAGATTGGTCTCCCCGAATTAGTCGAGGTGCGCGAAAGCTGTCCCGGACACTGTTAATAAAAAACAAAGAAGAAGAAATAGTCATTTCAGAAATGTCCCTATGTGTATCTTATTGCTTACAATTGTTGGTAATATATATAGTGAGGTAGAAGAAAGAGAAAACAAACATCCCCTGGAAAACGGAGGGATGAGAGGAGGAGTCGGCGGCAGCGGTGGCCACGGAGGGATGCTTAAAACCCTTCATAGAGCGGTCAGGACTGGTGTCGGCGGAGCAACCCAAGAGCCCCTTCCTCATTCAACCACCACCGCCGACGAGGACGATGCTATTACCACCTCCACTTCTACCACCACCACACCCAAACCCACTTACAAAATCAACACTTCCAACCGCCTCTCTCTCTCCTCTTCACTTAATCTCCCCATATCTCCCACCTGGACGCGTTCTTGTCCGTCACCGACCTACAGTGACGAGTTCGAGTGGGAATACGTAGATGGGATTGAAGATGAAGGAAGGGCATCATCGTATGCTTTTAATGATGATTTTGTATTTGGGTCGGTTCCATCAAAGGACGAAGTTCAACATGCTGTCTCTGCTATTCAGCAGTGAGCGCTTTAAAATTGCTTCAATTTGTTACTCTTCTCCGATATACGATGTTTCTGTTTTTTCTTTCTGGCAATAAGGAAATTTGGTACGCAGATTCACGTTTCACCTTTTTGAATGTTCTTATTTTCTTGGGTTTCTTGATTCAATTTAAGATGAGCAGGTGGTGTAAGATGAATCCAAACTGGAATCACAGAAGGTAGAAAAGGAATGAATTTGGAAAGATATATGATGGGTGTATAAGCACCGGCTTTGTAGTAAATTAACCGTACGTGAACAATTACTGATACCGACAACCGCGATGATTGGCTAGATGATCACTTATCCGGTTGTTAACCCTGTTTTATTTTGTATGTCTTTGTCTTGTAATAGCTGATAATGATTGTATTGGACCCATGCCTTAGTTTACCCAAACGATTACCTTTCCTCAAACAGGTTTTTGTCAACACCTTTTTGCCCAAGTCCCATTAATTAAATGTTTATTCATAAATGTTGATGTGAAGATGATGGCGACGACAAATTGTGGGGTTAAATATGAGGAACCCTATGCTTCCTATCAGTACAGGACTGAAATAGTGAATTTTCGGTTAATGTCCCTCTCTGAACTACATTTTTCTAGAGGACAAGGAGACGGAAGATTAGTCGTGTTTTCATTTAACTTTAGGGAAACAAGCCTCCTACATAACTACTAGTTTCAAGCTATACAAAGTCCTTATTTCTTAATGAATGGACTTATGATGATTGTTGAAAACATGATATAACATGGAAGCTGACAACCATTAAACCTGTGAGTTGAACATTATGGCAACCTCATAATCTTTAACCTCCAAGAGTTTAATGGATGTTCAGAAGAATGGAGATTCTTGTACACAAGACGTTACCAGACACTGTTAGATATTGGCTCTTTATTCATTTGCTACATGGCAATAAAAACAAAGCACTCTTCCCCACCCTCCCGAAAAACAAATTGGATTTGAGCTTTCTTGACAGTTCAAAGTCACTTGGGGCTTCACATACTGTTTATGGGTTTGAGCTCTCTTCACAATTCAAAACCAATTGGGGCTTTCAGCACCCCTTTCCTTCTGTTAGAGTAATCAACATTGCATGGAGGGGGAAGTGTATTATCCATGACCGTAAGTGAAGGTGGACCGTATGGTATGGTTGTTGTAAGGTATAGTTGTTGTTTTTTGTTCTTTTGGTTTCTAACGTACATTGTGTTTACACGGTGTTGAACATAATTTCCTGTATAATACTAGTGTTTCATGTGTAAATGTACTGTAAATTTGAGCACTACTGTGCTTCTGGGGTGAATATTCAACTAGAAATGTTGGACACACTCATGTAACAGAGGCCGTAGACGATGAGGTTTAATATCCATAATGGTTAACCAGTCCGAACTAAACGATCACTAGCCGGTGGAAAATCTGTTATTGAAAACTTGTTTCTTGCATTGTTGAATATGTGGTTTGTGTTGTCTCTCTCCAACATACTGATAAGGTGTGTTGTTTGGGACTGTTTTGTACTTGTAGGGTCCTTGACCCGACCTCCTTTTCAAAGCTCATCACGGGAAGAGTTCCTTATAATTCAGACAAGGGTGTTGCAGAAGATATTGCAAGTCCAAGGATGAACCGAGTTTCTTCAGTTGGGAGGGAGTTAGATTGGATTGAACCCTCATTCAATCTCTGTAATCCAAGGATGTTGCAGTGTCATGGATATGATAGAGTTTACGACGCTTTCCATCTATTGCACACTGAGCCTTCTATTCAGGTGCCTTGGTTTATTGACTCTTAAAGTTTGCATGTAACGTCTGAGTACGAGACCAAAACGTCCGAGTACGAGACCAATCATCAATGTTTGGTCAATGAATTAAGACAAAAATTTTGCTAAAATTCCCATTTCTTTGTAAAATATATTTTCCTCACCTCACCCATCCAGAGATTTTATCTTCATTCCCTTCACTTTCGATTTCCGAATTTGTGTTTCTAAATTGTAGTTGCATTCAAATTATTTGTGTAGAGGATGGTGATGTCATTGTCCTCTGATAAAGCTGTTTGGGATGCTGTTTTGGACAACGAGGTGGTACGGGAGCTCAGAGAGTCACTGATTAAAGGTTTCTTCATTCTATTAACAATTAATAAGATTTATGTTTCTTCAAATTCTCTTTAGTAGCTCGATGTCCTGAATTTACTGTAAAGCGTGGCCCTCACCCCTCTTCTACTATCCTCTCAATCTACCTTTCAGGTACTTCGTATGCTGTTTGTAGTCTCATATTAAGCACTGGTGGACATGAGGAATGAATTCTTTATTTGAAAAGAAACTCTTGGGCTCTGTGTTGCCAAAGAAATAACTTTATAGTGAGGTACTTATCAAAAAAAAAAAACTTCATAGTGAGGCCTAAAAGCTTCTTTTTTTTTTTTTTTTTTTTTTTTTGATCGGCGAGGCATAACACCTATTGTGGCTATCAAATGTCATGTTCAATTTCCACATGACATTGTCAGGGACTTGTCAAGATCCAGTTCAAAAGTTTCGATTGGGTTATAGTGGTTCGCAGTACGAGATTAGAGTTTCTTGGTGGAATTAGGGAACTAGAGAGAGTTAATACTTAATTAACACAACGCATTTGCATATGGGTGGTTGTTTTTTGCTTATTTGCTACTAACAAATCCCTGTATTTGCAGCATACGTTAAGTGATGACTTATATGAAACAGTACCACTCTGGAAATCATAGTAGTGGTTTTCACTTGCCATTTTCAGTCCCATGATATTTTCCTTGTGTATGCAGCTGACAGAAGTGCTCCTGAGAACCAAAGTGACAGATCTGATAGCTTCAATGCAGCAACAGATATACTCATTTGGATTTTTAACAATACCAAGGTGAAAGTGATGACACTAATGGAGAATATTACAAAGCTAGTTAACAGTTTGTTTCAACCTCACAAGGATGAGATGACAGGAGGAGCCACAGACCCAATTGTCCGAACTTCGTTGATGCTCACAATTGTGGTCCTTTTGGTTGTGGTTGTGACTCGAGCCAGCATGGCTCGACCGTCTTGACCTTAATCCGTCGGAATGACAAAGGTGATCCCCTTAGGATTCAGTTTGAAGATACTTTAACCTGACTCAAGTTTGTATACACAAGGATACTTTTGGATTTGGCAGGTTTTGTGCATAGTATTTTGGAAACATTAATTACATTTCTTCTTGTTCAAAGCCTTAGTTCTCTCTCTGTGGGTTCATTTAGTTCTCTCTCTGTGGGTTCATTTAAATCCATATTTGTAGTTATAACTTTGTGTCCTTGTGTTCCTCATGGAATCTTTTGACCATCAATCGTCTCACCAGGTGGATTCATGTAAAATCTACGGGGACTAGGGAGCCTGTAGTTTCCAAGGCACTAAGTCCTCTTGATCCGACCGTCCATCCCACAATCGATGGTTCAAATTCACAGATGTATTTTTACGTCTAAGAGTATATTATTACCGAAAACACTTGACAAATATATCTCAACCGTTGATTGTGGGATGGACGGTCGGATGTATTTTTACCTGTATATTATTACTGTTACCAGTTAACAAATATATCTCAACCATCGATTGTGGGATGGACGGTCGGATTGAAGAGACTTCAACCCTCCGGAAATCGAGCTCTATGAGGTTTACTTCAATTGATTGGTTCATACGATGGGCTTAAAACTCACACGGGATTGCATTTTCGGTGGCCGAGTCCAAGAAAAACTATATCATGTAGTCATTGACAACCAATCCTCCAAAATATGAATTAATGCTACATTTTTCCCACCCTATTCTCCGGTGGTGGGATTATGCACTTTTTTATGTATCCCTCACTGTTAGTCCAAAATCTATCAGATGCACCTGAATACAGTTTACAATTTTTTTTTTTTTTATAATCAAATAACTTTATTAATCTCTGAAATAATACAAAGATTAAAAGGGAGGAAGGGTAGTTACGCCGGAGGAGGGAATTTCACCCTCACAACCACAAGACGTAACAAACCACATCGAACCCCAACGGTTGGCAAGGAGCCAAACGAGAAACCAAAACAAAGCCCTATCAAAAAACACCAAGACAGCCCATCCAAAACGATACTCCAAGTCTGCCGCCGCGGCCACCAAAACCTAATCAAATCCTGGAAGATGAACAGCCACGATGACGCGTCCCGAACGAGCGGCCGAAACTCCATGAGTGGCAGCCAAGACGCCGCCTAAACGGATCTTATAAACTGCCCGGAGTCGCAGCAACCGAGAAGACCAGAACGCCGCCGTAGCCGGCAACCATCACCACCGCATAAGTCCAAACCAGACGCCCAACCAACCGTCCGCAGCCCAGCAACCAAAAATCCATGGCGACCCTCCAAACATCCACACAGCTAGAACAGAACAGAGCCGCCGCCAACCAAAGAAGCAAAACCGCCGCCCACCAACACCTCAACCGGAGACCACCACTACCGCAACCGGAGACAACCATCACCAGGCCAAGCAATCGCACAAGCCGTTAGGCCAAGAACCGCGAACATCCAGCAATGAAAGCGGCGTGAGATTGCAACACGAAACCGACGAGCCGTTAAGCAACAATGGCCGCCCCCAACGGAGCGACCATGGCCGGGAAACGAAAACCAGGAAGATGGAAGGACGCCAGGGGATGGGTGGGGGAAGAGGAGAGGGTGGGAGGGAGAGAGAGAGAGCCCGGGGGGAGGAGGAAGAGGCGCCGCTCCCCCCCCAGGCGGCTGGAACCCTAAAAACGGGAGAAAGAGTAAAGAGAGAGAGAGATTCTCGCCCTAGAGAGAGAGAAACTTTTTGGGATAACTATATGATTATTACAACAGTATTTACAGTTTACAACTTTGCTCACCATATTAGCAGTACTCTTTACAGTTTAGACTACAGAAAATAATGTAGTAATTGGTAGTCTAACTGAATTAGATCATTCAAGATTTCCCACTGGAAAATTGAAGCTCAAGAATATTAGAGTGTATTTTTAGTTACTGCGGCTACATATCTTCACAAAATATCTACAAAAATGTATCGAATATACAGCACTATTTTTTTAGTTCAGTCATAGAATATACAGCACTATACCGTGCTCACCATATTAGCAGTACTCTTTACAACTTTGCGTGGTCAAATTGCTGGCAATCTTGTAGCCGGATCTAATCCAAGTCAACAACATTGTCCATGAGGGAGTCGATATCGGGAGTCACAACAGCCCGTTTGCCCAGTTCTCCAAGAGCGCAACAGTCCTTATCAACGGTGTTGATCGCCACAACATCCTGAGCAGCTACACAGCTTACCCCAGGAGATACCTGAAAATCATTTTTGTGAGATACTAACTTCATCACTCGAAATGACAGTTTTTTTTTTTACAATCAAAATAAGTTCTCTCTGAAGCCACTCATTAAAAAAACAAAGACATAGATACATGGCTTCGGCGACAAACAACTAAAAATTACTATTACAACAGGCTAGTAAAACGTGAATTATGAAACAATGCATTCAAAGTTCTTGAAATACGTTAACAAATCACGATCAAAGTGAAGAAACAAATAATTTTTGGCAAGTATTGAAGTTAAACTGCACTGATGAAATATAACTCACGTCATAGGCGGCATCTCCAAGCTTCCACTTGATCGCTCCACTCTTGTAAACCAACATCTTTCCCATGTATCCTCCAGGCAAACCTTCCAAGCTGCAACGTATCTTTGAAGCATTCCCTCTATCCAACGGCGTAGGAGGGCTGCTCATTATCTCATTACCCTTTACAGCAGATGAAGCACCAGAAGTACATTTGCCAGCTATTTCTTTCCCCTTTGCACTGGCTGAAGCAACTTTGCTCTCTTTTCCATTTCGCTTTGGCAGGGGCAGATTAGGAGGAAATTGGAGAAAAAGCATCTGTGGTATGTCAGTTTCCTCCTGTCCAGCATTTTTAGTATATGATGACTGATACTAAAAATGGGTCCTTTGAGTAAAAATTTGAAGTAATTTTGAGATTTCTTTTATCAGATAACAAACCAGAAGGCCAAGTTAATGCAGGATTGATAGTATTTTCATCATACTCCAAATTCTGCTTCGTCAAGAAGCTCTGAAGGCAAAACACAAGAAACCACATGCTAGACTTGTGTGGAGAGTTCTAAAATGTTGTGGAGGTTTGAGGAGGAGAAGATATTTTCTAGGAGGATTCTAGATGAAGAATATGGACCGTTGGATGAAAATGATCTTGGTCGTCCATTGAGGAGGTGGATGGCTATATAAAGGATTCTAGATCCATGGAGAGTCAGGTGTTGACTCTCAACAAGTGTCAGAAAAATAAACAGAGGTGGCCATCGTAAGTTGAACCATATAATTGTCCACCAAGTCGCCAATTTTAGACTTTTCTTCCCGAGGGTGGGCAATGTAGTAGATGACCGCAGAGGTAGAAAAGACGGTAAAAAGCTCTACGAGTGATTTGATGATGACACCACGAAAGTAACGGGGTCTAGGGATGGGTCCGGCCCAGACAAACAAGGCATAACTGGCGTTTGCAAGAAAGCAAGAGATGAAGCCTATAACCCAAGAATCATAGAATCGGAGATGGTAATCGTAGCACAAAGAAGAAGATCTGAAAGAACTCAAAGCCATTAGCAAGGTTAAATTCAAGACCACAATCCAACATAATTTCCTGACTAATCGTCTCGAGAATCTCGTCTTCGATCTGTACCGGGTGGGCGGTTGTACCGGTGGTGGGATATCAATCACGGTGGACGCCAACTCATTCTCGAGAAGACGAGATTGATATCCCATTTTTTTTATCCTACATGTAACCCTTGGTTTTTTAGTACTGTACTATACCATTAAAAAAATGGGTACCCTCGCCGGTACGGGATTCAGAACCTTGGGTAGGAGCCGATTTTTTGAAATTCATGTTCGAAATTAGAACTTTTAAAAATTAGTGACATTTCACTAATAGTAGTCCGTCGGAGGTTGGGTGGTGGTTGGCTGGAGGAAGGAGTTGATTTTTTGAATTTTCCATACGAAATTAGAACTTTTAAAAATTACTGAAATCTCACTAATTTTTTGAGCCGCCAGAAGTGGTCGGCCAGAGGTAGAGTGGTGGTAGGCCTAGGGACAAGAGTTGATTTTTTTGAATTTTCTGTATGAAATTAAAACCTTTAAAAATTAGTGACGTCTCACTAAATTTTTTTTGTTTTGTTTTTATGTTCCATTACAAAAGTTCCTTGTCCTTCCCTTTAAAAATGTCCAATGTTTTTTGTTTTTATGTTCGATTACAAAAGTTCCTTGTCCTTCCCTTTAAAAATGTCAAATGTTTTTTGTCTTTATGTTCGATTGCAAAAGTTCCTTATCCTTCCCTTTTGAAAAATGTCAAATGTTTTAGATTTTTGGCTAAGTGGCCCCGCGCATTATTTGTCGGTCAACTTTTTTGGGGGGTTTAGAAGATTTGACACTTTCAAAGGATTTTGAGTGTTTTGGCACTTTCACTCGATTTGGGAGTTTAAGCGCTTTGGGTTTAGAATTTAGGGTTTAGACACTTTGAGTTTAGACTCTTTAAAAGAAGAAAGATTAAAAAAAAAAAATGAAGTTGGCCCCGGTGGGAATTACAATATATTTTTTCAAAAGTGGACTTAGTGGTAATAATTTATCAGATGCACCTGACTACAGTTAAGACTACAGATACATGTGAAAAAAAACTCGGCAGTACTGCAGTAATTAGTAGTCTAACTGAACTAGATCATTGAAGATTTCCCATTGGAAAATTGAAGCTCAAGAATATTCCTACACATTAATAGAGCTATATAGGTACTAGTAAGAGTCTGTATTTTCAGTTACTGCGGCTACATATCTTCACAAAATTTCTACTAAAATGTATCGAATATACAGCACTGTACTCTGGTCACCATGTTAGCAGTACTCTTTACAACTTTGCGTGGTCATATTGCTGGCAATCTTGTAGTTGGATTTAATCCAAGTCAATAACATTGTCCACGAGGGAGTCGATATCGGGAGTTACAACAGCCCGTTTGCCCAGTTCTCCAAGAACGCAACAGTCCTTATCAGCCGTGTTGATCGCCACAACATCTTGAGCAGCTACATAGCTTACACCAGGAGATACCTGAAAATCATTTTTGTGAAATACTAACTTCAAGTTTTTTTACAATCAAAATAAGTTCTCTCTGAAGCCACTCATTACGAAAACAAAGACATAGTTACATGGCTTCAGCGACAAACAGCTAAAAATTACTATTAGAACAGGCTAGTAAAACATGAATTATGAAACAATGCATTCAAAGTTCTTGAAGTACGTTACAAATCACGATCAAAGTGAAGAAACAGATAAATTTTGCAAGTATTGAAGTTAAACGGCACTGATGAAATATAACTCACATCATAGATAACATCTCCAAGCTTCCACTTGATCGCTCCGCTCTTGTAAACCAACATCTTTCCCATGTATCCTCCTGGCAATCCTTCCAAGCCGCAACGCATCTTTGAAGCATTCCCTCTCTCCAATGGCATGGGAGGACTGCTCATTAGCTCTTTGCCCTTTACAGCAGCTGAAGCACCAGTATCCCCTATTGAAGTAGATTTGCCAGCCATTTCTTTCCCCTTTGCACTGGCTGAAGCAACTTTCCTCTCTTTTCCATCTGCAGTAGCTGATCGCTTTGGTAGGGGCAGATTAGGAGGAAATTGGAGAAAAAGCATCTGTGGTTTGTCAGTTTCCTCCTGTCCAGAATTTTTAGTATATGATAAGTAACTGATACTAAAAATGGGTCCCTTGAGTAAATATTTGAAGTAATTTTGAGATTTCTTTTATCAGATCACAAACCATAAGGCCAAGTTCCAATGCAGGATTGATAGTATTTTCATCATACTCCAAATTATCAGCGGCATCCCCGAATTCTGCTTCATCAAGAAGCTCTGAATGCAAAACACAAGAAACCTTACTCAAAATCATAATGCAAAAAAGAAAAAAACAGTTTTGAATAATCATGGTGCTACCGGGCATCTGCATCTTTTGGGGATGATTCCATTTCTGTAACAAACTCCCCCTTTCTTTGCTCATTTTATTGTTTTTACTTTCTCCACAATTGTACATTTCTTTTTGCGTAAATCAAAGTCCTATTGATGAGTTTATGCATTCAGTAATCAGAACTCTTATATGCATTGAAAACCGGAGTTAACAAAGAGACCAACCACTGTTACCCTTGTAAGAGATAATGCAGCTAATGTTTCAAATCACATGGTAAGGAACCCAGCAAAGTCATTCATAAACGGTGATTGGATTACAATATTTTTTTTTTGATAAGCAAAAATTTATTAATCTTTGGAAACGAATTACAAAGATTAAAAGGGCCCGAGACAGAAATAATGCAGCAAAGACCCAAATCAACGGGAAATAACAAAACACAAAACGGATGGCAAGAACCAAACCAAAAAAAAAAAAAAAAAAAAAAAAAAAAAAAAAAAAAAAAACACCCAAAACGACCAAGACTCCTGAGCCAGAAAACACAACAGCGAAGGCCTCGAAGACACCACAAAAACAACCGCAGGAAAAGGAAAACCCAAAGCACTCCACCCCCTAAGCACGCCACCAGAACCAAAAACTAAAAAACAGCCGAAAACTCCAACCAACAAAGACAACCAACACCGGGAAAACCCAGAGAACTCCCACCGACAAAGACTGCAAAATCAGAACTCCACAGAAATGGAGGTACCTTCCTCCAAATCATCAAGAGCTATAATTTCCTTTTCAGAAATATCAACACCCTTTAATTCTAAAAACTTCTTTATATTGTAGCTCTCTCTTCCAAAGAATTTTATACCACACGAAGCACCCAACTGCATATTATTGCGGGCTTCCTTAATTAATATCGGAATCCTCTTACGAAAGTCGCTACTAGCATCCTCATGAGTCGATAGAGTGTGCCCATCAAAACTGTCTTTCTTCAAACCCAACTTCAAAGATTGGATTACAATATTACAAACTATTATCTGACCATTATCTTCATTTGTTACCATGGACCCACAGCACCTGCCCCAATTTGTGGCAGAGGATCATGAAAGATCACTTGAAACCCAATAATATTTGCACATATTTTTTCAAGCCGCTAGACATCCTATAATTCTGTAATAAGAGTGTGTAGCGTTGAGAAGTAGGTGAAAACCTGGATTTCCAGAGTAAGGCCGCCTCAAAGGAAGAGTAATGGGATAGTCAGTGTGGTGATAATCCTGCATCGGCATTGAGGAAAAAATGATCAGTGATCAGACACGCACACACGTGTGTGTGTGTGTGTGTGTGAGAGAGAGAGAGAGAGAGAGAGAGAGAGAGAGAGATGAAAGTCCCAGATTTCTCACCCAAGGTTCTTTGTAGTCTTTCTCTATCTTCGGAGATGATGCAACCAAAGCATTTTCAGAACTACTAATTAATCCATACGGTTCACCAGTCGAAGGCAAAGAA
This sequence comes from Vaccinium myrtillus, assembly GCA_016920895.1. Classification (NCBI taxonomy): domain Eukaryota; kingdom Viridiplantae; phylum Streptophyta; class Magnoliopsida; order Ericales; family Ericaceae; genus Vaccinium; species Vaccinium myrtillus. The sequence continues at coordinate 24,228,864 of CM029280.1, read as the reverse complement.
AAGAGGATTTGCTCGTCATCAGCAGCAGAATCTCTTGAACCCAAACTGTTGCTTTTACTGCTGCTTCCTTCCCTAGGTACGCCATACGACTTTATGGTTGCTGATGAAGAGCCATGAGCAAATGCAACTTGCACAGAAGCTGCAAAGTTCGAACACCAAAGTAGAAAGTTTAATCCACTTTAGTGAAGATGCAGAGTTTGACATTATGGACATTCTGAGAAATATCACGTTCCATACAAAGTAATAACAAAACGAACCTACAACAATTTGCCAGTCTATGCGTGAAAGTTCAAATAAAACAGTTGAACACTAACGCGCAAATAATAAGCAGACTTCCTGAATTACATGTCAATATATCCTAACCATGGAGCCTACAATCTGTGGTTCCTAGCTGTCAAATACACAGCTCAATCTTGTATTCACGGCATAGTTGCCAGTTTCTATTGCTGTATGCATTTTATGTTTACTGTTGCAGTGAAAGTCAAGTTGTTAGAAAAATACTGAAGGCACTTGGTAAGGCATTTTATTTTTACTGTTGCAGTGAAAGTCAAGTTGTTAGAAAAATACTGAAGGCACTGGGTAATATTTCTTTTGGGCACAGTCATGTATCGTGGATCATCATCACAGATACCAGTTTTGGGTTCTTGCTGAAATGCATGCCACCTCAACATCTTTTTCTTAAAAAAAAAAAACCATTCTAGACGCCACACTACCAGATACAAATAAACTAGCTAGAAAACTACATTATACTCGGAGCAAATTATTTAGGAAATGCAATGCAATAAAAACTTACACTTCTTTTCAGCTTTAGGTCCTCGCCTCCCCAGACGTTCCTGCACATGCAGAAACAGCAATTTCATGATTAATTAGAAAATATCTCGCTCGTTAGGTGTACCCAAACAGTCATTGAATTGTGTGAAAAGAATTTAGAATCGTTTATACTATCATACATTCTTTTGCTCTTTGAATAGAATAAAAGCATTTTTGGTGTCCACTTAAATATCAAAGGCCAGCGCTCACGACGTATGAATATGCTAAGACGCTCATTGTCGGTTGTCATGCAGACTGGTTAAACATTTTTCCCACCTAAAAGGAAAAGATCATTGAATTGGATCCCCTCTTGCCATTTCACAGAAGAAATATCAGTCCAAATCTTACAATATCTTTTCTTACGGGGGTGATTTTAACATATCCAAATGCATGAAACCAACTGAACAGTTTGTGGAGATGGCTCTAGCCTTTCAACTGAACTATCAAAAAGCTCTTTAATTTCTTCACAATTATAAACCCTCTCCCACAATCTGAGGTAAGTAACAAGAGCTTTGTACGTTAAGTTACGGTATTTTTAGATTTTTTTTAAGTCATTTCGATATCAAAAATGCTACAGGCACTAACTAATATACAAACTATTACATTAAAATGGGCATGTGGTACACTTTCAGTGGTTGAGTTATCCATATAATCAATAATGCATTGATGTGATAGAGTCATGTGTAAATTTAGTGTAATAGTTTGTATACTAGTCAGTGCCTGTAGCATTGCTCTTTCGATATGATTCACAACCTTTTCTCAACAATATTATGAGGTCTTAAAAAATAGAACTTTTCATAATTGGTAAAATAAACTTAGAAACTTGAATCTCATGTCTTTTGGTTTATTCCTATGGAACGACAATCGACCCTTGTAATAGGTACAATCAGAGGGTCAATGGCGGAGCCAAGAATCTAATTTGTCCTGGGCTAATTCATATATTTTTTTTATATGGGCTAACCCATATTAATTTGTTATTGGACAAAAATTTTACATGTAAATTTTTCGTCTTTTTTCACTTTACCCTGGGCTAAAGCCCACCCTACACAAAGGGTAGCTCCGCCCTTGATCAGGGTTTTAAATCAAGGTACAGAAAAAACGTAATGGTATTGGTGAGTGCAAAATATTGACCGATACATAAGTAACAACCGGTACGACATGTAACAGCCTTTGCCTGGGCACAACTTTAGACATCTTGCAAGACAGCGAGGGAGAGATGAATTACTGTTATCTTTTCCACTGGGAGCCCGTAACCCACTTACCCACCAAAAGGTCAAAATAGTAATAAAACCTTCCCATAACCGGTCTAAACTAAAATAAAATATACAACTTTAAAAACATAACCAAAAAACCAACAAATCAGCCTCTAGCTCGCTCAGCTCAACAGATGTTAATATTACGAGACATCTACGGTTCGAGTCTTCGTAATGGCTATGTACTTGGGGACGAGTTTAGACGCAATAAAAATCAATTGGACATTAGATATATAAAAATATAAATCAATTGGACATTAGATATATAAAAAAATAGAATTTTGGTTTATAAATGAACCCACAATTATGGTGACGAAAACCCATTTTTGTGTGGAATGAATTTACTAATCTCCATAACCTGAACTATAAAACTCACAATGCACAATTATGGTGAAAAACCCACGTTTAGATTAAAACTTACCAGTAATATTGAACCCTCTGGGACAATAAAGTTCGGAAGAGAGAGAGAGAGGGGGGAAGATGTTTACTTTGACCAAGCGGCGAAGAGAGTAGGCGGCTTCTTCGTCATCAGGAGCCTCATCCTCTATTTCACTGCAATAATCAACGGCATACAATAACTGAACACAAAAAGTAAATATATAAACAAAAAAAAAGGGAAATGAATTTAGAAAGCATAATAATACGTTTTCGGATCAGCACGTTTCGGTGTCTTGCGAGGAGGAGGGGTTTTCGGTGCAAACCTAACCTAGCACAGATAAGAAACAAAATTCAACAAAATCAAACGAGATTCTCACATTTTCACTTCAAAATCAGATGAAATGGAAGAAATTAAACTAAAGGCATAGTAAAAAAAAATTAAGGAAGTTAAATTAGCAAACCTTTCTGGGATTAGAAGGAGGAAGCTGATCTGGATCCATGGAGTTACTGGTGAAGTGTTTAGACAATCGTTGATGAGATTAGGTAGTGAAATGAGAGTGGAATTGCATCAAAAGATCTGAGAAAACGATCTGCAAAATGTTTCTGCGGGAAGAAGATGAAGATCGACGACGACGACGGGGAAAAAAATGGAAAAACGAAAGAGGGGCGGGACTCGAACACTAGACCTCTGGGGAAAAGAGTGAGGTTCTTATCACTGTGGCAGGAGGGATCTTTTAACCTATTTTAAAGAAAATAAAACTTATACTAGTTAGGACGTCATTGGACATTAATATTCCTAAAGCTGTAGGTGCACCCATCACCCATGTAACCTAGGAGAGCAGAAAACCAATGTCACTATGGGCCCAATTGAGAGACTTAAAATTTTGCATCTTAAGTTATTATTATTATTATTTTTTAAATGTAGGGAAATGATAATGCCAGAACCATTTTTGTTTGTTCCAAAACTGTAGTACACAAAAAACTTGTACTTTACACATGATACAAGGTTTTTAAGCACAATATTTTGGCACAAACAAAAGCGGTTTTGGCATTAACACCATAGTTTGTTGGTGAGTAGTAAAATAATCATCCTTGAAAGCACCTTACCGTATGTTTTAGGGCCACTTAGCCAAAAATCCAAAACATTTGGCATTTTTAGAGGAAAGGACAATGAACTTTTGGAATCAAACATAAAAACAAAAAACATTTGCCATTTTAAAAGGAAGGACAATGAACTTTTGCAATCGAACATAAAGACAAAAAAAAAATTAGTGAAGTGTCACTAATTTTTAAAAATTCAAATTTTGAACATAAAATAAAAAAAAATCACCACCCCACCTCCGGCTGACCACCACCCCACCTCTGACTGACTACTAAAAATTAGTGAAGTGTCACTAATTTTTAAAGATTCAAATTTCGAACATAAAATTCAAAAAAAGACCACCCCACCTCCGGCTGACCACGACCAAAAAAATTAGTGAAGTGTCACTAATTTTTAAAAATTCAAATTTCGAACACAAAATTCAAAAAAATCACCACCCCACCTCCGGCCGACCACCACCCCACCTCTGGCTGACCACTTCCGATGACCAAAAAAATGAGTGAAGTGTCACTAATTTTTAAAATTCAAATTTTGAACATAAAATTCAAAAAAATCACCACCCCATCTCCGGCCGACCAACACCCCACCTCTGGCCAAGCACTTCTGGCGACAAAAAAAATTAGTGAAGTGTCACTAATTTTTAAAAATTCAAATGTCAAACATAAAATTCAAAAAAATCACCACCCCACCTCTGGCCAAGCACTTCCGGCGACCAAAAAAATTAGTGAAGTGTCACTAGTTTTTAAAAATTCAAATTTCAAACATAAAATTCAAAAAAATCAACACCACACCTCCGACCGACCACCACCCCACCTCTGGCCGAGCACTTCCGGCGTCCAAAAAAATTAGTGACATTTTAGTAATTTTTAAAAGTTTAAATTTTCAACATAAAATTTAAAAAAATCAACACCCCACCTCTGACCGTCCACCACTCCGCCTCTGGCCGAGCACTTCCGGCGACCAAAACATCTATCAAAAGTTGTATTCATATGATCATCAAAAAATGGACAAATAAAATTAAATAAATTTGTTGCCTCGGTGGGTAATTTATTCCTCCCAAAATACTCTGAAGCACTGTTGCCGCATAAATAAATCTTCTAAGTGCCAAAAACTGGACAAATTTCCGCAAAAGGCTGATCGACACTAGGTGGAGAGAGAGAATTGCTTGCTAGTTGCTTCCATAGTGCATTTCATTTAGTAAGCGGTGGTGGTGGTGAAATCTTTTTTTTTTTTTTTTATCGGCGAATTTTTTTTTATTGAGAACTCGACAAAGGGTACATCGAGAAAAAAACTAACTTTAAGCGTAATAGTGTACGCTCAAAATTTCAAGGGTTATAGTGACCCTGGAAACATGATAAAATGAATCTATGCCACAGGAAACAAATAGGGTAAAATGATACTTGAAATTTTGATACTAGGAAACAAATAACCCTTGAAACAAATTAATAAACCCAAGGACTCAGACTTAAAGCAAACCAAGGAGAATATTATGTAAACAAGCACTCGTATAAACTGGTTGCTAATGGGTCACGCATTAGCAGAGAGCGTCTACTACCATATTCACTCGGCAATTGATTACAAATAATTGCCCAATTGCTCCGAACCGCGTGGTGGGGGTGAAATCTCGTATCCATTTGGTGGTGGTGAAATCTTGTATCCATTTGGGGCGGGAATATATAACACCGTCCTCAATTTTGGGTGACTGGTTTAGGTACGGAGTAGTGCAGAGAAAAGGAGGAAGAAAAAGGAGTAAATGAGTTCAGAACCGTCCAATGTGTTCAGAAGGTGTTTTCAAGGGTCCATGCAGGAAATCTTCAAAAAAAAAAAAATACGGGAAGGGCTTGATCCAAACAGTTTTACGCAAAAACTGTAAATATACAATTTTTGTGAAAAACTGCTTGGATCAAGCCCTTCCCGGTATTTTTTTTTGAAGATTTCCCGCTTGGACCCTTGAAAACACCTTTTGAACACATTGGACGGTCCGGATTTCCCAAAAACAATTTTTAATGTGAAAAAATTACATTTTTTCGTATTTACGGGAGGTCCTTACTAGAAAATTTGCATATATATATATATATATAGGTTAAGCTTCTAATCCGGACCTCCCGTTTCCGGACCTCCATGATCCAAACATTTTTTCCATGATCCAAACATTTTTTTGACGATCCGATCCGTCCAATGTGTTCATAAGGTGTTTTCAAGGGTGCAAGCGAGAAATCTTCAAAAAAAAAAATTGCTGGGAAGGGCTTGATCCAAGCAGTTTTCGCAAAAACTTTATATTTACAGTTTTTGCGAAAACTGCTTGGATCTACTAGCCCTTCCCGGTATTTTTTTTTGAAGATTTCTCACGTGGACCCTTGAAAACACCTTCTGAACACATTGGACGGCTCGGATTTTCCAAAAATAATTTGCAAAACAAAAAAAATCAATTTTTTCTTATTCTTGGGAGTCCGAATGTGAAGATTTCCGCTTCTAGTCCGGACTCCGGACTTCCGGATCTCCGTGATCTGAGCATTTTTTTGACGATCCGATCCGTCCAATGTGTTTAGAAGGTGTTTTCAAGGGTCTTTGCGGAAAATCTTCAAAAAAAAAACACGGAAGGGCTTGATCCAAGCAGTTTTCGCAAAAACTTTATATTTACAGTTTTTGCGAAAACTGCTTGGATCAAGCCTTTCCTGGTATTTGTTTTTGGAGATTTCCTGCGTGGACCCTTGAAAACACCTTTTGAACACATTGGATGACTCGGATTTTCCAAAAATAATTTGCAACACAAAAAAATCATTTTTTTCTTATTCTCGGGAGGGTTTGGAGTAGAAAATTTCCGTGTGCATGTATATATATGTATATAGTGGGTATCCAGTTCGGCATCCTGGAATTAAGCTCCCATCCGGGAGTCAAATCGTGGCCGTCCGTGAAGATCCAACGGTTGTAGATAATTAATGATTTCGCTGGTTAAAAACAACCCGGTCACGTACTATACGGGTCAAACTGGTCCACGGATTCCTTCCCCTTACCCATTCTCTCATTTCACGCTTTACACACACACACACACACAGAGGCGATTTCGGAGGGAGAAGAACACGATCGAAGACAAACCGAAGCAGACCTTCATCCGTGAAGATCCAAGGTTCGTATCTCTCTCTCTCTCTCTCTCTTGCACGCGCGCGCGTGTTCGTACTCGAAAAGCTTTGGTTTTGAACATCAACAAAATCGATTTGGGGCTTAGGGTTTCAAATTTTTGAACTCAGAAATCATGTTGAGGCTTTCGAAATCACTAGGTTGTTGGATTCTATGGTTCGAAGCCCTTGAGCAAACTGAAACAGCAGTAGCTCACGGCCGATCCAACGGTGAAGTATAGCTCAATGTCTTATAGGCACCTCAGCTCTTACAGCTCCTTTGGATTGCGAGAATTAGAGAGAGAAGAAAGGAAACGGGAAGAAAACTCAGTCTCTCCTACGTTTGGATGCAACAGGAGGCGAGAGAGGGTGAGAAAGCGTGAGAGACCAGACCACCTCCAGACCCCAGTTTTGTTTCTCGCCAAAAGTGGCGCGATTTCGTAAGAAAGAGAGATCGTCGTTGACATCCGGCGGCAGCTGCGGTTCACACCTCATCGGATCGTCGTCAAACCTACACCATTCTCTTCGTCTCTTCAAGGTGAATCCAGATCTGTCAAAAAATTTGAGTTTTGAAGCTTTGTTTTGGCCGCCGGAGAGTCGCCTTACAGCTCCTTTGGCAAGAGGGGTGAGAAAAGAAAGGCAAGGGGAGAGATTTCCATTAATGATGAGAAAAGAAAAGAAAGGGGAAGAGTTTCCCATGTGTTAACCAAACAAGCGTGAGAAACGGGTTTCTCTACCTCCCATTCCGGCGACTGAACTTTTTCCGGCGACTCTCCGGCGGCCAAAACAAAGCTTCAAAACTCAAATTTTTTTACAGATCTGGATTCACCTTGAAGAGACGAAGAGAATGGTGTAGGTTTGACGACGATCCGATGAGGTGTGAACCGCAGCTGCCGCCGGATGTCGACGATGATCTCTCTTTCTCACGAAATCGCGCCACTTTTGGCGAGAAACAAAACTGGGTCTGAGGTGGTCTGGTCTCTCACACTTTCTCACCCTCTCTCGCCTCTTGTTGCATCCAAACGTAGGAGAGACTGAGTTTTCTTCCCGTTTCCTTTCTTCTCTCTCTGATTCTCGCAATCCAAAGGAGCTGTTAGAAATTTCAGTTGAACTTGTATCACTCTTGTTGATCTCATTCAATTCATTTTTATTGAAATGCAAATATGATAGATACTCGGGGAGCAAGCATAAAAGGTACACTACGTACGACGAAGCTATAGAAGCATTGTTAAAGTTTCACGAGGATGAATTCAGAATGCAAACGACCCGATCCCAACATCAAACCAGCATTGGTGCTTCCACTTCGGCAAGGCCGGTGGAAAATCAATTCATGGTGGAGCGCGAGTCATATCTTGTATTTTGGTGGCACATTTATTTGATTTGGAATGAAGTAGTAGTTACCATAATAGTTTGGGATATGAATTATCTAACTTTAAGACCTATTATGCTACTATTGTGGTATTTTTTTGGATCAAATTATTGAAATGTGCGACTCGACGTGAGTCTGAATTATTACATATATTATGGTAACTAGGTATGAGGTTTCGTGCTTTGCACGAAGTTAATGCCCGTTATTGAAGCAGCCGAAGTAGATTATAAATGGGTTCATTACAACTATAGTTGACTATTAGTAGTAAAATACTAAAATTCTAAAATATAAGATTTTTAAATTCTTAATCGAATTAAAGATCTCTATTATTATTTTAATTTGGTACAAAAATAAATAGAAAATTATATGCGGAAGTATTTTATTTTCAGATCCAAAGGATATTGCCAAGTAACTCAACAAGCTAACAAGTCAACAATGCAAAATTCTATTAGTAGTATAATTTGGTGCGACAAAAAATTTAAAAAGTACTTTATTTTTTTATCCGAAGGAATTTCTCGACATGTGTAGTAGATAAAATTCTAAAGTATAATTTTTTTTAATGTTTTTTATCGAAATAAAGATCTCTATTAGTAGTTTAATTTGGTAGAAAAATAAATAAAAAATTATATGCGGAAATACTTTATTTTCTGATCTGAAAGATATTGCAAAGCAACTAACAAGCCGACAAGCCAACAATGTAAAATTCTAAAGTATAAAAATTTTCAATTTTTTGTATCGAATTAAAGATATAGTAGTATAATTTGGTGCGAACAAAAATTTAAAGTTATGCACAGAAATACTTTATTTTTTTATTCGAATGAATTTCTCGACATGTGCAGTAATTACAATTAGGGACTAAAGAGAAAAAAAATAAAGCCTGGGAGGTAAATATGGAAAATGGGAAAAATCGCTTTAAAAGACAGGACTGCCTACGGTAAAAACTCAAAATAACAATAAGGACAACTGCCAGTGTCTCCAATCAAAGGATAAAATTGGAAAAATTGGCAAAAAGTGGGGAAGCCATTGAATTGGCTATCCTCTCTATATTGGCCTAATAAAACCCAAAATAACAATTAGATAACTGCCAGTGTCTCCAATTGAAGGATGAAATCGGAAAAATCTGCAAAGAAGTGGTAAGCCATTGAATTGGCTATTCTCTCTATATTGGCCTTTGGTCATGATGTATATTGAGTTCTAGTTAGATATGCAAATAATTATTTCTAGAACAAATCTTAGAATATTAACATATATTTTATTTCCTAAAAGAAATCTCAAAAAGCATGTGAACGTTAGAAAACTAATGCCATTAAGAAACCATTGCAAAGTGAAACGTATGCTTGTTGTGGGACTTTTTACAATTTGGTCAGTATTCTCCTATTTCGAGTAGTTTCAAATTATCGTCTCATTCACATTATATTCTATTAGTTTAAAATTCTTCTCCTTTTTTTTTGGTTATGGTGACAATGTTTACTGTAATTTGAAGTTTTTTGGTTTGGATAAAGGTATGTTTGGGGAAACCCCGATATCTATCGGGAGATGGATTTGGTGCTTTGTCTATTATCCCCAATGGGAAACAGAGTGCGGATGGTAATAGTCCTCCCAATTGGAGATTGAAGGAGGAATAAGGTGCCCCGATCCATATTCCGCCCGTTGTCATCCCTAAAATTGGAAGAGGTTTTAAGATATTTCTTTTGTTTTTAGTACCATGTTGTAACAAAGACACTAATATTTGTACCAAAGATTTCATAAATTTATCAAAATAATATTTTATTTAGATGTGGATAGTTTCATAATTCTGGGTATGCAAAAATCAGCTCATTTGGATATCTGTAACTTGTATGAGTGTTTTATAGATTTTTATCTTATATCTCATACATTGTCTTTTTTTTCAAAAAGTAAATTCGCATTATAATTTTTGAATTGTTTTTCAACATTTATAATTATGATAAGAAAATATGTTTTCAACATTTGTAATTATTTTGAAAAGTAGAAAAGTAGAAATAGAAAAAAAGAATAGTTTAATACAATAATGTTATAATAGAGAGTCTGATTCTATGTGATTTTGGAAAAATGGCTAGGTAAAGTATAAAAGGTGTTTTTGATGTTAAATTTGGTCCAAATTTTACTGAGGCTGATAGGGATGCTCTAAGTTGAGTAAAGTGTACACTATTAAATTGGTTAAAGAAAGTTTTTGTAATTGTGAGAATCACTGACCTGCTGATTGAGAGATCTCAAGATATACACCAATAATTGGAGAATGGGATTTTTTCGTTTTTTTTTTTTTATAATAACAAAGTTCCAAATGTAAGCTATGTGCTCATTTTCTCCTACCTAGGAAATAGGTCAGGGTCATATAATTGTAGATTGTTTAAAGATCTTAAAATCTCTCTATTTTTTTTTTTTTGGTATCATATTGTGATATATGCATCAACACTTGTACCAATAATTATACAAATTTCTTTGCATAAGTGTAGACACCCCAATTTGATTATCCGTGAATCCTAAGCAGGAGTCCGGGTGTATCCCCAATGATGAAAAATTACTGACGACGTCGTGAAATTTATCTTATTTAAATCAATGCTTTGATGAACTTGGATTCACCATCCGCCAAGAAAAAGACCAACAAACCCACCGAAATCAATCCATTTGGCCCATTATAAAGCCCAACAAATAAGCCCAAGTTCTAGCCCAATAAAAAGCCCAATTTCTGATCCAAAATGTCATTTTACGGACGAAATATCACAAGAACAACCGACATACGTACGCAGGAGCATGGGCCTCCATGCTTTGTAAATTGTGGAAGTACCTTGCGGATTACTAATCCAACTGGATAAAGATGACAGCTACAAATCCTCCATTCACTCACCTCCCATCCGATTTCTGGCGGAAAATAACTCTAAGAAGCTTCCATGGTGCCTATAAAAAGGACCTTAAGCCTCTCATTTGAGGACACAACAAAAATCCTCAAGAAAACCTTGCTAGAAAAACCTTTGTTCTCATTGTTTTTCCCTTGTAAACCACTTTCCCGAACCCAAAATTCCTTTCCGAAAATCAGCCACGAAAATCCCAAAAATATTAGTCCTAAGCCTACTTTCTAAAATTACCCAAAGCCTTGCCTTTAATCCAAGTTTTTCGAAGCATTAGTTAAATAAAGTGCTTTTCCTATACTCGCAAATTCTGATTTTGAGCAGAGCATCCGGACGTTGATCAAAAGAAGTTCAGTCTTCGCCTATTTTATCTTTTTTCGGTAATATTTCTTTCTATAAATCTAGCCTCATGCATCGTTAATTTTATTTATTTATTCCTTGTTCCCTTTCCCGTATTTGTTTAAATCACTTTAAATTCTCTTTTAAAATCCCATAATTATGAGTAGAGACTAATCATTTTGATTAGGCGGGATGGGTGCATTTTTCAAATAAAACCTTCCCATCCCGTAACTTAGCTCCCGAACCAAGATCACTCTGGTTATGACGGACCGGTTGTCTCGAATTTTGTACGTTGAATTCGGTTGCTTGGTTAACCTTAAAATCAAGTGGCGACTCTAACGAATGCGATGTTCTAGTACTTTCAAGGTTTCTCGCGGAGGTCACGGGTGCCCACAATAAGATATGCAATATGTTTTTTAAATCAAATTAAATTACTAATACAAATCTATAGGTTAATGTCAATAAATTAGTAATACATTACTACTAATTTATATTGGTAATTTGTTGGTTTACGCAAATATACATTACTAATGGCTGGATAAAGACAGCTACAAACTATACTTTTGGGATATCACACTCTTTGCAGAATAGAAATATCAAAGGAAAATAGGGTTTTTTTTAATAAAATATTAATATCACATTATTGTAGTTTAATTCTAGATTGAGCCTAAACTAAAATTACAAAATCTGGAAACACCTTAAATGGTACTTCTATTGAGTATTTTATAGCGAAGCATAATAACTTCCTCTTTAGAACTTTGCAAGATGGATAATAATTGAGCAACTAATACATTGACAATTTTTTGAACGGATTTTATGCTTTCATGGCTGAAATAATATGACTGTGCAGAGGCCCAACGAAGATAATCCTTAAATTATACGAAAACGACAATATTGAATTATCTATAATCAAACTACAGAAAAAGAAGCTTTGGATATGAGCCCTTGGATGAATAACCATTTCTGACAAAGAAAGAAAAACCGAACCAAAAGAAAGAGAAAGATGCAAATATCTTAGCCCTGCAGTAAAATGACCACAATACCCAAAGGCAAAACCCCTAATTACCAAGATACAAGAAGACAACCCACAAATTGGAGGGATAATATTGGGAGGAATGGGCAAATGTGGTAAGCCATGGGTTTGGCTATTCTCTATATAATAGCCTTTGGTATTGGAAAACAAGTGCATCACAAAAGTCATTATAAATTTGTAAAAAATTTAATTGAGAAATAAGAAGTGAAAGTTTCGAAAATATATATCCTATAAAGATTTGAAAATTGAGAATTCAAAATTTTCATTTCTTTTTCCGTTAATATTTTTAAATTTGGAAGTGATGGAAGGAGTCAAATCCCTTGATTTAAGGTAACTGACAACTAGTTAGAGTCCCACTTAATTAGACAACTAAATAATATATTAAGTAAGGCTAGATATGGTATACCACAAGAGAAAAGGATGAAAACATAATCATTCAAAATGACAAGGATGAAAACTTACGTGTTGCCCAAAAAAGGATGATTATTTGATTAAATATGAATTGGGTTTTAACATTGTTGAAGCATAAATTAGATTTAGTATTTTGGCACAAAAAAGTAAAGTTCATACAAACCCAATTTATAAAGCCCAAAGATGAATATATTATTAAAAGAGATAAAATATCTAGTTTACAGAAGCTCTAGAATATCAAGCTTCTTGAAACTCTAGAATATTCTTGTGAAATATATAGATTTTTAGTGAGAATTAGTCACTAGTGTAGTTCTACAATCTACCTAAAAGTTTCTAGAATATTAAGTCTCTAGAAACTCTTAAATATTCTTGTGAAATATCTAGATTTTTTTTATAGAATTAGCCACAAGTGTAGTTCTTCAATCTACCTAAAAGTTGATCTTATATGAAAATATCTTTGAACTAGAGCCTTCCATGGAGTAGTATAAATAGGAAGACTAGCAATTTTGTACCAAGCCCTCGCCAGTCTCTCCTCATTCTCTCTAAAACTCTTCCCCTCTCTTAAACCAAAACAACATCAAATCGACCGAATACAAGAAGGCAACCATAGAATTCATTTGGATATCAGAATATCTTGATTCAATTCTTCGAGAATTGATCTTCTCATTCTTTCTTCTCATGAAATGCCTGAAAGAAAATCAATCAATAGGGGAAGAAGAAAGAACGAGAAGATCAATTCTCGAAGAATTGAATCAAGGTATTTCGATATCCAAATGAATTCTGTGGTTGGTTCTTTTTCCTTCTTACATTCTTGAGAAAGGTTTGCTTGAATTGAGTATCGAAAGATCAAATCATGTTTTTTCCTTTAAATTTTGATTCAATGAGTTGTAATCTTGTTTGATTACACACCAATCAATTACACCCTAGAAATACGCATCTAACATTTCGCATTTGATACCCATTTTTTCAATCTTCTAATCTGTGTAAAAAATCTTCAATAAACATGATTTCTACCACATTCCTATTACCTTCGTCGTATAATCCTTCAAAATGCCATGCGCTTTCTGTAACGCCCCCAAAATTTGGGCACGTTAATTATTCATTACAAACCATAATAAAGTTTAGAAAATACTTTATTATGGTTAAGCCATTCGTAGGGACCTCCAGGAGCTATTGAAGGTAAATAGTTTTCACCCAAGTGCCAATACGCGAGGATTGACGCAATCCCCATGTATTCTCCACCGCCGCCGCCCTGTTTCTGTCACCTCCACCGCCACCACCGCCTCTGCCCTCGTTTCCGTCACCGTCCTCATTTTGGTTTTCTCCACCTCCACCACCTCCTCCGCCCTCGTTTCCGTCACCTCCACCTCCACCGCCGCCGCCGCCTCTGTTTCTTCTTCTGCCCCGACGGGCCTGGGAACAACACTGAATGACGGAAACGAGGGCGGAGGAGGTGGTGGAGGTGGAGAAAACCAAAATGAGGACGGTGACGGAAACGAGGGCAGAGGCGGTGGTGGCGGTGGAGGTGACAGAAACGAGGGCGGCGGCGGTGGAGAATACATGGGGATTGCGTCAATCCTCGCGTATTGGCACTTGGGTGAAAACTATTTACCTTCAATAGCTCCTGGAGGTCCCTACGAATGGCTTATAGGCACTGTTTATGATCGCGATCGCGAGAGCAGAGGCGGTGGAGGCAGAGAAAACAGGGCTGGAGGAAACGGTGGTGCCAATGGAGAAAACAGGGCCGGCCGTGATGGCGCAGTTGTGCCAATGCTCGCCGGGCCGGATGGTGGTTTCAGGGGGGTTGTGCCAATGCTCGCACAGTTGTTCTTGCCTCCTGGTGTTTGATGGTCAATCCACTACTCTGTGTGTTTGTCTGCATAACCTTTCAGCAATACAAATTTTTTTCTATTACATGGTAGAGATGCCCTTGTTGATGGTATTAGATGCAAATTGGTTATGGGGGAAACCATCTCTGTTTGGAATGATTTTGGGTTGCAATCTCCTATACCTTATGAGCTCTCTTCTTACATCTCTAATGACGCTTCACTCAGCACCTACCTCTCTTGTTGTCAGAAATGCCATTTGTTGATCAATTTTTTTCTTCAGGGTAAAAAATAATGGAATGTTGATCTTATTGTTCCCTTTTTCCTCGTGATATTTCATTCTTCATTTTGTCCATTGCACTTTTTCAGCATGGTTTTGATGATAGGACTCATTTTGGGGTTTCTCTAAAGATGGGGATTTTAGTGTTAAATCTACATAACTCTCTCTTGTTATATCTCGAACATAATTTGTTTTCCATGGTTCATTCTTTTTGGCTGCATTTATCTTGGAACTTTATCTGGTCATTGCCTATTCCCCACAAAATGCAGTTTTTCCTTTGGCAATTGTACCATGAGTGCTTACCTGCACGATAGGTGTAATCCGTCAGCTTCAATTATACGTGTATTGTTAACTCCGTTAGGTCCCAACAGCACTTTCCATTTTGACTTCTCTTTTATGTTACTAGTTTGTTTTTTGGTTTTACTCCCTGCGGACTTTTCTCTTCCCTTTGAGGATGTGTTTGACGGTCGTGGTGGTGGTTATTGGAGCGCCAATGGGCTGCCAGTTTGTTGCTCGTGTTTTATGTGAGGTCTTGAATCTGGCTCTTGTTTAGGCCTCCTTGAGACTTCGTTCTCTTCTTGGGAGGGAAGGTGGCCCATTAAGATGTATTGTCTTTTTTATCCTTGAAAATTCTATCATTTGACAAAAAGAAAAAAAATCCAGCGCTTGATGCGACTTCAAATCTTGTGAAATTGAGTTCTCGACATTTTTTCACTTCAAACTATACTACCATGTAAAGCTCAACCATCATATTTCATGCATATAACAATTTTGGGGACTACAACAACAGTTCTGAATTATTAGCAAAGCTGAAAATTCATCATCAAACTTCCCATGCAGAGTACTTAGTACAACATGTATTATCAAGAAGTTCCTATCAAATGGAGGGGCTCATCAATCCTTGCGATATCTCGCCCAGAACCAAGGGCGGAGCCGGCCAGGACATTATTCTACCCTGGGCTAACCAAAATTTAGTAAACTACTATAATATATATATATAAACTAAAAAGAGCTTTATAACTAATGTCTAATAAACTTGTACATAAATACGTAAACGTTCGAAAAAAAGTACAAGAACGTACACCACTGAAATTGTACTCTTTTTTTTAACAGAATTGAAATTGTACTTAACATACGTAAATCAATTTAATAAGCACACCTGCAGTGTTCTGCATTTAACATAGTACAAAACTAAGCACACTTACTTGCATAATAAGGAAATACTTACAAATCTAAAGCCTCAAAAGTGAATGGAATATATAGACAGAGACTCCATAGGTTGAAATATAATTCCCTACAATAAAAAGAAAAACAACACAATAAAATTTTGGACTTAAATGAAAAACCTGTGGTCGTGTGTGTCAGTATATGCAATTGTCAGTCTATTACCTGTCCATCCATCATCTCGTTTCTCGTTTCTTCCTTCACATGCAAGATCTTGAAAAAGTTTTAAGTTTTCCTATTCCCAACATTTTCCTGTTCCCGAAGTCATTTTCTCATCTCAATTGAACAAAACCCCTTTCTTCTTCCCCAAGCCCTTCTCTTGTCTCAGAGGTGTGAAGGAAGAAACGAGAGCAAAACTCTCCGCTTACCTAACATCAGATCTTTCTCCAATCAGCGTATGTTCGGCTTCGATCGAAAAATGTTAGTCAGAAAAGGAAGAAACGAGAGCAAAACTCTCCGCTTACCTAACATCAGATCTTTCTCCAATCGGCGTATGTTCGACTTCGATCGAAAAATGTTAGTCAGAAAAGATCGACTGTGGGTTTGAAGAGGTTTAAAAATCTGCAGAATGAAAATGAATCCAAGCAGATCTATCAGTTTTTTCGGCTCTGATCTTCTTGCTGTTCTCTATTTTCTCTCTTTCCCTTATTTTTTTACCAAAAAAACTGGTACATATCGCTGGAACCCTCCGATTGGATTGATCCAGTTGGGCAGGGCTGAAAATTTTGGGGTGGGCTACAACTTGTTAGCAGGGCCGGCCCAAGGGTTTAGAGTGCCCTAGGCCTAGTCTAAAAAATGTGCCCTAAGAGCTCGTTCAAACTCGACTCGGTTGCCTAATGAACAATCTCGAGCCGAATTCCTTGGCTCGTTACTCAGCTTAAGTAAACAAGCCAAACTCAAGCTAGTAGATGCTTGGCTTGAATGATTTTGCGAGCCAAGCTCGAGCTACTAGATACATACAAAAATGTGTATATGTTTACCCAGTTGCCAATTGGCAATACTAGGAGCTTAGGAGGGGTGGTATCTTTATAGGAAGAGGAAGGGTTAGTGAACATATATTAGGCAATGTGGGACTTGTGAATAGGTGGGAATGGAGTGTTCACTGCTCAACCCTTTGTTGAGCTGTCCCACATCGGCAGATTTCAAAGGCTTTGTGGAATGGTAGTCTATATATTTATATCTAACGCCAACCACTTCGCTCAACTATACATTAGATTTCGTTGTAGTCATGGCCTGTCAATGGCCATTGCAATTAATTAGGCCTTTTGGGTCACAAAGAGTTCTACTCAAACCTATTTTGATTAAGTATTGGAGTGCCCTAAAAATTTGCATTTTTTGGAGTGCCCTAAAAATTTGCATTTTTTGGAGTGCCCTAGGTCCAGGCCTCTAGGGCCTGGGCAGGCCATGCTTGTTAGGACTAAATTTTACATATAATTTTTTTTAAAATTTTTTTTTGCATGCCCACCTGGGCTGCAGCCCACCTTAGGCCACTCTTGCCTCCGCCCTTGCCCAGAACCCTTTCTTCCCAGATTTGTTCTCGGACAAGGATCTACCCCACTTCGACCCAAGCGAAAAGTGCCGCCTGAGAAAGGGTTTTGCAAAGGATCTCCTTCCACTCGAACTTGGTTCCATCTTCGCAACGTTTTCATCCTCTCCATTAGGTTTTCGGCGATCAAGAACATCAAATCCCACAGCGCTATCGACGATACAGTTCCTAGAAATTTTATTGTTTCTCGATTTCAGCTCTGCCTCTGCTCTCAGCACCTTTTTGCTTTTCACCAAGCGTGCAATTTGGGCACTAAGGATCATAGCGTCAATTTCCGGTGTCATAGCCTCCAGACATTCGGCATGATAAAAATGCCCGCAGACAAGCACATCAACGACCGACATTTCAGTAATAACAATCTTCTGACTGCTCCAGGAATATCTCTCCATCAAGAGCTTAGAGCAAATTCCACAATTCTGCATATCACTGGAGGGAGAATAGGACATAAGGCAATCCTAGATTCGCTTTTGCCAAGGCCAGAGCCTAAAAATTCACTGTCGAAGGACCACCTTTCTCTTTGAGACGAGGCCACAAGTTCGGAGAACGTACGCATTGACCAATGACCACCCATCAAAAGAATCACCTTGGGATCTAACAGGCATATCATGAAACCCCTGCTATGCACGGGGAAATTAATAATTTTGATATTCAAAGTCTATGCACAAATAAAATAAATGATTGATCTATGCATCCCTGATATAGCCAAAAGCCATTGGGTTTCGCTGGATTAGGTTGTTCATCGGTACTTTTACTCTTTCCCCCATAACTTTTTCGGTTTTCTTCTTTTCTCTCCAACAATCTTGTCCGCCTCCTTCTTTATTTTGTTTTATCTGTAACCTAGACACAAATCTTTTTTTTTGAACAGAAGACACAAATCAGTCAAGTAAAACTTCTTGCTTAATTATCCTAAAGACACTTCTCCTATAACTCCAATAGTGGCAACAATAGAGGAAGAATAGTAGATAAAATTTGCCCCCTGAGAAAGGGTTTTGCAAAGTATCTCCTTCCACTCGAACTTGGTTCCATCTTCGCAACGTTTTCATCACTCATCAGCATACCAAACATGAGCTTCAAACTGCTCACGGTACACCTTACAAGTTTATTACTGCCTCTGGTAAGCACAAATCTCTCTCTCTCTCTCTCTCTCTCTCTCTCTCTCTCATGTGTGCGTGTCTGATCATTTTTTCCTCAATGCCGGTACATCTTACAAGCGAAAAGTGCCGCCTGAGAAAGGGTTTTGCAAAGGGTTTTGGTTTTGTGCTTTTCAAAAAAGAGAAAGGGTTTTGCAAAGTATCTCTTTCCACTCGAACTTGGTTCCATCTTCGCAATGTTTTCATCCTCTCCATTAGGTTTCCGGTGATCAAGATCATCAAATCCCACATCGCTATCGACGATACGGTTCCTAGAAATTTTATTGCTTCTCGATTTCAGCTCTGCCTTTGCTCTCAGCACCTTTTTGCTTTTCATCAAGCACTATCGACGATACGGTTACTTAACTAATGCTTCGAAAAACTTGGATTAAAGGCGAGGTTTTAAGTAATTTTGGAAGGTAGGCTTAGGACTAATATTTTTGGGATTTTCGTGGCTGATTTTCAGAAAGGAATTTTGGGTTCGGAATAAGGGCTTTGCAAAAGCAAGACAATGGAAACAAGGATTTTCTAGCAAGGATTTCTTTGGGATTCTTATTGTGTGTTGAAAACCAAGATCTAGGCTTCCTTTTATAGGCACAAAAGAAGCTTCTTGCACTAATTTTACACCAGAATTCGGATGAAGGTGAGTGAATGGAGCATGGGCAGCCATGCTTAGCTGCAGAATCTGTCTGGAATTTGACCTTGCGTCCGCAAGGTTTAACTTTCACAATTTCACAGCATGGAGGCCCATGCTCCTGCGTGCGTATGTCAGTTCTTGTGATATCACGTCCGTAAAATGATCTTTTGGATCTGAAATTGGGCTTTTTATTGGGCTAGAACTTGGGTTTATTTGTTGGGCTTTATAATGGGCCAAATGGATTGATTTGAGTGGGTTTGTTGGTCTTTTTCTCAGTGGATGGTAAATCCAAGTTCATCGAAGCATTGGCTTAAATAAAATAAATTTCGCGATGTCGTCAGTAATTTTTCATCATTGGGGATACACCCGGACTCTTGCTTAGGATTCATGGATAATCAAATTGGGGTGTCTACAACCGGTTATAATTTTCTAAAACCAAAAATTCCCCACGGGTAGGAAAAAATAAATAAAATGCCCCAATAGGATAAGATGGGGTTGAGTATCCATCGGTTTTGGGTGAAATTGTCATCCCTAACTACACTTGCCCTTTTGGGTTGGGCTTAGTGTGAATTGACCCTTTATCATTTAGAAACTAGCGCATGCCCCCACGCAATTTGTGTACTAAAAGTACATTGTATAACATTGGGAAAGACTCCAATACACATCTCCTATTTGGATGTGTATCATACGCACCCCTATAAAAGTTACGAAATGCACCAAAATGTGATGAATCATAAAAAAAGTTACGAATCATATTGCTGAAAAGAAACGAAACACTAAAAAATGTTTACGATTGCCATTGAGGTGACACAATATGGACCATATAATAGATGCATATGGTACACATTTTTTTTTTTTTTTGAAAGGAGTCAAGATATCATAAAAAGCCATCCGGCACCGATTACAACAAAAGATAGGAATGAAGCCAGAACCACTAACAAGTTAAAGCGAGAATGACATTAGGCTGACTGGGCCACCGACTCATAGACACACCTGCCGAAGCAGACCCGACACCTAGGGGACGGAATGATGAATCCGTTTCAAATGGAAGTGATAGAGAACACAAATAGTTCCCAGCTCAAACCAAACTGATGCAGCGCAACGTAATCGGTAAAAGAAATACAAGAAAACAAAGCAAGCAAACCTAAACTGACTAAGCTGAACCCAAATGGACTTGTGCAGCCAAGGATCACTGAGTCAACTCACTAATTGCCACTGAGTTGCACCAAAACCACCGAATACGAAAACCCAGAAGCACTGGTACACAGCCGAGGTCCACTGAGTCGTCCCACCGAGTTCCAACGCGCTGCACTGAGTTCAACCGAGTTCAAAGAATAGCCACTTCCCCGGACAAAATAAGCCTCCGTAGCCGCCGCCCGCTGCATCCGAAAGCCTTATTAACTGGAGGGGGCCGTAACACCCAAGATCTACCCATTGTCGGAGGAGGGAGGCGGAGGGAGGGAGAAAGAGAAGGCGGTGGGAGGGGGCAGAAATGGAGATAACGGAGGAGAGAGGGAGCGAATCAGGTCAGAGGCGGTGGGGTGGGGGAAGAAGCGACTGCTCCGGCCATGGGTAGATAGTTGGTGTTCCGGCAAAGGGTGGGGGGGAAGGGTGGGGCGAAAGGCAGTAGCCCCACCCCTAAAAAACGGTGAAACAGAGAAGAAATGAAGGGGTATGGTAGTAGATCTGGAGGTGGAGGAGGAAAAAGGGGAGAGAAGAGGAAGAATAAAGGGAAAAAAGTGGGGATGAGGCCGGAAAGGGAGAGGTTGCCGGCAGGAAAAAGGATAAAACCCTAGGCTATTCTAACTTTTAGAGAGAGAAACTCTCAAGGCGTTTCTCTCTAGGCAGTAGTAAGCCTTATGGTACACACTTTTAATATGTGTGTTGATAAGCCCCCAATATTGTATATATCCGGGCTTATCTAGCACCTTTTTGTTCACCCACACACGCGTTTTAGCGCCTTATACGCTTGATGTTGCACGAAGTGTGTTTTTGAAAGTTTCAGGTCAAACCGCGGCAGAAGGCACATTTGAAGCGCCTTGGGAAGCATCCCAAGAATTCAAGGGCCAAGCGCCCCATGGTTTGCCACCATCAAGCCTCGAGAGCCAAGAAATGAAGATTTGGTTAGGGCTCGGGAAGTTTAGAAGGCAAAAGATCAAGCCGGAAGGCTAAAGGCGTGTCCAAGGCTTACAATCACTCCCGGTCGAATCCGGGAGTAAACGAGGACTCACGAGACCAAGTGCTCCCCTTCCCGAGGCTCACACGATGTTCAGAAGTGTTTTAGAAGATGCCCGGTAGCACACAAGGCAAATGGATGGCAAAGAAAGAAAGAGGCAACCTCAAATGCCTAAGTATTGATGCAGGTATTGATACCCGTATTGATAGGTATCAATACCTCTGAGGGACAAAGTTGAACAGAACCGTGGGTATCGATACCCCCAAACCTTGGTATCGATACCCAGGCTTCTCGGGTAGCATTGTAAGTGCAGGTATTGATACCAGTATTGATACCTATCAATACCTAGCAACCCGAAAAAGTGTTTAGCCCACTTGTTGGACTTTCCACTTATGGAAACTTACTACTTTTAGGATATTTTTGTGAGAGAGAAAGAGTATGTGTATTTATCTCTCCCTTCCTCTTTCTCTCTATCATCTCCTACACTTTCCATTTTTAGTCTATTTTTAGTTTAAGAGCTCTCACCTCTCTCTCCTCCATTGTTGTTCAAGTTTTTAGCTCTAATTTCCTTAGGAACTCAAGTAAGTACTAAGTTTCCGTTAATTTCTCGTTTATTAATAGTTCTTGTAATCTTCGGATCTCCATATAAATCTAGTTTATTTGCGTTTTCGTCGGTTAAATCTTATCTCTTCTCTCCTCTCTTGTTCCTTTGAAAACTCAAGTATTTGTGTGTTGTTTGTTAATTTCTTAAGGTTTAAAGTTGTAGGCAAGGTTAAGATCATTACATAAAATTAGTTTTTAAGCATGTATGTCATGTTCTTTATTTCCTTCAATTCTCCTAGTATGTTTTGTGAGTAGTTTACTTAGGCTTGGTCATGGGGTGAGTAACACTCCATGACTCGAGTTAATATGTTCCTCTCGACAAAAAGACATACACCGTTTGTTTATCAAAGAATTAGGATTGATTTTATGTATCAAAATTCGGGTTTGTTAACCCCTTTGATCACACGTAGCCAAGGGCTTGACCACTTGGCACGTGTGATGCTTAGGGCTATGGCTACTCAAAGGTTTGTCTAAATGGCATAAGAATCCTAATCTTTGTGAAACACATTTTCTAGTTAATGGTTTTAAACTCTAAATCTTCCGTTCAGGACCATCTAACGATGTCCCGAGCCGGTTATCGAGAGAGGAACGGATTAACTTTGGTTGTGGTTTGTTAAAATCCCCTAGACTTAGCCTTGCTTTTAATTAGCTTTTTAATCTCCGAGTCATCCACGAAGTAGAGAGAGAACCTCCAAACAAAACCACCTTATAAGTTGGCCGTCTTAACGCCAAAAATCTCATCGCAAGTTAAACTTCATGCCGGTTGCATTTGGTCCCTGTGGAAATCGACCCCGGTCTTGCCGGGTTACTATGCTTTCGACAACCTAGCCCTACGCTTGGGGCATCCTATTCTACGACAAAGCTAGGTGTCAAGCATTTTTGGCGCCGTTGCCGGGGACCCAATGGTCCACCGAGCGTGAGTTTCACTTGCCCGCTGTAAGTATTCCATTCCATTCCATTAGTTTAGTTTAGTTTTAGTGTAACTTAGCTTAATTTCAATTTCTAGTTTACTTGTGGATTTAACGAGGCGGCGGCATAGCCCCTCGGAACTGTTTGTGGTGAGGTGGTTGAATAACCCCTCCAGTCTGCTAGTTTGTAGTGTATGCACGGGCAGCGTGGTTATTTTCGAGCCCCTCATAATCGTCGCTTAGTTGGCATTGATACTCCTCCAATCGAAGCAATGGCTGACGACGATGGAGTTCAGCGAAACAACCCACCACCACCACCACGTCAGAGGACTATACGGGATTACTTGAACCCCGAACGCACTCCGCATACTTCGTGCATAGTCCTCCCCAACACTACACCCGCAAATACTTTCACTGTCAAAACTCACCACATAAACTTAGTTCCTCATTTTTATGGGCATGATCATGAGAGTCCCTATTCTCACATGAGGGACTTTGATGAAATTGTGAATACAATTGTGAGTCAAGCCGGTCAAAAGGAGTCCGCACGGCTCAAACTTTTTCCATTCTCTCTAAAAGGCAAATCCAAGGATTGGTTCAATGCTTTGAAACCAGAGTCTGTGCGGGCTTGGCTTGATTTACAAAGGGAGTTTTTCAAGAAATTCTTCCCAGAGCATAGAACTCGTCATATGATGCAACAAATTCAAGGTTTTCAGCAACAAAATGACGAGACTTTCTATGCATGTTGGGAGCGTTTTAAAGATCTGTTGATATCAGTGCCACATCATGGTTTGGAAGAACAAGAGCAAGTGATTACTTTTTATCGCGGGCTTTCTCACGAGAGCCGAAAATTGATTGACACGATGTGCAATGGAGAATTTCTTGATAAATATCCCGATGGGGCTTGGGAGTATTTGGACCAATTGGCCGAGAACAATCGAGCCTGGGATTACTCGAAACCTTCCGAGAGGTCCCACTGGCCCAAAGTTCGAATACTCCTGGACCGAGTGCTTCTGGTAAATTCACATTGAATGAGCAAACCGACCTACACCGTAGGGTCGACTTGCTTGCTAAAAAATTGGACAATTTGGAATTGAACAAAGTATCAGAGCTGGCCACGGTGGCCCAAATGGAGGAGGTTTGTCACTATTGTGAGTTGGGTGGGCACACTTCGAAGGAGTGCCCCGCCTTCGCCGCTTTCAAAGAGGCCCTGCACGGGACCGATCAGGCGGAGGTGAATGCAGTCAGTCAGAGGTACGATCCTTTCTCTAACACGTACAACCCGGGCACGAGAGATAACCCTTTGCTTAAATGGAGGGAACCCAATCAAGGGCAGCCCCAAAGGCCGCCCCCTGCTCAAAATCAAGGTTATCGACCTTCCCAAGGTCAAAATCAAAACCAAGGGCAAGTCCGGTACCCTCCGAATCAATACCCTCAAAATTACCAACAACAAGGTCAAAGCTCTAATGTGTACCAACCCCCTCAAAAGCGCTCGTTGGAGGAATCCCTCCAAATGTTCATCCAAACTCAATCAGTTGTCAATGAGCAAAATTCACATTCTTTGAGGGAGATTCAAAGCCAAGTCTCCAGGTTGACCACGTCCGTGGGGGTGCTTCAACAAGAAAAGGGAAGGTTTCCCTCTCAACCACAAGCAAACCCCCAAGGTCTTCATTTTGCGAGCGCCTCGTCGGGCCAAGACCCGAACACTCAGGAGCAAGCCAAATCCATCACCACGTTGAGGAGTGGCAAGGAGATTGATAAAACTATTCATCCCAAGCCGGTCACTCCTCCAATTTCCTCTCCCGTTCTCAAGGCTCCCGAGTCCACACCTTCGGACTCCGAGCCTACTCAAGTGGTGGAGCCAATTGCTCCTATCTCTCCCATTCTGGCCCCTTATCCCCATAGGTTGAGGGTGCCGAACAAGCCGTCTTCAGAAACTGAGGTGTATGAACTTTTTAAACAAGTAAAAATTAACATCCCTCTTTTGGATGCAATCAAGCAAATACCCTCGTATGCTAAATTTCTCAAGGACCTATGCACGGTCAAGCGTAAGCTCAACGTGCAAAAGAAGGTCTTCCTCACCGAACAAGTGAGCTCGATCATCCAAACGGCCATTGCTCCAAAATACAAAGACCCCGGCTGTCCGACTATTTCCATTGTCATAGGGGGTAAAAAGGTTGAGAGAGCGTTACTTGATTTGGGAGCGAGTGTCAATTTGCTTCCTTATTCGGTGTACGAGCAATTAGGTTTGGGAGAGATGAAACCCACGAGAGTCACGCTTGAATTGGCGGACCGGAGTGTCCGTGTTCCTAAGGGTTTGGTGGAAGATGTCTTAGTCCAAGTAGACAACTTTGTCTACCCTGTGGACTTTGTGGTTTTAGACACTTGCCCCGTCACGAACGCTTCACAAGCACAAACACCCATCATTCTCGGACGCCCTTTCTTGGCGACATCCGACGCGGTCATTCACTGTAGGAATGGGTTATTAAACATGACGTTTGGGAACATGAAGATGGAGATGAATGTGTTTAACATTGGGACTCAAATGGGGGATGATGACGATGTCCACGAAGTGAGCCTTATTGACACTCTTGTACAAGAACACGTGGACACCATTCTTTATACGGACCCCCTTGAGGTTTGTCTTACCGCCGAGGAGGCGACATTTCTAGATTCTCCGGAGGTAGAGTATTTATACTCTCTTTTAGATGTTGAGGACGTGTGGGGACGGACGTGTGGTCCCCAAAGTTTGAGGAGTTGCCTCCCATTGAGAGCAAAGCTCTCCCATCTAGCGTCCAACCGCCTAAGCTCGAATTGAAAACCCTTCCGGACACTTTGAAGTATGCCTTCCTTGGCATTGGTGAAACATTCCCCGTGGTGATTTCTTCTTCCCTTGAAGGACACCAAGAGTCCAAACTCCTTGAGGTTTTGAGGCGGCACACTAAGGCCATTGGTTGGTCCATCGCCGACATTCACGGGATTGACCCCTCGGTTTGCACACACCACATATATCTAGAGGAGGATGTGAAGCCGTCCCGCCAACCACAACGTCGTTTGAATCCTATCATGAAAGATGTGGTGCGGGCGGAAGTTTTAAAGTTGTTGGATGTCGGGATCATCTACCCCATTGCCGATAGTAAGTGGGTGAGTCCCATCCAAGTTGTTCCCAAGAAGTCCGGCATTACGGTGGTCAAAAATGCCAATGATGAGTTAATACCTCAAAGGGTGACCACCGGATGGAGAGTGTGTATAGATTATCGAAAATTGAATGCTAGCACGCGCAAGGACCACTTCCCTCTCCCCTTCATTGATCAAATCTTGGAGAGGGTAGCCGGTCATGCTTTCTATTATTTTCTTGACGGGTACTCCGGATATAACCAAATTGAGGTCGCTCTTGATGATCAAGAGAAGACCACCTTCACATGTCCTTTCGGTACTTTCGCGTATAAGCGCATGCCCTTTGGCTTGTGCAACGCGCCCGGAACCTTTGCAAGGTGCATGATGGGCATTTTCAGTGACATGGTGGAGAAAATCGTCGAAGTCTTCATGGACGACTTCTCGGTGTTCGGAGACTCGTTTGAGTCATGTTTAGCGAATCTAGAGCGTGTGTTGGAGAGATGTGAGGAGAAGCATCTTGTGTTAAATTGGGAGAAGTGTCACTTTATGGTGACACATGGGATTGTCTTAGGCCACATAGTGTCATCAAAGGGGATAGAGGTAGATAAAGCCAAAATTGACTTAATTGCGAACCTCCCTACCCCTAAATGTGTGAAAGACATTCGGTCCTTTCTTGGGCACGCGGGCTTTTACCGTCGTTTCATCAAGGACTTTAGTGCCATTTCGCGTCCCTTGTGTCACCTCCTCTCTAAAGACGCACCATTTATTTGGACACCCGCGTGCGAGGAGGCCTTCTCCAAGTTAAAAGCTAGTCTCACCTCTCCACCGACTGTGCGTGCTCCCGATTGGGACCTCCCATTTGAATTGATGTGTGATGCGAGCGATTATGCGATAGGGGCCGTTCTTGGCCAAAGGAGAGGGAAAGAGCCGTGTGTGATTTCGTACACGAGTAAGACTCTCAATGATGCTCAAATGAACTACTCCACCACGGAGAAGGAGTTGCTCGCGGTTGTCTTTGCTCTTGACAAATTTAGGTCTTATTTGATAGGGTCCCCGATTGTGGTCTTCACGGACCACGCCGCCTTGAAATATCTCATGACTAAACAAGATGCGAAAGCGCGGTTGATTAGGTGGGTCCTTCTTCTTCAAGAATTCAATTTAATAATCAAAGATAAAAAGGGGGTTGAAAATGTGGTCGCGGACCATTTGTCTCGTCTTGAGTTTGAGGATCGCTCCTCAAATCTCCCTATCATTGACACATTTCCTGACGAGCAACTATTTGGCGTCTCTTCTTGCCCGTGGTTTGCGGATATTGTGAACTATTTAGCCACGGGCCAACTCCCTACCAATTGGACTCCCCAAGAGAGGAGGCGTTTCTTAAGTGAGGTGAAAAGATTCTTCTTTGATGATCCTTATCTTTTCAAGTATTGTCCGGATCAAATTATCCGGCGGTGTGTGCCCAATATTGATCAACAAGGCATTCTTGCTTTTTGCCACACCGAAGCTTGTGGTGGACACTTTTCCGCGAAGAAAACCGCCGCAAAAATCCTTCAATGCGGCTTTTATTGGCCAACACTTTTTAAAGATGCGTTTGAATTTTGCAAAACATGTGAACGGTGTCAACAACTAGGTAGTGTCACTCGGAGGAATATGATGCCCCTCACCAACATTCTTGTGGTTGAGGTTTTCGATTGTTGGGGCATTGACTTCATGGGTCCGTTTCCGATGTCGTTTGGCTATCTTTACATACTTTTAGCGGTGGACTACGTATCCAAGTGGGTTGAGGCGATCCCCACTCGAACGAATGACCACAAGGTGGTCATTGAATTCTTGAGAGAGCACATCTTATCTAGGTTTGGAGCACCACGCGCAATAATCAGCGATCAAGGGACCCATTTTTGCAATAGGCCCTTCGAAACTTTAATGCGTAAATATGGTGTCACTCACAAGGTCTCCACGGCCTATCACCCTCAAACCAATGGTCAAGCTGAACTTGCGAACCGGGAAATAAAGCACATCCTCGAAAAAACGGTGAATCCAAATCGAAAGGATTGGTCAACTCGCTTGACCGATGCCTTGTGGGCCTATCGCACCGCGTACAAAACTGTTTTGGGGATGTCCCCTTATCGTTTGGTTTATGGGAAGGCGTGTCATCTACCGGTGGAACTAGAGCACAAGGCCTATTGGGCCATCAAACAATTGAATTATCGCATGCCAGAGGCCGGCAAGCATAGAAAGCTCCAACTCAATGAGCTTGAGGAAATCCGGAGAGATGCTTATGAGAGCACGTCAATCTATAAATCGAAAGTCAAAGAGTTTCATGACAAGAACATTCAAAGGAAAAATTTTCATGTGGGTCAAAAAGTGTTGCTTTATAACTCTAGACTTCATCTCTTTCCGGGAAAATTGCGGTCACGTTGGGAGGGTCCGTATGTTGTGAATAAGGTGTATCCTCATGGTGCTATCGATATTTTTAATCCAAGTAATGGCGACATTTCTAAAGTGAATGGTCAAAGGCTTAATCCATTTTTGGAAAATTTTGATGTTGAGGAAATGGATGAGGAGTTGGTCGATCCCGTTTACACGGATGACCCCTCCGCTTGATTCTATTTGTGCTTAAACGGAGTCTAGGAGGCTATAAATCCTTGGCGGTTGAGATACCTCTAGCGTTTGCCGTGCTCGAACGGCTATTGGTGGTCTGGTATAGCCACCCGGAATTTGAGCTATGTATGGAGTACCTAGGATGTTGGAAGTTGAGGCAAGCAGTGAGATCAGGGCCAATACCGTCCAGCAATGTTTGATTTTAGTGTCGAGCTCCATCGAGATTGTTTCAAAATGGAGTGATGTTGCTTGGAGTCTAGAGTTCTGGGGAGCACTTTTCATAAATATAGAGAAGTGTTTCACTTGACTCAAAAGGGAGCGATAGCCTATTAGATGATGGCGCCTCTCCTCGGGTTACACCTGTACCTCGTCTATATTGCCGGTCCGACTAATAGGGAAACACAGTCTCAAGTTTCGGGGAGAAAAGTAGTACCCGTTAATCGCGTGAAGATTTGTTTGTTGGGGACTCGGCTATCACGGAGCGAGTCGGTACTAATCATTTTCTCTTAATAGGTAGTCGGCAATTAAGTCTTTTGCAGGGTGACCATGCTACCGTACCAGCCTTGGAAGCATTGCCGATGACGAAAGGAGTAAGTGATAGAAAAATTCCTCACACTTGGTCGAGGTCTTGGAGGTCGACATGCCTCCCAGTCGGTACAATTTTTTTTTCCCTATCTCTCTTTACTTTCGTTCTCTTGCATTGAGGACACTGCACATTTTAAGTTGGGGGGAGGGAATAGTGTAGTGTACATATTCTGGTTATGTTTTTCAAATTTCAATCAAAATTTTTGTGATAAAACTTCCCGTTTGAGTACAATCTTATACTGGGATACGCTAGATATGCTCAATCGTTCTATAATGGCTAGAGTATCGTATTTCGGTGATTTTGGTTGAGAGTTAACTTGAGCATGCACATATACATGCAATTTGATGAACATGTTAGGCCGCATGCGTAGTTGAGAAACGTGCATCACTTAGAGTAACGATTCATTCTTCCAATCATCCCATGTTTCTTGCTTTCGATTCTTTGGTGTGTACATAATTTTTGATTCGAGATAAGCTAGCTTATTGTCACTCGTGCATTCGTGTCGGAGTTTTTAGCGTACTTAGGAAATGATACAAGCATTTTCTTTGTATAATTAAACCACACATGAGTCCCATTGCACCTAATTTTTGTACCAAGTCTATGTTTCCGTCCATTGTTGAGCCTTGAGAAACCGGTGTTTGGAGGAAATTAGGAGGTGAGATAAGGGGTATGCCAATTGAAAATGAAAGAAAAATCCAACGGTAAAAAAATGAGACCGGATGTTTGGGGGATAGGTTGGATGTGGAGATGGGCGATACATCTCGTGAGAGGATTGAATTCGTAGTGTTACTTGCCGTTTCGTTACATTTTGGAATGGGTTGGAAAGAATTTGGGGTGTTACTTGAAGTCCCGGATCAGTTTTGAGTTGCTTAGAGTGAACTTGGGTATGCAAAGTTGAATGGAAATTAAAGGGCTGAACTTGGGCTTTACAGGGATAGGTATCGATACCATAAATATGGGGTATTGATACCTCTTGGCGCTCCAGCGAACAGAACCTTGGGTATCGCTACCACAATTTTTGTATCGATACCTTGTGAAAAAAATTTGGCTGTTTAAAAAGGTGAAGCCCAGGCATATTTGGAACCACATCTCTCTCTCTCTCTCTCTCTCTCTTCTCTCCAACCACCACCGAAACCCACCATCACCGACCTCTCCATGGCTGCCGACCCACCACCATCGGTACACCACCACCGTACTCCCCCATTAACCTGATCTCCATCCCTCTTTCATCTCACACCACCGTGAACCCCCACCAAAATCCATCTCCACCGTAACCCCTCATAAACCGAAACCCTCTCTCTCTACAGCCACAAAATCTCTCGGGTTCACTCACCTCCACCACCACCGAAATCCATCATCTCTCTCCACACCACAGTAAACAGTAGACCACCACTGCCATGGGTGCCGAAATTTCAAGGTTTGGGTAATGTGCAAGGGCTTTTGCAATTTCTGGGTTTGTTCATCAAACGTTAAGAGAAATCATCAAGTGCTTTCTGGGTTTCTGCATCGGTGAGTGAGGTAAACCCATCTCTCACCTTCTGTTACTCCATGTTTCCGTCACTCTGAGAACTGGGTTTTGATTTTGAATCACATCCGCTAAGGTAACCAACTTTTGTTTTCTTGGGTGTTTCTGAAATTGGGACTTGATGTTTGCTTACCCCTGTGCACCACTTGAAAAGGGTAGTTAACTGGTTTGATTGTTGATATTGTTTGTCTGCTTTTTCTCGTTGATTTATCATTGAAATGGGGGGCCTTGTTAAACTACTGGGTTACTGCTTATGTTTTCTCTGA
The DNA here is from genome assembly GCA_016920895.1 of Vaccinium myrtillus. Taxonomy (NCBI): domain Eukaryota; kingdom Viridiplantae; phylum Streptophyta; class Magnoliopsida; order Ericales; family Ericaceae; genus Vaccinium; species Vaccinium myrtillus. The sequence continues at coordinate 24,197,761 of CM029280.1, read as the reverse complement.
TGTTGGTTGCACCCATGGGTCTGCAGGCTAAATTTGTATAGTTGGTGTTGAATCTCTTGTAACAACACTTTGGGACTGATCTGGGTTTGAGTTGGGATTTTGTCTGCTATTACTTTGTTGCACTGCATTTGTTGCTGATTGACTGACTGAATTGAAGTAGGGGGTTGGGTGGTCGTGAATCGGAGGTTGGAATTACATTTGTTGAATTGAGGGGCTGTTATTGTCTGAAATGGCAAGGGGAAAGGGGAAGGCACAACCGTCTGAGAAACTTTCCGAGGAGCTAGCGATTGTTGCTCAACCGTCTAAACCTAGCCATGATGATGATCCACCATATGAGGGGGAACCGTTAATGACCAACGCGGGGGCTGGGTCAGGGCCTAAGAAACAAGCGAAAAAGCGAACTCAGGAGGAGATGTTCAATGATAATACTACAAAGTGGGTTGAAAGATTGGAAGTTAGGCCGGCGAAGAATGAAAGGCAAGTGGATCCCATAAGTCTCGAGGAGAAATTCTATGTCCCGGAAATACGTCGGGAGGGACTTGAGGGTTGGTTTGAACCGCTTCCCGGGTATAATCTCAAGTGCACAAGAGAGTTCTATCAAAATGTGCAGATAAATGTGAACAAGGACACGGGGTTGCCCGTTAGGCTCAAGTCGAAGGTGAATAACAAGCCGATCCTCATTTCTCCTAAGACCATCGCCTCGCACTTGAAGTACAAACGACCCGAGCCCTCAACAATCAACTACCCTCGGGCGGAACCAATTGATCCTGAGCATGTGAAAGACATACTTTACGATCATCCCGAGCAAGCTACCGATCCCATCAAGCCAAGCTTATTCAAGGAGGAAATCCGAAACCTAAACAAAGCCATTCACCACAACCTCTATCCTCGGGGAAAGGAAAACGCACCGAGTCAGAAATCGGCCGAGCTCATGGCAACATTCATGGATAGTAGTTTCGTGGCAGATTGGGCGGAGTTTATTTTGAACCAAATGATTGATTTTATTCAGAATACACCGTCAACCGCTCAAATGTGGTTTCCATGTATGATCACCGCCATATGCCACAAGCAAGGAGTGAAAGGCCACGCATACTGTCACATGGAAAGGCTTGACCCGGGAGTGATTGACATGACCTCCGTTAAAAAGAGCCGGGCCCAATCAAAAGTGGGGAGAGCCAAGGCAGCAAGAATCGCTCGAGCATCCAATGTTCCTCCCTCCACAGCCGGTCCCCCATTTTCAAAGACAAAAACCAAGTTACTTGTTCCTCCACCGAAAGGGTCAAAAGCCACAGTGTGGTATAAGAGGCTATTCAAGCAACAGGCTACCGTGATCAAGAAACTAGACAAGGCTGAGAGGAAAGAGAAATCGGAGAGACACTATAAGGAATGGCAGAAAAAGGTTCTCGAGGGTCTTAGTGGGCAACGCTATGAGGTACCTCCGGAGTTTGTCGTCGAAGACGGTGACGATGAGGAGGAAGAGGACGACTCCGACGATGAGGAGTGATTGGAGGTAGATGGGAACAATGGGTGGTGAAGTACAAGTAGTAGTATATAGTAGTTGGCTAGAGAGTCGGTGGAGTCATATACACATGTTTTTGTTTTGTTAGTGCCACATCGAACTCTTGGTTTGTAGTTAATAACTTTAGTTGTTAGTTAGTTTTAATGCATTTTTTTTGATGCCGAAACTTGGCATATGATGGTATAGTTGAGGGTCGGTGGCGGCCAAGGGGTAGATGACCCAAGCTAGTATATGACCGCCATACTTTTGTAGTCCCTCCTTTTGTTTTTGCTAACCAAGGTCAATACAAGCTATCTATGTTTAAATTCATTTCTTAGTACGTGATTAACTCCGATAGGTGCACGCTTAGCAATATTTCATGCTTATACTTGAATTTTTCCCGTCGTTAATTAGCTCATTTGTTCACAAGCGCTACTCTCATTAGCTTGCGGTAATATTTTTGTCTCGTTATCGCATATCATGCTAAGCGCTTACCATGGGATGTTTTGATATTTCTTTGTGTATGATTGAAATTTTTGAGGAACAATTTTTTGTCTAGCCCTATTGGAATTGAAACTTTGAGGGGTGCATAACACTTGCCTACTTGTGTGGCCTAGTAATCTCATAATTGTGCATGGCATGTGTGTGCGTGAGTTGCTTTTGATTGGATGATCCGGATGACCGGTGCTTCGCCTAGACTTTTTGTAGATTGAGCATAGTTATCGTATCGGGTACCCGGGAAGTTTTACTTAGTTTAGTTGGTTGTTTAGTTTAATTTGCTAGGGACTAGCAAAGTCCAAGTTGGGGGGTGTGATAAGCCCCCAATATTGTATATATCCGGGCTTATCTAGCACCTTTTTGTTCACCCACACACGCGTTTTAGCGCCTTATACGCTTGATGTTGCACGAAGTGTGTTTTTGAAAGTTTCAGGTCAAACCGCGGCAGAAGGCACATTTGAAGCGCCTTGGGAAGCATCCCAAGAATTCAAGGGCCAAGCGCCCCATGGTTTGCCACCATCAAGCCTCGAAAGCCAAGAAATGAAGATTTGGTTAGGGCTCGGGAAGTTTAGAAGGCAAAAGATCAAGCCGGAAGGCTAAAGGCGTGTCCAAGGCTTACAATCACTCCCGGTCGAATCCGGGAGTAAACAAGGACTCACGAGACCAAGTGCTCCCCTTCCCAAGGCTCACACGATGTTCGGAAGTGTTTTAGAAGATGCCCGGTAGCACACAAGGCAAATGGATGGCAAAGAAAGAAGAGGCAACCTCAAATGCCTAAGTATTGATGCAGGTATTGATACCCGTATTGATAGGTATCAATACCTCTAAGGGACAAAGTTGAACAGAACCGTGGGTATCGATACCCCCAAACCTTGGTATCGATACCCAGGCTTCTCGGGTAGCATTGTAAGTGCAGGTATTGATACCAGTATTGATACCTATCAATACCTAGCAACCCGAAAAGTGTTTAGCCCACTTGTTGGACTTTCCACTTATGGAAACTTACTACTTTTAGGATATTTTTGTGAGAGAGAAAGAGTATGTGTATTTATCTCTCCCTTCCTCTTTCTCTCTATCATCTCCTACACTTTCCATTTTTAGTCTATTTTTAGTTTAAGAGCTCTCACCTCTCTCTCCTCCATTGTTGTTCAAGTTTTTAGCTCTAATTTCCTTAGGAACTCAAGTAAGTACTAAGTTTCCGTTAATTTCTCGTTTATTAATAGTTCTTGTAATCTTCGGATCTCCATATAAATCTAGTTTATTTGCGTTTTCGTCGGTTAAATCTTATCTCTTCTCTCCTTTCTTGTTCCTTTGAAAACTCAAGTATTTGTGTGTTGTTTGTTAATTTCTTAAGGTTTAAAGTTGTAGGCAAGGTTAAGATCATTACATAAAATTAGTTTTTAAGCATGTATGTCATGTTCTTTATTTCCTTCAATTCTCCTAGTATGTTTTGTGAGTAGTTTACTTAGGCTTGGTCATGGGGTGAGTAACACTCCATGACTCGAGTTAATATGTTCCTCTCGACAAAAAGACATACACCGTTTGTTTATCAAAGAATTAGGATTGATTTTATGTATCAAAATTCGGGTTTGTTAACCCCTTTGATCACACGTAGCCAAGGGCTTGACCACTTGGCACGTGTGATGCTTAGGGCTATGGCTACTCAAAGGTTTGTCTAAATGGCATAAGAATCCTAATCTTTGTGAAACACATTTTCTAGTTAATGGTTTTAAACTCTAAATCTTCCGTTCAGGACCATCTAACGATGTCCCGAGCCGGTTATCGAGAGAGGAACGGATTAACTTTGGTTGTGGTTTGTTAAAATCCCCTAGACTTAGCCTTGCTTTTAATTAGCTTTTTAATCTCCGAGTCATCCACGAAGTAGAGAGAGAACCTCCAAACAAAACCACCTTATAAGTTGGCCGTCTTAACGCCAAAAATCTCATCGCAAGTTAAACTTCATGCCGGTTGCATTTGGTCCCTGTGGAAATCGACCCCGGTCTTGCCGGGTTACTATGCTTTCGACAACCTAGCCCTACGCTTGGGGCATCCTATTCTACGACAAAGCTAGGTGTCAAGCATGTGTATTGTAGTCATTCCCCTGTTAAATATATACATATATCTATTTTGAACGATTTTTATCCTTAGTGACCTTTCTTAAAATTTTGAACATAAATTTCTACTTTTATCATTCTTTTGTCGAGATGAACAAACACTCTAGGAAAATTAGACTCAAAACTAACAAAAGTAAAAGATGAATAAAAAGTAATTTGTGATTAAGTTGATAACAAACTCAATTAGTATCTTCATCTATTTATGTGTTTACATGTGTGGACGAGATAGGAAAGAGAAAAAGATAAGAAGAGTGTTATGGTCAATTGGCTGACAGGTGCACCCATTTCCCTCTCTCTCTAACCCTCTCATTTTTCCCTCAGCCGCACAAACTAGGGCTTTCTGCCGGGAGGAGGCGCCTTCTCCTCCCCCCGGGCTCCTCCCCTTCTCTCTTCCTCCCTCTCTCTCCACTCTTCCTCCCTCCTCCCCTCCATCTACCCTTGCGGCTTCTCCCTCTCCCCATTTGGTTCGGATCCTACGGTGGCCGCAGTGTTGGCTGCGGCTTCTATGCCTAACAGTGTGTCGATCCGGCGGTCAACCTTGCCGGTTTCCTTGCTAGAGGATCTCGGTTTTTGCCTAACGGCTAGTGGTTGTGCTGCTTCCAGGTGGTGGGGTCCCGTGTCTAATGGCGGCAGCGGTGCTAACGGGCAACAGTCTTCTTCCGTTTGATGCTCTCTGTAGTGCAGCTTGGGTTTGGGTGGTTTTTGTTCGGTTTTTCTTGTAGTTATGTTTTTGGAATAAGTTTTGAACCTTTCCTCTGTTCACTTTGTTTTTTTGGTTTTTGTGAATGTGAGGTTTGGTTTAAACAGTAGTGCGTTTTTGGGCTCAGCCCTTTGGTGTGTTGTTGGCATCTTGCCAATAACTTTTTTTTTTTTTTAAATCGAGAGGCGGAGAAGTAGGTTAAGATCTCGCGAGAAGAAGTTGCTCAATGCATTTCTTTTCCTGCTGTTGTTTACTGATTCATTTTGTATCCCGATTCTTTTGTGATGAATGAAATTATTTTTGCAGATCAAAAAAAGAAGAAGAAGAGTGTTATGGTCTTTTTACATTATCTAACATATATATCTAACCTATACATAATAAGAGCCAAGAAGGGGCAGAAGTTTGGGCAGTTTCGTCTGCTACTTGGGCTTTCAACTTAAAGCCGGGCAGATCCCCGGGCAGCTATTCATCTTCTCACCAAGCTTCAGGGTAACAGGAGTGAGGTCGGAAAAGAAGGGCCGACTGCGTACGTGGAGATGGCGTCGTACTGTACGTGGAGATGGCAACCTACTGTTCCAGCGGCGGGTGATAAGGAGTTGGTGTACCTCAGTACTTGAAATGTCCTTCAAATTTGGAACGGCGCTTTACTGTTCAACGCGCGATGTATAAAGACAAACTGGTGCAAAGATTTTGCGGTTCCTCTCGGTAGTTGATCTCTCTCTCTCTCTCTCTCCCTGATTTCTGAATCGTTAGTTAATATTTTTTAGATTTTCAGGGTTTAATCGTTGCTTCTCCGATTCTTCATGTTCATTGTTCGGTGTTGATTTGGCTTAGAAGTTGGGGCTTCGTTACACTTTCGTATATGTGTGTTAGATATTGGGTAAATAGGGCTTGATGCTACGATGAATAGATTATGAAATTAGGGTTTGATAATTTTCTTTCTCCGTAGCTTTTCTATGTTCATGAAGTGATTCTGTAGACCTAATATTTAGCCATTAGTATTACTATAATTGGCATTTCTGGGTTATTGTCTCCAATTTGTAGGCACATGTCAGAAGGATCAGCACCCGTTCAATTTTGTAATCCTCTAACTATGATCCCTTGGATGATGCAGGAGTCAGAAGAGGAAACAGATCGAATTATGTCACAGCAGCAATTCGTGGAAGCATTCGAAAGATGGTCATTGGTAGAACTAATGCAATAGAGAGAGCAGATGGTGCTACTGACAAGCAGGTTGGCAACAATGCTTTGTAGCCTTCATTTATATGCTATTGCATTCTGATGAAGTGCTAATCTTGTGTTCTAATGCTTATTGCTTTGTTTTTGCATTTCCAGCAACCTCTTTACTTGAAATGTTTGGGTACAGTATATATATGTCACTCCATGAGACAAGCTTCTCCAAGAGCATTGCTTTGCGCACCAGAACCGATTGACCCATTACTTTAAACTTCTTTCCATTTACCAATGCTCCCCTGTGATTCCTTAAGACTACAGCACCAAAGGCACCCAAATTCCTTCCATGACAATTGAACTTGATATTATCCTGATCTGCGGTATTCCATTTCACTGCTATTGAACTAGAAGGTATTAGGACACCTAGGGAGTTTGCAAAAGGTTTAATTATGAGGGAATGTAGCTTTTCCCATCCTTGCTTCACCTCTGTAATGATTATTAATTAAGTTGTCTGATAATCAATTTCCTAAGTATACACTAAACTATGAAAGGATTTGCTATCTCTTTGCTAATTTCAATTTGCTGAGAAATAGTGGCAGCAGTTATACACCTAAATTCTGCAAATTTTCAAGACATAACACCCGTTAATCTCATTATGAAATCCAAATGTATTGCTCACTCTACTGAAATCAACTACTTGCCAAGTGTTCAACTCAATGAATAGAAGCACCTTGAACTCATGCAGCAACACCACAGAAGAAACAAATCACAAAGACTAAACGCGTCACTAGGTATTATTCTGTCTAAATAGCAACGATCAAGACTCAGACTTCCTATTTTTGAACACTGATGTGTCCAATTTAGCTTTTTCAAATTGTCCTTATGCTCTTCATCTTCGAAAAACCTAAAGCTATTAAAGAAGAAACCAAAACATGCTAGCTCCATATGAAGGACTGGTTCTCAAAATAATGATTTTGCAAGTGTAGTGTTTGATGTTTTGGCATCTGTTGAAAGATGGGATACCTTGGGCATCAAGGTTTTTACCTTCCTGGTACTTATTTATTTCATCTGCTTTTCAACTTGGTTATGGCACTGTCAAGAATGAAAATTAGATATCTTTGACAGGGTTGTGTTTTATTTGAAAGGGAATGGTATTGAAACACTTTGTGTAGATACTGGTCCTCCCCGCTCAACTGAACTGATGGAATATAAGTTGGAAAATATTTAAGAAAAAAAAAAAAAAAGGAATATTGGGGGAGTTTCGGACTCTCATGCTCGACCTCGTGGGCTCCGAGCAGGTACTTGTCCGGTGGAGCATATTTAGCGCCTTGGCGGCCTTTACCTCTCACCCTGCTAACCAACTTGAACTAGCAAATATTGTATGAAATTCTTGTTGTTCCTTAAAAGATTATATGAGAAATTCACAGCAAGGTCATATAATAGCATGAGAAATTTACAGCAAGATCATATAATAGCTTCGTGACAAAATAAAAAAAGACATCACACAAGACCAAAAAAAAAAAAAAAAGATCTCCAAGGCCCAAAATCTTCTAAAAGGCCCACATTATTCCGAAGCAGATCTAACGGGCTTGCCGCCCACAAGAAAAGCCCCAGTTTTCCCCTGCCTTGCCGGACCATGCAATCTTTCACATCCATCAATCACAGCCGTCAATTCAAACGGTGGAGCATCGGTGGCGAGCCACTGATCGACGTAGAAGATGCTCTTGCTACAGTCCTTGTGGGGCCCGGTGGAGGTGACCTCCACGTAATCGCAGAACCAGCCGTGGTGGGCCCCCGACCCATCGGAGGTGAGGTTGAGGCGGCACAGTGGGCTGCCAATGCATGGGCCGAGCCCGGTGAAGATGTCCAGATTACCCCTCTCGAAGTAGTCGTGTTTGTGGCCCATTAGGCCCCACGACTTTAGGTTTGGGACCCACACTGATCGGCCTTTGGAGTCGCCAAGAACGATGCTGATGTCGGAGTCTGTTCCGGCTTTTATGCCCGACCCGGTTTGGACGTAGAACGTGTATACACACTCATTCTGTGGATCACAAAATTAAGAGAATGTACATCACAAATGCATGGAAAATAGAGAACAAAAAAAAAGTATTATGTGAATGTTTGGGACAAAAATTTATCCGAAATTGAAATGTTTCTGTATCTGAATATATATATATATATGGGTTCAGACGCATTCGTATCTGAATATGTTTCCGAGATTTATATCCAGACATCTCGCCGTTTTCATAGAAACCGTTTTCATAGAAAAGAGTATTACAGAAGGACTTGTTTCAAAAATCGACTTAAGTCAAGAATTTGTTTAAATCGATTTATATATGGATAATCATTTCCCCTTTTAGTATAGGATTTGGATCCGATCCCATGTCTCTAAAATTTTGGATCTACACGTTTCAAGGCCTTTTCAATCACCTGATTACATAGATCTTTAAAGCACCATTGCTTGATTCTGAGTTTACAAAAGTAAAAGATAACAACAGAACATTAATCTCCCATTTAATAGGCTCGATCGCCTCTTAGATCGATCACAATGTGTATGAATCATTATATGATTGAAGAAGATGAGTGATCCGGTGGTAGCGGTTGTTATTAATCAGTAGTTATAAGAAAATAAACGAAATTACAGTGGTGTTAAGCGCGCACATTTCATTGATGATCATAAACTGGTACTTACAGGAGAGTCTTCGGCGGTCGCCGAGAGGAAGATGGCGATCGTGATCACTCCGAACAAGCCTCTACTACTCAACATCTCTCTCTTTTTTGGATGCAAATTATGGGATATGTTGAGGGAGAGGGAATGGCTCAATTTATGTAGCATGGAGTAGCACAGTAATAGCTACAGTGTCTACTTCTCTGCAGACACGTGTATCCTCCCATATTTTAGTAGGACTACTTCTCTGTGGTTCTGCACAAATTTAACCATCTCCTTCCATTTTTCAGTAAATTCATTTGGAAAATTTGAGTACTCTTATAGGAGATCTGTCGATATATATTGCATCCTAAGGTCATACAACAATTATAGGAAATTTCTGCTAATCCTCAAAATCTAAATTAAGACGGTCACAAATAGAATACATAAATTTCACAGTTGATTCTTTAAACCAACGAAACACTGTTGGCATTTGTGGCTCATATGGAGAGGTACCAAGAAGTTCTAATGAAGACTAGATACCGAGCGGAGCGGAGTGGAGCTCGGCATCTGGTATGGTACGAAATATTAGGGTTGTAATAGAGTAGGACTCATAAATACTCTTCATTGTAAAAACCCTAACCGACTTTTTATCATAATAACAGACTCGCTTGCTTCCATAGAGGTACCCGGTTTTGGGGAACCACGTATTGTCGATTTCTTTACTGTTCTTATTCCTTGATTGTGTGTGTGATTGATTTATGCTCACAAACACAATTGAGGAAAATACCGATAAGACAATTCCAACCTCTCCCATCATTTAGTTCATATTGCAAATATTGAGCAATCGGGGACATTGGAATTATATTACAGAAAGAAGCTGTCACAACCCAGACCCGTCCCTATAGGTTTTATCGTAACAAAGTGTCAGTGAAATTATCACTTAGGCCACAACATAGCATTAAACACCCGATAAGTAAATGACCAAAAAGGGACTCACAGAATTAAGCATCGGAAATCAAGCCTGTATTAACATTCAAAAACTATAACGTGTCTTTACATTAAGATCTTAACTCAAAGTACATCCTAGAGCTGTGCTTATTTTACAAGCTCTACAAACCACTACAGATTTTTACAAGTCAAAAGTGTAGACAAGCATAACACCCTATCTACAACACGTCCACAAGCCTTGACTCCACACAGATAATACCATGACACCCTACTCTTCACTGCCTGAAAGGTGAAAAAAAATATTTACATAAGCCAAAGCTCGTATGAATGATTATTACACAAGCCACACGCTTTACATGGACAGTATAAAAGAGTTACATTTCAAAGATAACCATATTCAAATTTCACATATTCGAAAAGGAGTCCACAGTTCACAATATAATTTATAATGCACATCCCACTCAAATTCACAACGCTTCACCAGGCGTCCCAGATGCGGATAAGCTAGACATCTATCGCATTATCCCACAGCATACACAAACATATCTTGCTAGCCTTTTAGCATTGTCCCCTAACAAGCTGGGACATAAGGGATGCCATTAATAGATAATAAAAGTGTCCACCTTTCATTTCAAGTCCATGAAGTTCATAATATTAAGAAAATCATGTAACAAAACACAGCTTCCAAGTTCGGTAGCAAAACACGTCAAAAACCGTATAGTTTGGGTAATAATCACTCACCTCAATCCACGCAATCACTCAAACTTCCTAGATTAAACAAGTAACGTAAACACATTAGATGTCATTCAAGTAATCCCAAAGTTCATATGAACTTCTTAAATGATCTAAGTATCCATAACGACATTTTGAGGTCCAATGATAAAGTTGTCAATACTCAAGGACCTAAGAATGACGCAACATGTCAACTCCTAGGTACAAAACCCACACCAACATAAACTACACTTCATAAGCTTTGCATCGATAGGTCATATGTCAAAAACGGAGTTCGAATGAGCTTTGTACACCAATTTAAAGAAAGCTAGTTCATTCAAGAAAAACAGAATTTCAGAAACTGCACCTCTGTCTGAACTTCAGAACTTCAATGCAAAAACTGATTTTGCGTGGCCAAAATTAAGGTACAAATCTTATATGGACAGAAAGATACACGAGTCTAGTTTCATAAAAACCAAACGGTGGGCGATTTCGATACCCGTGCTAAAAGTTATGACTGCTTTCCCAAAATGTGTCAGTGCAGTCTACACATATCCGAATTGACAGCAGCAACTTCACGAATTTCTACAGAGCTCTATACATGGAATCAAGGTCTGAAATTTTAACCCAACAAAGAGAACCCATAGAGGAAATCCCAATTAAATTTTCAGAAAATTATGAGTTTTGTAACCCTGTCAATAAAATCCCCAAAGTCAGCCATACATGCCTAAAATCTGCAGAGAATTCAAAAGATACATGAACTGAATGAATTCACCTAAAATTCACCAAGAACTTTTGCAAAACTCCATAATCAAGGGTTTCTATGGTCTAATAAAACATGAATTGAACATGAAAACTTATGAAAACAAGTGAAGGAAAGCATGAATTACCAAGTCCTACGTTGTTTCAAGCTAAACCTTCCTCTGATTTTTCCCTTATTTCCTCCTCCTCTCCTTTTCCGAACTCTCTCTCTCTCTCTCTCATTCCAGGTGGTGGTATCCGTAAGGATAACAGATGAGAGGATTTGTTTTGTTAGGCTCATAGGGGAAATTATCTAGTGTAACTATACCCATGAACTCCTATGTTGTTTTACTAGTCATTCTAGGAAAATCATCCCATGTAGTCATGTATATGTGTTCCCAAGTACCAAATCACATTAAGCAATAACACAGACACTTATGCACAATTAAACACAAAATTAAGTTAAGCTAATTAACCCGACACATAATTAAATTATAAGCGCGGTTAAGGATCAAGGTATCACAGAAGCTACTTCCGTCACTGTAAAACGACACTAACATAATACAGAAGCATCATATCATGAATTCTAGTAGATAAAAAGATATTGCACACACATATTGCTTACATACTCAGTTGCTTCGCTTGTTTCTTTTCTGCTTCTTCTGAATTTTCTTCCTGCTTCCAAAGGTCTCAACAAACCATTCGTGATACCTCGTGGTCAGGGTGGTCCCAATAACCAACCCAACAATTAGCCCACTTCCATACCCCATGAATATCACCATCCAGTAAATAACAATTGGAAACTCAGTTTCATCGCCATGAGAGCTGTGTGGTGGTGGTGAGACCTCAGAATTTTCACACGAAGTTGACAGAGGGACACCACACATCCCAGGATTCCCCACATATGAATTGTTTTCAAACGTATCAAATTGTTTCCCTTGAGGTATAGGGCCTGTGAGACGGTTATACGAAACGTTTAGGACTGCAAGGAATGTGAGTTGGGTTAGTTGCTGAGGTATCTTTCCTGAGAGCATGTTTCGAGATAGGTCTAGTGACTCAAGCTCTGACAAACTTGCCAAGGAGGATGGGATAACTCCTTCGAGATTGTTGATGGAAATGTTTAGCAATTGAAGCCCAATAAGACTTCCAAGAGATTCAGGTATTTCTCCACAGAATTTGTTGTTTGACAGATCTACAGCTACAAATGAACTTTGTATCTTCTCATATAGCCTTTGTGTTCCTTTACTAGCTATTGTTATTGAGTAATTATAAGCCCTGGGCCACGGGTAGATTGATCCTACATGAGGACCTTCGGGTAATAGAAGAGATACCTTTGGAATTGCTTGCATATATGTCAACCTATCATCACTGGCCATTTTCATTGCTTTCCAGTATCGAAAGTATTCTGATGGCAAATTCCCTATGAAACCATTAGAAGATAGGTCAAGGATCCGGAGCTTTGGAAACATCAAATCGGTTTGGAGATTCCCAATGGAACCATGAAACTTGTTTGATCTCAAAACTAGAACTTGTAATTCAGGAATGGCTCCCAACCAATATGGGAAAGTATCCTCAATCTGATTATTTCCAAGTACAAGAATCTCCAGCAATTGACAATTTGCCAACAATTTTGGTACTGGCCCCTGCAGTTGATTTTGACTTAAATCAATCATCATCAATTGGCTCTTCAAGGAAAATGTTGAAGGAATACTTCCGTGAAGACTGTTGTGACTTAGATTCAGCACGAGAAGATGAACGATAGAATTGGCCAAACACGGAGGGATTGTGCCATTCAAATTGTTGTCGGACAAGTCAAGCACACGGAAAGAATTGTTCTGGCATATTGATGGTGGAATTTCTCCTGTGAGTTGATTATCATTGACTTTATAAATACCGGTTTTTGGTGATGGAGTTGGGAGTGATCCTTGAAGCTTGTTAGAACTGAGGTCCATATATTTGAGATTTCGCCAAGGAATAACACCTGGATGTTGTTCAAAGCCTGTCAGAAAGTTGTTGCTAAAGTCGACAATTTCAAGTGTTTCTTTACTTGTGTTCCACAACCATGTCGGTATTTGGCCGTAAATTTTGTTATGGCCAAACAATAACATCTCCAATTCGTGTGGGAACCGCAGAAAGTCGGGGAACTCGGTCAAGTCGCATGCGGTTAATCCTAGAGAGTCAATCTTTGGAAGAGTGCCGTTGGTAGTATTTTTTGTGAGAACTGTTAGTTTGTTCAGCGATAACCCCAACGCGCCAAGGTTTTCGAGCTTCATAAAGATGTCCAGCTCAACTATACCAAAGAAGCTATTTAGATTAAGACCAAGAAACTCAAGATTCTTGAGTTGAGAGATTGAGCTCGGAATCGTGCCATGAAGTTGATTATGTGAAAGCTCTATAGAAGTTAAATGAGTGAGGTTCATGAGGAAGGATGGGATCTTACCAACTATGTTGTTGCCAGCAAGGTCCAAATCCAAGAGTTCGGTCAGATTTGCAAGTGACGGTGGGATCTCACCAACTAAATTCATCTCGGAGAAATACAAGGAGGTGAGTTTGTGTAGCTTCCCTGGCTGAAAAGGCAGCGTTCCTGCATCAAAATTGTTGTCGCCTATGGCCAACAGAGTAAGTTGTGATAGGTTTGCCAACGACGAAGGAACTTGGCTGCTGAACTTATTCATTTTAAGTTCCAGGACAGTGAGACGACTTAGATTACCGAGTGAACAGGGAAGTGGTCCGGAGAAACTGTTTTTACTTAAATCTAAGTAAGTTAAGGATTGAAGCCTACCGATGGAATCTGGTATATTTCCACGAAAACTGGTGCTGCCCAATTTGAGAACCTCAAGGTGACTACCGCTATGGAATTCAGGCAGAGTGCCCTTAAGATTGTTAAATCCAGCGCTAAGAACTTTTAGCTTTGGTAGATTGAAAATGCCTCTTGGGAATTCACCAGCCAGCCCACACCATGATATGCCAAGAGCTGTTAGTGAAGTCATGTTTGCCAACATATCAGGTACTATGGTGGGCATGTACACCCCATTGAGATGAAGTTCATTCAAATTGGTTAAATTTTCAACCAATTTTGTCAAACTGGGATTTTGAAGTGTCAAGAACCTTCCATAATTTTCATCATAATGGGACAAATCAAGGGAAGTCAACAAAGAAAGTTCCGAGATTTCTAAAGGGATTTGACCATAAAATGAAGAATGGGAAAGATTGAGACTCGTTAGCCTCGAAAGGTACCTGATTGTTGGTGGGATTTGAGAGAAGTTGAAATGGTTATCGGCAAGATTTAGCCTCCGAAGGTGGAGAAGTCTAAAGAGGCTATTGTTGGAGTAGATAGAACCATAGAGAAAGCTGCTACTGAGGTCAAGGCCAATCACATGACCCCTGTCATGGTCACACTCCACTCCATCCCACGCGCAACAATCGCTAGCATTTCCATTAATCAGCTTCCATGATTCAACTTTCGAGTAAGCATTCAGGTCGATGGAGACACGATTGTTTGTGAAAAAACTACGCTTGAACTGCAGCAAGGCCGAGCTCTCTTCTTCATGGCATAATGGCTGTGCGGAAGAGAAAGAGTTGGTCAATATAATGAGATGAAAACAACACGAGAGTGCGAACCTCTGAAGATACAGAGATGAACCCATGATTTGTATTCAGTTTTAGTTAGCAGTTTTGGGGTGAGCAAGGCTAATGGCAACACATCTGTTTTTAGAGTCTAGATTTCGTGCTCTTTATGCAGAAAAAAAATCACAAAAAGATAGAATGCTACACCGAGAGTCAAATGAAGCAGGTAAGGTTGCATACTTTTCCATGCTCTGATCCTGTGCTGTTTTTCCAAGTGTTGACTCATTTGAGTGCATTGGTTGCTAGTGGAGAAGGCAATCTTCAAAATTGGAAAAACAAAACCAAACGGGGGAAGACCGGCGAATGAGTTCATAGAAAAGAGCCAAAAACAAATTTGACTGAGTTTTCTATTCGAGTAAAAATCATCAAAAAATGGTGGGACTGGCATATAGATCAAGGTTTTAAATACCGGTTTTGCGACAAACAATAACGGTTTCAGTAGTATCGAACGTTACGATAACGGTATACCGGGGTGTGACGGTATCGGAGAGGCCAAAAACTGTTACGTAACGGCCGATACGCTACTTAAGGGCCGGTATTTAAAACCATGATATAGATGCATGACTAGCGCATGAAGCAGGTACCCTGCAAAGAATGTGGAGTGGGAGGCTTTGAATATTTCTTTTTGTGGCTCTTCAAATTTTCTGGCCTCTCACTCATAATGGGAACTTCAGTAGTTTAATGTAAAGCCGCCCCCATGACTGATTTTGCATTTCTTTTTAGTTTCTTGCTTTTGAGAAATCACTGTGACACCGTCCACACCGCTTTTGCAATCACATATATATCCTTTTTACATTCGTCAATCGCAAAACAAAGAAAGGAAAAATTAGAAACTTTGACACCAGAAATATTGCGAGTGACAGAAATAAATGCAGACGCATGAAATCAAAGTCTAGATTTCGTGCGTCTTTATGCAGAAAAAAATTCACAAAAAGATAGTAGAATGCTTGAGCGAGAGTCAAATGAAGCAGATAAGGTTGCATACTTTTCCATGCTCTGATCCTGTGCTGTTTTTGCAAGTGTTGACTCATTGGTTGCTTGTGGACAAGGCAATCCTCAAAATTGGAAACACGAAACCAAACGGGGAAAGACCGGCGAATGAGGTCATAGAAAAGGGCCAAAACAAATTTGTTGGAGCTAAGGCTAGATTTAACCACTCCTTGCTCAAATGTTGACTGAGTTTTCTATTCGAGTAAAAATCATCAAAAATCCGTTTCACTCCGTGACCCAAACCTATATCAAAATGAGTTATAGCCATCGCATTTAATTGTTTTAATTATTCTTTTTTATATATATTTTTAATTGTTTTTGTGTAATTGTTACAGCCATCGCATTTGTTATTTTGTAAATCCACTTTCTGTTACTTTGTTAATTTACTTAAACTGGTTCTCGAATTCCAGTTTGACAATCTCAACTGTGAAGTTAATTTATATGGAGACAAAAATTAGACTAGTTAATTTACATGCGAGTAAGTCATCGATCGAAAAACAATTTACAAGTTCAAAATTTATGTGTTTTCCTTCTTGACGAATGGCAAATTCCATGGACATCAGTTTACGTTTCCCGATTTATTAGATCGCACAAGTTTTTGTACAGAGTTGTCTTAGATTATACGCGTGATTTATTATGTGAATTCGTCAAAATGACAAAACACTTTTAGCTTTTAGTTATCCATATTAGATTTCTTTTATCCTTTGCTAAGAAGGAAAACTGGTTTTTTAGTCCAATGATGATTATAATCATTTCTCTAAATCTTTTTATACCTAGTTATCTTTTTATACCTAACCCTTCTTGATGAACTACCCGTACACGCGAAATCTGTTTGACTATTATCTCCCCGTGATCCAACTCCACTGTATCATCATCTTACACTTTTCACATCAACTTTTTCATCTTTTCACATCAACTTTTACCTCCACTTTCCAAAATTACTATACCCATTAAGTTTTTACCCATAACTTTTCAAAAGGGCACCATTGTGCCCATTAACTCAAAACACACACTTTGTGGGACTCCGGGTCACTTAAAAAGGTCAGTCACACAAAGCCCATAATCCCACAAAGATATCAAAAGGTATAGATAGCAAAAAGGTAATCCCAAAAATGGCCACGATGAAGCAGGTACAAAAGAATGCAAAGAATGGAGTGGGAGGCTTTGAATATTTCTTTTGTGGCTCTTCAATTGTTTTGCCCTCTCCCTCTCACTCATAATGGGAACTTCTACAGACCTTTGAAAGGCCCCCTTTTTTTTTTTTGAGAACATCTACAGACCTTTGAAAGTCGCTCCCCCATGACTGATTTTGCATTTGTTTTTAGTTTCTTGCTTTTGAGAAATCATTGTGACACTGTCCACACAGCTTCTGCAATCACATATATATATCCTTTTCACATTCGTCCATCGCAGCATCGCAAAACAAAGAAAGGAAAAATTAGAAACTTTGACACCCATAAGTTGCGAGTGACAGAAATACATGCAGTTAGGCCCTCATTTGATAACGGGTGTCGTTTTAACACGATTGAGACTCGTAGCGAGTAACATTAACGGTGGGACAGTATTGGAATTTAGACTCATAATACCCCCCTTTCCCATGAATTACTTATCCCATGTTAAATAGTCAAACCAATTTCTAAAAACAAACATGGGATTTTTGCACAAGAAAAAACAAACACGGGATTGAGGCCACAGGATTAGCAATCCAATCACATATGCTAAGAGGATTATCAAACAAGGCCTTAGTGGCAGCAAGCGCTTCCCCAAGTCCACAAATTTTAAAACCAAAATAACCTTAGTCCAACTTAATTTCTTCTGACGATCTATACAACAAATCTGGAGCTACGAGTCATTGACAAGAAGTAACAGAATAGATAAATGGGCATTGTAATTCTATCTACGTTGATAAAGGTGGTATGTACAAGTTTAGTGTTTGTCAAGAGTATACCTGCAATTTACATCTTTACAACAAATTCATTGCAGTTTCCATCTGAGAGAGAGAGAGAGAGATCACAAGGATGCAGGATATAAATGTGCAGGAAGATGATTTCGAGTTAATAAAAGAATAAAATTCCGTTATTTGGTAGAGAAGCATGAATTCAATCATCCTGACTCGGGCCACTATTAAAATCCATTTCCACCTTAGTCCACTTTAATAAGTGCCAAAATCAAGAAAAACTGAGGTAAATAAACTTATTTTTTCTGTAATTTGGTGTTTTCTATATCACAAAAAGTTATGTGTTGCTGTGGTGGTAAGTAAAGTGGGGGACAATTCGCAAATCAAGCAAACCCCATGGAGTGCAAGTTATGTTCGTTAATTGCACTGCTATATATTAACACGAACTAGTCCAATTATGGTAGGCATTCGCAGACCGTCAGTTTTTAGCCCTATTATAATGGCAGTAACTTAGCCCTATTATAATGGCAGTAACTTATCACTGTTAACTTGCTTTTTCATTCCCTGCCTAAGTTCGCCACATCTTAATGGAAGCACAGATCTAGCAAATATTAACAAAATAAGGAAGTGGGTTTTTAGTTATTGTATCTTACCTTCGACTATCTGCTGGAGCTGCCGAGATCGAAGTCCATGGTATAATCATATTCAATAGTTGGAATCACAGAGGCCACAAATTTCAGGAATAAGAAAAGGTACCTATAAAAATTCAGTGCCTGAGATCTTCATTGTAACAAGGGAAAGAATTTTGAGAGCAGCTCAAGTATAAATCAGCTAAACCACAATAGTAAGCTGTCATTGAAGCAAAAGAGAGAAGAATTCCGTCATGAACAACATAAAATACGAGTGATTGCTCACTTTTGAGATAGTGCTACGATCCCCAGTTTGTTACTTCAGTGAAGGAGGTAAAATTGGGCATTTTTACAAGGGAAATTATTCCTAGAAACAGGTAGAAAATGAATCAAAAGTGCGTGTATGTGTAATGAGAAAGGAAGTTACTTGTCAACTTCTAGCTCTACTCCACGTGACATAAGAACATCTATAATTTTCTTCATCACAGCTCCATGCTGGCATGGATGCACAGACGCATGTTTCCCAGGCAAGTGAGGATGGTCTTCAATGGTTACCTGAGTTCAACATAAGAGAAAAACCTAGTTTTCGATCAACATCCTTAGCTCCTACAAGATCACAACCGTAGTACTTCAAAGGCCTGAGGCAAGTTGTAGAATAAAATTAGAATAATGATATAGGCATAATTTGAAACATAAGAATACTGATATAACAATGAAGGATAAGGGTAAGGGGAAAAAATTATCATGAAAGCAGAGAAGAAGAAGGAGAAGTAGTAATATTAGTTACGTGGAATGGAAAAGAAAACAGATTAAATCGACTGAGCTCTGAAAGACTTCAAAAGTTATCTACTGTGTGTGTCGTTTCCTTCATCTAGGGCTATGATACGAGCATCTTTTCATTGAATGAATTTATCCAGTGCATTACTACACCTTTTATGCCTCATCAATCAATGGTTGAGATGAAATCTTGACTAATCTGAGTGCAGATCTGAAAATAACCGCGAGGCTCTCGCCCCGTGCGTCTCCCGCCTCCCAAGCCTCAAGCGCGCTTCACGTACATGCGCCTTGCCTCGGGGTGTCAAGGCTCTTATGCTGCTCCTCGCCTTGCCTCAGTGCTAGGCGAGTAGGCGGGCACCTAGACTCACTTCCAGCAGCCACAATTTTGGTTGCGTAGGTGCTAAACGCATTGCATCAATTTGGACATTTCGTTGATGAGGCTGACTGACCATGAAATGGAAAATCAGGATAACAAATGAGCCTCAAGAACCAAACCAGTGACAGACCACCAAAACCAAGGAAACCTCTGGGCATGACATTTTTTAAAGTACCTCAACATCTGTCTAACCTAATTGACCTACAGTGCAGCACCAAAGTGCTCATGAAGAGCAAAGCTAATAGCTGAAGCCAATGAGGGGAATACCATGAAGAAACTACAACCTAGAGCTCAAGAAAGCAAGTATCCGACACAGCCAATTATCGAACCAGTTTGCATAACCGAAACAGCTTTTCTTTGGTGATTTGGGAGGCGTATTTGCTAAATATCGTCAGTGGCATAGATAAATAACTTCTTCTTCTTCTTTTTTGTGGTAATGAAGAGCGTCCCGGATGAACTGACCAATCTCTCCAATCTCTCCCACAGCCCTTTCCATGCGTTTGCATGAGGTGAAGTGTCCCAAGGACAAATCACTTCCGAGGGGAATCGACCTGGCGACCTTGGGAAGTTGGGTGGTAAGTCCCGTGGAAAGGCACGTCAATTTGACCACTGCGACAACCCTTGGGGTGGGGTTGATAAATAACTTAAAACATAATCTATTAAATTTCGAATAATCAGCATTCCAAAAAAGACTATATCTGAAATTCATAAAGTAACCTAAAATCCCTCGTAAATGAAACCTAATACCCGTAAGCTAAAAAAACAGAATTGTTGGAAGGGTAGCGAAGAATGCGAATTTACCAGGACCAGGTAGGGCATTTGGAGACGAGATTGCGCTGGCGAGCACGAATTCGTTGACGCTGATGACGCCTTTCTCCTTGAATGCAGATACAGTCCGAGGACTAGTGATCCTCTCCACCGTCCCTTTGAAAGCTCCGTGAAATTTCTGAGACAGAGCCATTTCTGCTAATATGTACAAAGAATGAGAAGTTCATCGGAATTCAATGGAAACCCTAGCTATTCAGTTCGCGGTTGAAAAAGGGGTTTCAATTGACGAGCACCGGTTGATAATAAGGTTGGAGGGAGGAAGAAGACGATTGACGAGCAAAGAGACAGAGAATCGTTGAAATAGGAGTAAAATTTTCTGGTTATGTTCATGGGCTGAGGTGGCCCATTAACTTCTGAGGCCTGCCCATGGGCTGAGTTGGGCCTTTCAAATTCTGAGGCCCCTCGTTGGTTTCCAAATAGAGGTTTTTAGAGGTCGGCCCCGTAATTTAAGTTTGGGCATATATTAGCTCTTGTTAGGAGTGGGGAACAGATAATTTCGTGACATTTTCATGTTAATATTATTTATGAATTCTTACAATATTTTTCAACTCACCAAATCTTTCGTGTCATATTCGGGTCACGTCGGCTTCCTGTTCTCATGTCATGTCAAAAAGTCTTACTTTTAGATAAATTTTTATTTTTTTTACTTTACAGTTAATCAAACTAATGTCTAATGTATAAAATTACTCATAAAAATGTAGGGCCTATAAAATATTGTATCAACACAAAAAATCAGCTTGATCGGACATCAATAGATATGTCAAAAGTTGAATTTTGGTTTTAAAACGGGCGGTTTGAATTCTGTTAATAGTTTTTAAATTCAAATGTCCATGACCGTCCATTTTTTAAACCGAAATTCAACTTTTTGACATACCATCGATGTCAATTAAGCTGATTTTTTTTTTGCATGAGTACATTATTTTATGGACCCTACAAGATAAATGGTTCAAATTATTATAATGATCACATGATAGGCCCCACAATAGGCGACGCAAACCCCATGGTTTACACTACATCCGTAAATAAGTTTATCTCTGAATTGAGAACAAACACAAAGTACATCCAGCTATAAACCTTTCCCGTTTACACTAAACCTTGTACAAATTTTGGAAAACAAGTCTTACATAGTGTACTGGTCTTTCAAATTGATCATTAACTTTCCACAAATTCACAAAAAACAAGCACAAAAAGAAGTCCTACAAGTGCACTCATTTTTTCCCCATTTACATCTAACCTTCTCCAAATTCACAAAAACAAGTCCTCCAATCAATTGGGCGTGAGAGAGAGAGAGAGAAGGAGAATATGGTGCATATAAGGAAAAAGGTTTGAGTTTTGAAAAAGAGATGGAGAGAGAGAATATGTATGGTATATAAATAAGGTAAAGAGCTTAACTTTTGGAAGAGTTTTCCCGGTATAGAATTGAAAGAGATTTGCCCAATTCGTCGAATCTAGAATATAAGGATTAGTTTTTTTTTTTTTAGCTTATCTACTATTTTAGTCCCTATAAAATACACCAAGTTTCGATTTCGTCCTTACAAAGTATTTTGCATCAATTTCGCCCTTATAGTTTTAGACGAAATTCAATTTTGTTTTCCGTCAAATTAATGACGGAAATTACTTATGTGGCAAACGGAAAATACTTAAAATACCAGAAAAATGATTAATCTCCAAAAAAATACCCAAAAATTGCAAATTTTTGTAAATACCGGAAAAAATTCATTAGACAAAAAGTTTATAAAATTTGTCTTATGGCTTTTTTTGGAGATTAATCATTGGTATCGACGAGAGAAATTAGAAAAGTATAAAAATATGAGTTGAAGTTAAAAAAAATTCATATAAGACAACACTTTATATAAAAAAATAGTAATTCCTCTCGTCGATAAAGTATGGGCCGAATTAGACAAAAAGTGAAAAAGATTTTCCAAAGACGAAAGAATACCAAATAGCTATTTTTTTTTTTTTTGCTATACCGAATTAGACAAGAAAATTAAACAAATATCCGCTCCGGTTGGGGCGGAGCGAGGCGGGTTCGGGATGTGTACAGTGTACCATCTCTATTCTTATTCCAAAGTTTTTTTATTTAAAAAAAAAAAAAAAAAAAGGGAGGGGAAGGTTTGGTAAAGGATTGGACAGGGATAGCACAGTATTACTACTTGGTTAAAAGTAAAAGGAGGTTCATTTGGTCACTTTGCTAACAAAAATGATACAGACACAAACTCTCAGCCACATGTGGGAGACCCACCCTGAGCGGGCCCCACCCCACATGTGAGAGGGGTTGTGGTGGATTGTGGCTGAGAGTTTGTGTATGTATCATTGCTCCTTTGCTAAACAACTCAAATCAGTCTGGAACGAAACTGACACTATGTAGGGCTGTAGGCAGCCAGCAGTGCCGTACCCTTATAAGAGCGCGTGAACTCCACCGTTGACAACCCATTGGGTGGTTTCGAGAATTTGCCTTTTCCAGCATTTTCAATAATGCTAGGTACACACAATTTGGTACCCACAATTTACCCAAACACACACACAAGTGTGTGGGCTCCACACACACATGCTGTGTGTTTGGGTAAATTGTGGGTAGCAAATTGTGTGTATGTAGTGTTGCTGTTTCATTTTTAGACATCCATTTGGCACTTGTCTTGTTTGATAACACAGATTCAACACTTAAAATTGAATTAATTAAGTAATAAGTCATTAAGTAAGTTTGACAACCATATTTTATGTTACTTAACAAATTAAGTGTCACTTAAAATACATGATGACTATTACTCTACTGCCACCACAACTCACCATCATTCCACCACCACCATTACTCCACTGCCACCACCACCTCGCCACCACCCTCATCTCCCAATCACCACTCCACCACTACCACAAATACATGATGACCATTAGTAAAATTAAGAGACAATTAGAACCAAAAAAAATTATTTTTTTAATTCAGTGCTTAATATGTTTTATCAAACAGCTTTTCAGCTTAAAAAATTCAACATTCAGTTTTCAGTACTTAATTTTCAGCTTTCAGTTTTCAGTTTTATTGGCGCCTAATTGGGTGGCAAATCAAAACCAACTGGACATCATTATTGTGGCGCCTAATTCGGGAGAAAAAACTTGAGTGCCGGAAGCGTATCACATGGCGGTATTCGTCACGCATTTCGGCCGTCCAAAAGTATTTTGGACGGTTCAGATTTTTCCCACCCTCTCTCTCTCTCTCTAAAATCTGGGTCACCAAAATAATTTTGGATGACCAAAATTAGCACTCGACACCACATGTGCCCCTACCCGCTCGATACCCAAAATTTTCTCCTCATAACTCACTTGACTGATGTGAAAAAAACAAAAGATTAAAAGGTAAAATAGGAAGGGTCCTTGATCCTTCTTACCCACTTGACTGGTGCGAAAAAACAAAAGATTGAAAGGTCAAATAGGAAGGGTCCTAGATCCTTCTTTGTCAATAAGCATAGAAAAAAACAGAAATAGCCACACACCAAATCATGTTTTACACTTTTCAACACACTTGCACATATTTTTATATACTTTTCACATATTTTAACACATTTTTTAAACCTTAACAACAACTCAATGGACTGATTTTAGAATTTTTCAAATAGGAAAATGATCAAGTTATAAAAACTGTAATAATTATTTTTCTATATTAACTTGAAATCCCAAAAAGAGACCAATAAATTGGGATGGAATGAATAATAGCTTATTTCAACTTACTCCCCATTGTTCTATTTTAATTGCTTTTCACGAATATCCGTGTCATTTTCAATCGTCTATATCTTTTTACTTATAAGGTTTTTAAAACTTTTGTCTAATAGAACTAATTGAGATCTATAAAATTATATTCATATTGCATATAAAATAGTACGTTGTATACTAAAAATTAGAAGTATAAAAAAAAACACGCATAATCATGCATAGAGAGCAAATAAAATGAGACGGAGGGAGTCTGAAAAGGCTAGACTTGCCAACTAAATTACTACTGTAGTTCGTGTTAATTGGTAATAATTCAGTGAAGGCATGAAGTTAAGAACTTCAAATCATAATTATTTGGGATCAGTGGCAAGTCTCTTTTTCTTTGGCAAAAGCCACTAACAATTCAAGAAAAAAATACGAATCATCATATTCTCCAAAAGAAAAGAAAATGACTTGCCATAGTACTACTGATGACTTATCTTTGTCGTTCCATCTCTTTATCAGTTGGAAGCTTCATGCTTAAGGGCATCTCCAATCCAATACTCTCAAATATAATTAAAATTCATATTCAAAAAGTATATTTAGAGGATATTATATCATACTGCATTATTCATTTCTACTCCAATCACAAATCTCTAATTTCATCTCTATTTCTTTCAAAACTTAACAAATTTTCATTTTTCCTCTTAAATTTGAATTTTAAACTCATTTTTTTTTATAATAATAACATTTATAACATGGGTCTTGTTTTAAAGATACGGTTGATACCTTTTCAATAATATCAGTTTTCAAAATGCATATGTATTGATTAAAAGTTATATGCATTTAAAGGTTAAAATCGTCGTCTCTCAAATATATATCATCCTCAATATTTACCGGACCAAAAACCATTCTCTCAAATAGAGAAATTTTTAGATGATGGGTTTTGAGCTCTTCTTTCACACTCCAGTCATCACGTGCTTGGTTCCTGAGTGTGGGAACTGTACAAATTAAACGTGGAGTGTGGTGGTTATTTGCAGCCTTGTAGGGGTTTGTGTTGTACTATTGTTTCCATTTGTAATTAATTTTTTCTAGTATTTTGTGAAATATATACGTACTTACAAAAAAACATTTATACATGTTTACATATTTATATAAATTTTGTGGCGATAGATCTCGGTACCGGAAAACTCACCGATGCATATAACATTGGTGAAAAAACGGTACGCTCACCAGTACAAAATTATTAACGTTGGTCCAACCATAATTTAGGCACTTGACGGTCCCCAAATCTCTCGAATAGGATACAATGACTCACCTACTTCTGCTCCGTCGACGACTCCTTCGCCGCCTTCCACGCCTCAACTCGACTTAATAGTGTACGTTCTTTGTACTTTTCTTTTGTTTATTTTTAAAGCTCTTTTCGGTTATATTATACACACACACATGTATATATATATACATATATATACTAGTTTATTAAATTTTTGGTCAACCAAGGGCAAATTAATGTCCTAGCTAGCTCTGCCCTTGTTCACACTCTTTATACTTTTCATATAGAGATCAAGAATATCGACAACGAGAGAGAGAGAGTTTCATATAGCGATCAAGAATATCCACAATGAGAGAGAGAGAGAGAGAGAGAGAGAGAGAGAGATCATCTGCTCCCTGTTGGAAACTCGGTTTCAATAATCTGAAAATAAACAACAAAACAGAAATTAAGAATATTAGAAATCGTACCGGACCAATTTCAGTACACCGGAAATTGGCAAGAGACGATTCGAGTCGAGGCGAGTATTAAGATACCATGTCCTTAAGGCAAATTCGCCCTCCACTATGGTGCTGATGGAGAAACTTGGACGTTTGCCTCCCAGGAATACCCGACTTTTACCGGCCGGAAGCAGCACTGCAATCTGATCGGCAGACGAACCAGGAAACTACGCAGAACTCTCAGAATATTTTATGCAGTAAGTGCGGTATGATATGCAAGTGAAAACGTCAAATGCATGAGAGGAGGAGGGTCCTATTTATAGATAAATAGGCACCCGAATGGAAAAGTACGAAGTAACAAGGTGCGGCTGTTCGGAACGGACGCAACCCGTCGGAAGTGAACAGTCATGTCCGATGACTGTTCGTGAACAGACGCACAGGAAAGGGAAATAAAATTTCGTGGGCACACTGTTTCGGCAGGAGAAAGGAAAAATTAAACTGAAACGGACCCGGGTCGAACCGGCCTAGTCCGTGTAAAATTTCAGTAAAAAGATAAGAACAGGTTGGGCCTAAGCCCATCTTATCTAATGACCCAACCCAACCCGACCCGGTTCGGTCGGACGGCGGCGGCGCGCGCGTGTGATATATGGACCAAAGCCCATTGGAAAGGGAAATAAAATTTCGTGGGCACACTGTTTCGGCAGGAGAAAGGAAAAATTAAACTGAAACGGACCCGGCCCAGTCCGTGTAAAATTTCAGTAAAAAGGTAAGAACTGGACGGACGGCGGCGGCGCGTGTGATATATGGATCAAAGCCCATTGTGTCCATGCCTTTTCCCCCAACAAAAGTTGTAATGACCCAAAGGGCCAACCCTTATTGCCCAACTTGGGATACATATACCCAATGAAGTTGTTGTCCCTCACCAATGTGGGACAACACAATTTCCCCCTTCTACCAATGTGCATGTAGGCACTTTCAAGGTTAATTTCTCATTCACCTTAACTTGTTTTTATCCAACCAAGGGTTCGATCTTAATCTCCTAACTAAGATGAACACACCGGTATGTGGGTCCGGCCACGTGGACGTGTGGGACCCACTTTAATAATTAATTAAAAATGGATAAAACCAAGTTTTTCCAACACTCCCTACAACAAGGTTGAATCCTTAGATAAACGGTAGGGTTTGAAGCGTACAAGATAAAATCGGTTCGGTTTTTCGGTTAAAACTTTCATCCCTTTAGTTGGAGCTTCCACGCCTAAAATGTTCCAGTTAGAAAATTCTTTGCTGTTCTTGGCCATTGTATGTGGTGCCTGGAATAAGTGTATGGATTATAATATAATCATTATATGGATCCTATAAGAATATGTGGTTGTTAATGGGTCTGCAAATGAACCAAGTCAAGCCAAGCTTTTTTGTAGTGTTTGAGATCGGCTCGTTAACTAAACGAGTCCAAAAGTCTAGCTCGCTCGAGCTTTACTCATTTCAAAAGCTGAACCCAATTCAATTGCTAAATGAGCCCATATAAACGAGCCAATTTTTTTTTATTCGAGCTGAGTTTTAGAGTGTTGAGTTTGACTTGTTTATTGTATAAGCCTAAAACTCAAATTCAAGCTAATTACTAAACGAGTCGAGCGGAGCCTGAAGATGTTCGGTTCACATCCCTAGTTGTTAGTTAAGGATTGTACAAGGATACAAGGCCGTATTCCAGAATCACCCTGCTCCCCTAGACCACTGACTACTCTTTACGACAGCACATCAGTACTTTCTCAAGCTGTAATCCGAGTCCTACACCAACGGGTACAGGGAAATGACATGTTGAGTTGATACTCCCTCCGTTCGGATTTGTTGGTCTACAAATATTGAAAATTATTTTTGATGATGTGAAAACAACAAACACAAAAAATAATGGAAAAAAGTTAAAATTCTCAAAACGGACCAACAAATCTGGACGGAAGGAGTACGTTTTACTGTAGTATCTGTTTTTGGTGGAAAGAATTATGCCCCCTGTTTTTGGTGGAAAGAATTATGCCCCCGAAGGAATTTATTGTACGGGATAGATATAGACGGGAGCCAGCAAAGAAATTGCTAAAGTTAAACACATTTAGCTGTGGCTCACTTTTGTTTCCACTACATAGTACTCCCCAATCATGCACTGATAGCGAGAACATTCTTTACACCGGCGGTGTAAATTAAAATTTTCTCCAAATTTATTACGTACATTGCACCATGTATCCAAACAGTGATCCCAAAAGGTAGAACATTGACACATGACACATTCCAATAGATTTGGAGAAAATTTTGGTTTACATCGTCAGTGTAAAAAATGTTTTCTCGTACTGATATACCTGGAGCATTTCGTATATTTCTGAAGTTTATGACATTCAGCTCAAAAAACACACTAGTGGCTGTGTTTGATTGAGAGTTTTGAGAAGAAATTTTTTGAGAAATTTTTTGAGATAGTGTTTGGATGAGTTTTTGGAAAAAGTAATAATTAGAGAGATGTGTAATGATTGGAGAGAGATAGAGAGAAAAATGAAAATAATGATTGGATGAAAGGATATGAGTAGAGAGAGAAATATGATTAATGATTGGAGAGATAAGAGATGAGGAAGGAATTTTTTTGAAATTTTTTTTGGAAATGTGAAGTGAACAAAGTTAGTCCTGAAATCCATGACAACCTTCGAGATGAAAAAACGCGAATGATGAAGCAGTTAAAAATTATAAAGATAAATTTCTTGAGAAGAAAAAAGAGCAAATTAGGTTTTTGACAACTTAAAATCTTTGAGCTGTCCCTAGCTAAAAGTTACTGGCGCAATATGGATTTAATCTTAAAAAAATCGTTGTACTCATATTTCTTTCATAATTCTCCGGTCCACTATCTAGGTTCAAACTTGTGTAATGAATAGTCCCTATGTCCCTTAAAGTTTGACACTTTTTGGATAGTGTGTCATTTTTAAATGTCTATAGCTTTCAATGTAAATGTTAAAAAGTATGCAATTAATATGGATCTTGTTTGATAGATTTTAATTAGTTTTATTAAACAAAGTTTTCAAAATCACATAAAACGTTATAAATAAAAAGATATAAGCAATCTAAAATGACACGCAATCTCAAAAAGGTCATAAGTTTAGGGACGGAGGGAGTACTTTCTTTGGATTCTTGAACGAATCTCAGTTTTGTGCAAGTTTCTAAGACTTTTCATTAAAAATATCGTTTTCCCACTATAACCAAAATTTATATTGTTTTTGTGTCAAATCAGTTGATGTATATGAGGAGAATAGTTAGAGAATACCAAAAATACTGCTGAAAATATCAACAATACCATAGTAGAAACTTTGTATAAACATTCTCCGGTGTATATACATACGTATAGCATTATTATTTGTTTCTCTTCTCCGAGAAATTGCAAAGGAGAAACTTCTATGACTGAATGCATGCAATAAACGTTAAGACATAGAGTTACATGTGTAATCCCACAAAAATGGCTCCTCAAGTTGAAAACCAGTCTCAGAACCATGTAGCTGCAACCATGAACCATGACAGAGCTCAATTGAATTATTCACCGAGTCCGACAAAAGATCAGGAAGATCGAACATTAATGCCTCATCGCCCTGATCACTAGCTATAGATATTGATCTTCCCAGTTCTTGTTCTTCACTTGGACTTGTACCCGCACCACGGCTGATGACCTTGGCTTCATCGAATTCCCAGGCAGCCGCAAGAGCTGCAGCGACTTTGATATCCGTAGGGGCGGCAGTGGCCGGACAGGGTAGCTTGTGTGCCAATTCAGGGAAGTTGAGGGTGGCTGAGTGGCCTCTAATGGCCAATGCAGCTACATCGTGTGCTCGAGCAGCCATTTCAGCCGTCGGGTACGAGCCGAGCCATATTCTTGATTTCTTCCTGGGCTCACGAATTTCAGATACCCACTTGCCCCAAGCCCTCAGCCTAACTCCCCTGTATGTTGGGTGCTTCCCACCATTAATGCCACTCTTGTGGTGCTGGTTTTCTGTTTTTGGTTCTTCATTATTGGTAGTGGGGGTGGATACCGTGGATTTGTGCTTCATTTGTGGGCATTTAGTGGAAGAAGAAAGATGAAGGGATACATCTGACAAGGGTGCATGTGTATTGCTTTATATTAGTCTTTGATGGCTGGACAGCGGGATTAGTCTCCCAGAATTAGTCGAGGAATGCAAAACCGGGTTCGGACACGTGGTTATAAAAAAAATTACTAGTAGTCCTTGATGGGCTCTCATTATTGTAGTACTAAAGATGTACAGTTGCAAGTGAATTCTGTCAGTTTCCAACATCCTCTTCCATGGGGGGCCTTCAAAGTTACTCCTATATGAATTCTTTCGTTTCCTTTTCACCAACTTTTATATCCAAATTTTTTGATTGGTTTCGTGTTTGTATTTTTTCGTCTTTAGTAAATTTTTGGGTTAATTTCACCAACCTCCCCTGAGGTTTGCATTAATGTCACTGACCTCCCCTTAGTTTTCTGATATTCCACTGCGCTCCCTTGCTTTACAAAATAAATGGCAGATTCCCCCTTTACCGTCAATTCCGTTACTGACTTTGAAAAAAACCGTTAAGTCCCCCAAATTCTCTCTTTTTATCCCCATTTTACCCCTCCCTCTTACACAACTATAAATACACTACCCAAACCTCACTCTCACATTTTGGAATCTGGAAAAACAACCCAGACCTCACTCTCTCTCTCTCTCTTCAATCCAGGTAATTGTACACCATTTTTTGGGCTTAGCTTAGATAAATAGATTTGCAGCTTCTTTTCACATTTTTTTTTTTAACTTTACAAGGACATTTTGTATCTGATGTGGCAATGAAAACCCATTTGGTATCTCATGTATCTGTTGTAACAATGCAGCCATGGAGTATTCATGTGAAGTAATCAAAGCCATCCAGTAATAGTCAACTTAATTAAACACCTAATTCGGTAATCCAAACCATAATTCATCACATAATTCATTCAAACCATAATAGTTTGCTTAATCCATCAGAATCTAAACCATAATTCATTACATAAGTCATTGTCATAATGTCAAGGATAACATATCTATACCATATCCTGAGCACTTTACAAAAGATGGTGCACTTTACAAAAATATACTTGCACCATTACTATACCATATCCATTACTATACCATATCAAGCAAATCAAGATATGAATATCTATCCGGATCAACATTACGTACTTCAACCACATTGTCTTGGTGGTGTAACACAAGATGAAAGTACTGATTAGGGGCCATATCTGAAAAAAAACAAATGAGATAAGAATATATGTCAAAAACAAGTAAGGAGTTGAGTGATCAATTTAACCCAAAACTAAAGAATTGTTCACCAAGTGAGTGCTATTGTGTTCATATAACCTCCATTCTGTGTTTATAGCAGTGTAGAGGTTATATGAATCCAATCTTTGAAAAACAAATCAAACACCAATATAAAGAGCCGACTGGACTATCGATCCCAGTAAGTGGCAGCATTCACACAAAATAAAACATTGCCCAGAAAAAAGTTCAACTAAAATAATAACTGTACAAATGAGATTATAAAGTTCAACTAAAATAAAACATTCAGTTACCTGCTAATATGATGTGGACATTGCCCAGAAAAAAGAAAAAAAGAAACAAAAATGAAATACAGAAGGTAACCGGAAAATATTTCTTTTGCTAGTAGTGGAGAAAAATAGACTTAAAAAAAAATTAGCACTGAAAAATTAGCCTTTCAAGTCAAATTAGACTTAACACTGAAAAATTAGCCTTTCAAGTCAAATTGAAGTACCCAATATTGAGGTTTCTGTACAAATAGTTTCTTAAAAAGTCATCATCAACCTTTGGTATGGGAATTTCAACATGCAGCAAAGCGTAATAAAAAAAAAGATTCATACAGATCAAGCAAGTGACTATTTCATACATTGACGCACCATCATTTGGGTACCCAGATAGCTTACTTCTTGATGAGCAAAACAAACCCCCAAAATTACCTAGCTAAAACCGATTCAAGGCTTCGGTTCAGACAGAAACAGAGTGAATCAACAGAGTTATTTTTGATACAGAGGGAGAGACGAAGAGAGAGAGAGAGAGAGAGAGAGAGAGAGAGAGAGAGAGAGAGAGAACGCGAACCTGAAGATGGAGGAATCAAAGGGCACCGATCTACATGCAATCGGGTCTGTCCTCTTCGATCTACATCTCCTTGTGTTTGATACGGCTTCTGAAACGTAAGAGGAAGGTCGGATTTTCACGCGTCTTCAACAATCCACGAATCTCTGTCGCTCTGTCTCTGTGTCTCTCTCTCTCTCTGTCTCTCTCTCTAGAACGGCGGTGGGTATGAGCTGATCTATTGTAAATTAGGGCTGAGGGTTGATATATGTAGCAAGGGTACTAAAGTCTTTTCACTTGAAATGTTAACCCCGTTAGTCCAATATAGACGGAAAGGGGGAATCTGCTATTTATTTTGTAAAGCAAGGGAGTGCAGTGGAATATCATAAAACTGAGGGGAGGTCAGTGACATTAATGCAAACCTCAAGGGAGGTTAGTGAAATTAACCCTAAATTTTTTTTTGAAATCTTCCCATTTATTTTATGTTTTTTGTATATCTATATACATCAATATAAAAAGTGAAAAAAAAATTAAGAACCTCTCACGAAAATTCACTACAAACAAAAAAGTTTTCAAAAAAGTCAAACATTAAAAAAGTAGAGTCAAAGTATACGTTTGAAAGCCGTCCAGATTTATTATATGGAAAATTCTAAAATCAGCCATTGGGCTGATTATAAGGCTTAAAAAATGTATTAAAATGTGTGAAAAGTGTATAGGAATATGTAAAAGTGTATGAGAAAGTAAAAAAGTACATTGAAATTTGTTTTTTTTTTTTTTTTGGTCTTATTGTCAGCCCACTGGGCTGACAATAGAAAAACCCTTGTTATATAAATGATAGGTAATACCATGTGTATGATCAGTGACGGACCCATAAATTTCTGTTACCAGGGGCACTTTTCTCTTAGGAAAAGGACTTGGTCTAAAAAACTTGTATATGTTCATTTCTTCTTGGGCCACTCTGTTTTTCTTACTTCATTTCTTAATAAAAGGACTCAGTTTCTCTGTGGGTACTTGTCCACACCTAAATCTCTCCTCAAAGATCCGAACCGTTTGTATGATAGAGTTTGTCGAATTGAATGTCCACGCGAAAATTCTATGCTGCTCCAACACACTCAAGTCTCAACCATTTAATCGAAATACTTTTATTTAGAAAAATGTAGGTTTAGCAATTTTTGCAAGAGGAAAATGTTCTTACAAGCTGTTAGAAGTTTCCAATCAACTTGAATTGCATGGACAAATTATTTGGTGATCTAAAAATATAAACGGCTTGGATCATTAAGAAGGCATCCAAATGTGTGCGAGGTACACTCTGTAGTCCTAAATCCAACGGGAGAGAACATTTGCGAAAAAATTCATGAAATTGAGTGGGGGCACGTGACCCCACACGTGCCCCATAGTAAGGTCGCCAGTGTGTATAATCACCTTGCAAGGAGTAATTATTTAGTGGTTTTGGGCATTGCAACGTGGTGTTCCAATATTTTTCTCACTTGCATTCCTATCGATTCTATATACTCCTTGGTACCGGACTCTGCAAAAATGTGTTGTGGAGAAAAGTGTGTGCCCCAAGACTTACTGAACATAATTTTTTCCATTGGAAGGTTGGGATAGGACAGGGCTGGGTCAATTGAAGATAAAGCATGTCCTCACCAATAGGCAATAGTAAATGATGAACCTATGCACAACTATGTCAGTGCACCATTAACTATTTGTAAGTCATATGCAATATAAATTGCCACTAACTACTTGTCGACACTTTTTTTTTTTTTTTTTTTTTGCCATTTGATATATATCAGTGGAGGGTTAGCGGGGGAGTTAGTGAGTTAGTCCAGAGAGGGTGCTTGAACCCTGGTCTCCCTTGTGAGAGAACCAGGAGATAACTGGTAGGCTACAAGTCCTTGGTTAAGACACATAAAGTTCTAAGATTATAAAGATCTAAAGGGGAATTTTTAGAGCATCTCCGGCCGATATTTCGGAAACTTGGTATCAAATGTATATTTCGCAATCTCACTTTTCAAAGAGAAAAGATAAAGACACTAACATTTTGCACAAACAATTGTACAAACTCTCTCACATTAGATATATGAGACCCATATATGAGTGGTGGGTTCCACATATCTCATTTGAGAGAGTTTGTGCAAATATTGAGGCAAGTGTTAGTGCCTGTAGCAAACTTGCTTTTCAATTTTAAAAAGTGAGATTTTACAATATATTTCGATTTTCCGAGAGTGGGACAATTTTAATTTAAAATTTGTTGTTATATTATCATTTATTTTTGTGTGGGTACGGGTATTTTGGTATTTTTATTGCTTATTGGGAATAACATATAAAAAATGCTACTTGTACAACGTCTCATCTACAATTGATGATGTGGCATGCCACATCAACACTAGACCCCACCATTTAAACTCAGCCAAAAAAAAAAAAAAATGAAAACTCAAAACTCACATTGCTTCTCTCCCTCCCTCCCTCGATCCCTCATTACATGCACAACACCATGCAGGGCACCCAAAATGGTGCCGTTTTGGGTGCCAGGTCAAGTGTTTGCATAATGCGGTCTTGTGAGGTCCACTTTCGGATCCCACACAAATGACCCAAATTGTTAAATGATTTAAAAATAATTATTCAAGTCGTCTCGGAGAAAATCAGGTCCATTGAATATATTTTTATATACTTAATCTAATTTGTTCGATTTTCATTCAGAATTCAGGACCCTATAATTCGAAATAATCTTCAAGAAACGTTATACAATTGTGCGCTTGGTAATCCATTGATCTGAACTGTAGGTGTCGTAGGGCTCGTTGAGAGAGCATCCGGTAAAAAAGTTATCTTGTTCGGACATCGTTAGGTATCAGAACAATACAAATATTTAGAGTTTTAGTTTTAAAAAACAAAAATGATACATACACTCCCAATCACACTCTCTCTCACATGGGGTGTGGGGCCCAGATGTGGGGACCACACCCCATGTGAGAAAGGGTGTGGCTAGGAGTAGCTCACATGGAGTGCATGTATCGCCGTTCTTTAAAAAATCAAGTACTAAAAGTTTGGACATCAAGTAGTACAAGTTTGGGGCCTTTGGGCTCATTGTTCGGACATCCGAATTTCGGCCGAACACAATCTTAGAGACTTGGAGAGAGAGCTGCAAAGGGTTTCAGAGATGGAGTTGGGCTCATTGGGCATTATAGGGTGATCATTTCTCAAGTAAGCCATTATTTTATTTGGCATGAGATCTCAAAAAATATTTTTTAATTCTCGGCTATTTCTCAAGTTTAACGTAGTTGAATAAAAAATTGCAAAGCCATCAATTATTACATCGGCATCTGTGTATTTCTTTTTTTTTTTTTTGGTCCTATTAACAAAAATCGCTCAAATAGTTTGGGGTGCTTTGGCAAAAAAAAAAATCCAAAAATGGTTTTTTGGTTTTGTCTTTATTCAAAATTTTTTTTTTTGTATTTGTTATTTTGCGTCAAATTTTCGTGATTTATGAACTCGTCAAATAATATTTTTTTGAATAAAACCAAAAATAAACCAATAGCGCGCGTGTCAACAGATTTCAAATGTGGTGCAATGTACGATGATTATCTGTACATTGTATGTGATGTATATATTGTTTGGTAAACTGAGTCAATATCTGCCAATCAAATACCACTACTTGTTAGGAGAAATCACAGCTTATACTTGCAAATGTTGTCTTCATTGACATGTATGTTCACGTGGTGTGTTGTGCTGACATGCGTGCACAATCTACAAAAGTGTGTTGGAAGATCGGAGAGGGGATCGATTATACCATCCTCCCTAATTTTTTTTAAACAAATCCCCATACTCTATTCGATACCCGAAAAAAATTCCAAAATCTCCTATCCATTCGGGGAGGGGACGGATTGGGTGGGGGTGGGTCGGCCAAGATGGCCATCCCTATTCACACTCCCTTTTTATCTATTTTTTTTAACTGAAGAAAATTTAAAAGGTGGATAGGGGTAATTAGCATAGCAACCCCCGTTGCACCTTTTTTTTTTGTTTGTATTTATTCATGTTAAATTATCAAATTGCCCTGTTCCACTAACATGTGAATAACGACAAAAAAAAGAAGTGCATGAGAATAAAAAGGTAGTCTGAAATTCATTTTCCAAATCATTAATATTAAAGAGATAGTGATCTTCACACTCCCCTTTTTCATAAGAACACTCACTTTTTTTTTTCTTTTTACTGTTAATTTATAAAATTATCCTTTTTATTTGTATATTTTCAAACATAGAGGATAGTGTCGTAAATTCGAATTGCAAGAGGGAAAAAAAAATCACTTTGTTAAAAAAAAAAAAAAAAGAGTGTGAAAATCAGTTACCTAATAAAGTATGCACATTGATTATTTTTTTAAATGAATATGCACGGGCAACACACTAAATAGACAAAGTGGAATGGAATTCCAATTCACCACATAATAGGACACTCTAGCACATTTAACCAATTTTCCTATCCAACAAATTTTTACTGTTGCATTTTTTAATTTACATTCTCAGTCATTGTTTGCAATTGTAATGGTCTTTTCTACCAAAATATGAGATTTTATTTATTTATTTTTTTTCAATGAGAAGAAAAATTTACAAAATATTCTTCTTACACGCACATATATCAAAAGAGAACAATTTACAAAAGAAAGCTTGTGTCAATTCTTTAATCAAAAAATTTACATGCTCACAACTTGTGGGAACTACTACACAAATTCTCATATGCATTAAATAAATCACATTTTTATTTGTGCACCCATTTTCATATGCGATGCATTCTCTCACTTTCTCAAGTATTTCCATTAACCATTCTACTATTATAATGAACACCAACAAAATTTACAATTTCATTTTTTACTAATTATAAACTATTTTTGAACTTATAAATCGTGAGAATTTGACCGCGGGCACCTCACTTGTATTGTTTAAAACAGTAGAAGTACCCAAAGAGGCTGCAAATGAGCCTCACAAGCTCGCCTCCTTCAACTCGGCTAAGTTTGTAATCGAGCAGAGCTCAGCTCGAAAAAACTCAGCTCAAAATGTTAAGTTTGGCTCGCTTACAAGCAAGTCGAGTTTGATATATTCGACTCATGTAGTTGGAATTGACGAGCCGAGTTAAAGCTAGACAAAATTCAGCTCGGATGATTTACATCCTAGTGCCAAATATTCATTTTCAGAGATTTTCTCTTCCATTTTCCTGCTAAACAAACGAATCTAGGGGGTGCTGTGCACCACGCCGCGCACTCTTTGGTCGCCCGATTTTGTTTGGACGGTCTGGTTGTGCTTTGATTTTTTATAGCCAGTAAGTAAAAATTAAAATTGTTGAACGCATTCTGATCGTCCAAAACACGATCGGACGGCAGAGGGATGCACCTTACGTCCTTACCACCCAACACATGAGTAAACTGATTGTTTCATTCCCAGAAAGAAGGTTAACTTTCAGTCGCTCACTTTGAATCGAATGGTTTGATACTAGTAAGCTTGGTGAACAAGACATACACGGACGGAGGTGAGCGCGAGTATAGATGTTTACTACACTCTCGCAACTGCCTGTGTCCGTTGTTTTCCTCCTACGTATAAACTTGCAGGAGAACGTGAATGGTGCTCCCAGCTGGCCTAAAAAAGCCTGAAACCACACTTGAGTGGTTTGTTCTCCCGAAAAGCCTGAAATCACAACGTCAACACGTCCTCTCTCTCCTCTCTCTCTCTCTCATGGAGTAGAATATATATCACCCTGACTCCATCAAATCAATCACCAGTCTTCCATCACACTCAGTTTTTTTATCAAAATGGCTTGCTTCACCATTCACCAACAGCTACGGTTCTTCCAATGTGTCAGCGTCATCTTCTTCTTCCTGGCTGTCGCCGCTTTCATTCTTAAGACTCCAGAAAATTGCAACTGCGGCCCCTCAAACAATTTGATCTTCACCAACGGAGGAATATCTCAACGTAGTAGTTCTCCAGCACTCGATCTGACCATAACCGACCTTCAAGGACGACCTCTGTTTGTCTTCGGAGACTCTACGGTGGACGCTGGCAACTTCCGCATAACCTCTCGTCCCTATGGTATGGACTACAAGACAGCAACCCCACGCTTCACCAATGGCCTTACTATAGCCGACGATCTTGGTAAAACAACCATAGTTGCTGTGTTTACAGATTCTTCTTGTTTTTATGTGTTCGAAATCGTTTCTGTAATGGATTACTCGTCTAGGAAATTAGTAATTAATGATTCAAGGACTTTTTCGAACCTCTTTTTCCTTGTCTGAAGATGGATCTAAATTTGTTGTTGTGAATATCCGTTGGGTCTCGGTCGTTTGTTTTCATCAATGAGTGGACTATGAATCGTTTTGCTTGAGTAGTGTTTGGATGATGTATGTTTCATTAAAACCTTGCTAACTACAAATCATGTTTATGTTTTGCTTGAGTAGTGTTTGGATGATGTATGTTTCATTAAAACCTAGCTAACTACAAATCATGTTTATGTTTTGCTTGAGTAGTACTATTTCAAAATCGCGCGTTTCTGTATTAATGGAGTAGTGAACTAGGAATGATTTCCTTTAGTACTACTGTTTCGATAGTTTGTTTTTGGCCTCTGTTTGTTTGTTGCACGTTTTTTTGCTGTCTGAAGATGGATCTAAATTTGTTGTAATGAATGGAGTATGAATGGAGTAGTACCGTACATGAAAACTTTTCCCGAAACAATTCAGGAAAGTGAAATCAATACCCCGGATTCACAAACACATGAATTTGGGCTATTGATTTCAATTTCTTGGACCGTTTTGGGGGAAATTTTCATGTATTGTAACATTTTCCGTATTTCGATGATGCATGTTTCATTAAAACCTAATTACTACAAATGCATGTTTGACTGGCCTATGTATATCTTTGTAAAGTTGTAGTGTATTAATGTATTTGTGCAGCTGAGAAAATGGGAACTCCAATTCCCCAAGCTTTCAATAGCTTGGGGGCAGATGATCAGCACATCAACATAAACTTTGCAAGTGGTGGGTGTGGACTGCTGACTAAGACCAATCCATTACCAGTGAGTATTAGTATATTCTAATTTACTACTCTATTTTTCTATGACTTTTAGAAGCAGTTTATTCATATAGGTAGGTGTATTTGGAAATTGTTTTTTTATTTTTTATTTTTTATTTTTTATTTTTTATTTTTTATTTTGTTAACTTGTTTTTGTTTTTAGTGTACAAGTATGTCTGATCAGGTAATTCAAATGATCAATGCGAGGGTTGGAAATGTAGAGCGTGCAAGAGCGGTATATTTCATATCCGTTGGGGCCAATGATATCGTCTTCTCTTTCCAATCTTTCCCAGGGGTATAATTATAAATAAATTCTGTGCTCTACATTATTAATTCATTCATTTATTGAAATTGGACAAAATTCATTTAGTATTTCGTTTATTATTTGGTGCAGACCCGAAATGAATTTGCCGATGTGTTAGTAAGTAAAATGGAGAGCTATATGAAGGTAATAGTAATAAATATTAAAGCACTGAGTTACCGATTAATTTCTCTTAATTTCTCCACTAATTAATTATTAGTTTAAAGGGTATTACGTTCAATGCTAATTTCATGCCAATATGCATGCATGTTGTAGCTACTGTTCTTTTCTGGTGGGGCAAGAATATTTGTGGTCAACAACTTGGCTCCTATTGGGTGTATTCCAGACAAATTCAATGGCTCCAGCTGCGATGATAACTTGAATGAGGTTGCTAAAGCTTTCAACATAAGGTTGGAGTCTGCCCTGAATAAGTTCAGGAAGGATTATGGTGCTGCAATTTTCCTTGCGGACAGTGAGAACATGTTTGCTCAAATATTGGAGCATCCTGACGAGTTTGGTAATGAACTTTTTTACTCCTACTACTTTTTAAGTGTATATCCAAATTCGTACTGCATCACCTCAGGGGGTGTTCCACTAAGATGGTTTCTTGAAAAAATTAACTTTTCACAGTTTTTTATGTGATGTATTGTGAGAGAATGACCTGTCTTGGTTTTTGGAAAAAACAGTTTTTTGTTACTGGAACACCCGGTTTGGTAGAATATATGAAAAGAAAACATGAAAACGCATCTAACGGGTGAGATTCACCCGGTACACTGTAAAAACTCTCACATCGGTTGGATGCGTTTTCATGTTTTTTTTTCCATGTTCCCAACACTTTCTCATCGATCAATACTACTATTTAGAAAAATCTTTGATGTGGAGTAGTAGTAAATTGTACGTTGTGGGTCCACATGCAGGGTTCAAAAACACAACTGGTCCATGCTGTGGAGAATGGAAAGCATTGGAGAATAGGTTCGATTGCGGCAAAAATAGCAGCTACTGCGGTGACAGGGATGAGTTTGTGTTCTTCGACGGGGCGCATTCTACCGAGGCCGCGAACAAGTTATTTGTGGACTATTGTCTTTCTGGTAGGGTGTGCTCCCCTCTCGGTAATGTTTGAGCCTTGGAGGCTTGTTTTGTTTGAGCTGAAACCAGAAAAAACCACTTGGAGTTTACTACTCCTTCTACTATCATTTTAGTTTTAACAATGCTGTAGGTAAATCACGCACGCTCACCAAATACACACCAAACTGACTCTTATACGGTAGAGTTCAATTCTTACATGGAAGAGTCTAACTCTTACGTGAAAGAGTTAACTTGGCGTGCGTTTAGTGTGAGTAAGTAGTGTACCTTTCGCGTTTTCCTTTTAGTTTTTTCGTTTTTTGTTTTGAGACTGTTTTGATTTGGATATCATGAATTGACTGTCTTGATGTTGGGTCCCACCCACCTTTCTTGTGATTCAAGTGATGCTGCTTTTATGGTGTTCTCCTCTATCCTTTCTCCAAAGTGTATGTATATAAATAATTTTTGAGTACTGAACAAAAAGTGCTACGTGGCCAAGCCTACGTGGTATTTGAACGTTGTATCCGAGTCATTCAAAAAGATATTGGACAGTCCAGATTGAAACTCTCTCTCCTCTTCTCTCTCTCTTTTGTTTCTCTCTATAATACGGACCATCTAAAATTGAAATGGCCAACCTTGATAGCTCGCGTGAGTATCACGTGGTACCATTCGGCACTGAAAAAGAACACCAGAGTGTCACTTTTTGACTCTTTGTACAATATGTATATATATATATATATATATATATATATAGAGAGAGAGAGAGAGAGAGAGAGAGAGAGAGAGAGAGAGAGAGAGAGAGAGAGAGAGAGAGAGAGGAATCATTTTCTCTCACCGTCCCTATGTCTCACTTTTGTTTCCCACTGTTGCATTCCAGTTCTGATCATCATTTGACAAAGGAAAGATTTTGCGGGAAGATCATTTATCAGAGAACCTACCCCAGCTCTCAATGAAAAAATGAATTGTCCCCTTTTGTTCACTTTATTGTTTTCAATTTTTGATGGTT
Source organism: Vaccinium myrtillus (assembly GCA_016920895.1). Lineage (NCBI taxonomy): Eukaryota > Viridiplantae > Streptophyta > Magnoliopsida > Ericales > Ericaceae > Vaccinium > Vaccinium myrtillus. The sequence goes on along the minus strand of CM029280.1, from coordinate 24,156,685 downwards.
CAGATTATTTGTGAGAAACCGTAAGTGAGCCCCGTGACCCGTTTGTATCGGTTCCCTTAGGATTTCCAAAATCCTTTTTTCCATTTCGGTCCATGCACGGACCGATAGATTTAAATAATACTAGCCTCTAGATAGCGTAATAGTAGGTAGCTCCGTAGCAGTTTTCAGAGTTTCGATACCGGTGCTCAGCCAGTACCTTGAATTTTATCATTGTATCGATGGGTTCCTGCTGCGGTTCAATAATTCAATTTGATTCAGATTTTTTGACTACTACTAGTGACTACTACAGTACTACTAGTTACTTTTCCAAATGATTTTAGTTTTGATAAAATTTAGGATTCTCAAATGATAAAAGTAAAATTAAATTTTATCAAATAAAGGCATTGAGTGAACTTTATTAAAATTAGATTTTATTATTTGGGAAGAAAATGTGATTTTATTACACCTCCATAAAAGTTAGATTTTATCAAAATCAAAGTTAGATTTTATTACACCTCAAATGATGCAATTTCTTGTGTTTGGTTGAGAGTTTTGAAAAGAATATTTTGAAAAATATTTTTGAGATAGTGTTTGGATGAATTTTTGGAAAAAGTAATAATTAGAGATATGTGTAATAATTGGAGAGAGATAGAGAGAGAAATGAGAATAATGATTGAATATAGGAGTATGAGTAGAGAGAGAAATGTGATTAATAATTGGAGAGATGAGAGATGGGAAAAGAATCTTTTTGGAAATTTTTTTGGAAATGTAAAGTGAACAAAATGAATGTTTTTTGAAAAACACCCCCTACTATATACCGCTACGCTGTCATTCTCTCTAAGGGGGTGTTCCAGTAACAAAAAATAGTTTTTTTTCAAAAACCAAGATATGTCATTCTCTCGCAATACATCACATAAAAAATCATGAAAAACCAGTTTATTCTAAAAACACTCTTAGTGGAACAGATCCGGGTGGCCTCTAGTGTAGTGAGTCCAAAACAACGTAGTTTTGGCCACTTTTTACTCTTACAATTTTCCCCACAAAACGACGTCGTTTTGATAAATGAAACTCCTATAAAACTACGTCGTTTTGTTATGTCTTCCAAAAAATACAGCAAACCAACAGATTGTCTAGTGGGATACCTGGGCATCAAAAATTCGGAAAAATTCTATGCTAATGCCAAAAATTTTCTCAATACCTGGGCAAAAAAAAATTTCCTTCTCATTGGCTATCACCTGGGTATCATAAAATTTCTCCATGGCTCATTCCCTAGGAATTAAAAAAATTCTCAATGGTTCATAACCTGGGCATAATGAGGCTGTTCATAATGATTGTCAAAACATAATCCAAAATCTAAAATTAAACAAATTAAATCCACAATGGTGCTGTTCATAATGATGGTAATGGATGAGAATCCGGCGGCAATCGGTCGCCTGATGCAAAAGCAGCAGCTGTGGACTGGATCGGAGATGAAGCCATGGAGAGGGGAAAATCCGGCGGTTATGGATGAAAATCTGACGGCAATGGAACGCCGGATGGGGACGCCGACGGTGGTGCTAAGGAGGCCATTTTTCTTCCTTTGTTATGCCTTAGGGAGGGAGAAGTAGATCGATATTGGGAAAGAGGGATTTTTTGTTTTTTTGTTTTTAAATTATCAAAACGACATCGTTTTGTAGCAAAAAAATTTAAGAGTGAAAAGTAGCCAAAACTACGTCGTTTAAAACTCACTACACAGTTGTGGTGACTTGGTCACCACAGGCCCCCGGGATCCGGATCCTAGTGGAACACTCCCTTAACTGAACCCCTGAAGGCGGTTCGGCACTTTTGCTGCAAAATGAATCGTTCAGAGTTCAAAGCTCGGGATGTGTGATCAGGGCCGGGCCAAGGTGTTGTGGTGCCCAAGGCAGGTTTTAAAAATTGTGCCCTTAGCACTTAACAATTTCTACAGGGGGAAAAAAAATTAGTCACAATACGAGAAATCTAAAATAAGATAAATATTGTAGATCGTCCTCAAGTCAAAACACAAAAAGGCCAAACCCTTTCCATGTCGGAATTTTACCTTTTTTTTTTTTTGGGTAATTTAGCTTGAATTTTACCTGTCAAACAATGCCCACTCTCACCAACAACATGTATCTCACTCTCTTCTTCCTCAAATTGAAATCCAGATTTCCAGCAGAAACTTACAACACGTATAGTACCGGATAATAGAACAATTGACATCCCAAAATGATGAACAAAATACTTCCAGGAAAAGGATGTTCGGTATTGAACAGCTCCAAAAAAAACTCCACAAGCATTTCTATACCTGATGCTTGAGGACCGAATCCAAAAAAGGCCTCACCTACGCAGTGCCAGAACTGATAATGGTATTACCCCTTTCGCCGTGACACCATCGACACATAACGAATGAGAACTGAACCGCAGAGGATGAGCCAGATTTCAGAATGTGGACCTCATATCTGAAATGGATTTGCGTGAAGCTTCATGACTTTTCCTTTGCAGATTTTTGTGTTTTCTTGGAGCCTCCTGTTGATGCTTGACTAATTTCCATGAAATCTGATTGTTGCATCCAAGGGATGCGTGATTAGGTCCAGCTAAATGGACCTGGTATGTGCTTGATACCCATTCTTCATGAACTCCTCAATATATCTGAATTTGGGGAAGCTCTACAGATCCCATATTGTACAGCCCATGTAAGGAACACCAACCAGATGGGGAGAGAAGCTTGCAGATTCTAACGAGAGAGATTGGGAGATGAGGGCTTTGATTTTTCTGTGTGTCCCACATCGGCAAAGGAGAAAGAGAGGAGGTAAGGGAGGGGTTTAAAATGGAATGAAGGGCCTGAGGTTTAAAATTGAGATGGGCCTTTAATGGGTGGAGATGTACTTCATACCCCATGGGCCTTCAATTTATTTTACATTTTGGGCTTCACAAAAGACTCCTACCCATCCCATAAAACTCAATTAAAATGAGATTTTATCAATAGTACATTTTATTAATTTGGGAACACAGTTCGATTTTATCACTACTCCATAAAATTCTACTAAAATAGAAAATGCTTTCCCCTTCTTGATGTACAGTGGGTAATAAAATCTTCGTTTTGTGCCGAGCAACAAAGGAGTAATCCAAAAGCATTTTAGAACAATTAATAACTAGCATTAATCTATGCACACATATATACATGAAATAAATGATGTAATTTCTCTTTTTTTATTAGCTAAAAAATTGTACTCTTAACCACAAAATGTATTGGTGTATTTTCATTGTTGTATCCAGGCATTTCAGGCCCATAGGTGTTTGGGCTCTGCCCATTGGGTGCGTCGAGTTTTTAATAAAATTTTGTTGCCCATAAAAAAAAAAAAGTGTATAACTTCTAGTATTTCCTATCTTCTCCTCTTGGCTCTAATTTTCCATGTTGATTGATTTTGCTATAAATCATAATCTATATGTGTGTGACTTTTTGACAAAATAAATTAAAGTCAACCACTCTGAAAAAAAACATGTCATTATGATCGATTGAATTGAAAAAAAAAACAAAAGTATAAAAGTTAACATCTTTATACATGCAAATTATGTAGAAACTTTCGTAGAATAATTCATCCGATAATGTGAATTGATAACTCATGCTTCCCTGCGGATAATGGCCTTATTCTCCTTGTGCATGTTAAGATCAACCATAAGAATAATTGAAACATTGTGAAACTCTGTACAAAGGCCATGATGAAATATGTGAAAGAAAATAAGAACAGGGTGATGTTTGGGCTCGAGTCTTACTGTTGGGAATATATAGCACCTTCATTAAAATTCCACTATGTTTCATGCATTTCAACGCAAAGTCATTCTTCTCACATGCATCACAAAAATACCGTGCAAGGTATTCTTAACGGAAATGGATGGCTGAGCGGACTGCGAAGGGGAGGAGAGCTGATTTTGAGAAGAATCGGACTATTGAGAACGGTGGTTGGTTTGTTGGTGTGGTTTTTGCACGAGCGGTAGTGGTGATGATCGGTTGAGTTGGGGATCTGAGAGAGAAGAGAGCAGAAAACGCTTTCGGATCCTCACAGTTTAGCAGCCGGAAACTTAGAGAGAGAAAGGAAGATAGATTTGATGGGAAGAGAGAGTGGGGAGAGATGAGACGATAGGTCTTCTTCTTTTCTTTTTCTCGGTGGTTGTATACAATATTAATTGGGAGAGAAACACACTTTCTGAATCCCAACAAAGGTATTTGGACGAATGGGAGGGTGACACATGTCATGGGCATGATGCAATACAGCAAGCAGACAGTTTGGGTCAAGCGAAGAGTGGGACTGAGTTTTGACCGTGCGGGGTAATTTTGGTAGAAACTCTCGTACTTACCTTGGTGGGAAGTTTTATAACTTGGCTGGGCTCGGAGGGAATTGATTACAATTTTTTGTACTGGCCGTAAATCTCTGTTATCAGTTACCTTATGAAGATAAATACTTACTTTTAGAACAAATTCTTCCATTCCTTGTCTTTCTATTCAAACACTCATTCAACACATGTTACGTTAGAATTAAAGAATGAGTCAAATTAGTTAGGTAATTAAATATATCAGTATTAACACGAATTTATTATGTACTCCACCTGGTACCAATTCTAAACTGAAACCTCTTTTAAAATCATTTCTTAATAAAAAAATGCTAAGAAACAAAACCCCTATTTAATTAAACCCCTATTTAATAGAGGCTGAATGGTTTAAGAAAAATTAAATTTGATTCGTGAATGACCTATATTGTACATGTTTCGGCCTAAATTTTTTATTGGATTGTTTTTTTCGTTTTTATCTGATATTTCTTCGCATTTGTTTTTTTCAATCAATTTTTCGGGGCTAATTAGTTTTTTTTTTCCTCGACAAGAGGAAGTATAAAAATGAAAATATGTGAACTCAACAAAATATTTGTTTGAATAAAACCCAAAGGGGTTGGCAAAGTGGTCTTGCCTTCGGACTTAGGGGTTTAATCCCACCTAAGTAAGGTTTTAGGTTCAATTCTCCTTGCTAGCAAACTCTTGTGGTCATTAGGGGTTATGCTCGGTCGTTATCTCCAGGGTCTCGAAATTAGTTAAGATTCGTTGAATAAAGACATAAATAATCCAATACGTCTATCGAGAGTACCGATCGATAGGGTTGTCCAGCGGATCATCCGATCCGCCAATCCGACCAATCCGAACCGATCCAAACCATTCGTTGATCCATCCGTGAATGTTCGGTTCGGTTCCGGATCGAGAATTTCTAATCTAGCGGTTCCGGATCGAGAATTTCTAATCTAGCGGTTCCGGATCCGGATCGGATCGGATCCGCTCAATCCGCTCAATAATCCTTCTTTAATCTGTCAAATCCGCTCGATCCGACCTGATCCGATCCGATCCGTAACCGATCCGTGAATGTTCGGTTCGGTTCCGGATCTTAAAAACCATAATCCGCTCTGAGCGGATCGGATCCGATCCGTATCCGATCCGTGGACACCCCTACCGATCGATATCCGAAGCGAACACCGCATCACAGCCTCCCCAATTCCCTATATATATATATATATATATACACACACACACACACACATACATACACATACACACACAAAGCCTAACGTCTAGTTCACATTCTCTCTATACTCTCTACCTACGTTTACGTTCCATAACCTCTCTTCTTCTCTATCAACAAAGGACAAAGGATTATATTCTATAGCTAGCTCCATTGCTCACAGTACTATGGTGATGATTTCGAGGACCCAAGCACTTGTTTGGACAACTCGCAATATTCTCGCGATTCTATTTCTTCTTCGTCTCTCTGTTTACAACTGTGTTCGCAGTAGTAGTAGTCCTCCACTGGTCTCCCATTACTATCCTTCTGATCGAGCAGCAAGGGACGTATTGAACTTCAACTTCACGGAATTCTTTCACGGTCGTACCCTCTACGTTCTGGGAGACTCAACAGTGGCTGCCGGAAATGACTTCACCACTACTCCTTATCCTTATGGCATCGACAAAAACGCTGTCACAAACTACGGATACGAGTCGCCAACCGGAAGATTCTCAAATGGCTACACCATTGCCGATTACATAGGTAATATATATGTGTCTTTTAATCGCCAAGAAATTTTTTCTTATAATGAAGAATAATACTAGGAATACGGAAATAAGAGCATTGAGAGAGCTTTGGAGTTGAAAAAAAAAAAGAAGAAAAAAAAACTATTCTCGCTACTGTCATTTGCAAATTCTTTACCTACCTCTCCGCCTTCTGGGGGGACTCCGAAGTTGCTGTCCAACTCCTTTTTTTGTGCCAAAAATGCGTTTTCGGGCGATTTTTAATGCATTTTTGGGCACCTGTTGGTCGACTTCCACAAGCGTGGACTTGATTCTAAATCAGCCATTGCGGACGCAACCATGATGTCTATTTTGCAAGATCCCGACCTATTATTTGTCCAGTGTTCTTTTGCAGCCTTGAAAAGGCCGTTTATATATGGCATTTTTGGGCATGGACGACTTGTTCGGGATACTCAGTTGGTCGACTCTCTTGTTTCTAAGGATGGTGTGTATTCTCTGTTACTGGTGGTTTTGGGAGAGGAACCTGTTTTGTGGCCTTTGTAAAGCTCGTTGGAGGTATTTTTTTTTTTGAAATTCTTGGTGTGAGCAAGGCATTGGTCTTACCTCCTTGAGTGTTTGGCTATTGTTCTATCTGTTATCGCTGGTTCTGTGACCATGGTTGCTAAGCCATGGATTGTTTGTTCAATAGCTCTGGTCAAACCGTTTGTTCATGGTTTTTTTACGATGAAGATTTCGTTTTTATCTGTTGGTGTTCATCATCTGCTGGCCATTCTAAGGGGTGGTATTCTGGGATTTACCTATCAATCTGGCATATTTGACCAAAGCGCAAGTAGTTCGTGTGGATACTGATCACATCTACGGGACTTGGAACTAGGTGGAGTCCATTCGTATTTTATGGTGGAGCCATTTATGTTTGGTATGGACCAGACTTGTTGTTGATCTGGTCATTGCCATAGGTGGCATCTGTTCTGTTCTGTCTGTCTGCATCCGGCGACCTATGATTCCTTACTTTTGTTTTAAGAGCTCTGTTTCACATTTTGTTTCTGTATTACGCATCTGGGGTAGCTTTGGGGATTGGAGACTTGTCGTCAAGGTGGAGATTGTCGACTTATAGAGCAGGGTTTGGCTCCATCCTTTCAATGAGGAATTCACTTGTGGCACCTGTGGACAAAAGCCACTTGTGAAGAAAGCTACCCACATGCACTCTGTAGACAATTAAGCCATTGTTTGGCGTTGGGCTTGAATGCACCGTTGGAATAGTTTTTTTTTTTTTAATAATCAGATGTTCGGGCTAGCTTTCACACGGCATAGTTTTCCAAAATATTTTAGCAACTCAGTTGCTAAAATCATGGTGATTTTAGCAAATGAGTTCAACAGGTGCTAAAATCATGGTATTTCAAATCAAAAAATTAAGTGTTTTAGTGTACTCCCTCCGTCCCTTTTTAAGTGTTGATATTTCCATTTTGGGCTGTCCCTTAATAAGTGTGTGTTTTGAAAAGTTAATGGGTAAAAGTTTGTAGAATTATCATTTTGCCCTTTTGAAAAATTAGTGGGTAAAAAGTTAATGGGTAAGGGTGAAGGATAATTTTGGAAAGTGGAGGTAAAAGTTTATGTGGAAAGTGAAAAAGTTGATGTGAAAGGTGTAATGCTGATGTTTTTTTAATAAGTTGGATTTACGAAGCAACACATTTAAAAAGGGACGGAGGGAGTATTATTTTTTGAATTTTTCACACCGAATTAAAGTACACGAGAAGTACTTTAATTTGGCGCGAAAAAAATCGAAAAACGATACACGGAACCACTTCATTTGTTGACTTCAAAATCATGATTTTAACACTTGTTGAACTCATTTGCTAAAATCACCATGATTTTAGCAACTGAGTTGCTAAAATCTTTTGGAAAACTATCTTGCTAAATCCTGGGAGACCAATCCCACCGTTGTAATAGTTGGGGGAGTAAAGTCTGTGTACTGATTTGAGTAAAGTCTGTGTACTGATTTCTCCCCTATAAGATACAGCTTCTTGCTTCTGTATTTTGCATCTCACAAAGAGATCATAGGGGCCTGATTTTGTAGTAGCAGTGTAGAAAATCATAGTGTAGTGAGAGAGAGAGTCACTTGTAAAGCTTGTGATTTTTCGGTGTCTGAATAATTGCTCCGGTTGCCTCCATAGAGTATCCGATTTTGAGGCACCACGTAAAATATCTGTGTTGTATGTGTGTGTGTTTGGTTTTGATCCCGTGGGCACAATACAAAGTTAACAAATGCAATTAGCAAATTAGCAAAAAGTTTATAAAAAATGTTCGTTGAAGTCTCACTCTTGTTTGATTTTTACTATCGACATGGCTATTATTTTACAGCCATTCGCGTGGGCAGTCCAATTCCACGAGCTTTCCCTGGCGTTTTGGAAGAAGAGAAGAGAAGAAATTTAGGCATTTCTTCCACGGGCATTAATTTTGCATCGGCAGGGTGTGGGATTTTGACCAGGACCCACCAAATTGAGGTAACAACCCAAATTATCTTTTTTCGATTATTACTCGATCATTTTGAAGTATTTTTTTTTCTTCGTATTATTTGTAGGACCAAATTTGTTTTTAACTTTGTTGCTTTCTATTTAGTATTGGAGTTTATCGGACCAACTATTGCACTTGTTTGACACAAGTGTACATTTGGATTCAGCCGCGGTTAGCAAATCTCTTTTTTTTCTTGTCCGTTGGAATGAACGACTACATTTTCTTTCGAGGGGAGGTGAGTATAATTTCCTCCTTTCTATTTGCTTATTTAATAATTTAAAGATTGTTTGATAACTTATAGTCTTCATAATTATTTTTTGCAGAAATCCCATCAATATGCGAAAGAGGTTGTTGCCAGATTTGAGTTCTATTTAAAGGTACATATTTTAGCAAACATATTTCCACTCCATGTGGTTTGGTAGATGTAGCATGGACCCCATCCCTAAACTTCATTTTTTGAATTCCGTTAGGCCCCGTTTGGATCGGGTAAACCCCCCCTTCAAAAGTTACAAGGGTTGATAAGGGTGGGTCCCATGCCTTTGCCTTGGTTTGGCAACTCAAAAATCTTCCCCTCTTCGTTTTCACCCTTTTAGGGGCTTTCTCCCGGATTAAATTTGGGCACCCCTAACCCTCCCCAAAAATTATCCGGGTGTAGAGGGTTGGGTTTTTGATTATCACACCCCTTCTTATCCCCCTCCCCAACCTCACCCTCCATCTCAAAACCACTTTTTCATGTTATTTGTGTGCCGATGAGACAAAGATAGAAAACATCTTTGGCGTACTTGGAAGAGAGAGAGGAATTATCGTCAAAAAAATGCTGAACAATAATTAAATAAACAACCCTGTTCCAAATTTTGGCACCCCTGTAAAATTATTAAAACACCAAAAAATCTCAAATAGCCGTTACAACAAGAACTGGTAAACCAAAAAAGAGGAATTACAAGAAACTAAAAAATAAAAAACCCGAACAATTTTACCTTCCCAAAATCAAAATATTTGTGAAAAAAAATTACAGACAAAATCTGACCTTCCCAAAATCAAAATAGGAGGACAGAGAGATAGGAGAGATCCGATTTCCAGTACAAATGCTTGGATTTCGTCGGACCTCCATTATATTTTTGATGGGCATCGGACCTCCATTAATTCTTGAACTTGATTTCTAGTCGAGGTGGGCGAGAGAGAGATTTGAGGTGGAGAGAGAGAGATGGTGGGTGTGGGGTTGACGGGATTGTTGATGGTGGGTGTGGGGTTGATCGGTGGGGAGAGAGAGAAGTGCCTCGCCGAACATAAATATGTTGAAAAAATGGTTTGTTTTAATGTTTCAAGACACGTGTGTTCCAATTTTTTTCAACTTATTTGTGAGAGGCAAGAGGGTGGACGTCTCCATCATCAAACAAAGGCTTAACGGCAGACGAAGTAGTTTGGTTTGGGATAATTAATCATGTGGTTTGGTTTGCCAAAATGCCTAGAATCTTCTCCTCAATCCAATGGCCTAGAATTTTTTGAGACAATCTGAATTCTGAAGGCCACAAAAGTATGGAGTATTAGTTAATTAGATATTTTATTATAGCTTAAAATTGCCTAAAATTAATTAAATACATTGAGTTTTGCATTTATAAAATTAATTCATTGCATAATCTGAAGGCCACAAAAGCATGGAGTATTGGTTAATTAGATATTTTATTATAGCTTAAAATTGCCTAAAATAAATTAAATATATTGAGTTTTGCATTTATAAAATTAATTCAGTGCATAATTAAGTTTTTTTTCCGGGGTAATTTGCATAATCAAGTTTGGTACACCACAAAGGCAAAAGAATTATTTGACAGTTTTTTTCCATCATCTACCCCCTCTTATTTATAAAACATCCAAACCAAGTCAAAATATATCTCCTGTTTAATCCCTCATCCAAACTATCTGCCTTTTTATTCCCCTTCCATAAATATCACATCAATTGGGCCAATCCTAAAAAAAATAATACATCATTTATCCAATCCTCAAAATCCCCAAATAATGCACTAATCCTATTATCTTATCCACCTCATAACTTGTCCCCGAAATTTTTTCATTAAAGTTATCATAAAATGGAAGATTTTATGGTTTTCCGTTAACATAAAATGGAAGATTTTAAAGTTAAGTTTTTCATTAAAGTTAACATAAAATGGAAGATTTTATGCAGTTTTCCCCTTCCTAAAGTAATAGATTAGGAATGACCCCACACCAAAATTTCGGGAAAAAAAATCTTATTTTCCCATGAGATCTTTGAAACACCTCTGAATTATGAATGACGAATGACAAGGATCTTGCTTGTCAATAACAATGGTTGTGGTAAGAAAAAGGGGAATTTCGTTTTTAAAATAGCTTGCTCTCTATATAGGCAAGAGAGTTCCATTTTTCGGTTAACTATAACGGAAAACTTAATTATGCACGTAATACACAAATTGAAGAGGATTTATGTGCTAGAAAGTGAAGTTCAAGGGTCCTGTTTGCATATCGATCAAGCTACTGGGGTGTATGTGAAATTTGCCATAAAACTAATTAAAGTTTTTCATTATTGGCGAAGAAAATCATTTCTTTACTTGAATAACATGATACAACGAGATTGGGGTGAAAGTGAAGTTTGCTATATTTGTATCTATCTCAAGGGTTTCTCTTGAGTTCCCTTTTTTAAAATTATTATTATTTTATTTTATTTTATTTTATTTTATTTTTTTCCGTTTGTAGATTCTCTACTCTTGTATAGGGGCAAGGACATTCATGATCAACAACTTGGCTTCTATCGGCTGCATTCCGGATAGAAGGGATCGATCGAGCAATAGTTGTGACTATGTCTTGAATGGAAATATCGGAGAGTTCAATGAACAATTGGAGTTGGCCCTTAGGAAATTCAAGAAGGAGCATGATGCAACAATTTTGTTAGCGGACTACTACAAAATGTTCGATGAAATTAGGTTATATCCTTCAAGTTTCGGTAAGATAACATTTTAATAGGCAGTTTATTTTTATTTTTCTAAATTCTGACATCCTTGATAAGCAAAATTATACATACAGACAGGGCCGGCCCTGGGTTGAGCCCAACAACACCCGGTCAACCCTCCACCATGGGACACCCCCCCAAAAAAAATAAAATAACGAAGTATGAATTAAATTTTTTATTTTGCGCAAGTTGACAGTATAGCACATTTGCCCAGTTGTAAGGCTTAGTAAGTCCACCTTGGAGGAGGTGGTTCTAGTCTTGCCTTCCTAAATTTATTTATTTTTTACTAGGGGCGGCCCCATGTAGGGGCAAGGGGGTCAGCTGACTCCCCTGAGCTGGAAATTCTCCTGTGATATGCCTATTGTTTTTTGGCTATTTTTGTAATTTTGCCCCACAGGAGTACATCTTGTTGTCTTTACGTTGTGTTCCTTGCCCCACAAATAAATTACTTGCCCCAAATGTGCTGAAAATTTGCATGTAACTTCATAGGGAACCATAAAATGAAACGAAGAGACTAAATATTATAGATTGTTGACCCCCTAATGACAAATCTTGCGTCCGCCCCTGTTTTTTACTCCATGATATGTTCATTATTCACCCTGTAGGCTCTCACATTAATTTTTTTTTACTCATACTAGCTTAAGCCCCTGACTAGAAAATAATTGTTTTGTGAATACTTGAGAGTCGGTCTAGGAAGAAAATCAAGAGTAGAGCTAGGATTTCGACAAAAAAATTAGTGAATAAAGTTTTGAAATAGTTGCTTTAGATTTAGCATTCAAGTAGTTATTTTGAAAACGAGTTTCGTACATAGTCTTTTAATATGTCTCTCGGACACACATACAATTGGTTTCAATTTTTTTTTGAATCTCATAGAATCACTCTCACTCTCTCTCTATAAACTTACTTTCTATATGTGCCCATTTTTGTATTAATCTCTCTTCTCTCAAAACACCCACACAAACACAATCTAAGATGGATTAATGGAAGTTTTGTTATTTCCATTTAAGTAGCATTTTGACTCCATTATATCCCTTGAGATTTCATGTAATCAGACTGAAATTTGGGTTCGCTTATATTCCACTAGATTTTTTGTTTTAGGGTTTCCCCTCAAACCCTCTAATTTTTGCTTTTTAGATTTTGCAAATCTCAAAGTAATTAAATGATTGAAGTTTCAATTTTTTTTAATTCTTTTTAAATGATTTAATCGTAAGCGGGCCCTGTATACAGACCACGAAGCTTTGGTTCATGAAAAAATAAATTTGGTTAAAATTCATTCTATATTTTAGTTCTTTTTTTTTTTTAATGTTTGCACACATGCATGCAGGGTTCAAAGTTACTGACAAACCTTGTTGTGGAGAATGGAATTCAAGTATGCAAAGGTTCCGGTGTCAACAAAGGTCTGACTTGATGTGCAAAAATAGGGATGAATACCTCTTCTTTGATGGGGCCCATCTTAGTGACGAAGCAAATCGGTTATTTGTGCATAGTTGTTTGGCAGGTAGGGTTTGCTACCCTATCCTTAGTGATTGAGTACTAAAGTAATGTTTTTCGATCGGACAGCCGATGAAGCTCACTATACGCATGCAGTGAGCCTCTTCGCTACAGGGTTCCCGGTTCCGAAAGTCTTCGTTTCAGTTGGGGGAATTGACCCTATTTCCGTTGTGGTTTGTTTGGAAGACTTTTTTAATTTTTTGGTAAATTATGACTGGAGCAGTTTTTGCCTTTCTATGGTTAGAGTAGAAATATGTAGTTTGCATTTCTCTTTAATTGTTCTTTATATACTATATTCTTAATTTAATTCCATGCTTTCAAATTCCCAGGCTTGTTGATTGATGTGTTTTGAAGCCCTTTTTTTTTTTTTTTTGTCAAATGATAAAAGTTTCATTGATAAAAGAGATCATATATCCGAACGGACCACCGTTCTTCTGAAGAGGAGAACGAAGCCTCAAGAAGGCCTAAAAAATAACCAAATTTAGGATCTCACACAAAACAGGAGCAAAACAACGGCAACTCATTGCCACTATTTAATTGGAGCCCATTGAAGTCAGCTAGTTTATAAATTCAAGACCACAAAATACTTGTAAAGATGGGTATTTTAGTAGTCAAATGGATTGATGAAAGATACAGTATGTAGAGAAAAGTAAGAACAGTAGTGCACGCTCACACAAATAGAACAAGAAACACCATAAATGCATCTATCGACGGAGCCAGAAATTGAAGTGGGAGGGGACCGGATTATAAAATAAATATGCATACGATGATTTCTTCAAAATTAAATCCAGTCATTCGAGTTTTAATGGGTTGGTTTTGATAAAATAAAAAATTAATCAGGAGCATTTTTGTTATTACATCACTCGACGAACGCAGTATCATTCATCATAATTTAGTATTCTCAAATGAAAATTATTCTTACTTTTTAAATAATTTCAAAATTGGATAATTTATTTTAAAGAATATTTACGAAAAATATATGCAAAATGTAATCCAAAATAGAAAATTGAAGAGAGGGCACCCTGTGTAGCTCCGCTCCTAAATGCATCACAAGGTTTGTTTTTTGGCAAGCAGGTGGCCATTATGAGTGTAAGATGCTACCTAGTATATTCTCGTTGCTGGGAGAAGGAAGGGAAAAGTTGGAAAAACTCTAGGAGCCGCTCTCTCTATCTCAACTCTTCGCAGCCCCTCCTTCCCCTCCCCCTCCATGGGTTGCACACCCTTTGGGCGGCGGGAGGGGAGGGACTAATCGCCTTTCTAGATCTGGTTTCCTCTTCCCCTTCTGCACCAGATCCGCCTTCCGTTCGCCAATCGTTGGAACTTGGCGTTATGCAGCCCTGTTGGGCGTTACGATTCGTCTGCTCCTCCTTTGTAACCTTACGGGTTCCGGCGGCTTCTTAGGCCTCCGGTAGAGGCGCGTGACCGGCTGGGGATTTGGTTAGAGATGGGCTGCTCAGCGACGAAGGGGAGTGTATCTTTTTTCTCGTTTCTTTGTGTTTTGTCCGGTTTTAGGCCGGTTTTTGTCCGGTGTGTTCCGTTGGTTTGGTCATACGCTTTCTCGTTGTATTTCTGTGACCTGTTGTCGTTGGAGTGTCCGATCTGTGGACTCCCAATCTTTCCCCATGAGAATCTTTGATGAATACTATCTCTCAACTTTTGACAAAAAAAAATAATAATAATTCTCGTTGCTAGATTCTCTTTTGCCCTCAACTTTACTTGATATAGCCTTACAAAATGAATGATTATGATAATCGAGGTGGGCTTGCAAGATCCATTACCAAAAGTGAATAACATTACGAACACGAAAGTGATGGAGAACAATGTTACTCTAAAACTACAAATCCAGGGGTTGCCCTAGTAGTTCGGGTGGATGCTAAGCTTTAGGCGTATACCTTGAGGTTTGGGGATCGATTTCTCTCTGGGTGATTACCCAATTTTAAGTGGGAGGCCGTGACTATGTGTTACTGCGCTAGTTCCACCAAAGGTTTGAATTGCGTAGTCAGATCCAAAGGACGTGAATCCAAAGACACCAAATGACATTTCATTAGTCAATCCACTATACCGAACAACGAATGGGGCTCAGTTGACCCTTAATTATCTCGGCCACGAACCCTATATAATGGGCTCAATATGACCCTTCGAACGGTACGTACTCTTTAACCCAATTATAGAGCATTTGTATATGCTATTCAATTAGTCTCGATTGTTGGAGGATCCACGACCGGCAATACCACCAGTCCATGCGCTTGCTTGGAGGAACTTTTTAGGGTGCTTGGTGCAACCCTGACGATTTGTAATCGTTCTCATTAGAACACTCGCCCATAGGAGAGATCGGGTTTGGACTTTGGACACAAACTCACTATAGGGTTTTTTTTTAGGGTCATGAGCTCATTGCAGTTGAAAAGCAAGAAGCTTTCCGACACGGGGGCGGAGACATCGCTCGGCGTGAATTAGAAACCACGATGCCTATTACTGTGGAGTCCTGCTATGGGTGTTGACCCATAGCGTACAGATTTCGTACAGACGGTGTGCGTGACTCACGAATGGGTTTCACACAAATGTTTCGAGCTGTTCAATAATTTTGAAATATGTTTTGACTGCCGCTACAAGAAGTAAACTCAATTGCACATCTATCAGCACTTGATCCAAACTTTCAATTCTATTTAGGATTTAGAGTCGTAACTTCTCCATGAACAAGTTTAAGGTTGGATGAAGCTTTTACATATTAAATTTAGCTAATTTTTTTTATGATCACTAAAAAAATTATTTTGAAATTATTGAACAGCTTGGATTATTTGTGTGGGATCCTTTAGTAGGTCCCACACACTATCAATATGAAATCTGTACTCTATGGGTTGGTAGTAGGGGTGCACAAACAATGGGCCGGGTCGGGTTCGGGCCGGGCTTATACTAGATAATAACGAGATTTGTGCATGCCCAAGCCTGACCCATTCATAATCGGGCTTCATTTAATATGCTCAGGCCCGACCCAATTGAAATTTTAATTTTCCAAGCTCGTCCAACAAGCCCATTTATTTTTCTACCGCATGGTATCACAAACATAAATTAAATAATCATAAGATCAAGAAGACCTACAACCAAAAGATTAAGGAGATTCAACAAGAAGGAAAGTAAAAAATTGTAAAAAAGAAAAGAGGAGATATTGAAGAGCAGACAAAAATGATTGTACTCTTGAATAAGAGATGAAGAGATCTTACTAGATAAGAGATGAAGAGATCTTACTAGATAAGAGATGAGCAGATGCTCCTTTTCATTAAGATAAACAAACCTTAAGCACCTAGATTCCAGCGGTATATTTATAGTATTAAAAGGAAGGCAAATTTTCTTATCCACACTCCCGAATTTAAGGAAAAAATGGAGTTTTTTTGTGTTGCAATTTTTTTTTGGAAAATCCGATCCGTCCAATGTGTTCAGAAGGTGTTTTCAAGGGTCCACGCGGAAAATCTTCAAAAAAAAATACCGGGAAGGGCTTGATCCAAGCAGTTTTCGCAAAAAATGTAAATATATATTTTTTGCGAAAACTGCTTGGATCAAGCCCTTCCCGGTATTTTTTTTTGAAGATTTCTCTTGCGAACCCTTGAAAACACCTTTTAAACACATTGGACGGTTCGGATCGTCAAAAAAAATTTTGGATCACGAGGTGCGGAAATTAAAAGTCCGGATAAGAGCCGGACCCTTAAAAGGAAATTATTATTTAAGTTAGGCCAGGTCGGGCTGGGCCTCAGAAGAATTTCCCAAACCCGACCCAATTAGTAAATGAGCTTAAAATGTAAACTCAGCTCGGCCCTGTGAACCTAAATATTTTTTGGTTTTATTACGGGCCGGTACAAAAAATAAATATTTATTACCACTAACTCCAATCATTCTTTTTAATTACCACTAACTCCATTAAGGTCAATCACTCTTTTTTGGGTTTAGGCACTTAGGGTGCACTTTCCTATTATAGGATTTTTAGTGGTTTAGGCACTTTTATAGGGTACCCTAGGATTTTAAGCACTTTCATAGGGTACCCTAGGGTTTAGGTTTAGGCACTTTCATTTCATAGGGTACCCTAGGGTTTAGGTTTAGGGTGCACTTTCCTATTATAGGTTTTTAGTGGTTTAGGCACTTTTATAGGGTACACTAGGATATTAGGCCTTTCATAGGTTTTTAGTGGTTTAAAAAAGCTTTTTAGTGGTTTTTTGGTTTTTTTGGTTTTGTCCTTATTCAATTTTTTTTTGCATTTGTTAGTTTTCGTCGATTTGTTGGGTTTCTTGCACTTTCATAGGATTTGAAAAAGTTTAAAATTAAAAGTTAAAAAAAAAAAGACGAAAAAAAAACCACAATTTTTTTTTAAAAATCTTTCTATTTAGCACATTTGAGGTTTTAAAATTAAAAGTTAAAAAAAAAAAAAAAAATTAAAAATCTGATGCACATGGGGACTGACGGGAGAAGCTAGAGCACGGGGGGAAGGACGTACGGGCTGCAGAGGACTAGAGCGGGATGAGCTTTTCAACAATTAAAATTGAGTGCATGGTAACCAGCCCTCCAAAATTGGAGCGGCTGGTAAATGCCTCATATTTTTTCCAAACCTTTAAAAAAGTCGGACTGGGCTGAATTGGGCGGGCTACCGGACTGGTGTGCATCCCTAGTTGGTACCCATAGCATCTTCTCATTACTGTAGCCCATTTAACTTCGGAAATATCGAGCAGTGCTATTCGTACAAAAGTTTATATAGGGATTTCGTGCAAATCGGTTGTGTTGGGCCTACTCCGAATTCTACATAATAAAAAATTGGATAAATTGTAGATATTTATCAATATTCCGGGTACTAGTAAATAATATTTTGAAAAACATAAAGAGCTCCGACCATATTCAGGGTGGGCCCAACACAACTAATCTGTACTTAAATTTGTGTATGCTTATATTTATCTGAAAATATCAAAGTTTTTGATCATCAGCAGCGATACTCCCTCCGTCCAAAAAAGATGTCCAAAAACACTATTCACATCTCTCATAAAATTATCTATATATTTTTATTTATAATGATTTGTATATGCAATATGAATCTTGTTTAATAGATCTCACTTATTTTTATTAAACAAAATTTTCAAAATCACAAAAAGTATTATAAATTATCAAATAAAGATTTTTTTTTAAAGATGTGTAACCTTTATTTTTGGGGAAAATTCTAAAATCCACCCAATGGGCTGATTATAAGGCTTAAAAAGTGTATGAGAATATGTGAAAAGTGTATAGGAATATGTAAAAATTTATGAGAAAATAAAAAAAGTACATTAGAGTATGTGTTTTTTTTTTTTTTTTTTTTATTATTAGCACAGTATAATAGAAAAACCCTATTTTTGGACATCCGTTTAGGACGGAGAGAGTATGAAAGTTCAGGGACGGAGAGAGTATGAAAGTTCAGGGACGGAGAGAGTATGAAAGTTCAGTATCGTAAATTATCAAATACAATTTGGATTCTTCGATTGTGATTTGTGAGCCGTCATCCAGGTGAAAAGATCCCATAAAAAGTAGTAAAGGTTAATGATGTGGTTTTCTCCAATTAACTAACCGCTCATTAATAAAACAATCTTAAAATTGTTTTCTTTCCCTCCAGCAATCCAGGGCTCCTCTCTCTAGCTATTAGTAACCTCCGCCCAGATCACCAATAAACTACTCTCTGCTCACGCTCTCAAAAATGGCGATGAGATTATGGGACCAATATGTAGAAGAGGCACTTTCGAAGTTGGAATCCCTCAAACTCCTCCGATCTCTCAGACCCATTCACCTCCCAATCGTTGAAAGACAAAGACCCATTGAATTTGAGTTAAAGAATGGTCTAAATTTAGATGGGTTCGAGGTGTTCGACGGATTGCGGCAATGGGATAGGGCGTCGGTGGAAGTAGAGATAGCTGAGAGCACGTTTCAGAGATGGGTCAGAGACGTCCCCAGTTCTGGTACGCTTCTTTGTACTCCAATTCCTATTGAGGATTCGTAGTTGTTTTTGTTGGGTTTAGTTTTGTTTGCTGTTTGGGAATGTTGTAAGTTGAATTTGGCACATTTTATGCGTTTTATCATTTTGTTTTGTATGTTACGCCGCCATACATGCAATGGCTCAGGGGCTGCCCAGTATAAGAGCCCTCTGGATTGTGAGAAAGGGTGAGATAAGAAATGGGCGCCTTTCTGTGAGATTTGGTGAGAGATGGGAAGAAGCCAATCAAAAAATTTCATTTTTGTACTTTTCTCCGTATCAAAATACTCAATTAAAACCAGTGATTTGGCAAGAAAGTCAAACTCTTTATTTTCTTTTGTTATCAAATCCCTCAATTTGAAGGGCCTGTAAGAGTTTAAATATCAGTGTGAAATTTTTTGATCTAGTGTACTTTAATGTTTACTGAAAATTATAGTATTTACATTTTGGGACGTAAAATTACTTCTGAAGAATACATAGGTTGTGTTTGGTTTGAGTTTTGAGTTTTGGTTTTTATAATGATTAAAGGGAGTAATAAGGATAATAATTAAAAAATAGGTATTAATGATTGGAGGGAGATAGAGAGAAAAATAAAAATAATATTTAAAAATAGGAGTAATAATTGAATAATAATTGAGAAAACCGATTCTTGAAAACCAAAACGAACAAGGCCTATAGTCTCTAGCGTCTAGAACTCTTGTAATTTACGTAAAAATGTGAAGTACAATACCATTGACAGAGCTCAATGGACTGAATGAATTGATGGCTAACCCTAATTAATTGGGACTTAGGCTCAGTTTGGTTCTTAGTAGCAGGATCCTTCTAAAATGGGTGCGCTTCCTAGACGGGAGTTTGATTCCGCGCTCCCGAGACGGGAGCTTGACGGGAGCTCGCTCCCATCTAGACGGGAACCCGCTCCTAAATAGGATGGGAGCTTCCACACTAATCTTAAGGACGAAATTCTCACTTCTCTTTCCAAATAAATGCAAGGAAGAAGAAAAAGAAAAAAGAAAAAAGAAGTAAGAAAGATTTGGGACTCTCTCTTTCTCGTCTCATAATCTACTACTTATCTACGTGTTTACTCCATATATTGGCACAAAAGAATCTATTGGTATGCCATTTCTCACTCATGTTTATACATATAAAATGCTTATGTACACGCTCCCTTTGCAACTATAAAACATATATACAATACATATAAATATATAAGGTTATTCATATATACTTAAATATTCCCTCGCCGCTCCCAACCTAGGGAGCTTCTACATACCCCCGCTCCCCCACACCCGCCCCCGCTACCGTCCCAGTCCCCGCCCCCGCTTCATGCAACTAAGGTTTGGTTTGATTTGGTTTGGTAATCAATGTTATAGAGGATCAATTGTAACAAAAAGGGTACTTGAATACAAAACATTATTTTAGGACGCTTTTCGTTTACCTAAATGAGGTTTTTTGATCAATTGAAGTGTACTGATTCTACTGAAAAGCCAAAGTTTGCAGTATACATACTATACATGGAAAAAAACTGAGGCCTTTCAAAATATGAAGCCGTAGGCTCTAGTCTTAATGGCCTAGTGCTTGGGCCGCCCCGGCAATGGCTTTCATTTAATTACAATTTTTTAAGATGAGTACGCTGTGGTGTACTTATATTTCCAACCATACATCTGTATCAAACACATATATGTCTCACATAAGAATGTCATTTGTGAACATCCTGTACTCTAGTTTTTCGCCATTTTGATTTGTTTTATGGGGTAGGAGATGATGCTGACTGTGGCAACCAAGAAATTGAGAATGAAGCAGGGCCTTGCTATAACCAGAAGTTCAGAAAACTACTTTTATTTTCTGGAAATGACTATTTGGGCTTGAGTACACATCCCACGATTTCGAAGGCTGCTGCAAAGGTGTATTTAACTGTTAATCATTATTTTCTCTCTTTTATTTATATGACCATTTATTGTCTTCATAAAAATGCAATCGGTGTCATCTCTGCAGGTGAAATAAAATTCCATCAGAGGAATTGAAATGTCTGATATCTCTTGACATTTCAAACCGTTAAGCTTCCTGAGTTGTGTTCAATCCTTCTATTGTAGGCAGCCTTAGCACATGGAATGGGACCAAAGGGATCTGCGTTGATCTGTGGGTATACCAACTACCATAGACTCCTTGAGTCATGCTTGGCAGACTTGAAAAATAAAGAGGTATCGAGTTCATAGTTCATATGTTATGTTTTCGTTGTTCCTTGGAGTCAGGACAGTATATTCTATTAAGCGGTGTTTAGATTCGCTGAAGTTATATTTCTCCATGTGTGTAAAAAATGTTAATTATTTGGAATGGTTAAACGTTTCAAATTTCAATGATGGGACTCTAGTATTTATACATGCGCAAGATGGAAAACTGAAAAGACTGTTGGATTAGTAACCGCATATAATGTGTATACCTTGGTTTAGGTTTTTCTAAGTTGAGTTATGGTGTTATACTGTGGTGAAGGCCATGGATAGCACCCTGTGCTACTCTCTTGAACATTCTTGTTGCGTAAGGCTGTTACACTCGACACACAAGCTGCCTTGTTGGTGATCTGTGCGGCCCACTATCCTATCGGGGTTTTGACTTATGGAGAAAATCGGTGTTAATCATTATGGCCCAGTTATCATATGCCGTCATTGAGTATGTCATTCCAATGTACGCCAAGTGCAGAAGACACCAAAAGAGTTTAAGATGAAAAGGTTTGCGCTTCAGGCATATGCTACGAATAGAGTTGAAGTTCAAATTGAAGTGCCATCATAACTGCCTTGCACCATCATCACCAATAGATTTTAATTGTACAAATGACTGATATAGAAACCTGGCAATAATAGTCTTATTCATTGGAGTTCACTTAAATCCGTTAGTTTCCGCTTGATTTCATGTACTGAAGAGCTGATCCATTGTTTATTCCATCAATGCTATAGGATTGTCTTCTTTGTCCTACCGGTTTTGCAGCCAATATGGCCTTGATGACAACCTTAGGAAGCGTTGGTGCCCTTTTAGCCGCAGGGGGAAAACCTTTGAAGGATGAAAGGGTTGCCATATTTTCTGATGCACTGAACCATGCTTCAATAATAGACGGCATCCGGCTCGCTGAACGACAAGGAAATGCTGAGGCATTTGTCTATAGACACTGTGACATGTCTCACCTGGATGCTTTACTGTAGGGTTATTTTTTTACTGCTCCGCTCTTTCTCCTTCCTCTAAATTGGTTGTTCTCTCCTGTCTGCATCTCATGGGTATAAAACTTGTGTTTTGGCAGATTAAGTTGCACAGTGAAGAAGAAAGTCGTTGTCACTGATAGGTTGGTTGCATTTTCTTACACAAATACGATTTCTGTTGAAATATCAGTATCCTATGTTTTCAAGGCTGCCCATACCCCCAATGATTGGGGACTAGATGAGTTCTGTTATTGTTGTTGTTATTGTATGTTTTCAAGGCTGAACATATTGAAATATATATTTCTGAGGGTTTTAATGTTTACACTGTTGCTTTTATGCAGAAATATGATGATTGTACTAAATTGGCAATATGTTGGGGTTGAGCTGAATTTCTGGCTGTGTCTCTTGCTAGATTTGTCAAAATAAAATATCAAATTTTCTTAAAAGAAAAAAATATATCATTTATTCTTTTGCTGAGGAGCAGCTTTTCAAAAACTAAGTGATGAGGCAACTTTTCTAACCAACATGGCACACTCGAGGCAAGAATTAGGTCCTGCGATTTTAAGGTTTTGTTAGAAGTTAAGATATTGAACATCAGAAAAATGAGTAAATAATCAGATGCTAATTGTCTCCTGGGAATCACAAGCTTGCGTAGTATGTGAGTGTCAGTTATACCCATGTGGCTAGTCTAATATTCAGGCACTGCTTCAGTTGTAGTATGGTATTCGAAAGAGATGAAGGGACAGTCTTTTATGGATGTTCTATTCTATCTCTGAGTGATATGTTGCACGGTATTTGCTGTCACTCTGTCATCTGTAATTAGGATGTCATATTGTCATGTACTCTATTGTCCATCCCCTGTTCTTTTTCCAATTTTTCAGAATTTCTTGTCTGAGTAATTGCTTCAGTCTGTGTATGTCTACGTTTTGATGAAGGGAGAGGAACTTATATCTTTTGTTTTACCAGCTTGTTTAGTATGGATGGGGATTTTGCGCCAATGAGTGAGCTTGCAAAGCTTCGGAAGAGTCATGGATTTTTATTGGTTATTGATGATGTAAGTTGATTGAATCTTTGGTTACCATAAAACAATGGTTTGTCGCCAGTGTCCTGGGATGGGACTGTATGAAGCTTCTTGGCAATCTCTTGCATGGTCCAGTGCCTGGAAATGTAGTACTTGCATAGTTTATCTACCTTTTTATATTGCCAAAACCATAAAAGTACAAATTTGGGAAAAAAAGGTTTTATATCTCACTCTTTTTTAGATTTATTGCACACGGAGATCTTCTCCATCTAGTATTCTTTAGTTGCCCTGTTTACCTCATGCAAACAGCTAGTTTATCCTTTTCTCCCACGTTGATATGAAATACCATTTTCTAGTCCAACGGCTATGGGGCTCACTATGGTGGTGGCCCTTCCCAGAATCTAACAAACCTCATAGAGAATTTTACTAATTGAGATTCCCTTTTTTTTTTAAACAGCTACTAATTAAGATTCCTGGCACTTTCTGCTTTTGTTTCCTTAGTAGTTTGCTCTCTATCATTAAGAGCTACTCTCACTCTGGACTCTGAGGTTCTTTCTCAGGCTCACGGAACATTTGTTTGTGGCAACAACGGTGGGGGTGTGGCCGAGGAGTTCAATTGTGAAAGTGATGTTGACATCTGCATAGGTACCTTGAGTAAGGCTGCAGGTTGCCATGGTGGATTCATAGCATGCAGGTAATCCTATGGATGTGCCTCTCTTATCCCCTATGAATCTTGTTTTGATGTCACTAAGCTGCTATGTACTGTAGTTTTTAAGTTGTTATAATGAGTGCGGCATAGACTCCAATTACTATCCTCATTTCACCTTGGCTTTTTTCATCTTTTTACTGGTTTAAAGTTGAACTCAGACAGCAATCATAACTCCTCACTTTAGAAAAATTTATATGTTTACCAACTCATAGTTTGGAAATTGCAGCTTCCCGATATGGAGCTTAAGTTCTAAGTCTTCCGCGCTCCTGGATGAACAGTTTTAAGGCAATTGGGGGTCACTATTGCCTTAATTTCACCCTATAACGAAACTATTTGCAAGAATAAACTTGAACAAGTTTGAACAACAGGTACTCCCTCTATGAACAAACGATAATTGAGTAAATACTCAGTTTTTCATTAATAATCAACAACCAAATTTTAATGTCACCCTATAACTTATTTTATACTAGAAACTAGGACCGAAAAGGAAACAGCAAAACAGGAAGCTGAATCCCGGTTAATAAAGGATTAACGAAAAAAGAAAACATTAAACTAGGAAACTAATTACTCTAAGATCCCTAATTTCCTAATTCGAATAATCCTAGCAAGATATAGAAATAAATATTCCTACTACATTAAAACAAACTGGGAAAGTAAAATCTTAATTAAATAAAACACACCTACTAAAATACTAATATAAAATAAAAAAATAAAATTCCTATATTTCTAAAATACTTCTAATATTGGTCTACATCAAACTTTAACATCCAAGAAGAAACAAATGCATCTTTTCATTGCTACTTCATTCTCATGAACATTGTTGATTCAAACATAGGTACAATGTTTCTTTTTATCAGCAGTTCAGTATGTAATGTCTTCAGTCATCCTTTAGCAAAAATGGAAAAGAAAAGAAAACTTTCTACATTTGATTTGTTCTTGAGAAATGTTTGAACATCTTTTTCTGTTGTATCAGCAAGAGGTGGAAGCAACTCATACAATCCAGGGGTCGCTCATTTATATTTTCGACTTCTACACCAGTGCCCATTGTTGCTGCTGCACATGGTAAATAGAGAACTCGACTCTGGGTTCCATTTATAGGTTAATTAGTTAATAGTATTTTTCATGGGGCAGGGGGGCATAATTGCCCAGTCTAATGCATGGGTTTAGGAAGTTCCATCTTGCTTGTATTTTGTTTGCTGTGCAGAGGCATGGGGAATGACGCATGCAGACATGACAAAGTAGATACAAACATAAAACAAAAAGTAGATAAAGAAACACTATTATGGTTTCTGATGTAAGATGAAGGATTATGCGCATTGCTCTTTGTTTCATTTTAACAAGACTACTTACCAGACGACTTTCACATTGCACTGCACTTGAAATGCTCATGATCTTTGCACTTTCTATGGTATACCTCTGTTTTATTCATATAGGAGTATCTAGGTTATCATGGGGGAAAAAAAAGAAGAAGACATGGCATGATGGCCCTTTGTCCAACGTGGTTATTGGCTTTGCATTTTATTTTTTGGGCTCAGTTTCTGGTTTAACAAAACAAGTATAACTCAACAGCTGCTGTTATTGTGGCAAAAAAGGAGACATGGCGAAGAAGGGCTATTTGGAACCGTGTGCGGGACTTCCAAGTTCTCACTGGACTCCCAGTTACAAGTCATATCATTTCTCTTGTTGTAGGGAGTGAAGAGAAGGCACTGCAAGCTAGCTGGTCTATTTCTCTCCTCCTGCACATGTGGATATTTTTATAGTTTGCAACCATAGTCTATTCCTAACTGTCTCAATCATCGTGGACCAGGCATCTGCTGCAATCTGGGTTCCATGTAACTGCAATTAGACCCCCAACTGTTCCTCCTAATTCATGCAGGTGTGTTGGATTAGGATACATACTCTTTGGTTTTGGCATCTTGTTAATCCTCCATAATTAGTGGAGTAGTGTCTTTTTCTTCATTCTTATGCATGGTATGGACTGGTATTTCATGCTCACTCTCGTGGAGCCACAGGAATGTAAATCGGGTCATATGTACCTTTGCTTTCGTACTAAATTTTGTGTTGGAGTTGAAGAATTGCCAGCAATAAACGTTCCAAATTATTTATGATTTTGTTTAAATTTTTTCTTGACGTTTTCATGGAGGAATACTTTCATTCATTTACACTTTGATGCATGCCTTTGCATGCATCGGTCTTTATGCCATTCAGGTTGAGGGTGACTCTGAGCGCAGCGCACACGCTGGATGATTTGAAGAAGCTCACAGCAGCACTATCCGAATGCATCAACTTCAGAGATATGCGCATCCAAAGCACAAATGGATGCGCAAGGCTATAGTTATTCATCCTCGAGGATTCTACATTTAAAGGCTCATTGCAGGAAGATTTGAACTGCGTAGTCATATTGTTTGAGCAAGAATTGCAGTCTTTTAGGGGGAGCTAGGCAACACAAACAAGTGACTTGATTGAAGTGATTAGAGATCATCAACATCGTATATTCAGTTGCCGTTCAGTTAGAAGGTAACCAGTCTTTGATTTGTTGATGGAAAGCAGTAAATTCTCTCTTAAGTAGAAGGGGCTTCTAATTCTAAACCATTTCATGAGGATATTGTTTGAGCCTCTGCAATATATTGCAGCTGAATTCCATCTGTAATGATGTGTCTTTATTTTAATCAATGAAGCGACAATTAGCTTATCAACTGAGGAATGTTAGGTAATTGGAATTAAACCTATCTCATACAGCCCTTCGAATGTGCCCAGTTAACACAATAAGCAAGAATGCTCAATGATTATTTATTGTGTAAGTTATTTTCATTTAAACAAGTTTATGCAGGGTTTATTTCCTTGTGTCGGACCGCTTTTCCATTGTCTCTCCTAAAACCAATTGGTGTTGAGAAAGATTTCAATTAAGTCATAGGGCTATGAATCCCGTAGCCTCTTGTGCGAAGAAGTGGTGTTCTGTTTTTAGAGCGGTCGCAGAAAGTGGCATTGTGTAACCAAATCCATGGGGACACTCCGGGCCCAACACCTAGTATAAAATTGCTCTTTCCGATTTCCAAAATCAAACACAAGAAAAGTAACACAGTATGAACAAACAAAAACAAAAAAAAAAAAACCATTGAATAGCATTAGCTGAAATTATGTTTATAAATCATTTCCATTTCATTAACTATTTTGGGTTGCCTTTATTACCCAAAAATGAGGCAACACAAAAATAGGAATAATTCCTAATTTCTCGGCTCTTTCTTGCATGCCAACTGAACCTGTATATCTACCCATAACAGTATCTCTCGTGAACATCATACAGCTAAACTAAAAACATGTCATAGTGTCATCCAAGAACATCCGTTCAAACAAAAAAGACAAGTCTCTCACATGGATTTTGCCTAAACCCAAGTTTAATTATCCACGGGTAGAGTCATTAGGAGCAGAGGTGGGAGTAGCCAAAGCCAGCCATGTCCCCTCTCTCTTCTGCAAGCTTGAGCTGGCTGATGGGGAGGAGGAGAATCGGGTCCCAAAAAATCCGTCCTCATGGTGCGAGGGGAGGTCGTTGAGGTTGATGAGTGTAGTAGCGGTCTTTTTGTTGGTACTGATGGTGGTAGTGGGGGCAGTAGTAGAGGCATTACTGGTTTCCCCAGCCGAAGAGACAGTGACCTTAAAACCTTGTCTCTTGGCTAATGGCTTAACGGGGTATGCTCGGTGGTGGTGGTGGTAAGGAAGTTGGCAAGGAGCGGGGGCGGTGGAGGAAGAAAATGTGGGTGGGGTTGGGACCATTAAAAGATCTTCAACATGTACCTTGACCTGAGATGAGGCCATGTTTGGCCAAAGGAAAGTACCCTGGGGCTTGCAGATTCTGAACCCACTCTTCAGCCTTTGCATCTTTGCTGCTTTTTCCTCTCCTGGGACTGTACGTTCTGCTTCTTTCTGTTTTGTGTTTGCCTTCCCCAGATCACCCCTGCCCTCCTCCTGTTCCTGTGGTACTAATAGTGGTTTGCCTACTTTCTTTTTCTCCTTTTCATCACAACTTTCTGTGGATATCATCAATGCTGAGTCTGACTGTATGTCTTCTTTCACCTTTGACTTCAGCTTCCCTATCTCTTCCTGCAGCCATTACCATGCACAACATGCCATATGCATATCAACATCTTCATTGTCATGATCCATGCATGCATGATGTTTTGACATTTCATGTATGGTAAGTGTAATTTGAAAGTGCCCCCTCATATCAACATGCAGGAGATGTGTGTTTGTGTTGCCCCCATAAATGAAAGTGCAGACTTGCTAATGCACTTTACTTTAAAAGTAGTTGTCATTACTTACCATTTACGGCCCATTTGTCAAGTGGGGAAGGACGGGGGAATAGGAACTTAAGAGGGATAAGCTAATCC
The DNA here is from genome assembly GCA_016920895.1 of Vaccinium myrtillus. NCBI lineage: Eukaryota > Viridiplantae > Streptophyta > Magnoliopsida > Ericales > Ericaceae > Vaccinium > Vaccinium myrtillus. Next base: position 24,128,390 of record CM029280.1, on the reverse strand, counting down.
GGGCCCACCTTTATCCAGTGTTTGGTTCACATTTTGTATCCGGATTGTTAAGATCCCTACAGGGGTCTTAGCTTATCCCACCCCACCCCCGAGGATAAGCAAAAATATATATTTCTAGAGCAACAATTATCACCAAAATCGAAATATAGGGGAAACAGTTTGGAAAACGATTTACAGATCCTTCCTGCGTGTGCTTAATGCATCAGGCACCATTATGGTAACTCATTCCAGAAAGCCCAAAACATGAAATAAGTCGTTCAGAACTAGCACTGTCAATTGGAAACATGATCTAAGGGGAATTGGAAAGGAACAAAGGTAGAGATGTTGCCAATTGCTTAGATACCTCAATTCTGCTCACATATCTTGAGACAGCCGTCACTTGTTCCATATGCTTCTCCTATTAAAGCAAACCACAACACAGTGTCAATGGAAGATTCACTAAGATCAACTGAAATAAATAGAAATGAAACAAAAGAAATTCCTAATTCATTCGCTACGTACCAATGTGATCAATGGATTGGTAACAGCAGTTCCTCGAGTTTCCTGCTGCTGCTTTTTTGATAACTCCTCCATTTCCCTGCTCAACAAACAAGAAGTTCAAAGACAACTGACATAACATTAATCATCTTTCAATATCTACTTAGGGTACATGAAAATTTGTGGCACTTACCTTCTTAGTTTGGCAATTTCTTCCTCCATGTGTTTCTTGGATACTAACTCCTCCATATCCCTGTTTGCTCAACCATGGAAATCAATTCAAAACAGACCCAAATACAGATTTCGAAAACAGGACTTAGGAGTTCTGGTTTCATAATTGACCTTTCTAATTTTGTGGTCTCGTCCTTCAATAGCTTCATCTCCTCGGCACATACAGGATCCTGGCTAGGACAATCGCCAATCTTCCAACCTGGTGGTGGGATCCAATAAGGATCTTGAACTTCAGCCTCCCTTCTTATATCAACAAGATCAGCACTCTCCAACCAATACTCCATTGCCCCTTCTGCATTGTGCCGCCGCCGGAAGCGCTCAGCCCCACCTGGTGCTACCTTCCCCGCCAAGTGCTTCAGAAGGTGGTCCAGCAGACCCGTGTCCCCAATTTGCTTGCGAGCCTCCGATCTTAGTTCTGGGCGCAGAATCGGGTTCTTATAAACAGCACCCTTGGCCTTCATCACCTCCGAAAGATTTTTCTCAGCCACCTTATACCTTCTCACACATAACAATTCAACAATTAGGATGCATAAATAAATTTGTAAAGAGCTTAAGTTGACAATGAAATCAGATTTTTCAGTTTTTACCTCTTAGCAGACCACCTGCCTATTTTCTTACAGTTCTTCCTAGACATAATGATCTGGGTTTGCTTGTCAAGTTTTGCTTTCTTCCCCTTTGGAACGAGCCTTGAGCTATGCCTCTTTCCATTGTCATTCTTCTTTGTATCAATGGTTTCTTCAGTCACAGCTTCTTCTTCTTCATCATTGTCTTCTACAGCTTCTTCCTCTTCTTCTTCATTCTTCTACAGCTTCTTCATATTCTTCTACAGCTTCTTCCTCTTCATCTTCTTGTTCATTGGTTTCTGTATGCCTGTTTATGAACTTGACCTGGTGTTGTACACCCCATCGCGCCATTCCCTTGAATTTTAGCTCCGATAAACATGATCCGGCCTTATTAGAAATTTCAATATTCCCCGATTCACCATCGGAGATCCAGAAACCCTCTGAGTGCTTGTTCTCGGAAAATTCTCGAGACGGGACTCGTCGAAAAAGCACTTCCTCGGCGAGCTTTGTCCCCATACCAAAACTCTCGTCCAGTTCAGGACACATCTGTTTGATTCTATTGCTGAAGTACCTTTGAATCGATTGAGTGCTCGGAAATCTCACTGAAACATTCAATTCAGTCTTCTCACTGACCTGAAAACAGATGGAGAGAAAAACAACCCAATTGAGGAATCAAAAAGTTGCGAACAACATACAACATAAAATTGCATAAACAATTGTATACAGAAAACCATATGTATTGAATTGAATTGAATTGAATAATTTAATTGAGGATTGGTTACCATGACAATCCGGGTGGACCTGAGTTGAAGTGGGGTTCTGGGTGGGAGCTTGGTATGATCGATCTCGTAAACTGAACCCAGTTCTATGTGCTCTTTGGTGGTATCTGTGAATGGCCAAACCCAACACATTAAACATTCATGTGATTTCGTTGACAGCTTTTTCTCAGTTACCGTATATATTTGGAGAGACGAAGGTAAACTAATTCAAAGTGGAAGGATACATATATATAGATCAGAGAAAAAAAAGGGTTAAGTACGAAGACCTCTGTTACTGTCGGTGTAGAGGGTACAGTCTGATGTGGGGAGTAGTTGTCTGACCAAAGCTGGTGTTTCTCCGCCGCCCACGGTGCCCTGTTCCTGCCTTTTCAAGTACATCATCTCTCTCTCTCTAAATGGAACAGAATATGCACGCAGACATACAAATGCAGAAGGATCACGGGCTAGAGAGAGAGAGAGAGAGAGAGAGAGATAGGGACGATGCATGCTTCCTCCGTGTAATTAATATATTGCGTTGTCTGTTTGTGACTACATAAAAGCGCTGAGAGTGTTACGTAGAATAAAATGCAGAGCGCGTGAGTTGAGATTTGCACTCTCTTTTTTCTCTCACAAAGAACAAGCACTGGAAGGCGCGTGTGGAGTCTTGAGAGTGTGCGTACAATCGAGATCTGCGTAACAGAACAAATGAGTCTGTTTGTTGATACGATGCATGCGCGGGAATGACAGTTAGAGAGAGAGAGAGAGAGAGAGAGAGAGAGAAAGGGGTCCCCGCGAATTTAATGAGAGAGACAGTCTCTTCTTTTTATTTTTGCATCTCTAATTTTGATGTAATGTTAGCACTTAGCAGTGATCATAGAGCAAAGCCAATGCAATTGTCAAAATGGCTATAGCCATTGCTATATTTTGGCACTAAAAAGTGATTTTTTGTACTAAAATAGAACCCAGATTCCGGTCATCTTTGTTGGAATAAAGGTCGTCTTTGTTCCGGTGATGGTGTTGGATTCGGGTCATCTTTGTTCGACCACTTTCCGGTGGGTTTTGTTTTTCCGGCCATTTGCCTGCCACTTTCAGGTATGTCCTGTCCACCTGTTTTCTGGTATTTGGCAGTTGGAGTAATGAGGTGGCAAGGAAGGCTATAGCCATGTTTGGTTCTAAATATAGAACCAAGTATAGCTTTGTGCCATTTTAGAACCAAATATAGCATTACACTGAATTTGGATTTTTTGAGTTTGGTGTCAAATTTTGAGTATAGAACCAAGTAGAGTTCTTGCATTGGATTTGCTCTGACCGTTTAAAAATACTTTAGATGGTTCAGATCATGCTATTTTGGGCAATTTCCAAGTATTGTTTCCTTTGTTTTAGTGTTTGCCCATCCAATATTTGTGTTATGTACTTTGTTTTAAATACTCAGAAAGGAAAAAAAAAAAGAAGAAAGGAAATTGTGCTATTTTAAATACTCAAAAAAATTGAACCAACCTATTGGTACTGGCCGGCGTCGGGGACCTCCTTGTGGGTCGTAAACGATCTGAAATGGGGTGATTTTAGATCTAGTTCATAGGGCCGTCTAATTGCATCAATTCCCACGTCGGCCCACTTAGAATTTGATTTTGAAATGGATGAACAGTTTAGATTGATCGTTGGGGATCCACAAGTGGGTCCCCGACGCTGTTAGTACTTAGTTGGTACCCTTTGTATTTCCGTAGGTAAATACCCGATTGGTTTGCTTTATTCACCCCATCATGAAAGCATAACGGTTCTAAGAGAATGGATTAGCTACAATTGATGAAGAATCATGCAATTGGACACAAAACACCTCAGTATTTATTAGTTCCTTTCAACCTCGATCCTTCTTCAAGTTTCTATCCATACATACTAGAAAGTAATTTTGCTAATATTTTCCAGAGCTAGGGATGGTTTTATCCATAATCTCAACATCATCCACTGCTGAACCACGCTAGTTAACAGAAAGAATGGAATCCTCCCTACTCATGACGCGATTGATGTTCCAGATGAATTTTAAAAAGTGAACGATTTCGATCATCAAATTGAGTCGAAAAAAAGACCCAAAAAAAGACCAAACAGGACTATCCTCATTCTCTTGGGAACTAAGAGGATCCCTCTAATGAAATGCAGCTGCTTTACAAATCCATGCCATCGAGCTATCCAAGTATTGCAAATGAAATATCAAAACAATAAACAAAACCCACAAGAGAAAAATTAAAACCACCACATGAACCATCATTTTATTTTTGCACAATAGTTCTCATATGAACACATTATCTGGAGCAGATATCTCCCTTGCACGAAAACTTGAAAAACAGATGTCCACAATAAGATCTAACAACTCCAGCCAATACCTCCATTCACAAAGAAAAGCACTGGAGTTGGACATAGAAGACTCACTGCTCAAATAATTCCGTCGGGTATCAGCACAACAGAACCGGATGTTTTCCGACTCTCAAGGTCTTCATGCGCCTGTGCTGCCTGAGACAAAGGATACTTGTGGTTTACGCGGACTCGCAAGACACCGGAGCCAATATTAGCAAAGACCTCTCCAGCAGCTTCTAGAAGCTCATCCCTGCTGGCAGTGTATGAAAAAAGGGAAGCCCTTGTCACGAACAGCGATTTCGCAGCAAGTGCTGTCAGAGGGAGGGGGTCTGTCATACCAGACGATTGCCCAAAACTCACCATGTATCCACGAGGTTTGAGGCACTCTAAGGATCCCTGGTCAAGAAAAATTCGCCATTAAAGACTACTAACAAGGCGACTTAGGTGTGGTAGGGATTGTTTTAAAATGCAGTTTTTTTGGCCACTTAATACCAGGAAGCTCACCTGTTAGCCTTCTTAATTTTTGCTCGAAAACAAGAAAAACAGCCAAAATAGCCCAAACAACTTACCTGAAGGTCAGCTTTTTTCAACTTCATCAAAAACTTGGAAAGGAGAAAAGTTTAGCTAAAATGGCCCAAAGCTCAGCAAAAAGCCCGTTTTTTCCACTCAGTATTTTTAATCAGAACCCAAACAAAGCTTTAGTTTAAGGATGACTTCTATTACCTGAAAGGTGTCTTTTCCAACAGAATCATAGACAACATCTACCCCTTTTCCTGATGTTATCTCGTTGACGCGGGACACAAAATCCTCGTCCTTGTACATTATCACATGGTGGCATCCATCTTCTTTGGCTTGAGCCGCCTTTTCTGTGGTTGAGACGGTTCCAATGACAGTGGCACCAAGGGCATTTGCCCACTGGCATAAGAGAGATCCAACTCCGCCAGCTGCCGCTTGAACAAGGACAGTGTGTCCAGGTTCAACCTGTAATTAGAAGCAATAGAGTCATATCCTACACAAGATGATTATAAAGCTTCTTCTTCTTCTTCTTCTTCTTCTTCTTCTTCTTCTTTTTTCTTTTTAATGACGAAGATAGAACAATGAGTAATGTGACATGGGCTATCCCATATTGATGGATATGCACCTATGCCACAACTTTGCAACCATAATACTCTTAATATGCCAGGTCTGCCTCTGTGTGTATGCGTGTCTGCATAAGGGATTGTATGTAAAAGAAATACTCATTACCATTGGTGGAAAGTGGAAGCTCTAATGCCAGAATGGTCTTTGCTTGCTTGCAATGATAAAACATTCTCACAAGCAGATGACTCTTATTTGTGTTTCACATATATAAATATACGAGAGAGAGAGAGAGAGAGAGAGAGAGAGAGAGAGATTACAGCTTGGGGATTATTTAAGGAGAGAGAGAGATATTACAGCTTGGGGATTATTTAAGGAGAGGCAATAATGAAGATGAAAAAAATACTACGATTACGGTCTGTCTATTTTTCTTTTTGTGGAAAAAGTGATGTAGGCACATTGTGGAGTCCAAGTAGCAGTACCCTACATACTGTTTTATTACTTTCCAGATATTGCTAGTGCTTCCTGAAAATAAAGTATGATAGCCCGTGTTTTCACGATATCTCAAAATTTCAAAGATATGAAGTATAAGAGAAGAGTGTAAGGTACCTTAAAGCAACGGCGAACTAGCATATGAGCTGTCATTCCCTTGAGGATGACAGATGCTGCTACAATTGGATCCAAGGATGGCGGAAGAGGTACCACTCTATCGGCTGGTAGGATCTGCTCCTCAGCGTATGAACCCATTGGATTACCAGCATAAGCCACAACATCTCCAACTTTTCTACCGGTTAGTCCAGGGCCCACAGCTGTCACCACACCAGCTGCCTCTGCACCTGCAATTGAAAATTGAAGATATAGAGCAACAAATCCTCAAGTAAACCAAACCTTGAATCAACAGGTACTGTAAAATAAAACATCTTATATGGTCACAGTAATAGAACATAAATTCAATGTAAACAACGAGTTTCTTCATCATCATGAAGGTGATGACACAGAAGGACTTGTTCCAAACAAAAAAGGGTTTAGGTTCTTAAGTCTTGGCAGGAACTGAATGTGCTAAACGCGACCAGTCCCACCAAGATTAATGCAGATCAAAGGGAAAAGGTTTTAGGACATCAAAGGACCAGATGCAGAGTATTCAACCAAATGAAAAATTGTCAATTTTTAAAGAGACATAGACAAGCAACACATTCTCTTGATCTCTCTTATCAAGAGATCAAGAGTATCAAGCATCTAATGCTTTGCAGATGAGATTGAACTCCGACCTTGATTGCCCGAGCTACCACTGATATAAATGTCTTAATAATAACAAATAACAATATGCAATAGAATTTGAATGGAAGTTTTGAAGTTTACTCATGCAAAAACATCCACTTATGACTTGAGTCCTTATACAAGACCTAATTTTTGGCAAAGGCCAAAAGGTCCATCAATGGGGTTGCAACTTGCAAGAAAGGTATTATTACCATGACAACGCATTTCAATTGCTAAATTCTACTCACAAAAAATTCCCACGAAAAGGGATCCTTGTCATGCTGAGTCCTTATCATCTGATTTATTTTACGTGTTTCTATTTGTGCTTTCCATTATTATTTTTCATACAGAATCAAAGATTATCATCATGGGCAAATTTCTCCAGTAATAGAATATCTACTACAATAGAACGTATACATTATTCTATTTCTATATAACCAGCCAACAACAGGGGTTGTCAATTGACTCAACTTCATTAACGAACTGATATTTGCCAATAGTTGATTCAAGAAATCATGTTTCATACACATGCCTACACGGTATTTTGTCATACAGATATGAAGACAAACCTGGAGTAAAGGGTATCGTGGAGGCCTTATAAACTCCTTTGCGGAAGTAGACATCGATGAAGTTAAGCCCAATAGCCTTGTTTTTCACTCGGATTTCACCCTCCTTAGGTTCTTCTATTTCCACATCTTCCCACTTCAGCACCTATCATCATGGACTTTTTATCTTATTATTCACCATAAGGATTGTTTGATTTGGAAGTACTTAAAAAATGTCCAAATTGTAATTGGCGTCTATAAACCACATTTATGGGCGTGCCACACAAACCACACTGCAATTGGAACATAATGTAAAACTTCTTATTGTTCACAATTTCACATGTAAATAGCAATGCCGGAGATTGCATAGCTGAGTCCATGATAGTCAAATCGGCAGTAGAAACCCTTGCCTATAGAGATTAGAGACCAACCCCTTACGTTTAACAGTTATTCTGACCCTAACCACTAAACTAGCACAAATCCTATAGAGTATTGCAAATAGGATGTCAAACAATTAAGCCATCCTAAATTAACCCCCCACACAAATGGCCTTCAGCCTCATATGTTTATCCTCAGTAACATGCACCAAACACGATAACTAATAGCTGATCATGAATATATAACTGGCCTACGCAGTCAACTCGCCCAAAACTTACGGCAACTTAAGGTTCTCAAAATATTAATAACGGACGATGCTGCCAACATAGTTGAGCAGTCATCGCTGCAAATCCAATTCTGAAATATACACGAACTTGACACAATCGCTAAACTAAAGTTGATATAAATTGGACAAAATCAGTACTGGGAAATCAAGAAATTAGCATAAAAGGACTGACAGGAACACTAACCCTTCTAAAGAACATTTCAAAAGAACACTTCACTAGATATACATAAGTAGTTGTTGCAAATATGAAAACAGTACATGAAACAGGGAGAGACCCTCCGGCCCACTAAGTTTCCTGAACCCTAATGGCTTTGACACCACCAGTCCTCTGTAATCAAAAATTAGCTAAAAAAGTAATTCTTTTCTTTTCAATCGGAAAAAGACTAACAAAAACACCAACCCTAAAGCGCAATAAATAATCTAGATTGCTAGCAATTGATACAACCAATCAGTACTTGGGCAAAATTAGCCAAAAAAAGACTCACAATCACACCAACCCTTCCACAAGAAAAACTTCAAAATTCAACTCATAAATTTTGGCTGCAGAAATGACATTAGAGTACGAGAGAGGGAGAGAGAGACCTCAGGACCACCAAGTTCATGAACCCTAATGGCTTTGACCATTGTTGCTGCTTCGGGTGCTGATATAGAGATTGATCTGGCTATTGCTTTGACAGTCAATCTGGGTAATATGAAGTGAGAGCTATGATCTTTGGTGTGGGTATTGCTGGGTATTTGTAGTTGTAGATTTGAAGAGGTGCCACGGTGATGGCCAGAGAGAAATGGGCTCACTGGAAGTAGTAATTTATGGTGCTGATAATGATGGTACAATTTTAATCTCAATAATCCCATTTTTAAGTCAAAATTAAATTGGTGGCACAAACTGACGGGAATAGGAAATGGGATTCTTGGAAGGTCGTGAAAGGTCTATTGAGAGAGAGAAGAATAAAGTGTGATCTCATGGCTTACGCTTCAAACCCCTTTCCAACGTCGGATTAAAAGAAATTTGGCACTTTGTAAGAAATTGTTCCAACGTCGGATTAAAAGAATTCCTTTGGATTTGAGTCAATGACTCAATTTTAATCCATTTGAGTCAATGAATTTATAAATGTTAATTCCAGTTGTGTCATTTCAATTCAATGTCGAATCGTCATACTATTTCTTTTTCTCAATTTCAATGTCAGAGTCTAGTGATCAATTTTTCATTTTTTAGTTCTTCATGTCAAAAAGTGACCCAAGTGATCACATTACATTTTTTTCTTCTCAATTTTTAAGATGTTAGAAAAAAACTGTGCAAAGTTTTGTTTAAACCCACCTAGCAAATCATTTTCAAGTGCAGAGATGGGCTCCATGAAATTTTATCATGCTTTTGTGAGACCCACTCGTTGAAAATCATTTGTGCGTCTTTTTTCAATTTTATCTTCGATAAATGCAATTTTGTGAGACCCACCTATCCCATGATTTTATTTCTTTTAAACGAGTTTCTTCGCTAAAAGCTGCGAATTTCAAGCTTCTTCGTTGAAATTTCAGTTGAGTTTCGATTCGAAAAAAGTAAAATTTTTTTTTTTTGGCTTAGCGTTTTTGCTTCGTTTAAGAAAAAAAGCCGTTACATACCCGACTTTTTTCGATAAAAGCTTTAAGTTTTTAAAAGTTGTGCCCGATAATATATCTCGATAGGGCTGTTTTTATGAGGCTACGAATATTTTCTAGCAACGATTTTAATTTTCTTAAGCTCGAATACTACAAAACTAAGTGTTTTAATGTTGCCCTAAGACATAAGTGTTTTTAATGTGACATCCGGTTATAAAAAATATGCTTTTAATATGGCGTTAGAATTTTTTTTTTTGATAGGTGAATTTTATTTTTACTTTGGTCGTTAAATTTTTTTTTGGTCGTTAAATCTTTGGTCGTTAAATCATTGCTCCACTGACCATGGCTGCGGACTTGGGGCAAAGCCTAGCAGGCTGGGACCTCCTAAAAAAACCTCAATTTTGGGGGCTTCCAAGTATTAGGAGTTTTTTTTTTTTTTTGGGGGGGTTTCGTCATTGTTATATTTGGAGTTTTACTAGTAGTTGTTATATTAGGTTAAGGAAAAAAATACAAAAAATCTACAACATGACTTGCTTATGCTCCAAAACTACAATTCAATTTACTTAGGGCCCTATTAAGTTTTTAAAAGTTGCATCCAATTATAATTAAAATATATATCAGCGGAGGTTAGTAGAGAAGGAAGTTAGTGGGTTAAACAAATTGTAGTTGGGGTTTACCTCCCCCTTACAAAGAAGCGGTATACAAACAGATGGGCTATAAGTCACATCTGTCGAATTGTAATTTGGAAGCTCATTTTTGGGTGTTTTCAACGATCAAAGGAAAAAAACAATTAGATTTTTAAAACCCATTTAGGAAAAAACGATTCTCACTCTCTCTGTGTGCCCTAAAACAAATTTTTTTTTTTTTGCGATTTATCTTTCTTGAAATTATATAGCACATACTGGCGGCCCATCTCTAGGCTAGTCACCGACTCATCATACATATATGGTTCCAAATCAGTTTGGAAGTCGGAACACAAATTTCTCATCATTATTGAAACTCCATAGGAGTATGTTGCTTCAAAAAACACACAAACACACCTATATATGGTGCCATAATACGAGCAAACCACAATTATGAAATACTAGTACAAGTTTATTTAAGGGTGTGTTTGGCATCACTGAGGCTCAGGACTAGCTAATGATACAAAAGCGAGGACGGATAAGATGCACCGGGCTGCCACCCAACTGGGATGACGTTGTTCGCCACCAGAACCTGTTCACCGAATGAGCTCATTCGGATAGAAAACGGAGCATGTAATGGCAACCCACCAGAATCGAGCGCCCAAGAAAACCCAGTTGCCGAAGTATCGCGCATAGCTTTCCATGTAGGAGTATTATCATTAATGGATGGTGCCTCCTTTAGATCAACAGCCAAAAAACTACATTGAGAAAATTTGGTTTGAATGTCCACCGCGAAGTAGTACGGGTTAGATAACGGGTCAATATGGAATCGAATGATCGAGTCGGGAGCACATTCAACACTAGCAACACAAGAACGATTAGCCTTGGGTTAATTTTGCCTACATAAATCATCTAAGAGTGCTTCTAATTAATACTCCTAAAAATTAATATATACTCCTAAAAAACTAAGAAAAAGGAATAGTTATTTGATTACAATAAAAAAAATGGAAAGAAAATTTTTGGATTAATATTACTCCTCCGTCCCAAAAAAGGAATAGTTATGGTCTTAAAATAATACAAAATTTTGAAGAAAAATTCAATATTTTTTTAACAAGTTACTAGATATCGACGTACTTTTAATTTACAAAATTTTGAAAAAAATTCTTTTTAAAAGACTTATTATTTTTAGGTACTACTTTTAATTTAGGGAAAAACTTTGAAAATTCTTCCTCAAAACTTATTTTTTAGGTACTCGTTTTGAGGGCCAATGAGGGAGGAGGATTTGTTTAGGAACCCAGTAGTTTTTTTTTTTTATTTTTAAAAACACTGGAAATTTGTATAAAATTTTGATGTGGCCAGAACTGCCTTACCATGTTGCATTGATCGGTGACAATTCCATAGCCGCAGTTGATGCACCGAAGCGAAAGAAAGCTAGTAGTAAACAAGAGACAAAGAGAGGTGACCAAGGATATGAAGTAGCCATGTTTCAGAAAATGTTGTAAATTCTCTTTGAATATCTAAGTTCCGCATTTTCACTCCTATTTATAGAGTGAATCATTCAGGGGCGGACACATGGGGTGCCGGTTGCTTGGCCGTTCCACTCCAAATATTCTCACATGTTGTGCTACTTTTTTAGGATAATTTAGAAAAAAAATTCTTTGTACAAATCCTACGTTCGGCGCCAAAAGCATTTGCATAATGTTGGCCGGGCTCAAGATGAGGCAAGTCACATGACATTATGAAAAGTTCGTAGGTAAGTAACATGTGAAATGATCATTATTGTTTCTTTGAAGGACAAAAAAAGTTAGAAATTAAATGACCAATTTCAGGAATTGAGACAAAATCTAATTAATTCTCACCCCAACAATCGATCATCTAGCCAGGTGTGTGTATTGTATAGGGAGAGAGATGCAAGTCACCTCATGTGTCCCTTAAAGCGGTTCCTACGAATTTTATTACACATACAGTCTCTTTTTTAGAGTATTATTTTTTTTGGAGCGCATTACAGATACAATCCCTTCCCTATTTTCCCTCTATGATTTTGATGTAAGGTTATTAGCAGCAAACACTGGCGACGCCACTCTATTGAGAGTGGGGTCAGCCAACCCAATGCCAAAAAAAAAGTATATATATTTATTATTGTTATATTTAAATTTTTTTAAAAATTTATAAATAAATCCACGAAATTTGGTGGTGACACCACTGGATAACTCCCAAGAGTTCACAATTTTTTTTTCTTTGTGTGACTTGTTTGAATTCCTAGTTGTTTTGTTTTTTTTTATAAAGAGAGGTTGATTAGTTTTTCTAGGTTGAGTTTTGAATGTGATTTTTGTTAGAACAAGATTTTTATTTGCCATTGAAGGCTTCGATAGTTCCTAAGTAATCAGGATATGCTCATGGCATAAGCCAATGAAGCCACCGCTTCGAGCCCTCAAAAAATGTATGAAAATGGGGTAGCCCCCAAATATGTAGGCCTCCTATATAATGCATACTCACAGGGACGGGGCCAGAAATTTCACTACGCAGGGGCGAATATATTTTTCAAAATCCTTTGTTGGGGCGAACCTGTATAATTCATAGGAAAGTTTTTTTTTCTCTATAATACTGAGGTTTTTTTTTTCTCTTGCAGAGGCGACTGCCCCTACTGACCCCTCCCCGACTTCATCCCTGCATACTCAATTAGTACATTTGCATGTAAAAGTATTAGAAGAGTAACAAAATTCGCATACAAAAATCCCGATAAAAATGATGTTGTAGTGACAATTTGAAAAACATTAACAAACATTTTGACTTGAAAAATACTAACCTAACCATACTGTTATTGTTGATTGTACCACTTACGTTTAAATGTCAAGGTCGTGGTCAAAATAGCATAATTTCCTTTCGGGAAGTGTTATTGGAACTCATCTTTTCTCTATTAGCACTCTCTATTTTGTCTTTATTAACTAAACTTAATCTTGCACTTTATATATATAAATAAAAAAAGAGGTGCCAATATAAAAAGGGGAGCACCAATATCAATTCCTAGCAGAAGTTTAGGCCTACGCCAGGAAAATGGCTAAGCATTCATCAATGATGGACCAAGCGCAGATGAGATCGGCCAATTGCTCTATCCAGGTGTTTAGATAATGTGAAAATATTGGACGGATGAACTTATACAATTTAAAATAAAATTATAAATAATTTTGTTTGGCTTTTGAAAGAGGGACAAGATTGTATACATTTAAAGTTCTATATGATTTTCTATTTTTATTTTGTATATGTGTAGGTTGATAAAAAATACTCCCTCCGTCCCTTTTTTAGTGTAGACCTTTTTTTTTTTTGGACTGTCATTTAATAAGTGTGTATTTTGAAAAGTTAAATGTGTAAAATTTTGTGTAATTATCATTTTGTCTTTTTAAAAAGTTAGTAGGTAAAAAGTTAGTAATTGGTAAAAAGTTACTCCCTCAGTCCCTTTTTAAACGTGTTACTTCGTAAATCCAACTTATTAAAGAAACATCATCATTACACCTTTCACATCAACTTTTTCTTCCATTTTACACTTTTCACATCAACTTTTACCCCTACTTTCCAAAATTATCCTCCATTTTTACCCATTAACTCTTTACCCACTAACATTTCAAAGGGCAAAATAATAATTGTTCAAACTTTTACCCATTAACTTTTCAAACCACACACTTATTTAGTGACAACCCAAAATGAAAATGTCTACATTTAAAAAAGGACGGAGGGAGTAATTTAATAGATAAAAGTGGAGAATAATTTTGAAAAGTGGAGGAAAAAGTTGATGGTGGATGTAAAAGTTGATGTGAAATATGTAATGATAATGTTTCTTTAATAAGTTGGATTTATGAAGCAACACACTTAAAAACGGACCTACAGCAAACCTGAATTTTCTATCCATTCCCGCACCTCCTAATTTGACGACAGATGTTTTTCTTTCAGTACTAGTAATTTTGCTAATACTAGTAGTATTTTCCAGTGCCAGGGATGGTTTTGTTCATAATCTCCTCTAATGAAATGCAGCTGCTTTACGAATCCATGCCATTGAACTATCCAAGTATTGCAAATAAAATATCAAAACAATAAACAAATCCACAAGAGGAAAAATAAAACCACCACATGAACCATCATTTTATTTTTGCACAATAGTTCTCCTATGAACACATTATCTGGAGCAGATATCTGCCTTGCACGAATTAAATTTTCCACATCACTCATAAAGCAAGTGCAGAAAACTTGAAAAACAGATGTCGACAATATGATCTTACAACTCCAGCCAATATGTACATACAGAAAGAAAAGCACCGAAGTTGGACGTAGAAGACTCACTGCTCAATTATTGCGTCGGGTATCAGCACAACAGAACCGGATGTTTTCCGACTCTCAACGTCTTCATGCGCCTGTGCTGCCTGAGACAAAGGATACTTGTGGTTTACGCGGACTCGCAACACACCAGAGCCAATATTAGCAAAGACCTCTCCAGCAGCTTCTAGAAGCTCATCCCTGCTGGCAGTGTATGAAAAAATGGAAGCCCTTGTCAAGAACAGCGATTTCGCAGCAAGTGCTGTCAGAGGGAGGGGGTCTGGCATACCAGACGATTGCCCAAAACTCACCATGTATCCACGAGGTTTGAGGCACTCTAAGGATCCCTGGACAAGATAAATTCGCCATTAAAGACTACTAACAAGGCGACTTAGGTGTGGTAGGGATTGTTTTAAAAGGCAGTTTTTTTGGCCACTTAATACCAGGAAGCTCACCTGTTAGCCTTCTTAATTTTTGCTCGAAAACAAGAAAAACAGCCAAAGTAGCCCAAACAACTCACCTGAGGTCAGCTTTTTTCAACTTCATCAAAAACTTGGAAAGGAGAAAAGTTTAGCTAAAATGGCCCAAACAGCTCAGCCAAAAGCCTGTTTTTTCCACTCAGTATTTTAATCAGAACCCAAACAAAGCTTTAGTTTGAGGATGACTTCTATTGCACCTCAAACAATACAGGACACATTAACAGTATAAGAGCAAACTCATGTACTGAAAACACCGCTTAGAATAAATCCATCCGATGTTGTGTCACAAACCATTGCATTAAATGCTTACTATTATCAGCGAATATGTTGCAAGCTTGTATTAGAGGGTATGAATATTATAATTGAATACTCATTACCTGAAAGGTGTCTTTTCCAACAGAATCATAGACAACATCTACCCCTTTTCCTGATGTTATCTCGTTGACCCGGGACACAAAATCCTCGTCCTTGTACATTATCACGTGGTGGCATCCATCTTCTTTGGCTTGAGCCGCCTTTTCTGTGGTTGAGACGGTTCCAATGACAGTGGCACCAAGGGCATTTGCCCACTGGCATAAGAGAGATCCAACTCCGCCAGCTGCCGCTTGAACAAGGACAGTGTGTCCAGGTTCAACCTGTAATTAGAAGCAATAGAGTCATATCATACACAAGATGATTATAAAGCTTCTTCTTCTTTTTTTATTATTTTTATTATTATTTTTTTATGACGAAGATAGAACACGAGTAATGTGACATGGCTATCCCATATTGATGGATATGCACCTATGCCACAACTTTGCAACCACAATACTCTTAATATGCCAGGTCTGCCTCTGTGTGTATGCGCGTGTGCATGAGGGATTGTATGTAAAAGAAATACTCAATTACCATTGGTGGAAAGTGGAAGTTCTAATGCCAGAATGGTCTTTGCATGCTTGCAATGCCAAAACATTCTCACAAGCATCAAAGATTACTCTTATTTGTGTTTCACATATATCAATATACGAGAGAGAGAGAGAGAGAGAGAGAGAGAGAGAGAGAGAGACAGCTTGGGGATTATTTAAGGAGAGGCAATAATGAAGATGGAAAAAATACTATGATTACGGTGTGTCTATTTTTTCTTTTCGTGGAAAAAGTGATGTAGGCACATTGTGGAGTCCAAGTAGCAGTACCCTACATATTGTTTTATTACTTTCCAGATATTGCTAGTGCTTCCTGAAAATAAAATATGATACCCCGTGTTTTCACGGTATGTCAAAATTTCAAAGATCTGAAGTGCAAGAGAAGAGTGTAAGGTACCTTAAAGCAACGGAAAACTAGCATATGAGCTGTCATTCCCTTGCTGATGACAGATGCTGCTACAATTGGATCCAAGGATGGCGGAAGAGGTACCACTCTATCGGCTGGTAGGATCTGCTCCTCAGCGTATGAACCCATTGGATTACCAGCATAAGCCACAACATCTCCAACTTTTCTACCGGTTAGTCCAGGGCCCACAGCTGTCACCACACCAGCTGCCTCTACACCTGCAATTGAAAATTGAAGATATAGAGGAACAAATCCTCAAGTAAACCAAACCTTGAATCAACAGGTACTGTAAAATAAAACATCGGATATGGTCACAGTGATAGAACATAAATTCAATGTAAACAACGAGTTTCTACGGCATCATGAAGGTGATGACACAGAAGGACTTGTTCCAAACAAAAAAGGGTTTAGATTCTTAAGTCATGGCAGGAACTGAATGTGCTAAACGTGACCAGTCCCACCAAGATTAATGCAGATCAAAGGTAAAAGGTTTTAGGACATCAAAGGACCAGATGCAGAATATTCAACCAAATGAAAAATTGTCAAATTCTGAAGAGACATAGACAAGCAACACATTCTCTTGATCTCTCTTATCAAGAGATCAAGAAAATCAAGCATCTAATGCTTTGCAGATGAGATTGAACTCCGACCTTGATTGCCCAAGCTGCCACTGATATAAATGTCTTAATAATAACAATATGCAATAGAATTTGAATGGAAGTTTTGAAGTTTACTCATGCAAAAACATCCACTTATGACTTGAGTCCTTATACAAGACCTAATTTTTGGCAAAGGCCAAAAGGTCCATCAATGGGGTTGCAACTTGCAAGACAGGTACTACCATGACAACGCATTTCAATTGCTAAATTCTACTCACAAAAAAATCCTACGAAAAGGGATCCTTCTCATGCTGAGTCCTTATCATCTGATTTATTTTACGTGTTTCTATTTGTGCTTTCCGTTATTATTTTTCACACAGAATCAAAGATTATCATCAAGGGCAAATTTCTCCATTAGCAACAATAGAACGTATACATTATTCTATTTCTATGCAACCAACCAACAACAGGGGTTGTCAATTGACTCAACTCCATTAAAGAACTGATATTTGCCAATAGTTGATGCAAGAAATCATGTTTCATACACATGCCTAATGGTATTTTGTCATGCAGATATGAAGACAAACCTGGAGTAAAGGGTATCGTCGAGGCCTTATAAACTCCTTTGCGGAAGTTGACATCGATGAAGTTAAACCCAATAGCCTTGTTTTTCACTCGGATTTCACCCTCCTTCGGTTCTCCTATTTCGACATCTTCCCACTTCAGCACCTATCATCTTGGACTTTTTATTCTTATTATTCACCATAAGGACTGTTTGATTTGGAAGTACTTAAAAAATGTCCAAATTGTAATTGGCGTCTATAAACCACATTTATGGGCATGCCACACAAACCACACTGCAATTGGAACATAATGTAAAACTTTATATTGTTCACAATTTCAATGACGGAGTTTGCGTAGCTGAGTCCATGATAGTCAAATCGGCAGTAGAAACCCTTGCCTATAGAGATTAGAGACCAACGCCTTACGTTTAACAGTTATTCTGACCCTAACCACTAAACTAGCACAAATCCTATAGAGTATTGCAAATAGGATGTCAAACAATTAAGCCATCCTAAATTAACCCCCCATACAAATGGCCTTCAGCCTCATATGTTTATCCTCAGTAACATGCACCAAACACGATAACTAATAGCTGATCATGAATATATAACTGGGCTACGCAGTCAACTCGCCCAAAACTTACGGCAACTTAAGGTTCTCAAAATATTAATAACGGACGATGCTGCCAACATATTTGAGCAGTCATCGCTGCAAATCCAATTCTGAAATATACACGAACTTGGACACAATCGCTAAACTAAAGTTGATATAAATTGGACAAAATCAGTACTCGGAAATCAAGAAATTAGCCTAAAAGGACTGACAGGAACACTAACCCTTCTAAAGAACATTTCAAAGGAAGACTTCACTAGGTATACATGAGTAGTTGACTAGTTGTTGCAAATATGAAAACAGTACATGAAACAGGGAGAGACCCACCGGCCCACCAAGTTTCCTGAACGTTAATGGCTTTGACACCACCAGTCCTCTGTAATCAAGAAATTAGCTAAAAAAAAAAGTAATTCTTTTCTTTTCTTTTCTTTTTTTTTTATCGGAAAAAGACTAACAAAAACACCAACCCTAAAGCGCAATAAATAATCTAGATTGCTAGCAATTGATACAACCAATCAGTACTTGGGTAATGAACAAAATTAGCCAAAAAAAAGACTCACAATCACACCAACCCTTCCACAAGAAAAACTTCAAAATTCAACTCATAAATTTTGGCTGCAGAAATGACATTAGAGTACGAGAGAGGGGGAGAGAGATAGACCTCAGGGCCACCAAGTTCATGAACCCTAATGGCTTTGACCATTGTTGCTGCTTCTGGTGCTGATACAGAGATTGCTCTGGCTATTGCTTTGACAGTCAATCTGGGTAATGGCCGGAGACAAATGGGCTCGGTGGTAGTAGTAATTTAGGGTGATGATAATGATGGTACAATTTTAATCTCAATAAACCCATTTTAATAACAGAGAAAAGAATAGCGTGATCTCATGGCTTACGCTTCAAAACCCTTTCCAACGTCGGATTAAAAGAAATTTGGCACTTGTTGTACGTTGTTAATTGTTAATCTAAATATTGATGATCACAGGTGTGATGTTTTAAAATGAGAATCATCGCCTACCATTTCGTCATTCAGTCCAATATAAAAAAAAAAAAGCATTTCCCCTATATTATTGATCTCCCCGCCTTGGGAGGAGTAGTTGTCAGTGAAGTACAACCACTTTTTCCGTAAAATGCTATTCTCCTCCCTCTCTCGCTCCTGTTCCGCTCTCCCTCTCTCTCTCCTGTTCCGCTTTCCCCATGACCCCACACGAGAAAACGACATAAAAAAACATTTGTTGCGTGAACAGTAACTCAAAAATAATTTGAAGAGGAAGAATAGAGATCCTGATTTTTTGGTGTTTTGAGGGGTTTGGCTCCCTACTTTAACTCAAAAGTTAAAATAGGATAACTTACTTTGGTATTTACTTAGGGCCCTATTAAGTTTTAGTAATTTTTTTTATACCATAAGTATATATTAGCGGAGGTTAGTGGGGAAGTTAGTTAGTGGGTTAAGCAAATCAATTGCGGTTGATCTCCCCCTTGACAGGGAAGGGGTACAAACAGATGGACTATAAGTCACATATGCCGAATTGTAATTTGGAAGCTCATTTTTTGGTGTTTTCAACGATCAAAGGAAAAAAAAAAACAATTAGATTTTTAAAACCCATTTAGGAAAAAACAATTCTCACTCTCTGTGCACCCTAAAACAAATTTTTTTTGGCAACTTATCTCTCTTGAAATTATAGTGCACATTTAAATGTAAATGACCTCAAATTGATACTAATTTGGTTGGGGTCTCGAAAAACTCAGGGCCGGCCCTAATTGACCAAATTAGTCACCATTTGTGTACCACGCAAGTAGGTCATGGTGGTCACGCAAACGCAATGGGCAAACTCACGGAAGCGGGGGCCTTGTAGTGAGCCAAACTCACCGTGGTAAAATAGTTAAAATGTTCTTTCCACTAGTTTTGTTGCGGTTGCCCCTACAATTACAAATGGGGGATAAGCATTACCAGCTCATAGGTTAGGGCTAAACTGCTCATGTAATAAAATCAAACCACAATTATGAAATTATCATTGGTTTATTTCAACCATACTATCCAATTTAATGCACCTTTCTTTTAATTTTCTTAGAGATAGAATGATACAAAAGTGAGGACGGATTTTTCAAGATGCACCAAAATTTAAGAGCGACCCGGGATGACGTTGTTCATCTCTAGGCTAGTCATTGACTCACTGTATACACATGGTTCCAAATCAGTTTGGAAGTTGGAACACAAATTTCTCATCATTAATTGAAACTCCATAAGAATCGTTGCATCATTCAACTTTAAAACACACACACACCATATATGGTGCCATAATACAAGCAAACCACATGTTGAGAATTATCAAGTTTATTTCAAGGGTGGATTTGGCATCACTGAGGCTTTAGAATCAACAGCCAAAAAGATGCTATACTGAGAAAATTTGGTTCGGATGTCCACCCCAAGTAGTAAACGGGTTTTAAGATAACGGGTCAATAAAACCCAGGAATCGAATGATCCAGTGTTGGAGTATTATTTAACGGATGGTGCCTCCTTTAGATCAACAGCCCCAAAAATACACTGAGAAAATTTGGGTTAATTTTGCCTAGATAAATCATCTAAGAGTGCTTCTAATTAATACTCCTAAAAATTAAGAAAAAGGAATGGGTATGGTTTACAATAAGAAAGAAAAATGTATATCATGCTTCATAAGCATTTGATTACAATTACTCACAAAACCAATAGTCAAATTTTTGGATCGTAAATTACTCCCTCCGTCCCAAAAATTTTGTCCGGTCCGCAGAACGAGGTCTTGAAAATAATACAAAATTTTCAAGAAAAATTCAATATTTTTTAAACAAGTTACTAGATATCGACGAGTACTTTTAATTTACGGAAAAACTTTGAAAATTTTCTCTTAAAAGACTTATTATTTTTAGGTACTCGTTTTGTGGACCAGACAAAAATTTTGGGACGGAGGGAGTATTTGTTTAGGAACGCCTAGTAGTTTTATTTATTTATTTATTTAAAAAAACACACTGGAAAGTTGTATAAAATATTGATGTCGCTAGAACTGCTTTACCATGTTGCATTGGTCGGTGACAATTCGATAGCCGAAGTTGATACACCGAAGCCAAAGAAAGCTAGTAGGAGTACTAAACAAGAGACAAAGAGAGGTGACCAAGGATATGAAGTAGCCATTAATTACTTGTTTCAGAAAATGTTGTAAATTCTCTTTGAATATCTAAATTCCGCATTTTCACTCCTATTTATAGAGTGAATCATTCAGGGGCGGACACATGGGGTGCCGGTTGCCTGCATGGCTGTACCACTCCAAATATTCTCACATGTTGTGCTACTTTTTTAGGTTAATTTAGAAAAAAATTATGGGATTGAGCCCTGCAATTTTCATGGGTGGAATTTTTTTTTCTTCTTAAAACTGCTACATATGTGTGGTAATTAAACAATAACTAAAAATTTAAAGTTATCAACTATTCTTTGCTTTTTGTTATCAATGTAGAAATATATCGGATTCGAGCCCCTTCTTTGTACAAATCCTACGTTCGGCGCCAAAAGCATTTGCATAATGTTGGCTGGGCTCAAGATGAGGCAAGTCACATGACATTATGAAAAGTTCGTAGGTAAGTAACATGTGAAATGATCATTATTTGTTTCTTTGAAGGACAAAAAGGTTAGAAATTAAATGACCAATTTCAGGAATTGAGACTAAAAATCTAATTCTCACCCCAACAAATATCATAATACAAACACAAATATTCAATCGATCATCTAGCCAGGTGTGTGTATTGTATAGGGAGAGAGATGCAACTCACCTCATGTGTCCCTTAAAGCGGTCCCCGCGAATTTTATTACAGATACAGTCTCTTTTTTAGAGTATTTTTTTTTTGAAGCGCATTACAGATACAATCCCTTCCTTATTTTCCCTCTATGATTTTGTTGTAATGTTATTAGCAGCAAACACTGGCGACGCCACTCTATTGAGAGTGGGGTCAGCCAACCCAACGCGAAAAAAAAAATTACTACTGTTATATGTAAATTTTTTTTTAAATTTATAAATGAATCCACTAAATTTGGTAGTGACATCACTGGATAACTCCCAAGAGTTCACAAAAATTGTTTCTTTGTGTGACTTGTTTGAATCCTAGTTGTTTTGTTCTTTTGATAAAGAGAGGTTGATTTGTTTTTCTAGGTTGAGTTTTAAATGTGATTTTTGTTAGAACAAGATTTTTAGTTGCCATTGAAGGCTTCGATAGTTCCTAAGTAATCAGGGTAGGCTCATGGCATAAGCCAATGAAGCCACTGCTTCAAGCCCTAAAAAAATGTATGAAAATGGGGCAGTCCCCAAATATGTAGGCCTCAAATGTCAAGGTCGTGGTCAAAATAGCATAATTTCCTTTCGGGAAGTGTTATTGGAACTCATATTTTCTCTATTAGCACTCTCTATTTTGTCTTTATTAGGTAAACTTATTCTTGCACTTTATATATAAAGATAAAAAAAAAGGGTGCCAATATAAAAGGGGAGTGCCAATATCAATTCCCTTTCCTTTCCGAAAGGCTTTGATTTCTTGGAGCATAAGTTTAGGCCTACACCAGGAAAATGGCTAAGCATTCAGAAATGATGGACCAAGCGCAGATGAGACCAGCCAATCGCTCTATCCAAGTTTCAAAATTAATTTATTATAATTTTATTTTTTATTTTAAATTGTATAAGTTCATCCGCCCAATATTTTCACATAATCTATATCTAAGTTATTTATTTATAGAAACATCCTCAGATTGGATGCGTCTACTATAGAAATTGTAGCACAGCTGCTTCAATATGTTGCCTTTTGAAAGATGGACAAGATTGTATACATTTAAAGTTCTATATGATTTTCTATTTTTATTTTGTATCTGTGTAGGTTGATAAAAAATATCTATGATAATTGTTTTGTATCTAGTACTTACGCAATTTATACTCACAGAAATTAACATTATGTTCCATGCGTTATTTACTTCGTTTTAGTGTTCGCCCACCCAATCTTTAAATTCGTCGTTGTAGGTAAACGCCCGTTTGGTTTGCTCATTCACCCCATCATCAAGGAATATCAGTTAGCTAGGGGAAGCAGGCATAACGGTTCTAAGAGACGATGTTTAGCCACCATTGATGAAGCATCATGCATTTGGACAACAAACAACCCAGTATTTAGTTCCTGTCAACCTTGATCCTTCTTCAATTTTCTGTCCATTCGTGTCGGGTTAGAATTTTTTCAACCTTAACCTAATCTATTTAGCTTTTCGTGTTATCGTGTCACGTCATATTCGTGTTTCGTTTCGGGATCGGTGTTACTGTGTTCTTTCATAAATTCCCGTGTTGTATCGTGTTCGGGTCGTGTCATGTTGTCTCGTGTTTGTGTCAGAATTCTCTCAACCCTAACCCGACCTGTTTAGCTTTTCTTGTTATCGTGTCGTGTCATATTCATGTTCCGTGCCAAAAATAGCCAAGCCTGACCTGCTAACTTCGAGTCGGGTTTGTGCAGTGGTGGCTCCAGGAATTTTTCTAAAGGTGTTCATAAATTCTTATGGTCTACTACTATAAACAAAAACTTATTATAGACAAAAAAAAATTCCATTAGTATCGACAATGCCGTCCAAAAGAAACAGATAAAGACATAAAGTATATATATTACAATTGCCCTCGACGAGTTTTCATATTTTGAAACCGTTGCATAATTGCCTCATTATCAACGATATCAAATATATCACGCTCAATATAAGTAACTAAGCAATCATTCATCCACTGATCTCCCATTCGATTGCGCAAATTGCTCTTTATATACTTCATCTCTGAAAAACTCCTTTCAACCGATGCAGTGGCGACAGGAAGAGTCAACACCAATGTCACAAGCAAATAGATCAATCTATATATGACATGCTTATCTGTCTCCACCAACTTTTCAGCAAGTTCTCCACCCCCTTTAAGCCCAACAAATCTTGTATTAGATTTCATATCTACAATGAAATTTTGAAGTTGAATGTCCAATGTCATTAAGTCCACCTTAGAAAAGTCAGACGGGTAGAGTTCTGCGAGACGGACCAATTTTTTCCTATCAAATGCTAAAAATGCATTTTTAGGATTCAAGCAAGCCATGTAGAGTAGCACATATAAAATTACAAATCTATAATCTAAATTACCAAATCACTTAAATAACAAGGAATAGATAATATATTAAGAGAGTTAGAGAGAGTTAATGCTCTTACTTTTTAGGGCAAAGCTTGATAAGTGTGTAGAGACAAACAAACTCCCAATATTCAATGAATATATCCAAATTCTAGCATCTCATCTTGACTGGTAGCTGAACATTGAAGGAATTGAAAAATCAATTATCTACATTCATTTATTCATAAAAAATTGAACAAAACCTAGGGTTGATTACAATACATTAATACATTATCACATTACCTATGTGTGTGAGAGAGAGAGAGAGAGAGAGAGAGAGAGAGTGGGCTTTGAGACTTGGAACTTGGAAGAGGCTAAGGGGTAAGGGATCGCTGCCTTGCCTAGTTACTTCACTCGGTCGGACTGCCCGAAGTCCGAAGTCGCACCAGTGGTCCAGACTCCAGAGAAGAAAGTTTATTTTTGGCTTTTGCAAGTGAAAAGTCGACTGATCCCTTTGTTTGGGTATGAGGTTTGCCTTTAGTCCCTTTGTTTGGTTATGAGGTTTGCATTTATTAGTCGGTTAGTCCCTTTGTTTGGGTATCAGATTTGCATTTATTTCCTTTGTTTGGGTTTCAATTTGAATTGAACTTGGGCTTTTTTTTTATTGGCCCAAATGTTCAATACTTGAGCTTTTTTTTGGGCAGAATTTTCAATTTATTGGGGCTTGGGTGTTCAATTTTAATTTTGGTAAGGTGTTCAACAATAGACTATCCAAAAATTTCTACATGTATTCTAAGGATTTTTTTTTTGGGTGGTCATGTGACCATTGAAGCCTTAGTGTGCCGTCGCCCCTGGGTTTGTGTCGTGTCAGAAATTCCCACCCCTAACTAATAGGATTCCTCTAATGAAATGCAGCTGCTTTACGAATCCATGCCATCGATCTATCCAAGTATTGCAAATAAAATATCAAAACAATCAACAAATCCACAAGAGAAAAATTAAAACCACCACATGAACCATCATTTAATTTTTGCACAATAGTTCTCATATGAACACGTTATCTGGAGCAGATATCTGCCTTGCACGAATTAAATTTCCCACATCACTCATAAAACAAGTGCAGAAAACTTGAAAAACAGATGTCCACAATAAGATCTTACAATTACAACTCCAGCCAATACGTACATACACAAAAAAAAGCACCGAAGTTGGACGTAGAAGACTCACTGCTCAATTATTGCGTCGGGTATCAGCACAACAGAACCGGACGTTTTCCGACTCTCAAGGTCTACATGCGCCTGTGCTGCCTGAGACAAAGGATACTTGTGGTTTAAGCGGACTCGCAACACACCGGAGCCAATATTAGCAAAGACCTCTTCAGCAGCTTCAAGAAGCTCATCCCTGTTGGCAGTGTATTCAAAAATGGAAGCCGTTGCCAAGAACAGCGATTTCGGAAGAAGTGCTGTCAGAGGGAGGGGGTCTGGCATACCGGATGCCATCCCATAAATCACCATGTATCCACGAGGTTTGAGGCACTCCAAGGATCCCTGGACAAGATAAATCCACCAATAAGGACTACTAACTAGGCGACTTAGGTGTGGTAGGGATTGTTTTAGAATGCAGTTTTTTTGGCCACTTAATACCAGGAAGATCACCTGTTAGCCTTCTCTATGTTAGCTCGAAACAAGAAAAACAGCCAAAATAGCCCAAACAACTTACCAGAAGGTCAGCTTTTTTCGCTTCGTCAAAAACTTGGAAAGGACAAAAAGCTAAAATAGCCCAAACAGCGCAGCTGAAGGCCCGTTTTTTTCACTTAATATTTTTAATCAGAACCCGAAGAAAGCTTTAGTTTGAGGATGACTTTCATTGCACCTCAAACAATACAGGACACATAAGAGCAAACTCATGTACTGAGAACACCACTTAGAATGCATCCATCCGAAAGTTTTGTAGCAAACCATTGACTTAAATGCTTACTATTATCAGCGAATATGTTGCAAGTTTGTATTAGAGGTTATGAATATTATAATAGAATACTCATTACCAGAAAGGTGTCTTTTCCAACAGAGTCATAGACAACATCTACCCCTTTTCCTGATGTTATCTCGTTGACCCGGGACACAAAATCCTCTTCCTTGTACATTATTACATGGTGGCATCCATCTTCTTTGGCTTGAGCTGCCTTTTCTGTGGTTGAGACGGTTCCAATGACAGTGACACCAAGGGCATTTGCCCACTGGCATAAGAGAGATCCAACTCCACCAGCTGCCGCATGAACAAGGATAGTGTGTCCAGGTTCAACCTGTAATTAGAAGCAATAGAGTCATATCCTGCACAAGATGAATATAAAAGCTTCATTGTTTTTTTTATCATGCCGACAAATATGACAACTATTGACAAAGATAGAACAATGAGTAATGTGACATGGGCAATCCCACATTAACGGATATGCACTTATGTCACTACAAGTCCGCAACCATAATACTCTAAATATGACAGGTCTGCCCTTAGTTGCAGGAACCTCCTATGTGGGTGGCAAATCCACCTTAGAACCTCGCTCCCGCGCTCCTAAGTCAAGACTTTCCTAGAACCTCACTCCTATTGAGAAAGGAACCCGCTCCCAACTAGGATAGAACCTCTTAGGCATGTAAATCCCAAAAGAAACAAAACAAAAGATAACAAACAAGAGAAAAGACAAAGTAATTATATGATATTAGAAAAATATTAACTTAAAATTTGCCCAATTACTTTATACAACCATAATATTACTTAGTTAGTTAGTTAATAAGACAATCTTTGCAATTGACATGAATGACGCATACTAATATTTACTTGCATTACATATATATATTTTCATGTATTATTCCTAAAGGCCCCCACTCCCGAAAGAGGAGCTCCTAAAATGCTTCGCCCCCGAATCTCGCTCCCGCCCCGGCTTCGTGCAACTAAGATATGGAGAACAGTTGAAATCTCGTATTAAAAGTATAAATAATTTTATGTTTTGCAATCTAAGAGGCAGAATAATATTTTCTTTTTGACATTTAACTATACTAAAGACATAAAAATATTTAATCAATTTTCCCTAAACGCTCCTGATGGCGCTCCCACACTTCTATGATCATCCGCTCCCCTGCTCCCGCTCACTCCTGCTTCGTGCAACTAAGAATCTGCCTTTGTGTGCATGAGTGTGTAAGCACGTGTGCATGAGGGATTGTATGCAAAAGAAAGTACTCATTACCATTGGTGGAACGTGGAAGCTCTAACACCAGAATGATGTTTGCTTACTTGCAATGCCAAAACATTCTCACAAGCATCAAAGATGTGTCTTATTTGTGTTTCACATACACAACTACATGAGAGAGAGAGAGAGAGAGAGAGAGAGAGAGAGAGAGAGAGAGAGAGAGAGAGAGAGAGAGAGAGATTACAGCTTGGGGGTTATTTGAGGAGAGGCAATGATGAAGATGGAAAAAATACCACAATTAGGGGGTGTGTATTTTTTCTTTTCATGGAAAGAGTGAGTGTAGGCACATTGTGGTGTCCAAGTAGCATTACCCTACATACTGTTTTATAACTTTCCAGATATAGCTAGCGCTTCATGAAAATAAAACATGATACCCCATGTTTTCACGATATGTCAAATTTTCTACAGTCTGAAGTGTAAGAGAAGAGTTTAAGGTACCTTAAAGCAACGGCGAAGCAGCATATGAGCTGTGATTCCCTTGAAGATGACAGATGCTGCAACAATTGGATCCACGGATGGCGGAACAGGTACCACTCTCTCGGCTGGTAGGATCTGCTCCTCAGCATAGCAACCCAATAGATTACCAACATAAGCCACTACATCTCCAACTTTTATACTGGTTAGTCCTGGGCCCACAGCTGTCACCACGCCAGCCGCCTCTACACCTGCAATTGAAAATTGAAGGTATTGAGTGACAAATCCTCAACTAAATCAAACCTTGAAGCAACAGGTACTGGTAAAATAAAACGTCACATATGGTCACAGTGATAGAAATGAATTCCATGTAAACAAGTTTCTGTGGCATAATGAAGGTGATACACAGAAGGACTTGTTCCAAACAAAAAAGGGTTTAGATTCTTAAGTCTTGGCAGGAACTGAATGTGCTAAATGAGACCAGTCCCACCAAGATTAATACAGATCAAACGTAAAAGGTTTTAAGATCCAGAAAATTCAACCAAATGATACATTCTGAAGAGACATAGACAAGCAATACATTCTCTTGATCTCTATTCTCAAGAGATCAAGGGAATCAAGCATCTAACGCTTTGCAGATGAGATTGAAGTCCAACCTTGATTGCCCCGAGCTGCCACCGATATAAATGTCTTAATAATAACAATATTTGAATGGAAGTTTCGAAGTTTACTCATGCAAAAACTTCCACTTATGACTCGAGTCCATATAGAAGACCTAATATCTGGCAAAGGCCAAAAAGTCCATCCCTGGGGTTGCAACTTGCAAGACAGGTATTACCATGATGACGCATTTCAATCGCTAAATTCTACACGCACAAAAAATCCTAAGAAAAGGAACTCTTTCATGCTGAGTTCGTATCTTCTGCTTTATTTTACGTGTTTCTATTTTGATCTTTCTATTGTTATTTTTTCCACAAAGATTATCATCATGGGAAAATTTCTCTGGTAGCTAGTAGAATATCTTCAACAATAGAACGTACACATTATTCTATTTCTATACAACCAGCCAACAACAGTGGTTGTCAATTGACTCAACTCCATAAGTGAACTGACATTTGCCAATAGTGGATGCAAGAAATCATGTTTCATACACATGCCTACCCAATATTGTCATACAGATATGAAGACAAACCTGGAGTAAAGGGTATCGTGGAGGCCCCATAAGATCCTTTGCGGACGTAGACATCGCGGAAGTTAAGCCCAATAGCCTTGTTTTTCACTAGGACCTCCCCCTCCTTCGGCTCTCCTATTACCACGTCTTCCCACTTCAGCACCTATCATCATGTTGATTTGGAAGTAATTTAACAAGGTCCAAACTGTAATGGGCGTCTATAAACCAAACCACACTGAAAAAAGAACACAATGTAAAACTTCTTATTGTCCACAATTTCACACGACGGCGGAGGTTGCATAGCTGAGTCCATGATAGTCAAATCGGCAGTAGAAACCCTTGAATATAGAGATTAGAGACCAACCCCTTATGTATAACATTTATTCCGAACCGGACTACTAAAAGAGCGCAAATCCTTTAGAGTATTGCAAATAGGATGTCAAACAATGAAGCCATCCTAAATCAACCCCACGCTGCCTCATATTTTTATCCTCAGTAATATGCACCAAACCCGATAACGAATAGCTGATCATGAACATATAACTGGGCTACGCAATTCAAGGTTCTCAAAATATTAATAACGGACTATCCTGCGAACATAAAGCTTAAAAAATGACACACAGTTGAGGAGTCGTCGACGCAAAACCAATTCTGAAATATACACGAGCTTGACACAATCGATAAACTAAAGATATAAATTGGACAAAATCAGTACCGGGAAATCAAGAAATTAGACAAACAGGACTGACAGGCACACTAAGGCCTTGTTTGGTAACACTTCCTGTTTTCTAATTGTTGAACACCAATTTCTGTTTTCCCTTAAGAAAGAAGTTAAAACTAAAAACATGTTTGTGTCAATCTATTTTTAAAAAAATAAAGAAAGTCAGGTTTCACAGATTAGTCTATTTTTCATCATGTTGGAGTGTGAATATCAAGATTCCCCCAATATCGAACAAAATACAGACAAAAAATGTTTATTTATAAATATCACCATTACAAATCAGATCAATTTTGTGGATAACATATTAGACTATTCGAGCAACCCCAACAGATTTGGTAAAAATTTAGCAAAAAGCATATTCTTTTTATACATATTATACATAGATACATGTGTGGGTATATCATTGGAGAGAAAAGGAAGAAGAACAGGATCGATTTCTTCCCTTCCAACTACCACCAATACCGAGACAAATAAAGGAGCAACTCGTCCGGCGGGATCGCCTTCGGTCGCTGCTTATCACGCCCAGAAACACCCAAAATTAGTCGTCAATTGCTGCTCCAAATCCTAAACCCAGATGACATTAAACCCATATCATGGGTTGAGATCCATGTTATTGGTGATAGATTGAGCAAGAAATATGGCAATGATAGCACGCAGAAGCAAATAGTGGAAGAATCCAAAACCCATACAAAGGTGTTTATGGAAAATTACTGTGGGCACTGTATCGCGCGTTTTGGCAGCCGGTTCTGGTTTTTTTAGGAGTGAAAGTGAAGTTTTCCCACTTCCACAAATTTTAAAAATAGGATAGCAATTTTGTTTACTCTCTTTTACAAAACTCTCCCTCTTATTAGTTGAAACATATGGGCTCCATCGTAAAGTGACGTTATGCTTACCAAAAAATGTATTGCAGAGGTAAGCATGACATAACTTTTTTGTAGTGAGATTCACACCATAAAGGGTGAACAAAATTGCAAGTGGAAGTAAAAATAGAATTGGTAAGTCAAACTAGTGCACCAAACAATATTATTTAAATTTTGAAAATTCGGAAAATAAAAACAAAAAATAAAAGAAAAAGTGTTACTAAACAAGGTCTAATGCTTCTAAAGAACATTTCAAAAGTCTATTAGGCTCACAATAACACCATCCCTTTTACTAATACTCCCTCCGTCCCTTTTTAAATGTGTTGCTTCGTAAATCCAACTTATTAAAAAAACATCATCATTACATCTTTCACATCAACTTTTTCACTTTCCACATCAACTTTTACCTCCACTTTCCAAAATTATCCTTCACCCTTACCCATTAACTTTTTACCCACTAACTTTTCAAAAGGGCAAAATGATAATTCTACAAACTTTTACCCATTAACTTTTCAAAACACACACTTATTAAGGGACATCCCAAAATGGAAATATCAACACTTAAAAAGGGACGGAGGGAGTAGTAAAACTTAAGATTATGAGTAGCTGTTGCAAATACGAAAACAGTATACATGAAACAGGGGGAGACCCTCCAGCCCACAAGTCTCCTGAACACGCATCTCCACTCTTGACTCAATTTTTTACCCAAATTTGAGTAAAATTTTGAGTAAAAACTTGATTTGATATGGAACACTTCAATTGGAAAAAGCGAATGTAGGTATAAATTTGAGTAAATGCTTCATTAATGGCACAACTGTAAATTTGAGAGGGAAAAAATAGCCTTAAAAATTTGAGTAAAAATTTGGTTCAAACCAAATTTGGTGAAAATTTTGAGTAAACTCAAATTTGGTAATGGGTTTGAGTAAGGAGTGGAGTGGAGTGATGTTTTTGTTAATTTTTACTCAAATTTGGGTTTGAGTGTGAAATTGAATCAAAAGTGGAGATGCTCCAATGGCTTTGATACCATCAATAGTACTGTACTGTGTAATCAAGAAATTAGCTAAAAAGATCAACTTTTTATTTATTTATTATTTTTTGATTGGAAAAAGACCGACAGTAACACCAACCCTAAGCGCAAGAAATAATCTAGATTGCTAGCAATTGACACAACCAGCCAGTAGTTGGGTAATGAAGAAAATTAGCCAAAAAAGACTCAAAATAACACCAACCCTTCCACCACAAGAAAAACTTCAAAATTCAACTCATAAATTTTGGCCGCAGAAATGACATTGGAATACGAGAGAGGGGGAGAGAGAGACCTCAGGGCCACCAAGTTCATGAACCCTAATAGCTTTGACCATTGCTGATGCTTCTGGCTATTGCTTTGACAGTCAATCTGGGTAATATAAAGTGAAAGCTATGATTTTTGGTGAGGGTATTGCTGGGTATTTGTAGTTGTAGAATTGAAGAGGTGACCGACACGGTAATGGCCAGAGACCAATGGGCTTTGGTGGAAGTGGTAATGGGAGAGAAAAGAATAGTTTAATCTCATCGCTTACGCTTCAAAACCCCTTTCCAACGTGTTGTTTAATCCAGTTGAGTCAATATTGATGATCCCTCCTGTCCAATGGGAATCATCACCGAACTATTTGATGAGATATTAACAGTTGATTTGTCGGTACTGACGCCCCTTGTACCGACAGTGTACCGACGGCGCCGGAGGCCCCCTTGTGGGTCCCCAACAGTTGATCTGATCCGTCCATTCATTCCAGAATTGAATTCCGAGTGGGTCTAATTGGAACGAAATGGGGTGATTTTGGATCGAGCGCTTAGGAGCGTCCAATTGAGGTGATTCTCGCGTGGACCACTCGGAATTCGATTCTGAAATGAATGGACGGATCGGATCGACCGTTTGGGACCCACAATAGGGTCCCGGCGCCGTCGGTACTCCGTCGGTACTGTTTGGTCTATACCGCTAGAAGGGTTAGAGATTAACTTGTTCACGGAGGCTCCATGATTAGCAATTTTGCAGCCAACCAATGAAGGTCTGACACATCATACAAAAGTGTACCCCCAATCAAAAACCACATACACCCTCCACATATGATCCCTTCCTCTCTGTCTTCCCCAAAACGCTCTCTGATGTAAAATTCCTATCAGAAAATTGGCCTAAATGCCAAGTTTGAGGGTTTAAATAGTACTAGTAATTTTGCTAATATTTTCCAGTGCCAGGGATGGTTTTGTCCATAATCTCAACCTCATCCACTACTAACTACGCTAGTTAACGGAATGGAATTCTCTCTGGTCATGACCTGATTGATGTTCCCGATGAATTTTAAAAAGTGAATGACTTCAATCATCGATCTGAGTTGAAAAAAAAAAGACCCACAAATAGACCAAACAGGACTATCTTCATTCTCTTGGCAACTAAGAGTAGAGATGGGCTTCGTGTTGTGTTCTTGTCGTATTCGTGTCGTGTCAGGTCAGAATTTTTTCAACCCTATCCTAACCCATTTAGCTTTTCGTGTTATCGTGTCACGTCATATTCGTGTTAGAAATAGCTGACCCTAACCCGCTAATTTTGGGTCGGGATCGGTGTTACCGTGTCCTTTCATAAATTCCCATGTTGTATCGTGTTCGTATCGTCTAATGTTCGCGTCAGAATTCTCTCAACCCTAACTCGACCTATTTAGCTTTTTGTGTTATCGTGTCGTGTCATATTCATGTTCCGTGTCAGAAATAGCCGGCCTTGACCAGTTAACTTCGAGTCGGGTTCATGTCGTGTGAGAAATTCCCACCCCTAACTAAGAGGATCCCTCTAATGAAATGCAGCTGCTTTACGAATCCATGCCGTTGACCTATCCAAGTATTGCAAATAAAATATCAAAACAATCAACAAATCCACAAGAGAAAAATCAAAACCACCACATGAACCATCATTTTATTTTTGCACAATAGTTCTCATATGAACAAATTATCTGGAGCAGATATCTTCCTTGCACGAATTAAATTTCCCACATCACTCATAAAGCAAGAGCAGAAAACTTGAAAAACAGATGTCGACAATACGATCTTACAACTCCAGCCAATATGCACATACAGAAAGAAAAGCACCGAAGTTGGACGTAGAAGACTCACTGCTCAATTATTGCGTCGGGTATCAGCACAACAGAACCGGACGTTTTCCGACTCTCAAGGTCTACATGCGCCTGTGCTGCCTGAGACAAAGGATACTTGTGGTTTACGCGGACTCGCAACACACCGGAGCCAATATTAGCAAAGACCTCTTCAGCAGCTTCAAGAAGCTCATCCCTGTTGGCAGTGTATACAAAAAGGCCAGCCCTTGTCAAGAACAGCGATTTCGGAGCAAGTGCTGTCAGAGGGAGGGGGTCTGGCATACCGGACGCCTGCCCATAACTCACCATGTATCCACGAGGTTTGAGGCACTCCAAGGATCTCTGGACAAGATAAATCCACCAATAAGGACTACTAACTAGGCGACTTAGGTGTGGTAGGGATTGTTTTAGAAGGCAGTTTTTTTGGCCACTTAATACCAGGAAGATCACCTGTTAGCCTTCTCTATTTTAGCTCGAAACAAGAAAAACAGCCAAAATAGCCCAAACAACTTACCTGAAGGTCAGCTTTTTTCGCTTCCTCAAAAACTTGGAAAGGACAAAAAGCTAAAATAGCCCAAACAGCGCAGCCGAAGGCCCGTTTTTTTCACTTAATATTTTTAACCAGAACCCGAAGAAAGCTTTAGTTTGAGGATGACTTTCATTGCACCTCAAACAATACAGGACACATAAGAGCAAACTCATGTACTGAAAACACCACTTAGAATGCATCCATCCGAAAGTTTTGTAGCAAACCATTGACTTAAATGCTTACTATTATCAGCGAATATGTTGCAAGTTTGTATTAGAGGTTATGAATATTATAATAGAATACTCATTACCAGAAAGGTGTCTTTTCCAACAGCGTCATAGACAACATCTACCCCTTTTCCTGATGTTATCTCGTTGACCCGGGACACAAAATCCTCTTCCTTGTAGATTATTACATGGTGGCATCCATCTTCTTTGGCTTGAGCTGCCTTTTCTGTGGTTGAGACGGTTCCAATGACAGTGACACCAAGGGCATTTGCCCACTGGCATAAGAGAGATCCAACTCCACCAGCTGCCGCATGAACAAGGATAGTGTGTCCAGGTTCAACCTGTAATTAGAAGCAATAGAGTCATATCCTACACAAGATGAATATAAAAGCTTCATTGTTTTTTTAATCATGCCGACAAATATGACAACTAATGACAAAGATAGAACAATGAGTAATATGACATGGGCAATCCCACATTAATGGATAAGCACCTATGTCACAACAAGTCCGCAACCATAATACTCTAAATATGCCAGGTCAGCCCATAGTTGCAGGAACCTCCTATGTGGGTGGCGAATCCACCTTAGAACATCGCTCCCGCGCTCCTAAGTCAAGACTCTCCTAGAACCTCACTCCCATTGAGAAAGGAACCCGCTCCCAACTAGGATAGAACCTCTTAGGCATGTAAATCCCAAAAGAAACAAAACAAAAGATACCAAGCAAGAGAAAAGACAAAGAAATGATATGATATTAGAAAAATATTAACTAAAAATTTGCTCAATTACTTTATACAACCATAGTATTACTTAGTTAGTTAGTTAATAAGACAATCTTTGCAATTGACATGAATGACGCATACTAATATTTACTTGCATTACATATTTATATTTT
Organism: Vaccinium myrtillus; assembly: GCA_016920895.1. Lineage (NCBI taxonomy): Eukaryota > Viridiplantae > Streptophyta > Magnoliopsida > Ericales > Ericaceae > Vaccinium > Vaccinium myrtillus. Next base: position 24,093,095 of record CM029280.1, on the reverse strand, counting down.
CATGTATTATTCCTAAAGGCCCCCTTCCGAAAGAGGGCTCCCCTTCCGAAAGAGGAGCTCCTAAAATCCTCAAAATAAAAATACAAAAATCTTGTTTTTGGCTCCCGCCCCGGCTTCGTGCAACTAAGATATGGAGAACAGTTGGAATCTCGTATTAAAAGTACAAATAATTTTATGTTTTGCAATCTAAGAGGTAGAATAATATTTTCTTTTTGAAATTTAACTATACTAAAGACATAAAAATATTTAATCAATTTTCCCTAAACGCTCCTGACGGCGCTCCCACACTTCTATGATCTTCCGTTCCCCTGCTCCCGCTCAAAATAAAAAAAAAAAAATGGTTAACTTCAAAGTATATGATCTTCCGTTCCCCTGCTCCCGCTCACTCCCGCTTCGTGCAACAAAGGATCTGCCTTTGTGTATGAGTGTGTAAGCACGTGTGCGTGAGGCACGTGTGTATGAGTGTGTAAGCATGTATGCAAAAGAAAGTACTCATTACCATTGGTGGAACGTGGAAGCTCTAATGCCAGAATGATGTTTGCTTACTTGCAATGCCAAAACATTCTCACAAGCATCAAAGATGTGTCTTATTTGTGTTTCACATACACAACTACATGAATGAGAGAGAGAGAGAGAGAGAGAGAGAGAGAGAGAGAGAGAGAGAGAGAGAGAGAGAGAGAGAGAGAGAGAGAGAGAGAGAGAGAGAGAGAGAGAGAGATTACAGCTTGGGGATTATTTGAGGAGAGGCAATGATGAAGATGGAAAAAAAAAAAACCACATTTAGGGGGTGTGTATTTTTTCTTTTCAGGGAAAGAGTGAGCGTAGGCACATTGTGGTGGCCAAGTAGCATTACCGTACATACTGTTTTATAGCTTTCCAGATATAGCTAGCGCTTCATGAAAATAAAACATGATACCCTGTGTTTTCACGGTATGTCAAATTTTCTACAGTCTGAAGTGTAAGAGAAGAGTGTAAGGTACCTTAAAGCAACGGCGAAGCAGCATATGAGCTGTCATTCCCTTGAGGATGACAGATGCTGCAACAATTGGATCCACGGATGGCGGAACAGGTACCACTCTCTCGGCTGGTAGGATCTGCTCCTCAGCATAGCAACCCAATAGATTACCAACATAAGCCACTACATCACCAACTTTTATACCGGTAAGTCCTGGGCCCACAGCTGTCACAACGCCAGCTGCCTCTACACCTGCAATTGAAAATTGAAGATATTGAGCGACAAATCCTCAACTAAATCAAACCTTGAAGCAACAGGTACTGGTAAAATAAAACGTCATATATGGTCACAGTGATAGAAATGAATTCCATGTAAACAAGTTTCTGTGGCATAATGAAGGTGATACACAGAAGGACTTGTTCCAAACAAAAAAGGGTTTAGATTCTTAAGTCTTGGCAGGAACTGAATGTGCTAAATGAGACCCGTCCCACCAAGATTAATACAGATCAAACGTAAAAGGTTTTAGGACATCAAAGGACCAGATCAAGAAAATTCAACCAAATGATACATTCTGAAGAGACATAGACAAGCAATACATTCTCTTGATCTCTCTTCTCAAGAGATCAAGAGAATCAAGCATCTAACGCTTTGCAGATGAGATTGAACTCCAACCTTGATTGCCCCGAGCTGCCACTGATATAAATGTCTTAATAATAACAATATTTGAATGGAAGTTTCAAAGTTTACTCATGCAAAAACTTCCACTTATGACTTGAGTCCATATAGAAGACCTAATATCTGGCAAAGGCCAAAAAGTCCATCCCTGGGGTTGCAACTTGCAAGACAGGTATTACCATGATGACGCATTTCAATCGCTAAATTCTACACGCACAAAAAATCCTAAGAAAAGGAACTCTTTCATGCTGAGTCCGTATCTTCTGCTTTATTTTACGTGTTTCTATTTTGATCTTTCTATTGTTATTTTTTCCACAAAGATTATCATCATGGGAAAATTTCTCTGGTAGCTAATAGAATATCTTCAACAATAGAACGTACACATTATTCTATTTCTATACAACCAGCCAACAACAGTGGTTGTCAATTGACTCAACTCCATAAGTGAACTGACATTTGCCAATAGTTGATGCAAGAAATCATGTTTCATACACATGCCTACCCAATATTGTCATACAGATATGAAGACAAACCTGGAGTAAAGGGTATCGTGGAGGCCTTATGAGATCCTTCGCGGAACTGGATATCGATGAAGTTAAGCCCAATAGCCTTGTTTTTCACTAGGACCTCACCCTCCTTCGGCTCTCCTATTACCACGTCTTCCCACTTCAGCACCTATCATCATGTTGATTTGGAAGTAATTTAACAAGGTCCAAAGTGTAATGGGCGTCTATAAACCAAACCACACTGAAAAAAGAACACAATGTAAAACTTCTTATTGTCCACAATTTCACACGACGGCGGAGGTTGCATAGCTGAGTCCATGATAGTCAAATCGGCAGTAGAAACCCTTGAATATAGAGATTAGAGACCAACCCCTTATGTATAACATTTATTCCGAACCAGACTACTAAAAGAGCGCAAATTCTTTAGAGTATTGCAAATAGGATGTCAAACAATGAAGCCATCCTAAATCAACCCCACGCTGCCTCATATTTTTATCCTCAGTAATATGCACCAAACCCGATAACGAATAGCTGATCATGAACATATAACTGGGCTACGCAATTCAAGGTTCTCAAAATATTAATAACGGACTATCCTGCCAACATAAAGCTTAAAAAATGACACACAGTTAAGGAGTCGTCGACGCAAAACCAATTCTGAAATATACACGAGCTTGACACAATCGATAAACTAAAGATATAAATTGGACAAAATCAGTACCGGGAAATCAAGAAATTAGACTAACAGGACTGACAGGCACACTAAGGCCCTGTTTGGTAACACTTCCTGTTTTCTATTTTCTGTTTTCTAATTGTTGAACACCAATTTCTGTTTTCCCTAAGAAAGAAGTTAAAACTAAAAACATGTTTGTGTCAATCTATTTTTAAAAAAATAAAGAAAGTCAGGTTTCACAGATTAGTCTATTTTTCATCATTTTGGAGTGTGAATATCAAGATTCCCCCAATATCGAACAAAATACAGACAAAAAATGTTTATTTGTAAATATGACCATTACAAATCAGATCAATTTTGTGGATAACATATTAGACTATTCGAGCAACCCCAACAGATTTGGTAAAAATTTAGCAAAAAGCATATTCTTTTTATACAATACATAGATACATGTGTGGGATATCAGTGGAGAGAAAAGGAAGAAGAACAGGATCGATTTCTTCCCTTCCAACTACCACCAATACCGAGATAAACAACGGAGCAACTCGTCCGGCGAGATCGCCTTCGGTCGCTGCTTATCACGCCCAGAAACACCCAAAATTAGTCGTCAATTGCTGCTCCAAATCCTAAACCCAGATGACATTAAACCCATATCATGGGTTGAGATCCATGTTATTGGTGATAGATTGAGCAAGAAATATGGCAATGATAGCACGCAGAAGCAAATAGGGGAAGAATCCAAAACCCATACAAAGGTGTTTATGGAAAATTACAGTATGTTCTAACAAACATACTTACATGAGAACAGAAAAGGAATGAAACATCCGAGTACAGAAACTGAAACATAACGCCGCAAACTGACGGGGATAAGAAAAGGAAGAGAGAGAGAGAGAGAGAGAGAGAGAGAGGAGCTGATGTACTCCTTAAAAACGCTCCTTCCAGGTTTCGAACCTGTAGCGCGCGTTTTGGCAGCCGGTTCTGGTTTTTTTAGGAGTGAAAGTGAAGTTTTCCCACTTCCACAAATTTTAAAAATAGGGGAGCAATTTGGTTCACTCTCCATAAAAGATGGTGAATAAAACCCTTCCTCTTTATTAGTTGAAACGTGTAGGCTCCACCGTAAAGTGACGTTATGCTTACCAAAAAATGTATTGCAGAGGTAAGCATGACATCGCTTTGTAGTGAGATCCAAGCTATTAAGAAGGGTGAACAAAATTGCAAGTGGAAGTAAAAATAGAATTGGTAAGTGGAACTAGTGCACCAAACAATATTCCTTCTTTAAATTTTGAAAATTCTAAAAATAAAAACAAAAAATAAAAGTAAGAGTGTTACCAAACAAAGGTCTAATGAACATTTCAAAAGTCTATTAGGCTCACAATAACACCATCCCTTTTACTAATAAAACTTAGACCTTGTTCTTGAATTGATTTTATTTCATAAAATCTAGTTTTGATAAAATCTAACATTCTCAATGGATTTTAGCAAAAAATAGATTTTATCAACACTAGATTTTATCTCATTACAAATCACCTTTATCAACCCTAGATTTAATCCATTGGGAAAACATGTCATTTTATCACACTTCTAAACAAAACTACATTTTATCAAAATTAGATTTTATCTCATAAAATCCATTCAAGAACAAGGCCTTAGATTATGAGTAGTTGTTGCAAATACGAAAATAGTATACATGAAACAGGGGGAGACCCTCCAGCCCACAAGTCTCCTGAACACGCATCTCCACTCTTGACTCAATTTTTTACCCAAATTTGAGTAAATACTTGATTTGATATGGAACACTCCAATTGGAAAAGAGAATGTAGGTATAAATTTGAGTAAATGCTTCATTAATGGCACAACTGTAAATTTGAGAGGGAAAAAATAGCCTTAAAAATTTGAGTAAAGATTTGGTTCAAACCAAATTTGGTAAAAAACTTGAGTAAACTCAAATTTGGTAATGGGTTTGAGTAAGGAGTGGAGTAATGTTTTTGTTGATTTTTACTCAAATTTGAGTTTGAGTGTGAAATTGAGTCAAGAGTAGAGATGCTCTAATGACTTTGACACCATCAGTACTATATTGTGCAATCAAGAAATTAACTAAAAAGATCAACTTTTTTTTTCTTTATTTATTTATTTTTTGATCGGAAAAAGACCGAAAGTAACACCAACCCTAAAGCGCAAGAAATAATCTAGATTGCTAGCAATTGGCACAACCAGCCAGTACTTGGGTAATGAAGAAAATTAGCCAAAAAAGACTCAAAATAACACCAACCTTTCCACCACAAGAAAAACTTCAAAATTCAACTCATAAATTTTGGCTGCAGAAATGACATTGGAATACGAGAGAGGGGGAGAGAGAGACGACCTCAGGGCCACCAAGTTCATGAACCCTAATAGCTTTGACCATTGCTGATGCTTCTGGTGCTGATATGGAGATTGCTCTGGCTATTGCTTTGACAGTCGATCTGGGTATATCAGGCTATGATTTTTGGTGTGGGTATTTGTAGATTTGTAGCTTTGACCAATGGGCTTTAGTGGAAGTGGTAATGGGAGAGAAAAAAATAATGGAAGTGGGTATCTCATCGCTTCTTCAAACCAAGAGGAATTTGGCACTTGTACGTTGTGTGATCTCATCGCTTACGCTTCAAACCCCTTTCCAAACGTGGGAAATTTGGCACTTGTACATTGTTAATTGTTGAGTCAATATTGATGACCCCTCATGTCAAATGGAAATCAATCACGACCGAACTATTTTGCTTTTTAGATTATTTTTGTCTTTATTCACAAAATTCTAAATTTTGTCATCAATTTTGTACATTTTAGATTTCTCTCGTCGAGATAAACTAAGAAACTATAAAAAAATCGACGAAAAAGTAAAAAATTCAAAATTTTTTTGAATAAGGACAAATAAAAAAACCAAAAGTTTTTTTTTTTTTTTTTACCTAAAGTACCCCTAAATCACTGCTTCCATTGACCATAGCAGCGGCCCAAGGCAAGGCCTAGCAGGCAGCGTTATGGAAAACTAGGTATGAGGCTTCGTGCTCTGCACGAAGTTAATGCCCGTTATTGTATACCCGTTATTGAAGCAGCCGAAGTAGATTATGAATAGATTCGTTAAAGCGATAGTTGACTATTAGTAGTAAAATTCTAAACTATAATTTTTTTATCGAATTAAAGATCTCTATTAGTAGTTTAATTTGGTACAAAAATAAATAAAAAATTATATGCGGAAGTACTTTATTTTGTAATGCGAAGGATATTGCAAAACAACTCAACAAGCCAACAATGTAAAATTTTCAAGTACAAATTTTTTCAATTGTTATCAAATTAAAGATATCTATTGGTAGTTTAATTTGGTACAAAAATAAATAAAAAATTATATGCGGAAGTATTTTATTTTCTGATGCGAAGGATATTACAAAGCAAATCAACAAGCCAACAATGTAAAATTTTAAAGTACAAATTTTTTCAATTTTTATCGAATTAAATATCTCTATTAGTAGTATAATTTGGTACAAAAATAAATAAAAAATTATATGCCGAAGTACTTTATTTTATTTTCTGATGCGAAGGATATTACAAAGCAAATCAACAATGTAAAATTTTAAAGTACAAAATTTTTCAATTTTTATCGAATTAAATATCTCTATTAGTAGTATAATTTGGTACAAAAATAAATAAAAAATTATATGCGGAAGTACTTTATTTTTTTATCCGATGGATACTGCAAAACAACTCAACAAGTCAACAATATAAAATTCTACAGTGTAAAATTTTCCAATTTTTTGTATCAAATTAAAGATCTCTATCAGTGGTATAATTTGGCGCGAACAAAAATTTAAAATTATGCTCGGAAGTACTTTATTTTTTTATCCGAAGGAATTTCTCTATACATGCAGTAAATATAATTCTAAAGCATAAATTTTTCATTTTTTTTATTGAATTAAAGATCTCTATTAGTAGTTTAATTTGGTAGAAAAATAAATAAAAAAATTGTGTACGGAAGTACTTTTTTTTTATCCGAAGGACAGTGCAAAGTAACTCAACAAGTCAACAATGTAAAAAATTAAAATATTGAAATTTTAAATTTTTTGTACCGAATTAAAGATCTCTATTAGTAGTATAATTTGGTGCGAACAAAAATTTAAATTTATGCGCGAAATTACTTTATTTTTTGGTCCGAAGGGATTTCTCGGGATGAGAATTGGGACACAATAAAGACAATTGGGGACTAAAGAGTAAAAAAATAAAGCTTGGGAGGTAAATATGGAAAATGGGAAAAATTGCTTTAAAAGACAAGATTGCCCATGGTAAAAACTTAAAATAACTACTATTGGAGGGTAAAATTGAAAAAAATGGGCCAAAATGTGGTAAGCCATGAAATTGAACATTGTCGGTATAATAGCCTTTGGTATGGAAAAGCAGCTCCCCATAAGTTAAATACTTGTAGTTGTTATACTAGGTTAGGAAAAAAAATGTACAAAAACTACAAATACAATTTACTTGGGGCCTATTTTAAGTTTTAAAATTTGAGCCCAATTACAATATTTTTCCCCCTAATGATACATATTAGCGGGGTTGGTGGACAAGTTAGTGGATTAAACAACCAAAAGGGGTTTGATGTCTCTCCGCAGACTCGAAACCCAGATCTCCCCCTTAATTAATAGGGAAGAGGTAGGGTTATAAGTCACATCTGCTCAATTGTAATTTTGAAGCTCAATTTTGGGTGTTTTCAACTATCAAAGGAAAAAACGATTCTCTCACACACACACTGTCTCTCTCTCTCTCTCTCTCTCTCTCTCTGCGCGCGCCCCTTAAAACAATTTCCTTTTTTTTTGTGCAATTTATCTCTCTTGAAATCATAGGTAACGGGGAAAGGTCAAAGGTGTTAAGCCACTATGTACAAGTGTCCTACAATCACACATATATTTTCCATTTACGAGGTTACAAAATATTACTCGAAATATAAAAAATAAATTAATAAGTACTTAAAAATCCAGTGTGGGCACGCACTGGTCTCCATTTCCCTCTGCCACTGTATATGTGGACACTGGACTCACATATGTTCAACGCTTGTGTCTGAAAGGTGTTCCCTGCATTCTGTCTGTTACAACATAATATTTCAATAGTGTTTTATAGCTTAATATACATTGTTGGACCCATTTTCTAACAGCTTAAGCTTTTGGGAGAGTTAGTAACTTAACATCAGAGCTCTAGTTGTGAGAGGTCTTGGGTACAAATATCTTTGTTTGCATTTGTGTCATGTTTTCATTCTGTTTCTTCCCTTCGTTTTCTTGTTTCGCTCTATTTATAAAAATTTACATCTCCATGTGTAAAATAGGTTGCATGTGAGAGAGTGTGTTAGATGACTTGATATGCATAGTCGGACCCATTTCTTAAAGTTTTGAGAGCGGGTGATTTTTTTTTTTTGATAACCGGATGTCCGGTCTCGACTAATTCTGGAGCCCTTAATGATCGGGCGTAATCCTAGAGTTTGCTGGCATAGGAATTGGTTGGTATTTAAAATCTCCCATACATATGGAGACCATTTCATTAATTTGGAGATAAAAAGCAGCTACATCTTGTAGCTTACATTATTAACGGCAGTACGAACTCTTTACAATCACTTCCGAATTCCAAATCAGAGATAGTTAACCAAGGATTGATAAATTGCACCGGGCTGCCACCCGATAGGGATCACGTCGTTTGCCACGAGGATCGCACCAGTGTTGCCCGACGTCAACCGGATAGAAAACGGAGCTTGTAATGCCTGCCCGGATTCGAGCTTCCAAACAGCACCCCAAGATTGTTGCATGGGTTTCCAGTCATGAGCAGCCTCCTTCAGATCAACACTTGCAAGATCACCATCCCCTTCTTGGAATTCAGGTGCTACCGCGAAGTAGAATGGGTTGGAACCTGGGTCAACCCGGAAGGCTATGGTAGTCCCTAAGTAATCACATGGAACACTAGAAGAAATACAAAAGCAGGCCTTAATTATAAGGTGAACGTGTAGTATTTGTACTGTTAATGAAAGGGGTAGTTTCCATTTAAGGTACTTTTCTATACGTAAAAAGTAGTACTTGCCGTGAATGTTCAATTTGTAGGACTCCTGCACCACGAAGCTTGTCTTCTTCACCGGGTTTTGCCAAGGCACCAAATGAAGTTCCACTTAGGTCAAAATGTATTGACTCAGGCACGCAGGGGCCTCCAGGGCAAAGATCCGTTACAACCACCCTCACCGGATTCCCTGAACATGACGGGTTCGTTGTACATTTCACCTAGTTATATATCAAGAGAAGTTTTAATTTTTATATACTTGGATTCGAATTACGTACTAACAAAGATTAGCTCCAACGTTGATGAATTATTTATGTAACAACGAAGTCACGAGTGAATAATCTTAGCTCAATAAACTTCTAATTTATTTTTCTTGATCAGCGACAGTGAGTTTTAATAACCAGAATAGTTAGATCGATTAGCAAATTAGAAGAGGAGTTGAATTCGTAACCTATTTTCTCCAAGCATATAAGTGCACTCCCGAGGCCGTTAGGCTAAAGGCCTCTTAGCTCATCTTTTCACTTTCTTGATTGGCTAATAAACTCATCGCTTAGTTAATTTAGGGAAGCTAGGTGTGTCCAAATAAGTTTTTGGGTCTTTGTATTTTTCTCTATGAACATTGCCCTTGTGTTCAATGGCGAGGGCCACCACTGCGCGATAAGCAATATAGTGCTATATGAACCCAAATCCCAAGGGGTTGGCAAAGTGGCCTCTTGTATTGGGATTTAGGGGTTTGCTCACAAAGGCTCAGGTTTAACAAATTCTTGGAGCCACTGGGGTTATGCCAGGTCATTACTTCCAGAGCCCTAAAATTAGTCAAAATGTGCGCAAACTGGCCCGGACATCTGGTTATAAAAAAAATATAGTGCTATTTGTCCGACAGCATAGCCAAATACTTAATTTCTAACACCGCAAAACATGTGGGACCATTGCACCAAGTATTTGTTTACCTTAATTTTAACCTTCCATTGAAAGCATAAGAGTCGAGAGATAAATCCATATATAGGTTGGTTTAACGCTTTGAACAATGGATCACACATTCAATTTGGAACTTTGTTTGTTTGATAACTCATGTGTCTGGCCTGAGCCAACTAGCTTACGTGCGTACACCTCGACTAAGTTAAGATTATACTACCTGGAAACAAGCTCCACATCCCTTGCCGGATTTGTAAAGCGATGGGCTTATAGCTGTAATAAGGGAATTGAAAGGCGGTTTCAACACTGCATCTCCATATCCACACGCTCCTCCTGCATGAAATCATGCTACGTATTAGTACGTAAGTCTGCGCGTAGAAATCAATCTCTCTCTCCAGATTACCATCACTCCCGCCAATTGAAAAAACGTACCATCGCTCCCAGCTCCATTAGGACTGCCATACCAAGTCGCCCCAGCCGGTGCCCATTCGACAGCCATAGTTGACGAGTTCGTAACTTGGAGACAGAAGCAGAACTCATAGAAGCAAAAGAAAGTTAGTAAACATGAGACAAAGAGATGTGACAAGTGATATGAACTAGTAGCCATTTTGGTTCCACAAACTAGTGTATTAATTTTCAAACCCTTGTGATATGGTTTTTGGACCGTTTGTTACAAAGTTTCACAAGTATTTATAGAGTAAAACCATGCATGCATGAGTTCATATAATTGCCCCAAAGCTAAGGCCAGTCACATGGATTACTTTTAGCTGAATGTTAGGTTATCAAAATTATGGAAGTTATAAAATGCAAATTAATTACTCCCTCTGTCCCAAATTGTTGGTCCGGATTCCAATGCAAATTTTTAGTACAATAAATCCTTGTGTACGCACGCCCCGTACGCAAAATGCACGGACCGTGCATCTTGACCGTCCGTGCGTGTTTTCGACGGTCCGGATTTAAAAAAACTCTTCCATGTAAGAGGTGGAAGAGTTTTTTAAAATCCATACCGTTGATTCCTGAAATGAATGGTCAAGATGTGTTCGTGCACATACGTACACGTGTGCGTACGTACGTGTAGCTAGGTTGAATTTTTTAATTGTTCATATCTTCCAATCTATAACAATTTTTTATATGTAATATACATCTTATTTGATAGATCTCAATAATAGATTGAAAGATATGAACAGTTAAAAAATTGCATTAGAATTTGAACAGGACAAACAATTTGGGACAGAAGGAGTATGTATTACTTGGCATGACAAGCCGTGTGAAATGTTTTTTATTGTTAAAAAGTTAGTAGAGAAAATTAAGTGATTTTCTGAATTAAATGCATGGATGAACTAGAGTTTGGCATAAATTAAATGACACATAGCAAAAGTTAATAGATAGCACGTGAAATGTTTTTTTTAGTATTTTATATTTCTCTTTGCCGATAAAAAGAAAACATGTGGAATGTTGAGAATTTCTATTACTCCCAAGTACAAGAAGTTTTCATCGTTCACAATTGAAATTCCGTGAAAATGGTTTCACGAACAGAAAAGCCCATTGGAAAACATGTTAAGATTTTGGGATGTTTTTATGACTATGGGTGTTTAGCGCTTACGTGCATTTCAATTAATTCATTCGAGACTAATGTCACTAATCTCACCGTACAATTAGTAATGAGGCCTAATTAAAGACGGGACAAAACACTTGAGAGTTTTGGAACCTGTGATTTTAAGACGGAATAAATCTCGCTTTAATCAATAGGCCAGGATGGAGCCCAATTTAACATGGACTAAAAAAAAAACCCAGTTATATACAGCTAGGCCTTGTTACATTGGGCCTTCGCGGGTCGGGCCCATCGTTTAATTCCTTCAATTTAGTTTCTCCTTTCGTTCCATTTTTTGTACACCTTTTGATTCCTTTTGGGCCTTCTCTCCAGATCAAAAGGAAAAAAAAAAAGAAGTTACAATTGTCGTATATTTTCGGAATGAATGAAGTTTGGCATTTGGAGAGTCTCACGAGGCAATCGAAAGGCCTCCTTTGAATTTCATCGAATCTAGACATTGGGTTTTTTTATTTTGTGCGGCTGGTTAATTCACCCCGATAGCAATATTCATTTCATGCAGTTTTGTATGATTTCCTGCAAGCAGCTCAAAGGTCTCATTTGGTTATATATTGAGGCATCTGCTTGACCAAAACTTAGACCTAAATTAATGGGTTGCCCCAAGCGTAGGGCTGAGTCCGGTGTAGCACAATACCCGGTAAGACCGGAATCAAATCCACAGGGACGGTGGAGAATGCTTAACTAAAAACTCGGGTTGTGAGATTTAAAACGGCTCTTAGGTAGCCACCCCTTGTAATATGATGGGAAGAATTAACTAAACTAGAGTAAATTTGGTTTTTTTTTTTCTTAAATTACTTAAAAGAAGGTACGGTCGTAGGGTTCCTAACACCAGTGACCAGGCCCGGACATTTCCGCTCCATTCAGTGTTCTAAAGAAAACATTTGATTTTAGAGAGAAAAAGATACCCCGAAAGATGCGAATCCTCGCGGTCGCCATTACCCAGGTACAGCGAAGAACGAGTTTTGGTCCCCCTTTCCCCGCGTTACATGGGCTCCAACAAAGCCCGGATTCGTCCAACGAAAGTTCTTTAATAACCTAAAATTGCTTTTTCCATTATTAACGTGGAAAATAGGAGCAAGATCATACTCAGCCCTGGCCACGATGTGTTAATCACCCCGCGACCATACCTATGCGACTATTCACTCATATTAACTTGAACAAATGACAATAATATTAAACCTAGATCTAACATGATTTAAGCAATTGAAATTAAATTAAAACACGATACCACAGGTTTTTGCAGAAAGGAAACAGATTCGAACACCAAGAATTGAATTGCTGAAAAACTTGAGGAACTTGAATTAAACTTGAATCTGCAAAATCATCTTGAGAGCAGCCGCAAAAGTTCAGAAAATAGAGTGGAAAATCTAACTTCTGGAACCCTAATTTCGAGCTCTAAAGAGAGTATTTATATGGAATCTCCGTTAATTACAATTAAAAACCGGAATAATAACGAAATTCACTCCCTGCGACCCAAACGACCACGTTTTCAGCTCTTTATAACGCCCTTGGTAGCGCTACACCACTTTTGGTGTAGCGCTACCGAGCCCTTATCTCTCGTTTTGACCGTTGACCCCCTAATTGCCGTTGACCTCTTAACAAACCGGTAGCGCGACACCATATTTGGTGTAGCGCTCGCGGACCTTCTGTTTATTTTTGCTCCCCTTCTGTGCCACTTTTGAGCGGTCCATCAAATTCCTGTAGCGCTCGCGATGGGTTACGATCACTTCCACGCGAAATCAACTTCAACACTTAGTCTCCTCAGCCTTGCTCACTCTCGAGCTTCCATCTCAGCCTCTTCAATGTCTCTAATTAGCGCCAACACATCACGAATATCTGCAATTAAAACCCAAAACATAAAACCAACCACGTGCACGCATTATACGGAAAATGAGGATTAAACGCACATCTAACGCGCTAATTCTACCCTACTTAGGCGCTTATATCTGTGATATTGCGCCTATCAGCATCCCGTTTTTGTGCCAAATTACCAATGACCTGAAATTCGGTTTCTTTACAATAAATTTTGATATTCGTTCATTGTGTGAGACAGAGGCGGAAGAGTTCTTCCCCAAAGCGGTTGTCAGTAGTGTTTCGCATCCGTGGTCTAACTATTTTATCTTGGGAAACAAATGACCTGAAATTCGGTTTCTGTTTTGAGGAAACTGTTATTCACAGGACTTGGTTCATTTTGAGTTATTCCATTTCCGTTTCGGTAATCAGCATTTCTGTTCATATAATCTGTAATTCTATTTATTGTGTCAAAATGAAATTGTTCTCTAAATATGCCGATAGTATTGTATTTTTCCCAACAACAATTTCTCCAACTTGTTGGTTCAAAATTCGCTGTCCTAACAGTATCGTCATACTATATAGCTTTGATTTGAGTCATTTATAATTGGACAACAGAAGCTTCCCACTCAATTATCCAACCCCACATGCTACTCTAAAAGGTCCAAGCAATATTATTGATCTCTAGCGGTCAGTTTGGACTGCTCTGTCTCCTTCTCATTTTAATTCATCTTTGAACTCTTTGCGTGTGTGTTTAAATTGTGAATGAAAATTGAACGAATTAGACTAATTGCGAAAAAATATCTGTTGAACTTAATTTTTTCCAAGTTCACTCGAATAATTATTTTAAAATTATTTAACGGTTGGAATAGTTTGTGTGGGACCCGATGTGGGGCCCCGCAGGACCACATTTTGAGGAGACTTGACTTGCCCTCGTTTTGGGGCTTTTTAAAAAAAAAAAAAAACTATTTTGGATGAGTGAGTAGCGGGGCCCCCATGCTGTGTCTTTGGTGTCAACTCTAGTGTGTGCATAGACTTATATAAAAGGTTACAATACACACACCTTATTTAGATGTGTATAATACGCACCCCAATAAAAGTTACGAATTTTTTGTAGAAATTACGATTTTTTTTACAAAAATTATGAAATACACCAAAATGTTACAAATCATAGAAAATGTTACGAATTATATTGCTGAAAAGATACGAAAAACTAAATAATTTACGATTGCCAATGAGTTGGCACAATCTATACCATAAATAGGTGCATACGGTACACTCAAAATAAGGAGCGTGTATTGTAGCCGTTTCCTAGACGTATTGGCTATATTTGATAGTCTCTGTCCCCTGGTGTTACAATTTGTCCAACTTCTTGGTTCAAAAGTCTCTGTCCTACTAGTATCAGCATATTTCAGCTTTTGACTTTTCATGCTTGATTCTGTTTTATTGACTACAAAAGCTTCCCACTCAATGGTCCAACCAATATTGTTCTCTTGCGGTCAAGTTGGACTGCTCTGTCTCCCTCTCATTTTCATCTTTGAAGTCTCTCTGATCTCTCTCTCAGGCAATCTCACAGAGAGAGATAGAGAGAGAGAGAGAGAGAGAGAGAGAGAGAGGCATGGAGGAAGCTGGTATGGCAGTGGGAATGGGAACAGGGAGATCAAAATACCCTCTCTCCTCAATGATGTGCTTAGTTTCCCACTTTCATCAGAGCCATCTCTCATCCAAAATAATGTTGAATATTGTCTGCAATAAACTTGATTACAAATCAAGACTTTGAAACGTGAGGTACACTGAATAATTTTACCAACATTCAAAGCCTGAGGCCACAGCCCTCTATAGTGTTGTCTTGGAATAAAGCTGAAACAGTTTCTATCACATGGTTTAAAAAAAAAATTGGGTTGGGTTGGGTTTAGTTTGACCTATATTGAACCTGCTCATATTCAACCCATTCACTTTCAATTCATATTCAATCTACCCATATCCAACCCATAACCCATACCAACCATCTCATACCCAACCCAACCCACCCATTTGCCACCTCTACACGATGGTGTATAATCACACTTCCAACATGGGCACGATGGTCTATCCAGGCCCGGCCCTGAGATTTTCGTGGCCCCAGACGATAATGTAAACCAAGGCCCTAGGTTTTTCTAGAGAAAAAAAATTAAAGAACCAATATTTATTTCAAATGATAAATACCGTGTTCCATATTTTGTCTTTTTTGTAATTCGTGTCTTCATGTTAATAAAAAATAGTTTTTGGTCATAATTGTCTATTCTTATTGCAAGAATTAGAAAATCAATTGAATTGGGCAATGCGAACATTTTATGAACTGACACAAGAGTTATTTGGAAGCTTGTGATTGGCCTTGGGTGCCACCTGTACGTGACAGCGTGGTACCCTATGGGCACCCAAAATTTTCTCCGCGTAGAGACACACACACGCACAGAGTTCAAAGATGAATTAAGAGAGAGAGAGAGAGAGAGAGAGAAAGAGAGAGTCAGATTGGACTGTTCTGTCTCCCTCTCATTTTAATTCATTTTTGAACTCTTTGCGTGCGTGTTTGAATTGTGAATGAAAATTGAACAAATTAGACTAATTGCGAAGAAATATCCGTTGAGCCTATTTTCTCCTAGATCACTCGAATAATTATTTTAAAATTATTTAACGGTTGGAATAGTTTGTGTGGGACCCGATGTGGGGCCAGCAGGACCACATTTTGAGGAGACTTGACTTGCCCTCATTTTGGGACATTTTTAAAAAAAAAATCTATTTTGGGTGAGTGAGTAGCGGGGCCCACCCAAGTTGTGTCTTTGGTGTCAACTCTAGTGTGTGCATAGAAACTTATAGAAAAGGATACAATGCACACCCCTTTTTTAGGTGTGTATGATACACACCCTATAAAAGTTACGAATTTTTTTGTAAAAATTATGATTTTTTTTTTATTATAAAAGTTATGAAACACACCAAAATGTTACGAATCATAGAAAATTGTACGAATCATATTGCTGAAAAGTTACGAAAAATTTAAAAATGTTACGATTGCCGATGAGGTGACACAATCTAGACCATACAATAGGTGCATACAGTACACCTAAATAAGGAGTGTGTATTCAGGGCTGGCCCTGAGCTAAGGCATGTAAGGCCGCTGACTTAGGCCCCCAAATTTTGGCCCAAAATTAGGGCCCCGGATAGGTACATCTAGGTACATAATATATATTTGATCTATTACTTATATAATAAATGAGCTAGCTAGCGTAGTGGAAAAACTTCATTTTTCTATCCAAGAGGTATATGGTTCAATTCCTGCTCTTTTTCCTTCTCCACAACAATATTTTTTCCCCTCTCACAAACTCACACTTTCAAAGAGATACTTTTTTATTGGTGCAAAAAATAATATTACCAAAAACTAGTTTTATTTTTTTGAGGTAGTTTTATTACCAAGTAACTATCATTTTGAGGTAGTTTTATTTTTATTTTTTTAAAAAGAAAACATGGGGCCCAAATTTACAAGTTCGTCTTTGGTCCTGGGAATCTCAAGGCCGGCCCTGTATCTATTGTAACCATTTCCTACACTTATTGGCTATATTTGAAAGTCTCTGTCCCCCGGTGTTACAATTTGTCCAACTTCTTGGTTCAAAAGTCTCTGTCCTACTAGTATCATCATATTTTAGCTTTGATTTTTCATGCTTGATTCTGTGTTATTGACTACAAAAGGTTCCCACTCAATGGTCCAACCAATATTGATCTCTTGCGGTCAAAGTTGGATTGCTCTGTCTCCCTCTCATTTTCATCTTTGAAGTCTCTCTGATCTCTCTCTCAGACAATCTCACAGAGAGAGAGAGAGAGAGAGAGAGAGAGAGAGAGAGAGAAGAGAGAATGGAGGAAGCTGGTATGGCAGTGGGAATGGGAACAGGGAGTGATCAAGGAGCAGCAAGGGAATACAATGGGAAGTTGACTTCATTTCTAGTGTTGTCTTGCATGATGGCTGCCATGGGAGGAGTTATTTTTGGCTACAATATTGGAATTTCAGGTCTCTCAAAATCTTTCTTAACCACAATCGCTTCTGTTTCATAGCATTTGTTTTTGTTTTTCTACCATTCACTTCTTCTTTATGATAAATGGATTATGGGACAATTAAATTGCGTATAGGTGAAATTTTCGGTGGCACATAATAAATTGCAATATTCAGTTGTGAGCAAAATTTTTATTTTTGTCAAACGGTATGAAGAGGAATACAAGCGTGAATTACATCAAATTGAAAACAAAGTCCATAATCACTATAAGCTCAACCCAACTAACAACACCATTAAGGGGAAAGTTCATAATCACTATAAGCTCAACCCAACTAATAACTCCATTAAAGGAAAAGTCCATAATCACTATAAGCTCAACCCAACTAATAGCTCCATTAAGGGGAGAAATAATTAAAACACCAAATAGAAACAAAGTCTATAAGAAACAAAGTCTACAATTACTATAAGTCCAATCAAACTAATAGCTTCATTAAGAAGAGAAATAACCCATAGGGTATTTGCTCACCCGTACTGGCAGCTCTCTGATCCACATCTCAAGGTCCACAAATGAATGCGCTGACTGCCTCGCCCACTTTGGCGCTGAACAACAGGAAGATTTTGTGGTGGTTTCCACTCCTCCCCTAGTAGTTAGAGAGTTTTTGCTCAGGGGCAGCCTTAACATAAGGCAAATCCTTGATTAGCTGTAGTATTTAGTCTACTGTTATTTGTATCTCCCTCGCTGCACCTCTGATGCAAGCTGCTACTCCTCTTAGCTTTTAATCTATTTCCGAAGTACCAAAAAAAAAAAAAAAAAAAAAGAAAAATAACCCATAGGGTTTTATGGACTTCCATCTTGCCTCCGCGGGGTTCCTCGCTCTCTGATATTTAGGCATTTTGCTCGTTAGTTAATAAAATCATCTCATTTAAAAAAAAAAGAAGGGGAGAAATAACCCAACAAATACAAGAAAAATAACACTCACATGCAGGTGGGGAGATTTGAACTCCTAACTTCCTAGTGAGATACATGAGTTCTGATTGACTGACCTAGCCCTAATTGCTTTATTGTTTGTAGAATTTGACATGGAATTCGTTGTTCACCGAGAACTTGAGGCAATTGACAATATTTGTTGTCCCTTCCAAAAGTTGGTGCTTCGGCAAAATAATCTAAGACATATTAATTTTTTTTGTCTTTATTCAGATTTTTTTCCGCATTTGTTTTTTTTTTTTTTTTTGGATTATTGGTCCGTCTCGATGAGATGAATCTAGAAAGTGAAAAAAATTATGATCAAAATTTAAAAAAAGTTCACTAAAGACGAAAAATAATTCAATTTTTTTTTGTAGATTATTGGATTATTTTTGTCTTTATTCATAAATATTTTAGTTTGGTTAATAATTTTTTACTTTTTGGATTTCTCTCATCGAAACGAATTAATAGTTCAAAAGAATCTATGCAAAACTAACAAATGCAAAACACTTTCATGCAGATGGCAATCTATGGCATGCTTGTCATCCAAGCTATGCACATGCAAATGTTAGATATTATTTGATGATTTAAAATTGATTTTTGACTTACCACGGCATCGGTACTTTGTACCGTGCCGGTCTAGCTACCTTTACCGGGAATCGCCTATTCTACTCGGTAAGGCTGTTTCTGATTTTTGATGATCCGTCGTCTCTTTCCTGCGAGCATCCACGTCATCGATTTGTTTTGATAAATAGGAGTGGGGAAAAATCCGGTGTCAACAATTTCAATGTGCACATTGTTCAAACCCTTCTCAAGGATGATGTTCAGTTCATGGTAGATGCCCTAGAATTCTGTTTCCAGGCTTGAGTTGCAGTTGAGTTTCCCATAGAAATATATAATCTTTGCCATGTCTTCCTTAAATTTTAAGAATAATGTGATTTGGTAAAAGTGAAATACCTCTCTTGTGTCCCAGAATATTCAAATCGCGAACCTGTGCCTACAGAGACTTGGTTTTCCCAAGAACAGGAGGCGACTATGATCGACAGAATCAAAATGGCATTTTTTGCAGCTCTTTCAAAGTACCTTTTGGGGGCCTAGAGATTGAAATCAAAATATTTACACATAAATTATGGCCACAGTTTGCAAACCGTAACATAAAGTATGAGGCACCATAAATAATGGACCCAAAAGGGACAAATCCTTATACTATCCAAAGTCCCTATTTATAAGAAAAACCTAAAGTTAGTCAAATAAGGAAGTTGCCAAATTCAAGACACTTTCCTAACAAGAGGGATTTTCATGCCTCAGCCAAAATAATTAGATTTTTGGAGTTTATTGTGTAATATCATCCAACACTAAGGGTTAATTTTGTGGCAGTTCTTACCTATTGAAAGAAAATTACTAGCTCAGAGAATTGAAAAAGATAAAGTAGGAACTGGCAAGGGCTATTTTTGACATGTTCTACTTGACAAGGACATAATTTTGAAATTGTATAGGTGGAGTGACTTCAATGGAGCCATTTCTCAAGAAATTCTTCCCAGAGGTCTATAACAAAATGAAAGAAGACACGGAGATAAGCAACTACTGCAAATTTGACAGCCAGTTGTTGACTTCATTCACATCTTCCCTCTATGTGGCTGGCCTAATAGCTTCCCTCTTTGCCTCATCAGTCACTCAAGCCTTTGGGCGCAAATCCTCAATCTTCGTCGGAGGAGCTGCATTTATTGTAGGGGCCGCACTCAGTAGTGTAGCTATTAATGTCTACATGCTTACCTTTGGCCATGTCTTTCTTGGTGTTGGTGTTGGCTTTGTAAACCAGGTATGTATATAATTTATCTTTTGATTGTTTTTCTTTCTAGCAGGTCCTGCTTCCTATTTCAACTGTCTTGCAAAACAAAATTACTGAAAAGTTAAAAACGCTCACTTATCTCATTTCCGTGTGAAAGCAGTTTAAAGTATCTGATTATTCGGTTTCAGGCTTTTTAAGGAGTAGAAAGTATTTACCCTATCATCTTATTTCTGAGATGCTAACATTTGACAAGTGTGACAAAAATACAAAGTGATCTGAAGGAATTATAGCCTGTTTGCAGAGGAAGTAATCAACTTGTAATGTTGTAGTTATTTAGAAAATTGCTTCCGACACACACATCCTGGAAAAAATTTAGACACAGATATATCTAAAATTGATTATTGTGTAGATTCCACATTCTTCACAGTGGATCCATGTGTATCAAGACGGCAACATGCTCTTTAGTAATTTAACATGTGATACTGCTTTTGCTTATTTCAGTCAGTGCCATTATATCTCTCAGAAATGGCTCCACCCAAATACAGAGGAGCAATAACCAATGGCTTCCAATTCAGTGTCACTATTGGAGGTCTCTCAGCAAACCTCATCAATTACGGCACCGAAAAGATCAAAGGCGGATGGGGTTGGAGAATCTCCTTAGCCATGGGAGTGGTCCCTGCTTCGATCCTAACTCTTGGCGCCCTCTTCCTACCTGAAACACCCAACAGCTTAATCCAACGAAATACCGATCCCCAAGCGGCCAAATCAATGCTACAACGAATTAGAGGTACCCAAGATGTCCAATCGGAACTAGATGACCTTATCAAAGCAAGAGAAATGTCAAAAACAGTTAAACACCCATTCAAAAAAATTGTTCAAAAAAGTACATGTCTCATTTAGTCATGGCAACAATTATATCGTTTTTCCGACAAGTTGCCGGAATCAAGGTGATTGCATTTTATGCTCCTGTTGTTTTTCGGACTATGGGTATAGGCGAAAGCGCTTCGCTTATGTCTTCGATTGTACTTGGAGTGGTTTCTGTCATGTCGTCGTTCATATCCATGTTGATAGTTGATAAGCTTGGGAGAAGAATTCTACTTATGGCGGGGGGAATTCAGATGTTTGTGTCACAAGTAATGATCGGAGTGGTATTAGCAATTCAGTCAGCGGACAATGGTGGGGTGAACAAAGAGTATGCCGTTTTGGTCTTGATTTTGATATATGTTTATGCTGCGGGGTTTGAGTGGTCGTGGGGTCCGTTGGGGTGGTTGATTCCGAGTGAGATTTTTCCGTTGGAGATACGGTCAGCAGGACATAGTATTAATGTGGCTGCGAGTTTGTTGTTCGCTTCTGTTGATGCTCAAACTTTTTTGGCTATGTTATGCCATTTTAAGGCTGGGATTTTCTTCTTTTCTGGAGGATGGGTGGTGCTGATGACGGTGTTTATTTACCTATATTTGCCGGAGACTAAGAATGTGCCGATTGAGCAGATGGATAGGGTACTGTGGAGGGAACACTGGTTGTGAAAAAAAAGTTGCGGGACATCATGATGAAGTGACTGTCCGTGCATGCCTCCCTACTTTGGATTTATGCTCCCGTGATATTGATCAGCATCGTGCTCAAAACACTGGTAAACTTAAGAAACATTTCTTTTTTTAGCGAAAACAAAGGATTTCAACTCAACAATAGATCCATTTTGACTCTCCCCCACACGTTCATTTTTCCCAACAAAAATGATTGTGACACAAACTTTTCGGCTAATACAACTTATCTTGAACGGCTGAACCTAAAATTGGGTCTTCGTTCACGCCTACCACGTAACAAAGTTTGGATAGCACCCTCTCTCTCTCTCTCTCTCTCTCTCTCTCTCTCTCTCTCTCTCTTTCTCTTTGTGTGTGAGAGAGAGAGAGAGGGAGTGAGGGAGAGATATACTCCATCCGTCCGCGTTTGTTGGTATTTTTGACATTTGTGTCATGTTTTAACTTGTCTATATCTTTCAATTTATAATAAGGTTTCATGATTTTGAAAATTTCGTAACTAATTGAGATCTACCAAATAAGACACATATTACATATTTTTAGATGGTTAAATTCCTAAAACACCCCCTCATCTTTTTCAATTTTCCTTGAACACCCCCTAACCTTTAAAAACGTCCACAAACACCCCCTCATCTATGCGAAATGCAAAACACCCCTTACTCCGTTAACGGAATGACAAGAATGACTATAATACCCCTGAAAAATTACCCACAATCACCCCCTCATCTATGAAAATCATCCACAGTCACCCCTCTCTCTGTCTTTTTTTTTTTTTTTAGTGTGTTTGTTTACAAAAAAATTATGTAACAATTATTTTGATTTTTTATTTCAAAATCAGTGTACTTGTTTACAAATTGAAAATGTCTTTACAAAAAAATAAATGGCGGAAAATTGTAGTCAAAATACAACTCAAATTTACAAGCCCACAAAATTAACCAATAATAACATAAAAATTTGTTAATATGAGATTCAAGCAATTAAACTCATAGAAATACAAACAGATAGTATGAGCCACCGATTGTTGATTAATATCATGAATATCGTCAAATCCAAACAATTAACTCATACAAATCGTTTCCCCAAATAATAATTACGGTTATATATGTATGTATGTATAACTGTATCAGTACTAAACATACCCAATCATCGATTCCAATGGTCGCCGTTGATCAGAACAGGACCCGCACCTCGCCGCTTACGGCTGGTTAAGGTTTTAAGTTCAGAAGTCTGCGGAGCAAGGGTTTCCTGACAGTGCCGATGCTATCGGCCGCTAACGGTTCCATATACGTATATATGGATCTCCCTAACCGTGTCGATGTTGCCGTCGCCATTGACGGCGGAGATTGGGGCTAAGATCCATTGCGTCAGGGCTAAGTAGCACTGGTCAGGACCGCCGTGTGGGTGTGGTACAGGTCAGAGAGCTCCGACGTGGCTGTGGCAGTTGTTGGGATTGTTTGGGCATATGTTTGGGATTGAATCTGTGGAGAAGAGATGATTTTGGCTGTGTGTATATTTGTATGTATATATATGTACGGTGATCCTGTCAAGGATTCCGGATTGAAGAAAAATTGGTGTTTTCGAGATTTTAAAAATTATTTTTGCATAATTTTTTGTGAAAAACTGCTTGGATCAAGCCCTTCCCGGTATTTTTTTTTTTGATGATTTTCCGCGTGGACCCTTAAAAACACCTTTTAAACACATTGGACGGTTCGAATCGTGAAAATTTGATCCGGAACTATGAGTCCCGGATCAAGGATCCCGGACTAGATAAGGACTGTATATATGTATATATATACATATATATGGTAATATGGATTCATATCTATATATGGTTATATATATCTTATCACTCCTTATCTAGTCCGGAGTCCCGATCCGGGACTCCACCTTCCCGATATTTTTTGATCCGAGTGTTAATTTCCAGATTTGTAGATCTGTAAATCTTCATAAGGGCTGTATAATATATATATACATATTGAAGATTTCCATTGGAAAACACCTTTGAACACATTGAATTTCCAAAAACAATTGGGAAAAGCATCATATCTATATATATCTTATATATGTGTCGATACGTATAGTATTAATTTGTATGTACAATTGGTTTTAATTCAAGACCAAATTTATATATTTATTTTGATCGACAAGGGAGGAAGAGAGTGTGTGTGTGTGATGAGAGATGCAAATCGCTTTTCTTCTTCTTTTTTTTTTATAATTTGAATGGGGTCAAAGGGTATTTTGGTCAAAACGCACAAATCTAATTAGGACAAACGGCTGTGTAACGGAAGGGGTCAAGATGGCTAACGGTCATAGATGAGGGGGTCAATATGGACGTTTTTAAAGGTTAGGGGGTGTTCAAGGAAAATTGAAAAAGATGAGGGGGTGTTTTAGGAATTTAACCTTTTTAGATATTCGTATTAAAAGATGTCCAATTTTTTCAAAAAATGTGAAATAGTGAAAGTGGACCAACAAACACAGACGGAGAGAGTGAAGATTAAAAAATTTGTTTCCAAAATGAATAAGATAATTCAAATTGCAATATGGGTCTCTTTTAGGTAAAAAAGGACTCGGTTAGCAGACCTCACAACCTCTATGCCTCTCATCTCCCCTGCAAAATGAAATGGTCAACAAATAGGCCCTTTTGAAGTATGAATTGCCAAAGGAAACGGAACAACATAGTATGATTACGTTCGGATGGAACGGTTATTTTGCATAAACGAATAGATTAGGCAATTTTGAACATGCACGTTTTCTGTGATATCGCACTGAATATCGTAGTTTGGAAAAAAGCTACAATATACACCCCTTATTTGGGTGTGTATCGTACACACTTCTATAAAAGTTACGATGTTTTTTTTTATAAAAGTTACGAGACACACCAAAATGTTACGAATCATAGAAAATGTTACGAATCATATTGCTAAAAGTTACGAAAAACTAAAAAATGTTACGATTGCCGATGAAGTGGCACAATCTGGATCATACAATAGGTGCATATGGTACACCCAAATAAAGAGTGTGTATTGTAGCCATTTCCCTTAGTAGTTTATGTCCATGGGCTTTGTGTATGTTTAATCAAATCTAATTGTATGTTTGGGCGATCATGGCAATCTTGTGGTTCCTAGGAGTCTTGGATTTGTGGTTTCCAATGCAAAAGAGAATGTAAGTAATAACATCTTGTTGGTTTATAAAATTCTCAAATTGGGTTTCATTTTCGGTTGTCAAAAACTAATTTGTGGAGTTTTGGGGAAGTGATCTTAATTCTTAAATTATCTCAGTTCCCTTTTTTTTTTTTTGTCCAATTAAATCATCGATGTTTCAAGGTGCTCAATATATTTTCATGATGACTAGGTGGATGAAAAATTGGGGGAAGTTGTAATATAAGCAGCTTTCTTCACCCTTTTGTAAAGATATAGCCAATTTTTTGAGAAGTCCAAAAAAGGAAACAGACCTAACAAATTGGGATGGGGGAGTAGTAATTTGACTTTCGATCCCTTTTCTCCTAGGAATTAGATTACGCTATAATTTTAGATTCCCGGAGCTAATGGAGGTGGATTTAGAGACAAGTAATCATATTTCCATTCAATTACTACCCAAACGTGAGAATCTTAAGAGTTATGGAATCATATTCTAATTTCTCCTAAAAATGACTATCATCCAAGCACAGCCAGGAATGTAGGGGAGGAAAGTGTGAGGAAGTTTCCCAGTGTATTTTATGTAGCTGTTTGACGCAAATGCCCTTGAAGGTAAACCTAGAAGCCTTTCAATTGGAGGGCATGATTGAAAAAATTGGACAAATGTGATGCAGCCGTCTAATTGAAGGCAGTGGTGCTTTTATTATAGGTAGGTATAGGATAGTGAGGCATCTCGTCTTTGTACCAATCACCTGAAATTCGGATTCCTTAACAAATAATTCTGGATATTCGTTCATTTTGTGGAAGAGAAGCACAATAACTTGGTCCACCAAGGCGGTTATCGGTGGTGTTATACATCCGTGGTGTAGCTGTTTAATCTTGTGAGACAAACACCAGTGTAACCTGCAACATTTTTGATAGGCAGCGAATTTGTTTAAAGAAACTGTGATAAGTGTAAACTTTATATCCAACTCCAAATCAATTGAGTAATGAGTGGGGAGGTCCAAATGTTATAATATCTCTCATTCTATACCCAAACAATACGGGAAAACTAATCTAACACCCTCCCTCACGTCCGGTCACATTCAGGTTTGTCACGTGTAACCCTTTTTTGAGGTGTGAGCTTACTATAATTTTTATTATAAATTTTTTAGATGGAATGGACCCACTCTTCTAGAAACCAGTTATTCATTTCATTACTTTTCAATTATGGAATCACCGACCTCTTGTAGCTAGTGAGACAAACAGTTATTCATTTTTGATTACTTTTGTTTAAAGAAACTGTGATGAGTGTAAACTTTATATCCAACTCCAAATCAATTGAGTAATGAGTGGGGAGGTCCAAATGTTATAATATCTCTCATTCTATACCCAAACAATACGGGAAAACTAATCTAACACCCTCCCTCACGTCCGGTCACATTCAGGTTTGTCACGTGTAACCCTTTTTTGAGGTGTGAGCTTACTATAATTTTTATTATAAATTTTTTAGATGGAATGGACCCACTCTTCTAGAAACCAGTTATTCATTTCATTACTTTTCAATTACGCCGAGTCACCGACACTCCGTGGTGTAGCTGTTTAATCTTGTGAGACAAACACCAGTGTAACCTGCAACATTTTTGATAGGCAGCGAATTTGTTTAAAGAAACTGTGATGAGTGTAAACTTTATATCCAACTCCAAATCAATTGAGTAATGAGTGGGGAGGTCCAAATGTTATAATATCTCTCATTCTATACCCAAACAATACGGAAAACTAATCTAACACCCTCCCTCACGTCCGTCACATTCGGGTTTGTCACGTGTAACCCTTTTTGAGGTGTGAGCTTACTATAATTTTTATTATAAATTTTTAGATGGAATGGACCCACTCTTCTAGAAACCAGTATTCATTTCATTACTTTTCAATTACGCCGAGTCACCGACACTCCGTGGTGTAGTTTTTAATCTTGTGAGACAAACACCAACAGTGTAACTGCAACATTTTGATAGGCGTGAATTTGTTTAAAGAAACTGTGATGAGTGTAAACTTTATATCCAACTCCAAATCAATTGAGTAATGAGTGGGGAGGTCCAAATGTTATAATATCTCTCATTCTATACCCAAACAATACGGGAAAACTAATCTAACACCCTCCCTCACGTCCGGTCACATTCGTTTTGTCACGTGTAACCCTTTTTTGAGGTGTGAGCTTACTATAATTTTTATTATAAATTTTTTAGATGGAATGGACCCACTCTTCTAGAAACCAGTTATTCATTTCATTACTTTTCAATTACGCCGAGTCACCGACACTCCTCCGTGGTGTAGCCGTTTAATCTTGTGAGACAAACACCAGTGTAACCTGCAACATTTTTGATAGGCAGCGAATTTGTTTAAAGAAACTGTGATGAGTGTAAACTTTATATCCAACTCCAAATCAATTGAGTAATGAGTGGGGAGGTCCAAATGTTATAATATCTCTCATTCTATACCCAAACAATACGGAAAACTAATCTAACACCCTCCCTCACGTCCGGTCACATTCGGGTTTGTCACGTGTAACCCTTTTTGAGGTGTGAGCTTACTATAATTTTTATTATAAATTTTTTAGATGGAATGGACCCCCTCTTCTAGAAACCAGTTATTCATTTCATTACTTTTCAATTACGCCGAGTCACCGACACTCCGTGGTGTAGCTGTTTAATCTTGTGAGACAAACACCAGTGTAACCTGCAACATTTTTGATAGGCAGCGAATTTGTTTAAAGAAACTGTGATGAGTGTAAACTTTATATCCAACTCCAAATCAATTGAGTAATGAGTGGGGAGGTCCAAATGTTATAATATCTCTCATTCTATACCCAAACAATACGGGAAAACTAATCTAACACCCTCCCTCACGTCCGGTCACATTCAGGTTTGTCACGTGTAACCCTTTTTTGAGGTGTGAGCTTACTATAATTTTTATTATAAATTTTTTAGATGGAATGGACCCACTCTTCTAGAAACCAGTTATTCATTTCATTACTTTTCAATTACGCCGAGTCACCGACACTCCGTGGTGTAGCTGTTTAATCTTGTGAGACAAACACCGGTGTAACTCGCAACATTTTTGATAGGCAATAATTTGTTTAAAGAAACCGTGATGAGTGTAAACTTTATATCCAACTCCAAATCAATTGAGTAATGAGTGGGGAGGTCCAAATGTTATAATATAATATCTCATTCTATACCCAAACAATACGGAAAACTAATCTAACACCCTCCTCACGTCCGGTCACATTCAAGTTTGTCACGTGTAACCCTTTTTTGAGGTATGAGCTTACTATAATTTTTATTATAAATTTTTTAGATGGAATGGACCCACTCTTCTAGAAACCAGTTATTCATTTCATTACTTTTCAATTACGCCGAGTCACCGACACTCCGTGGTGTAGTGTTTAATCTTGTGAGACAAACACCAAGTAACTGCTGCAACATTTTTGATAGGCAGCGAATTTGTTTAAAGAAACTGTGATGAGTGTAAACTTTATATCCAACTCCAAATCAATTGAGTAATGAGTGGGGAGGTCCAAATGTTATAATATCTCTCATTCTATACCCAAACAATACGGGAAAACTAATCTAACACCCTCCCTCACGTCCGGTCACATTTAGGTTTGTCACGTGTAACCCTTTTTTGAGGTGTGAGCTTACTATAATTTTTATTATAAATTTTTTAGATGGAATGGACCCACTCTTCTAGAAACCAGTTATTCATTTCATTACTTTTCAATTACGCCGAGTCACCGACACTCCGTGGTGTAGCTATTTAATCTTGTGAGACAAACACCAGTGTAACCTGCAACATTTTTGATAGGCAGCGAATTTGTTTAAAGAAACTGTGATGAGTGTAAACTTTATATCCAACTCCAAATCAATTGAGTAATGAGTGGGGAGGTCCAAATGTTATAATATCTCTCATTCTATACCCAAACAATACGGGAAAACTAATCTAACACCCTCCCTCACGTCCGGTCACATTCAGGTTTGTCACGTGTAACCCTTTTTTGAGGTGTGAGCTTACTATAATTTTTATTATAAATTTTTTAGATGGAATGGACCCACTCTTCTAGAAACCAGTTATTCATTTCATTACTTTTCAATTACGCCGAGTCACCGACACTCCGTGGTGTAGCTGTTTAATCTTGTGAGACAAACACCAGTGTAACCTGCAACATTTTTGATAGGCAGCGAATTTGTTTAAAGAAACTGTGATGAGTGTAAACTTTATATCCAACTCCAAATCAATTGAGTAATGAGTGGGGAGGTCCAAATGTTATAATATCTCTCATTCTATACCCAAACAATACGGGAAAACTAATCTAACACCCTCCCTCACGTCCGGTCACATTCAGGTTTGTCACGTGTAACCCTTTTTTGAGGTGTGAGCTTACTATAATTTTTATTATAAATTTTTTAGATGGAATGGACCCACTCTTCTAGAAACCAGTTATTCATTTCATTACTTTTCAATTACGCCGAGTCACCGACACTCCGTGGTGTAGCTGTTTAATCTTGTGAGACAAACACCAGTGTAACCTGCAACATTTTTTATAGGCAGCGAATTTGTTTAAAGAAACTGTGATGAGTGTAAACTTTATATCCAACTCCAAATCAATTGAGTAATGAGTGGGGAGGTCCAAATGTTATAATATCTCTCATTCTATACCCAAACAATACGGGAAAACTAATCTAACACCCTCCCTCACGTCCGGTCACATTCAGGTTTGTCACGTGTAACCCTTTTTTGAGGTGTGAGCTTACTATAATTTTTATTATAAATTTTTTAGATGGAATGGACCCCCTCTTCTAGAAACCAGTTATTCATTTCATTACTTTTCAATTACGCCGAGTCACCGACACTCCGTGGTGTAGCCATTTAATCTTGTGAGACAAACACCATGTAACTTTGCAACATTTTTGATAGGCGGCGAATTTGTTTAAAGAAACTGTGATGAGTGTAAACTTTATATCCAACTCCAAATCAATTGAGTAATGAGTGGGAGGTCCAAATGTTATAATATCTCTCATTCTATACCCAAACAATACGGAAAACTAATCTAACACCCTCCCCTCACGTCCGGTCACATTCGGGTTTGTCACGTGTAACCCTTTTTTGAGGTGTGAGCTTACTATAATTTTTATTATAAATTTTTTAGATGGAATGGACCCACTCTTCTAGAAACCAGTTATTCATTTCATTACTTTTCAATTACGCCGAGTCACCG
Organism: Vaccinium myrtillus; assembly: GCA_016920895.1. Lineage (NCBI taxonomy): Eukaryota > Viridiplantae > Streptophyta > Magnoliopsida > Ericales > Ericaceae > Vaccinium > Vaccinium myrtillus. The sequence continues at coordinate 24,063,216 of CM029280.1, read as the reverse complement.
ACACTCCGTGGTGTAGTCATTTTAATCTTGTGAGACAAACACCAAAGCAGTAACTGCAACATTTTTATAGGCGGCGAATTTGTTTAAAAGAAACTGTGATGAGTGTAAACTTTATATCCAACTCCAAATCAATTGAGTAATGAGTGGGGAGGTCCAAATGTTATAATATCTCTCATTCTATACCCACAATACGGGAAAACTAATCTAACACCCTCCCTCACGTCCGGTCACATTCGGGTTTGTCACGTGTAACCCTTTTTTGAGGTGTGAGCTTACTATAATTTTTATTATAAATTTTTAGATGGAATGGACCCCCTCTTCTAGAAACCAGTTATTCATTTCATTACTTTTCAATTACGCCGAGTCACCGACACTCCGTGGTGTAGTCATTTTAATCTTGTGAGACAAACACCCTCCTCGCAACATTTTTGATAGGCGAATTTGTTTAAAGAAACCTGTGATGAGTGTAAACTTTATATCCAACTCCAAATCAATTGAGTAATGAGTGGGGAGGTCCAAATGTTATAATATCTCTCATTCTATACCCAAACAATACGGGAAAACTAATCTAACACCCTCCCTCACGTCCGGTCACATTCGGGTTTGTCACGTGTAACCCTTTTTTGAGGTGTGAGCTTACTAAAATTTTTATTATAAATTTTTTAGATGGAATGGACCCACTCTTCTAGAAACCAGTTATTCATTTCATTACTTTTCAATTACGCCGAGTCACCGACACTCCGTGGTGTAGTGTTTAATCTTGTGAGACAAACACCAGTGTAACTCGCAACATTTTTTATAGCGTAATTTGTTTAAAGAAACTGTGATGAGTGTAAACTTTATATCCAACTCCAAATCAATTGAGTAATGAGTGGGGAAGTCCAAATGTTATAATATCTCATTCTATACCCAAACAATACGGAAAACTAATCTAACACCCTCCCTCACGTCCGGTCACATTCGGGTTTGTCACGTGTAACCCTTTTTTGAGGTGTGAGCTTACTATAATTTTTATTATAAATTTTTTAGATGGAATGGACCCCTTTCTAGAAACCAGTTATTCATTTCATTACTTTTCAATTACGCCGAGTCACCGACACTGTGGTGTTTATATCTTGTGAGACAAACACCAGTGTAACAAATCAATTTGTTTAAAGAAACTGTGATAAGTGTAAACTTTATATCCAACTCCAAATCAATTGAGTAATGAGTGGGGAGGTCCAAATGTTATAATATCTCTCATTCTATACCCAAACAATACGGGAAAACTAATCTAACACCCTCCCTCACGTCCGGTCACATTCAGGTTTGTCACGTGTAACCCTTTTTTGAGGTGTGAGCTTACTATAATTTTTATTATAAATTTTTTAGATGGAATGGACCCACTCTTCTAGAAACCAGTTATTCATTTCATTACTTTTCAATTACGCCGAGTCACCGACACTCCTTTGGCTAAATCCAAAAAACTGGTTTTTTTGGATTATGGGAAAAAATTGGTTTTTTGGATTATTTTTCGTTTTTATTCACAAAACTTTAAGTTTGGTTAATAATTTTATACTTTTTAGATTTCTCTCGTCGAGACAAGCCAAGAAACCACAAAAAAATCGACCGAAAACTAATAAATACAAAAAATATTTGAATAAGGACAAAATAAAAAAAAACCAAAAAACTAGTTATTCCAAAAAACGGTACAACTGCTTAATTATTCCAACCATGAACTACTCCTACCTAACTAATGCTGGTATGCAGACTTGATCTGCTGTGCTAATGACACGTTATCATTGATACACTTATCATGTGATTCACGGGACTCGGCTCATTTTGAGTTATTCCATTTCGGTAATCTGTATTTCTGTTCATGTAATTTATAATTCTGTTTATTGTATCAATGAAATGGTTCTCTCAATATACCGACAATAACGTATTTTCCCAACAACAATTTCTACAACTTCTTGGGTCAACTGCCTCAGTTCTCAAGGATGGAGTCCGAGGGGAGGCAATATGGGCAGTCGCCCTTGCAAGGAAAAAAAAAAAAAAACACCAGTAGTATTCTATGGAATTTTTTTGTTCTATGAATTATATAAGCTCGCCCTTCCAAAGTATTTTGAAAAAAAATTCCTTCCTGCATAGTGAAATTACTAGGTTCCGTCACTGTCTGTCCTAACAGCTTCATCTCACTCATTTATCAGAAATGCTAACTGCACAAAAATAGTGATTCAAAGGGAATGAGGCTCAAATCATTTTCAGAGTTCATTCCCATTTTCTGAGTAAATTTTGGGTATTGTTTTCTGTGTATATAACATCGGTACTCATTTATAGGCCACAAAAGTTTCCCACTCAATTATCCAACCCCACATGCTACTCTAAAGGTCCAAGGAATATTAATGATCTCTAGCGGTCAGTTTGGACTGCTCTGTCTCCCTCTCGATCATTTTAATTCATCTTTGAACTCACTCTCTCTCTCTCTCTCTCTCTCTCTCTCTCTGTGCATTTGTCTCTAGGAAGGAGAGAGAGAGAGGGGGGAGGAAGCTGGTATGGAAGTGGGAATAGGAGCAGGGAGTGATCGAGGTGCAGCGGGTGAATACAAAGGGAAGTTGACTTCATTTGTAGTGCTGTCTTGCATGATGGCTTCCATGGGAGGAGTTATTGTAGGCTACGATATTGGAATTTCAGGTCTCTCAAAACTTTCTTAACCACAATCGCTTCTGTTTTATAGTATTTGTTTTTTGGTTTCTACCATTCACTTCTTCTTCAGGACTATAAATGAATTATGGGACAATTAGGCCATGTTTATAGAACACATTATTTGTTTTACGTTTTTTCATTTTCTGTTTTCTAATTTTGTTTTTTTTCGTAAAAAGGAAGTGAAAACAAAAAATATGTTTGTGTGAAATTATTTTCAAAAAAAAAAAGTAAAAACATAATTATGAGTCGGTTGGAGGTGTGCCGGCGGGAGGTGGTGCGTGGTGGTGGGGTGGTGGGTGGTGGCGGTGGTGATGGTGGGTGGTGGCGGTGATGGTGGGTGGTGGTGGTGGTGGGTGATGGTGGGTGGTGGCGGTGGTGGTGGGTGGTGGGTGGTGGCGGTGATGGTGGGTGGTGGCGGTGGTGGGTGGCGGCGGGTGGGTGGCGGCGGTGGTGGTGGGTGGCGGCGGGTGGTGGCGGTGATGGTGGGTGGTGGGTGGCGGTGGTGGTGGTGGTGGCGGTGGCGGTGGGTGGCGGTGGTGGTGGGGTGGTGGCGGCGGTGGGTGGTGGCGGTGGAGGTGGTGGTGGGGTGGTGGGTGGTGGGGGTGGGGCGGGTGGGTGGCGGCGGTGGTGGTGGGTGGTGGTGGGTGGTGGCGGTGATGGTGGGTGGTGGGTGGCGGCGGTGGGTGGGTGGCGGCGGTGGTGGGGTGGTGGTGGGTGGCGGCGGTGATGGTGGGTGGTGGCGGGTGGTGGCGGTGATGGTGGGTGGTGGGTGGTGGCGGTGGAGGTGGTGGTGGGGTGGTGGGTGGTGGTGGTGGGTGGTGGCGGTGATGGTGGGTGGTGGTTGGGGTGGTGGCTGTGAATGAGAAAACAAAACAAAAGTGAAAGTTGAGATTTTCAACTTCTCCAAATTATATAGTGGAAGTAAGTAGAGATTTGAAAGTGAAAGTGGCGTTGACCAAACAACATTCAAATTGCTCAAATCCAAAATGAATAGATTGCGTAAAGGTGAGTTTTTCAGTGGCACAAAATAAATTAAAATATTCGGTTGTGATTTTTTGTTGGCAAAATTTTTTGTTTTTGTCAAACAGTATGGAAATACAAGTATGAATTACATCAAATTGAAAGCAAAGTCCACAATCAGTATAAGTTCAACCCAACTAATAACTTTATTAAAGGGAGAAATAAACCAACAAATAGAAACAAAGTCTACAATTACGATAAGTCCAATCAACTAATAGCTGCATTAAAAAGAGCAATAACCCATGGGGTTTGTGGACTTCCAATTCCCCCTCTCTGAAAAAAAAAAAAAAAAAAAAGAGTGAGAGTGGATTCACAATGAACATTGAGAGATTGCAAAGATTCGGCTATACACGTTAGTCTCAGTGAAGCACCAAAAGATATTCATGACCAAATCTCTGGCGGAACCCGAAAGGAAGCACAAAGTACCGTAGTGGAACTCAAAGAGAAAACCCAAAAAACCAATATCAAAAATATAATTACTACAGACAACTTATTGATATTACGACAATAAACACCAAAAATATAATTACTGCAGACAACTTATTGAAAGAAAAACTACTAGTTCAGAGAATTGAACAAGATAAAGTAGGAATTGGCAAGGACAATTTTGAATGTGTTATAGTTGACAAGGACATAATTTTGAAATTGTGTAGGTGGAGTGATTTCAATGGAGCCATTTCTCAAGAAATTCTTCCCAGGGGTTTATACCAAAGTGGAAGAAGACACTAAGATAAGCAACTACTGCAAATTTGACAGTCAGTTGTTGACGTCATTCACATCCTCCCTCTATGCGGCTGGCCTAATTGCTTCCTTCTTTGCCTCATCGGTCACTCAAGCCTACGGGCGCAAACCCTCAGTCATCCTCGGAGCAGCTGCATTTCTTGTAGGGGCAACACTTAGCGGTGTAGCTTTTAATGTCTACATGCTTATCTTTGGCCGTGTCTTGGTTGGTGTTGGTGTTGGCTTTGTAAACCAGGTACGTACGTACATATACCAATCGGTTTTTTTATTGTTTACTTAAAAGTGAAAGGTTAAATTTCACGGAGACCCCCTCATCTATTCACTTTTCTACGGAGACCCCCTAACGTTTAAAAGCGTCCATAAAGACTCCCTCATCTATGCGAGATGGAAAAAACCTCTTACTCCGTTAACGAAAATATTAAAATGACACCCTTGTAAGATTTCTCTAAGTCTAAAACACAAACTCTTCTCTCTCTCTCTCTCTCTCTCTCTCTCTCTCTCTCTCGACTTTGTCTCTCTCAAACTGGTTCCCCCTCTCTCCCAACGATTCACAAGCTGAGTGGCCTATGTACAGTTCTGCTACGTGTTCCTTCTTCTCTCAATCCCATCAACGAGAATAGCAACAACAATGTCAATCGATTTCCAAAAATCCCCAATCCAATCCCTGTAATTCCAACTATCCATTTGCCAATGGAATCCGAACTCAAAGACCTGAAACCCGACCCTATCAACGACGGCGGCTCCACCAAGGACGAACGTCCCCTCCTCAAATCCGATGCATCCTCCATCCCACAACCACCAGTCTCCACCACGACCATCGATGAGATGGAGAATAAGTATGCTGCTACGTGTATGGAAATCACGTTTCCTACTCTGCTTCTGGTTCGGGTGGCGGTGGTGATGACGATACTCACCACTCAATCTCGATGGAGGTCACCTTTTTTTGTCATTAATTTACCCACCACTCAATCTCGGTGGAGGTTTTGCTTGGAATCGTTACGGCAACAAAAAGAGTCTGTTCAACATAATAAAAAGGGTCTTCCTTCGACAAGGACATGATATAAGAGTCAATTATGGAAATAGGACACAAACTAATTCCCTAACGCTAAGAGGACAAATCACTCTCACATTCCAAAAATGCCCCCGCTAGCCCATGAAAGTGCCTAAACCCCCGAAACCGTATGAAAGTGCCTAAACCTCCAAAACCGTATGAAAGTGCCTAAACTTCTAAAATCCTATGAAACCGTATGATACCCTAAGTGCCTAAACCCAAATGCCTAAACCTAAATGCCTAAACCCTCTATACCCTCTCCCAAAGAGCCTAAATCCCCTAAAATTGAACCCCTAAGCTTCTTGGACTTGAAAGAAAATTCACAAAAGAAATCGACATTTTCCGATTGGCGTGATGTCTGCTTCATCTGCAAGAAAGATGACGAAGAGAGGGAGCGGTTCAACACTAGAAATCAAAATTGGGTTAACAATTTTATTACTCCTTCTATAACGTAAAAGAGGATGAGAAAGAAGCCTCCTGAAGCCACATGGTTCAGTCAAAGCAGGGGTTGCTTTGAAGTTTGGACAGAGCACGACATTTCAAATTTACATGCGCGCATTTACTGCTCAATCTTATTAAGGATAATTTTGCCTAATATTGTCCTTGAGCCCTAAAAAACTTTCAATCCATGTATTGAACACCTTAAAATAAGTTAGATTGGACAAAAACCCATTAAAAGCCCCAAACTTGTCCTTTTGACCAATTGTCTGTAATAAAAAAAGGGGACCAATTAGAATCCTTGAAATTAAACAACTAATTTGATTTAACAAGTGAACTTAAAGATACAGTAATTTTTATTGCATACCTCTCGAGGAGTTATTGTATGATTTTTTGCAATGGATAATGGCGCCCCGGATCCTATCCTGCTGCAGCACCAGCGAATCGTATATTTACTCGCCGCCGCCACCGGCCCGGCTAGGAGTGGACAGAGAGGCGGTAGGGGTGGTACTGGTTTCTGTTTTTTCCAATTCGTTGTTGGGATTTTTATTTTATTTATTTTTTGGTGGGGAGAGGCGGTGGGAATGGAAAAAACCCCTTACTCAGCGCCAGAATTTGAGTAAGCAAGAAACTTCCATGATTGGGAGAGCTAGTGCGGAGGGGGTGCTAATACTGGGAGAAGAGGAGACTTGATGAAACGGATCCTTTATGCCATCATCTAAAATTCTCAAGTCTAAACCCTCAAATGATCCAGGGAAGTGAAGGGCATTTTCGTCAGAAAAATACGTAACTCTCATTAGTACAAACGGTTATGTAACAGAAGGGGTCGATCTGGATAACGGTGATAGATGAGGGGGTCTTTATGGACGCTTTTAAACGTTAAGGGATCTCCGTAGAAAAGTGAAATAGATGAGAGGGTCTCTGTGGAATTTGACCAATGTTAAAAGACACTCACTTTTCTCATTTCTATGTGAAAGCAGTATATAAAGTATCTGATTATTCGGTTCCTAAACTTCAAAATAGTCATATCGTGGTTTTCTTTTAAACTTTCTAACAATTCAACAAAATTCCTGCACCAAACAATTTTGTGTTTTTTTTTTCTTCTTGTATAACATGTGTAGTTGAGCTAGCACATAGGAACTGCTGTTAACTTTTTGGCTCGTTAAACATCTAAACCTAACATTTGAAAGGATTTACAGGCTTTTTAAGTAGAAAGGATTTACCCCATCATCTTATTTCCGGGATGCCAACATTTGAAAAGTGTAACAAAAATACGAAGCAATCTGAATAATTATAGCCTTTTTCTAGAGGAAAGTAATCAACTTATAATGTTGCAGTCAGTTATTTAGAAAATTGTTTCCGACACACATCCAGGAAAAAGTTTAAACATAGATACATTCACAATTGATTATTTGTAGATTCCACATTCTTCACAGTGGATAACATGCTCTTAATTTTAACATGTGATACTGTTTTGCTTATTTTCGGTCAGTGCCACTATATCTTTCAGAAATGGCTCCACCCAAATACAGAGGAGCAATCAACAATGGGTTCTATTTTAGTGCCAATATTGGAGCTTTCACAGCAAAACTCATCAACTACGGCACCGTAAAGATCAAAGGTGGATGGGGTTGGAGAATCTCCTTAGCCATGGGAGCAGTCCCTGCTTCGATCCTAACTCTTGGCGCTTTCTTCCTGCCTGAAACACCCCACAGCTTAATCCAACGAAATACCGATCCCCAAGCGGCCAAATCAATGCTACAACGAATCAGAGGCACCCAAGACGTGCAATTGGAACTGGATGACCTCATCAAAGCCAGAGAAATCTTGAAAACCATTAAACACCCATTCAAAAAAATTGTTCAGAAAAAGTACAGGTCTCATTTAGTCATGGCAATACTTATAATCTTTTTCCGACAAGTCACTGGAATCACCGTGATTTTTTATTATGGTCCCGTTGTTTTTCGGACTATGGGTATAGGTGAAAGTGCTTCGCTGATGTCTGCACTTGTACTGGCAGTGGTTGCTATCATATCGTCCTTCATATACATGTTGATAGTTGATAAGCTTGGGAGAAGAATTTTACTTATGGCTGGGGGAATTCAGATGTTGGTGACACAAGTAATGATCGGGGTGGTATTAGCAACTCAGCTAACAGACAATGGTGGGGTGAACAAAGGATATGCCATTTTGATCCTCGTTTTGATATGTGCTTGTTTTGCTGGGTTCTCGTGGTCATGGTGTCCGTTGGGGTGGTTGATACCAAGCGAGATTTTTCCGTTGGAGATACGGTCAGCAGGGCAGAGTATTAGTGTGGCTGCGTATTTCTTATTCGATTTTGTTGATTCTCAGACTTTTTTGGTTATGTTATGCCATTTTAAGTCCGGGATTTTCTTCTTTTCTGGAGGATGGGTAGTGCTGATGACGGTGTTTGTTTATTTGTTTTTGCCGGAGACTAAGAACGTGCCAATTGAGCAGATGGATAGAGTGTGGAGGGAACATTGGTTGTGAAAAAAAGTTGTGGGGCACGAATACGAAGTAAGTAAAATGAGGGAATAAGAACCAAGACCAAATACTTCAAATAAAGCCAACAGCCCAATGTAATCTTGTTTGATGGCTGGTTTGGTGCAAGTATGGTAGAATGAAAACAAATACACCCATTGTCTATTATCTTTCAGTGTTTCTTATGAAAAACGTGCAATTTTCGTATTAAAAAACAAAGTACTTTCGTACTTTTTGTTTTTCAATTTCTAAGCACCAAATTAAAGAATTTAATAAGATATATATTTTTCAATTTCTTAACACACTCTCTCTCTTGCCGAGTGTTTGTGAGTGTGATTGTCTCCGTGAGAGAGAAAGAGCTGGAGGAAGCTGGTATGGCAGTGGGAATAGCAATAGGGAGTGATCAAGGTGCAGCAGGGGAATACAATGGGATGATTACTTTATTTGTAGTAATATCCTGCATGATGGCGGCCATGTGAGGAGTTATCTCCGCATTGCTACATACATAAAAAATTTACCCAGAAAGTACCTAGAAAACTACAATCAGTGGCCCAGATTCACTCCCGAATGAATTTGGGCCATTGATTACATTTTTCTGGGTCGATTTTCTGTGCACTTAGCATTTTCCGGAGTTATATTGGCTACGATATTGGTATTTCAGGTTTCTGTACTCCTCTTTCTTCAACCCCCTTTTGCTTTATTGTCTTCTTCAAGAATGAGCAGACATGAATGGCTTAAGAGACCAATTCTAGAGTGGGAAAACTGTTTATTTATTTTATTATTTTCAGAATTTAACACCACCTAACAAGTTATATAGGCCTTAAAATCCTTTTAATCAATATTGTTGAATAACTTGTGTTCATGTTTTTTTGTCTCTGATTGACATAGAGACTATTTTACATTCTTCTTGTGATTTTAACCTCTGTTTGGCATAGCCTATTTTACGTTCTCCCATCTTTTGGTTCGCAGACGCGCTCCCTCTCTCTCTCTCAAGCGCACGCCCATGCAAACATAAGTCACTAGATGATTCATGAGAAGTCCTCCCAAACCAGTTAACTTATGGTGTACCAGGCATGACGTCAACCGACGCATTGGGTTTTCCCAAGACATTTTGACCCCACCACATGGAGTGTCAAGTACGAATGACGCGCGTGAGATACATGAGGGACTTGGTTGGTAAGTCACCCTTTGCCTATAAAAGGGGAACTCACCAACCTCCCTCTAGATCCCTCTCCAAGCATTCAATATGCACATAAACTCTCTCTCTCTCTCTCTCTCTAAAACTCTCTAGTTAACTTCATCTTTCTAAAACTCTCTAGTTAACTTCATCTTTTCTGGTCACTTACTTGACCGTCGGAGTTTCTCCCCGATCCACCACCGTTTGGGTTAGGCACTAACGCGAGTGTTCAACGTGTAGGCCAACACTCAGGGTTCAAGCCAGGTTCACCGTACGAATCCAAAAGGACCAAATGGGTAACTCCGAAGAAGCGCCTCCCATGCAGATTCCGTTAAAGTTTTAGCATATTTTCTAGGCTTGAGCACGTCCCTTTCCATTTTCTGAAGCCAACATTCAAGGCCAGGGACGGACCCAGGGGTGCAAGGGGGTGTTTGGTCCTTACACTTCCCCCAATTGTCTTTCTATTTGTCGTACACTTTCGAATTTTTTAATAAAATTACTAAAGTGTGGTCCCTAAAAATCAGGCCAAATTGGTAATCCTGCGTCCGCCGCTGTTCAAAGCAATACAATTATAACATCTCAAATAACAACTGCATTCCAAGGGAACACCTTGATGGGAAATAAGCATCTCTCCTTCTGTCTCGGCTCAATGTGATCCTACTCGTCCAAATTTGAGGCCCTTGATCATTATGCTAATTTGGAGCCCAATTTAACATGGACCCAAAGAAAACCCGAAAACTGAGAAACAGACGGATCCAGACCACATTAGATTGGGCCTTGGCGGGTCAGGCCCACAGTTCAATTTCTTCAATTTAGTTACAATTTCTCCAACTTCTTGGATCAAAAGTCTCTGTACTAACAGCATCATCATATTTTAGTTTTGGTTTGTCATGTTTGATTCTCCTGTATTTTATTAGGGTCGATAGTGAAGCCTTAAACAAGACTACAAAGCTTTCCAACTCAATTATTCAACACCCACATGCTACTCAAAAGGTCCAAGTAATATTGAGACTTTTTTGTTTTTATCCCACAACCACTGTATGGTTGCTAGCTGATCCCTAGCAGTCAAGTTGGACTGCTCTGTCTCCCTCTCATTTTTAGCTTTGAAGTTCCATTCTCTTTCTCTCTCCATATAGAGATAGAGAAACATTGTCTGTGTGTGTGTGTGTGTGTGTGAGAGAGAGAGAGAGAGAGAGAGAGAGAGAGAGAGAGAGAGGAAGCTGGTATGGCAGCAGGAATAGCAATAGGGAGTGAACAAGGAGCAGCTGGGGAATACAATGGGAGGATGACTTTATTTGTGGTGTTATCTTGCATGATGGCTGCCATGGGAGGTGTTATTTTTGGCTACGATATTGGAATTTCAGGTCTCTACTGGTCTTTCTTTAACCCCCTTCACTTTTAGTATTTGCTTTCTTATCTACTTGTATGGTCTGAGGGATGTTTGGAAGTCGATTATTTTTGTGAATTTATGGATTGCCGATTGTTGATTATAGAACTTTGGATTATAATGATAATTCCTAAAAATGTTTGGATGACTGAAAATGTTTTTTAAGTTGTATGGATGACTGAAAATGTTTTTAAGTTAAAAGTATCTTAGAATTCTGCAAAGTTTTTTTGATCTTTAATTTATTGTAGTCATTAGAATCCCAAACAAAGAGTTCATCTCAAAAATCATTTAGTAGAATATATTCCAATTCCCAAAAAACAGCAAGAGTTCAGATAAATGAAAAATGCAAGGTGATTAATCCCAAACTTTTACCAAACAGGTTCCTAACTCAAAAAAAAAGAAAAGTTAATGTGGCTTCCAAAAAAAAGAAAAAAACGTTTATTTAATCGCTTAAGAATTGACTGACACCAAACAAGTTAGGCCTCAAAGCCTTTTAACGACAGATTTGTTGAATAGTCCACATGTTTTATCCTCTGTTTGGCATAGGCTATTTTAGAATATTCTTTCCTATTTTGATTAGCAGACTCTCTCACATGGTTTCGGGGACCATTTAGTGCACGGGTGCACTACAGGGGTGTAGCACCGTTTACTCAATAATCAATGTGCGAATTTATAGAAAAAAAAGCTCTCCCCGGGAAGAGAGACTACTCTTCCTGAGAAGAGTCTTTTAACAAAATCTAACTATTAAAAATACTTGCGGACGGCTGAGATACTGCACTACACCCATGTAGTGCACCTCATTACAGGTTCCCGAATCGCTCTCACATACATATACACTCGCATACATGAATAGTAGATGATTTATGATCTGTAAAAGTATTAGTCAGTCCATTAAGAAGGTTCACCCAAGTTATCAAAAGAATTAGGGCAAACTTCACTTACATCCCCTGTGGTTTGGCCTATGTATGCATACACCCCCTAATGTTCAATTTGTTGCACATAACTACCCTATCGTGGAATTATGCACACTGTTATGCTTTCCATCCTTACTTACTGAGTTTTGATGTAAGGACAACAGGCCCTACTGTTCCCTTAATGTGGGTTTCATGCGGTCCAAATATATAGATCCGAACTTGTTCATATTGTAGAGCTTGAGGAGTACTACATCCTTACCAAATTCAAATTGATTGGACAATGGAAGCCTTGTGGTTTCATGAAGGAAAATTTTCAATTTAAATTTAACTTTAAAATGGATAATGTTCTCCGATCACTGAATTATCGATGCCCAATTGACATGATGTTTTACTAGGATAGACTACTCTTTGATTAATACACTATGAACAACTCGAATTAAATTCTTAGTAAATTGGCAAGATTATAGAAACAAAATGAAGACATTTATGTTAACTTTTCTAAATATGTCAAATTAGACGGAATAGAAACAAAATGAAGACATTTATGTTAACTTTTCTAAATATGTCAAATTAGGCGGAATTGGGTGCAAAAGCAATCATCCTCAAAGTACAGGGTTCAACGTTTGGGAGTGTATCCGCACATAGGCCAAACCACATTGTGTGTAGTGAAGTTTGCCAAAAAAAAAATAGCAGAACAAAATGGGAAGGTGATGCTTAGGGGTTTATTTGCTGTGAAAGGGATGAAACTAATTATTTCTGACTGCAACTGTTTTTCAATTTTCTTACCCAATGAATATCTTAAAACTCGACTGAAGCACATGCGTTCAATGTCTAGGGCTACTAAACGAACCAAATAGCTTGAGCTCGGTTCGAGCTTGGCTTGACTTTTGGCTCATTCACACTAGTTCAAACAAAGTATATGCCAAACTCAATCACTTTTCACTGTTCATTTATAAATTCAAGCCAAGTCTGCATACATGGATGTTTGGCTTGACAAACTCGTGAATTGGGGTTGTTCCACAAATATTAAAAAAAAGGGATAAATCAACAAATATCCCCAATATTTATGTGAGATATTCCCCTCTATTTTCATCTTTTCACCAATCATTCAATAATTTTGCAACCAGATTTGGAACTTCTTAAGTGAGATATAGAAATCTAGGGCTTCATCAAACCCTATAAAATCTTTCATGGAATAATTCATAGGGTATACAAGTTATTTCCCCCAACCTTTGTCATTTTGGAACGTCGTGAGCTTAAACTTAGGGTAGATAGCTCGAAATTTAACGAGCTTAACATAGGTTTGAAAGCTCGACATTGATTTGCATATTTTCTGAGCCAAGTCAATCTTATGACGATCTACAAAATTTTAAAGGCGAGCCAAACTTGAACAATTAGTCTTCAAAAAAAATCAAGCTTGATCCGAGTTTTTTTTTTTGCACAGCAAAAAGAAAGCTTGATCTGAGTTTGAACATGTGTGTTTGGCTTGATTAGCACCCCTATATATCTATGTCAGGAAGAGAAGCCATAAGTTGGGAAGCGGGGTCCCTGTAGTGAGGGGACCTCGCTTTACGCTCTACGCCCATTCGAGCTGTCCATCTCGACAATCAATGGTTTAGATTCGCAAAAGCATTTTTACCGGTAATAGTTAACAAACATATCTAAACTAGGGAGATGACGGTCGGATGAGAGCACTACACAATGTAGTGCCCGGGGGGCACTACAGGAACTCTCTCTTCCCATATTTTGTTGGCATACATGGGTACGTAATACCATTACATGGTCAGACAATGCTTTTAAAGTTGACAATTATATTGTGATATGGAAGTGAAATTTTGAAGGTGGAGTAACCTCAATGGAGCCATTTCTGAAGAAATTCTTCCCAGAAGTATACACAAAGATGAGAGAAGACACCAAGATTAGCAACTACTGTAAATTTGAGAGCCAGTTGTTGACCTCATTCACATCCTCCCTCTATGTGGCTGGCCTAATTGCTTCCTTCTTTGCCTCATCAGTCACTAAAGCCTTTGGGCGCAAACCCTCGATCCTTTTCGGAGGAGCTGCATTCCTCGCAGGGGCAGCCCTCGGTGGTGCAGCTTTTGACGTCTACATGCTAATCTTTGGCCGCATCTTGCTCGGTGTTGGTGTCGGCTTTGCAAACCAGGTATATATTACAACATGTTTTAGATTGTTTTTCCGTTTTCTCAACTTGTGTTTTCTGTTTATGCAGTCCCGCGAAACAAAACTAGTGAAAAGTTGAAAAACGCTCATTGTTCTCATTTCCGTGTGAAAGCAGTTTCAAAATTTTAATTAAAATTCCGTTCCTGAATTCCATAGTGGTATAACCATGTTGTAATGTTGTATTTAGTTTAGAAACATGCTCGACGCACGGCACCCATGTCTTTCAGGGACAGATGTACTGTTCGCAGTTTAACATGTGGTAATGCCATGCTTATTTTCAGTCAGTGCCACTGTATCTCTCAGAAATGGCTCCACCAAGATACAGGGGAGCAATCAACAACGGATTCCAATTCAGCGTCGGCATTGGAGCTCTTTCAGCGAACCTCATCAACTACGGCACCCAAAAGATCAAAGGCGGATGGGGTTGGAGAATCTCCTTAGCCATGGCAGCAGTCCCTGCTTCGATCCTAACACTCGGCGCTCTCTTCCTCCCCGAAACACCCAACAGCTTAATCCAAAGAAAAGACAATAACCAAAAAGCCAAATCGATGTTACAACGAATCAGAGGCACCCAAGACGTCCAATTGGAGCTAGATGATCTCATTAAAGCTAGCGAAATCTCGAAAACCATCAAACACCCATTTAAAAAAATCATGGAGAAAAAATACAGGCCTCAGTTAGTCATGGCAATAGCTATACCCTTTCTCCAACAAGTCACCGGAATCAACGTGATTGCATTTTACGCTCCTGTTGTTTTTCGAACTATGGGGATAGGCGAAAGCGCGTCGCTGATGTCTGCGGTTGTAACGGGAGTGGTTGGTACCGGGTCGACATTCATATCCATGTTGATTGTTGATAAGCTTGGACGGAGGGTTCTGCTCATGGTTGGGGGAATTCAAATGTTGGTGTCACAAGTAATGATTGGAGGGGTATTAGCATCTCAGTTGGGGGACCATGGTGGGGTAAGCAAAGGGTATGCCGTTTTAGTTTTGATTTTGATCTGTGTTTATGTTGCTGGTTTTGGGTGGTCGTGGGGTCCGTTGGGGTGGTTGATTCCAAGCGAGATTTTCCCGTTGGAGATACGGTCAGCGGGCCAGAGTATTAATGTGGCTGTGAATTTTTTCTTTACCTTTGTTGTTGCTCAGACTTTTTTGGCTATGCTTTGCCATTTTAAGTCTGGGATTTTCTTCTTTTTTGGAGGGTGGGTGGTAGTGATGACGGTGTTTGTATACTTGTTTTTGCCAGAGACTAAGAATGTGCCAATTGAGCAGATGGATAGAGTGTGGCGGGAACATTGGTTTTGGAAAAAAGTTGTGGGGGAGGAGCAGGAAGTGAGTGAACTGGGGAATAAGAACCAAGACTAATAAAGTGTTCTAATAAAGTCACCACTCCAATGTTTTCTTGTTTACATAGCCAAGTGTGACCTAGAGAGTGATGGTGAAACTCATCAGCAAAAGGGTTTGGAGTATTTTGTTTTTAGTTCTAGATCCCCATTTGAATCAGCTCCCCCCACACCTCAATCCATTATATTTTTTCATACTTTCCTTTTGCTGGGTTTTATGTGCTATATGGGATCTTATTTAATAGACATTTGTTCCAAGTTGTTGATCGGATTTCGATGCAATTTTTAGTTCTTATCTTTTAATCTATAGCGTATATTATGTGTTATATTGATCTTATTTGATAGAGTTCAATTAGTTCTATTATACAAAATTTTAATTTTTTAAAAAAAATGATATGAACAATTTAAAAATTGTATCGAAATCCGAATATGAACAACAATTTCGGACAAATGGAGTAAAAACCAATTTTTTTTTTTTTTTTTAGGTGCGAGAATTCAAATGAAACATAAATCCCTCCCAAACGAAATGAAAGACGAGAGAGAAATGAGATTGGGTCCATTAGCAGACATATGCATCCCCGAATCTGAACCTAGGGATTGACCTAATAGTCAACCCTTAGGGTTTAGGGATTTGCTCTCTCTTCGAAGGTCTTAGATTTGAAATTTCTTAGGTATTATTAACTTTAGCTTCTATCAACTTTTTTGGAGACCCGTACGAAATTTTGCTCCGACTTTAATTATGCTCTCCGCAAGTAAATGGCGAAATTGAACCCCAAAATCAGTCGAGGTGTGCATAAATTAGCGCTGACACCTGAGTTGCTAAAAGACGTGGTACTCAAATATGATACAAAAATGCTATAATCACACACAACTACACAAACAAATACAAATACTCAGAAGGCATGTGAGTAGCAAAGTTGAATATGATAACCCATATATGGTTACCATGGCATTACTACCCAGTAATAAATACCAGTTAAAGCCTTCAATTGGACCTTCGCAGTACAGCTCCATAGTTCAATTTCTTCAATTTAAGACATTTCTCCAACTTCTTGGTTCCAAGTCTCTGTCCTAACAGGATTCGGAGTCCCGTAGGCACTATAGAATTGTAGCCCCCTAACAAACACGCCGTTTTGCTAAATGTGCCCCCTCCTCATATATGTTATATCTCTAACACATTGCATGCGAGAAGTAGGAAATAATTTTTCCACACGAGGTGCGCTTCTAATATACGGAATCAAATTCTCTGTTCGAAAAATCCTTTATTCCTCTGTTCTGGTATATTTGCAGCTATTGGATCATATGAAAATTTTAAAACAAAAATCAAAATACATGCAATTCAACGATCCAAAACATTTTGGCACAGAGAAACACCATTTTTCCGGAACAGGAGATCTGAAACGATGATATACAAGATCCACAAGCAAAAAGCCTAACATTTGTAAGTCCAGTTCCCAAACTTAAATTTTTCCAAGGAAATGGACTCCATCAGCTAATCGAAATAATTGGGGAAGAAATTAAGAATCAGAAATTGGGGGAAAAGTAAATCTATATCTATGCCTGGTAGAACTGTTTCGTGCAAATGGAATACGAAAGTTCGATTCGCTACACAACAGAAAGTAATTAGAAAAAGGGTAAATTTCACTTACCTCCCTTGAGGTTTCTGACAATTACAGGGACCTCCCCTGCTGTTTTTGAAATTCCACTGAACTCCCCTACTTTTGAAAATAAATGTCACATACCTTCCTTCCGTCAACTTCCATTAGAAAAGGTGACGAAAAATGTTGATGTCATGCTTCTCTCTCTCTCTTCTTTTTATTTTAAATCTTAAAATGATATAACTTTTATATTATATATTTATTTTTTATGAAACTTATATATTTAAAATCTATTCGAAGAGATCTACAAAATGAGATCCATATTGAATGTGAAATTATGTAATAAAAAAAAGTCTTATTTTTTAAATGTGAATTTTAATTATAATGTTACATAATTTAATTTTTTTTCAATTTGTAAGTCAAAATTCATAAAATCTTCTTGTTTAACAATTTAGTTTTTTTTCAAAATCCATTCTTAATTAAACGAACATTGTAAATTTGCAAGTCCATTTTTCTATTTATTGGTGACTTTATCCCAATAAAATTTCAAATTTTCAATTCAAATTTTAATTATACTGTCACCTTTTTTTTGCCATTCGATATACATCAATAGAGTTAGATGTTAGATGTTAGTAAACCCCAAGGGTTAACCTCGTCTCCATATGAGTCGAATCCAAAACCTCACCCCTATAGAAAGGGCTACACGACCAACTAGGCTAACTGCCTTGGTCTACTATCACATTCAAAAATTAGAATTTAAATTTTACATGAATTTTATGAAAAATGAATATGAAAAAAAAAGTTGTAAAAATTTTGAGGTTTAAAATTTTGAGTTACACATTGAAAATTTTAGAATATATAACATTATAGTTCACATTTAAAAATTAATATTTTATTTTTACATAATTTCACATTGAATATGGATCTCATTCTGTAGATCTTTTCGAGTAGATTTTAAATATATAAATTTCATAAAAATAAATATATAAAACAAAAGTTATAAACATTTTAAGATTTAAAATAAAAAGCACGCAAGGGGTAACAAAGTAATTTCAGCATGAAAGTTAACCCCGTTAGCCCCAAATTGACGGGAGGGGGGAATCTGACATTTATTTTCAAAAGTATGGGAGGTCAGTGGAATTTCAGAAACATTAAGGGAGGTCCCTGTAATTGTCAGAAACCTTAGGGGAGGTAAATGAAATTTACCCTTAAAAAAAGGGTCTTTTTGCTTTTTTAAACTATTCACATTTTTTCTATTTCGTCCCCAAACTTTAAAAACCACCTATTTCGTCTCCAAATTTCTTTATTGCAACCTATTTCCTCCAATCATCGTTAACGGCATCCATTTTTTGGACGGATAACGGTGTACACGCACATAGCTGTGCGCACAACTCTGTGCCCACTACGAGGTCTCACACACAATCTGAGATATTCATTATTCTAGAAATATGTTTCCAAGTGGCCTTCGTAAAAAATCAGCTCAATCAAATATCTCTAAGTGCTTGATCAAACTTCCAATTTTTGATAACTTTAAACACTTAACCAAAAATTGAAATGTAAGATCAATGACTTAGAGTTATCCAATCGAGCAAATATTTCTTGCTGGATCACTCGAAAACATATTTTGAAATTAATGAACGGATTGAATTGTTCATGTGGAACCCTGAAGTGGGCCTCACGGAGCGATCTATGCTCACAGCTATGTGTGTGGAAACGGTTTTCAGTCCAAAAAAGTCGATTGCGTTAACGATTGGACGGAGTGAGTTGCAATCAAATAGTTTAGGGACGAAATAGGTAGTTTTTTAAGTTTGTGGACAAAATAGAAAAATTGTGAATAGTTTAGCGAATAAAAGGAAAAAAAACTCAAAAATAAAAGACAAATTTGATGGACTAAAGTCACTAGACAAATCTAATCCTCACCACAATCACAATTCAGCAATTAGAAACATTCATTACCTGTCAATAGATTACACAGACTAAAAAAGATACACGCCAAAGCAATCAAAGGAAAACTGATCGGCGTAGAGATTGTTGGGAAAATAAGAGAATTATAGCACGCACTCAAACACTACTCTTTGTATAAATTTGTAACAAGAATATAATTACACACATTCTTTTAGTCTCACACACTCTTCATATGCACTGGATAATTTTCCCTCCCACTAGTAGTGGGGGGAGGCCCATAAAGGGCGGGAGCAGATCCGCTGTCCCGAACTTCCTGTCCCGTCCATCCGAACCGTCTATTCGAGCAATCAACGGTTCAGATTCCATCTCACCCCAAACAAATCTGAGCCATACAAATTCATCTGCGAATCTGAGCTATCGGGTACTCAGATGGACAGCTCGGATGAACGGGACATGGAGTCGGAACATGGTTTTCGGGACAGCAAATCCGCAACCATAAAGGGCTCCCTCACGTCTCTGTCTACTCTGCTCTCTCACTTCTCTTTTATTTTCCCACATAAATACAATTGCATAAACTCAATTTATAGGAGGTTGCTTGAGGTGTGAATGCAATCTCCAAAGTCCATGAAACCCACTGCCTTGCTAATCCAAAATCTTCCCACTTGCACTCTTATCTTTGACTTCTTAATTCCCAACGTGAAAAATATGAATCGTGCTTATCTTTCAACAGAGATGGGTTATGGGAGACACCGGCGGAAACGGATCGGCAGTCGGTGACAGTGACACCAGTGGTGGTGAGAAAGTGGCGAGGGTTATTTGGGAGCCATGGATGATTTTGTCGGTTTCCACTAGCTTTTGAAAACAGGAAGATCGACTCACTCTCCTTTTTGTTTTCAAAGGAAAATTATTTCCTACTTCGTTCAAGGTGTAAGAGATACAAGGAGGGGGCTCACTTTGCAAAACGGCCAAATTTCGGGGCTACAATTCTGTAGTGCCTAGCCTTACTGCACGGACTCCGAATTCGTTAATCTGTACAGATCATCATAGTTTAGTTTTGTATTTTATTAGGATTGATATTAGGGTTGTCCAGCGGATCGCTCAAACCGCCCAAACCGATCCGTCCGTTTACTCACCCGAGGTACGTTACGGATGGATACGGATCCTAATGTTTTTATTTTGGCGGATACAGTTCGGTTCGGTTCAGGTTCGATCCACTCGATCCGCCCAATAATCCTTCTTTGATCCGTCCGATCCGTTCAATCCGTAATCGAACCGACCCATCCGTATGTCACCCACGGACGGTCGCGGATCTTAAAAATGACAATCCGTCACGAGCGGATCAGATCGGATCAAGAACCAAACCGATCCGGTCGGAACCGATCCGTGTACACCCCTAATTGATATTGAGTCATTTATAACAAGACTGCAAAAGCTTCCCACTCAATTATTAAACAACCCCACATGCTACTCTAAAGGTCCAAGCAATAATGAGACATTTTTGCGTTCAAACACGGCACAACCACTATTATGGGCGGTGATCTCTTGCGGTCAAGTTGGGCTTCTCGGTCTCCCTCTCCTTTTCATATTTGAAGTCTCTCTCTCTCTCTCTCTCTCTCTCTCTCTCTCTCTCTCCGTGCGCTTGTGTGTGATTGTCTCTTTGGGCTGGGGAATGGCAGAGGCAATAACAGGAATAGGGAGCGCAGGTGCAGCAGGGGAATACAATGGGAAGTTAACTAGATATGCAGTGTTATCTTGCACGATGGCTGCCATGGGAGGATTTATTTTCGGCTATGATTTTGGAATTTCAGGTCTCTCTACTCTTCCTTGATCAACGCAACTGCTTCTGTTTGTTTTTATTTTCTGTTACCCCTGTACTTTTTTGGGATACCACTATATCCACTAGAGGAGGGCGCAGCGGGTGGTGAGCTGCAGTCGTCGCAGATATGTGACCCGATGCTTCGTGATACTGTCTACAGATGTTTTTGCTCAGATTCGAAAAGGATCGATGTAGTAGGAATTGTCAAGGGCAATTTTGATCGTGTTCTAGTTGACAAGGACCTTATTTTGAAATTGTACGTGTAGGTGGAGTGACTTCAATGGATCCATTTCTTAAGAAATTCTTCCCAGAGGTCTATGCCAAAATAAAAGAAGACACTAAGATAAGCAACTATTGCAAATTTGACAACCAATTGTTGACTTCATTCACATCCTCCCTCTATGCGGCTGGCCTAATTGCTTCTTTCTTTGCCTCGTCAGTCACTCAAGCCTTTGGGCACAAACACTCAATCCTCATCGGGGGAATTGCATTCTTCGCAGGAGCAGCACTTGGTGGTGCAGCTTTTAATGTTTATATGCTATTCTTTAGCCGTGTCTTGCTCGGTGTTGGTGTTGGCTTTGTAAACCAGGTATATTGTATATCCTATACCAATTCGTTTTGGATTGTTTTTCTCTTTCTCAGGTTCTGTTTTCTATTTATGTTGTTTCGTGAAACAAAATTAGTGAAAATTTTTTTTTTTTTATTTTTAAAAAGGCTCACTTTTCTCCTTTCCGTGTGAATGCAGTTTAAAATAGTTGAAAATTGGGTTCCTGAATTTTCTAATGGTCATGTCTAGGTTTTTTTTTAAGCTTTCCAAACAAAAATTAGAGTTGTCGTTATGAATAGATTGTCACTTTTTGTTTAGCATCATAGTGGAGTTATTTCTTTAGAAAATTCAGGAACCTTACATACTCAAACAAAAGCTTGAGTATGAAAGACGAAAATACGAACCTTACATACTCAAGCCACTTGACCCAGCCACCATTACTTCTAACTCCTTGCCTGTTTCCAGGCCTTTCAGTAGAAAGTATATAGCACCTCATCTTATTTCCAGAATGCCAACATTTGAAAATGTAAACGAAAAACGAAGCCATCTGAAGAAGCATTTTTTCTAGATGGAAATAATCAACTTGTAATGTTACATTTAGTTTTGGACACACATCCAGACAAAAGTTTAGAGACACAGATATATCTAAAATTGATCAATGTGATTATTCCACATGCTTCCCACTGGACCGACGTGCATCAAGACAGTCTCTTTAGTTTAATGTAATACTCCTATGTTTATTTTCAGTCAGTGCCACTATATCTCTCAGAAATGGCTCCACCCAAATATAGAGGAGCAATCAACAGTGGCTTCCAATTCAATGTCTGTATCGGAGCTCTCTCAGCAAACCTGATCAACTACGGCACCGTAAAGATCAAAGGCGGATGGGGTTGGAGAATCTCCTTAGCCCTGGCAGCAGTACCTGCTGCGATCCTAACTCTTGGCGCCTTTTTCTTGCCTGAAACACCCAACAGCTCAATCCAACGAAATACCCATCCCCAAGCGGCAAAATCAATGCTACAACGAATCAGAGGCACCCAAGACGTTCAATCAGAATTAGATGACCTTATCAAAGCTGGAGAAATCTCGAAAACCATTAAACACCCGTTCAAAACAATTGTTCAGAAAAAGTACAGGTCTCATTTAGTCATCGCAATAATTATACCCTTTTTCCAACAAGTAGCCGGAATCAACGCAATTGAGTTTTATGCTCCCTTTGTTTTTCGAAGTATGGGTATAGGTGAAAGTGCTTCCTTGATGGCTGCGGTTGTAATAGGAGTGGTTGCTGCCGGATCGACGTTCATATCTATGTTGATAGTTGATAAGCTTGGGAGAAGAGTTTTACTAATGGCGGGGGGAATTCAGATGTTGGTGTCACAAGTAATGATTGGAGTGGTATTAACAACTCAGTTAGGGGACCATGGTGGAGTGGGAAAAGGGTATGCCATTTGGTCCTAGTTTTGATATGTGTTTATGTTGCGGGGTTCGAGTGGTCATGGGGTCCGTTGGCGTGGTTGATCCCGAGCGAGATTTTTCCATTGGAGATACGGTCAGCAGGGCAAAGTATTAATGTTGCTGTGAAAATGTTTTTCATAGTTGTTGGTATTCATACTTTTTTGGCTATGTTATGCCATTTTAAGTCTGGGATTTTCTTCTTTTCTGGAGGATGGGTGGTGTTTATGACGGTGTTTGTTTACTTGTTTTTGCCGGAGACTAATAATGTGCCGATTGAGCAGATGGATAAAGTACTATGGAGGGAACATTGGTTGTGAAAAAGAAGTTGTGGAACACAATTATGAAGTGAATAAAATGCAGGAATAAGAACCAAGACCAAATAAAATTTTCAAATAAAGTCAATACTCCAATATTTTGTTGTTTAATTTTGGTTTGGTGCAAATACTCTAGAGTCCAAAGAAATATATATCGTAGTCTAAGAACATATAAATCTTAGTTCCTTTGAGTACGTATCAGAGGCCTTTTACTACTGTTGCTTGCATAGCAATTTCACAATTTGTGACATTGGGATTGGCAGTGAAACTCATCAGCATTTAGTAAAATAGATGTAAAAGCGGATATGCGCTTAGCATTTGTCATATTTGAAAAAAGATAACTGTCATAGCAAATTGAAAACGAACCTGAAAGTGAGTGGAATTGGAACGATAATGAAGGCCTAGTCTAGTGGAGCAACGTTGATCAGAAGCCAAAGTTGATGCTGCAAACGGTCAGGAACTGAGATACCGAAAGCAAATCACCACCCCAAACGACACAAGGAAAACGAAGACCAGACCATTCTTCCCGCAAGTTAGGGCATTGTTGTCATCGGCCTTCATGCTCGTTCTTTTGCAGATTATGTAACAAGGTGACAATAACTCGTTCATGCCAAAGGTTGTGACGAAAGTTGTGGTCACCGTCTCAAACCCTTTATCCAATTGATAAACTTGGTTGGATAGATCTTTTCCGTTGGGGTCAAAGTTGTATTCAAAAAATTTACGTGAACGGAATTAGTATAATTACATAAGCAAATGAATCTACACTTCTCAAATGTTAACAAAAGAGTACTTTCAATTACAACCGTTCAAACAAAAAGCAAGTACATGAATTTTTACAACTGCCCTCGACGAGTTTTCATGTTTTGAAATCTTTGCATGATAAGCTCATTGTCAATGCTCCTAAATATGTCGGATTCAATGTAAGTAACCAAGCAATCATTCATCAATTGATCACCCATTCGATTCCTTAGACGGTTCCTTATGATTTTCATCGCTGAAAATGCTCTTTCCACGGTTGCCGTTGCTACGGGTAAGATCAATGTCAATTTCACGAGCAAATAGACCAATGGATATGTGAGATCCTTTTTCGTCTCCACCAACTTTTCAGCAAGGTCAGCAACTCCTTTGACCTCGCAAAACTCTTTGCTTGAGCGAACATCAACAATATAGTTCTCAAGTTGACTATCAAGTGCCATGAGGTCTATTGCCGAAAAATCACATGGATAGAGTTCAGCAAGATGAATTAGCATTTGCTTATCAAAAGCAAAAAATGAATTAGTTGGATTCAAGCACGCACCGCAAACAAGCAACTCGCTATTAACCTCTGTAAATCGATTGTTAAGTTCCTTCTATCACTGTAGATCAACCCGATAATGATGCAAATTTGTAATTTCGGGAGCTTTGCGTCTTGATTTCCCACGAGCCACAAACTTTTCATCCATGCTTGGAATGTCAATACCTTGGTTGTTGCAAAATGAAGACACCTCTGAAAATAGCGAATCCCATTGACCATCTCGCATTCCCTGTAGTCGCTCTTTACACACCTTAACAAGTTTCATGGCATTTACAATGTCTTGATCTTTCCTTTGTAGTGCCAATGACAAGTCATTAGTGATCCCCAAAATATGTTTCATCAAGTGTAAACAGAAAGCAAATTCAAAAGATTGGGCCATATCCATTATCGAACGAGCTTCAGATCTTTGCTCCAAGTGTGTTGCACCATCTTTAACAACCTCAAGTACATCAATCACGGAAGAAAACATCAAAATCAAGTTCATAATGCTCCCATAATGTGAACCCCACCGTGTATCACCAGCTCGTTTGACACTTGTTTCTTGGTTCATACCTTGCCCACTTTCAAGTTCACCACATTCCAATGCTTCTGCAACTCTAGCGACTTGTGTATCTCGAAGAATGTCTCGTCTCTTAGAAGAACCCCCAAAAACATTTACTATGATGGCAATTAACCGAAAAAGTTCTTCGATGTCAATGTGATTCTTAGCAACAGCTACAAGAGTCAATTGAAGTTGATGTGCGAAACAATGGACATAAAAAGCAGAACTATTCTCTCTTGATATAAGACTTTTGAGACCATTGAATGCACCTTGCATATTAGAGGCTCCATCATAACCTTGCCCTCGAATTCTTGACACACTTAATCCATGCTTACAAAAGATTGATTCAATTGCCACTTTAAGCGTCAAAGCAGTGGTATCAGCTACGTGAACAATACCAAGAAAGCGTTCTGTAACAACTCCCATTTTATCAACATAACGAAGGACAACAGCCATTTGTTCTTTGACAGACACATCACGAGATTCATCAACTAAAATCGAAAAATACTCCTTATCAAGATCCTTAATGATAGCAAGTGTAGTTTCAGATGCAGCAGCATTCACAATGTCCCTTGAATATCAGCATGTGTCAACTTGTTATGTTTTGGAGCTTTCACATATACAGCTTCATTGATGTTTTCATTGTTATCAGCTAGAAAGCGCAAAAGCTCAAGAAAATTACCTTTATTACTAGAATCATCTTATTCATCGTGTCCACGAGTAGGCAATCCTTGATGCAAAAGGTACTTTAGACAATTGCATTGAGGCGAGTTCGATACTCAATCTTTGCTTGTTCATCTTGTGTTGCTTTTGTCTCATTAGAACCTCACATTGCTTCACCGCTTGGTTATGAGCGCTATTAACACCCCCAACATGAGTTCAAGCCTATCTACCAATTCTTGTAGTCTTAACCAAGAGGGACTAAACCGACGCATCAATCCACCAATGTCTCTCTGAAATTGTGATCGAAGACAAGGACCTTTTTGTTCTTCTCACACCATCTCGATCATTAGGATGATAGGATAATATTTTTCCGTAGCCCAGGATCCGAGGGCATTGTTTACATCCACCCGAGTACGCTTAGACATGGCCTTGGGCTACCATTGATTTTCTTTTTAGAAATTTGTCCATAATGAGAAGAACTAGTCAATGAAAAAAAAAAAGAAAAAAGGATATTGTCATTTTATTTCAACAACATATATAGAGTATATTTTCACAACTCATAAGACATAAGGATAGAAAATGGTACCAAATATTTGGTTCACAATGCTCTGTATTTGCTTATAGATGATGAAGCCCCCAAAACATCATTTGCTCCTTGACCTACACCGGTTAAGTAAAACAATAAAAATCAAGCTATTGAGATACTTAAAGAAAGCAAATCAGTTAAAACCTGGAATTTACACACCTTAAACCCTCAAATGAAAACTAAAAATAAGAAGAAATTACCTTGCAATATCATTCTTTACTCCTCCTAGCTATCCTTAATCTTGTAAATGAATAGAGTAGGATTTGCTTGATAAATGGATTAAAGAAAGGGAGACTTGTTCAAAAGTCTTAGGCAAAGAATTTGTAACCCCATTAATCCACCAAACAAGTTTATAACCTATCCAGTCCTAATGCTGACATCTTTTCTTTCTTTTTTTTTTCTTTTTTTTACCAAAAAAAAAGTTTGTACCTCTAGGAAAGTGCCAAAAACGGTTTGTACCCTATGAAAGTGCCTAAAATCCTAGGGTACCCTATGAAAGTGCCTAAAACCCTAGGGCACCCTATGAAAGTGCCTAAACCACTAAAACCCTATAATAGGAAAGTGTACCCTAAAACCTAAACTCTAGAGTACCCTTTGAAAGTACCTAAATTTAAATTAAAAAAAATTGTGGACCTAAATTGTGGACCTTTGAAAGTACCTAAAGAATTTCAACTCAGTTATCAACTCAGTTTGGGAGACTTGTGAAGAAGAACTTGTAGAACCAATATTAGTACCATAACTATGCCCTTGAACAGCACCTTGACCATGTGTTGCAACCAAAACAGAAGATACGTCACTATCTGAAGTAGTCTCTTGAAGAAGCTGTAAGTCTTCGCCATTTAACATAGCAATCAACTCACCAAATGTTAAAGTACCCCCTCTAGTTCTTTGCTTTTTAAAGACCTTAGGCAATCCTCTTAATGCATGGAAAACTAGATCATATCATCAAACTTCTTTTTGTCAATGGTTCTGCATGACACTCTTTAATAGAATCAATATACTTCTCCATTGTGGATGTCTTACTCACACTATACAATCTTGTTCTAAGTTCTTGAACATGACTTTGAGACAAGAAATTGAATCTACTTGACAAAATTCCCGGACATCATGTGTGTGGAATAACCCTAGCACATATGGCAATGTCAGTTCTGAAATTGATGGAAACATGACAATAACATCGATCAATTTCCAGAGTATATGCTTTAACGACGTTTTTGTCTCATTACGAATTTTTATTCTTCAAGATACTCATAATATCCATTTGCCTTCATTACATTTTCCACTTGAAGTCTCCAAACAAGTAGTTTGTACCATCCAGTTTAATATTGACTAAAATGAAAGTTGGATACCGTAAATGCTAGAATGTTTTCGTTTGAGAAGAGATTTGAGATTTTGAAAATTCAAAATAATTTAGGGTTTCAAGATACTCAAACTTGAACTTCAAATACAGAACTTTGACCTTGATTTGAGACAAATAATTGATGAAGAAATTACTTCCTCAGGATCGATTGACTTGCGTCTTACATGCTCTGATACCAATAGAGAGAGAAAGTGAGAAGAACACGATTCAGAATTTCATAATTCCCGCTGAAAGAATGTTTTTCTGTTTTCCCTTCACGACATCACAACTATGCCTTTTATACAACAGAAACAGAACAACAGAAATAACAGAACTATCCCTGAGAATTACAATTGAGCCTAACACTTTCACTTATTACAAACTTAGCCCTAATGAGCCTTACTAACATTCCTCTCCCTCTCGTGTTTCAATCCTCTGAGTAGGTTCCAGTTTCAAAAGGTGTGGGAGCTAGTAGGTTTCTATTTGGTAAAGTGTGGGGAAGGGAGATGAAAAGTCAGAAAAGGTGATCACCTTTTGTACTTGGGGGCAAGAGTCAAAAGTCAGTAACTATTTTTGCTGTTTTGGTTCAGGATTCACGTGGGAGAAACCATTTGGTTTGTATATGTATGGGTTCAAGAGTTTTTTAAGTGGTGTCATGTAGTGGTTGGTCCAAAAATTAAAAAAAATTATACTTAGTAATTTTTACAATTTTTTTTTTGAGTGGGTTCATTTGACACTCCTTCCTCTACATTGGAGTCGCCCCTGGTTGGGGTTATTCAATACAGTGTCAAAAATGATGGACGGAAGCCTAGAAGGCTAGAAGTAAAGTGACAGTTCTTCTTGTGGACCTTAGCAGATCGAGCCGAGGCTATGCTTTTGTGGTCCTGATTTTTTGTCTGCATCGATAGGCCAAGTTATGGCTAAATAAGTTAATTGACTTTTTTTTTTGACTTCATTAAAAAAAATTTGCATTTGTTCTTTTCTAGTCCAATTTTTTTTTACTTATTGGTTCGTCTTAGACCAAAAGAATTAGAAAAGTTGAAAATTAAGAGCCAAACTTAATTTTTTTAATAAAGTAAAAATAATTCAAAAAGTTGCGTTTTGGTTTTTGATTCAAAATTTCAAAAATTTACGTTTTTCATTTGAAAAGGAAGCACAGAAGACTACAAATCTTTTTGCTCAATTATTCAATCCCACATGCTCCTTAAAGTCAAACAATGGGTAATGTTTTCGTGGCATGAATATCTTACAGTGACTATCCTGATGCTGATGTCTGGCAGCCATATTGGACTGTTCTATCGCCAGTGATGTACAGCTGATGTCTGGCAGCTACATGAATTCTCTCGCTTGATGTACTCTCTCTCTTTCTCTTTTTCTTTTGTCTGTGACTGCGTGTGAGGTAAGGAGAGTGAATTTGGTGGAAACCATGGCAGCAGGAATGGTGATAGAGAACCAAGGTGGGGAGTACAATGGGAGGATGACCTTATTTGTTATGTTATCCTGCATGATAGCTGCCACGGGAGGAGTTATTTTCGGATACGACATTGGTATTTCAGGTCTCTCTCTCTCTCTCTCTCTCTCTCTCTCTCTCTCTCACACACACACACACACAGAAAAAATCTGAATATATTAGCCACAATCAAGTGAAAGGATTCTCCATAAAAACCGAAATTGCCAACTCTCATAGTAGCTTATAGAATTTGAAAAATCATTAAGGGAGAGGGAAGCAGTGATCGTATTATAGATGATTCCTAATTCACCATAGCCAAATTGTTTTCCAATCCCAGATAGTGAATAGAAATACAAGCTGATCCGATATGTTTCCTTCATTAGCTTGGTTCATAAAGAGTAACTCGATTTCAAATACACCATGGGATTACTTAAGAGTTTGGCTCGGGTTTTAAATGAATTTTCTTGTTTCTTTTGACTAATGGGGTTATATTTATAAATGTTCTTTAAAATATGGTTGCTATTTGTTTGCTATATTATTAAGAATGGAAGTATATGTGAAAGGTGGAGTGACCTCCATGGAGCCATTCCTAACGAAATTCTTCCCAGAGGTGTACACTAAAATGAAAGAAGACACTAAGACAAGCAACTACTGCAAATTTGACAGCCAATTGTTGACCTCGTTCACATCCTCCCTGTACATCGCCGGCCTAATAGCTTCCTTCTTTGCCTCATCAATCACTAAAGCATTTGGGCGCAAACCCTCAATCCTTTTTGGAGGAGCTGCATTTTTGACAGGCGCAGCCCTCGGTGGCGCAGCTGTTAATGTCTTGATGCTAATTTGTGGCCGTGTCTTGCTTGGTGTTGGCGTTGGCTTTGCAAATCAGGTATATGGCTAGAAAGTGAAATGAATTGACATAAAATTCCTTAAAGCTTCAGTGATACAGCTAATTAGGCTTGTTTTGTAGTCAGTCCCACTTTATCTTTCAGAGATGGCTCCACCGAGGTATAGAGGTGGAATCAACAATGGCTTCCAGTTCTGCGTTGGCATTGGTGTTCTTTCAGCAAACCTTCTGAACTATGGAACCGAAAAGATCAAGGGTGGATGGGGTTGGAGATTGTCCCTTGCAATGGCAGCAGTCCCTGCTTCAATTTTAACTATAGGATCCCTATTCCTCCCAGAGACGCCCAACAGTCTGATTCAGCGAATGTCTGATCATCAAAAGGCCAAGGAAATGCTACAACGAATCAGAGGCACCGAAAACGTCCAAGCAGAGCTAGATGATCTCATCAAAGCAAGTGAAACATCAAAAACCATCAAACACCCATTCAAGAATATCATAAAACGAAAATATAGGCCTCATCTAGTCATGGCAATAGCTATACCGTTCTTTCAACAGGTTACTGGAATTAATGTTATTTCATTCTACGCTCCAGTACTTTTTCGGACCATAGGTCTAAGTGAGAGTGAATCGCTCCTTTCAGCAGCAGTTGTGACAGGGGTTGTGGGTATGACCTCAACCTTCATATCAATGTTGATAGTCGATAAAATTGGGAGGAGAGTTCTGCTTATGGTTGGGGGAGTACAAATGCTAGTTTCACAGATAATCGTCGGAAGCATAATGGAAGCTCAGTTAGGGGATCATGGAGGGATGAGTAAAGGGTACGCTATTGTGGTCTTAATCTTTATCTGTATCTATGTTGCCGGGTTTGGTTGGTCATGGGGACCATTGGGATGGTTAATTCCCAGTGAAATTTTTCCACTGGAGATACGGTCAGCCGGGCAAAGTATCAATGTGGCAGTGAACTTTTTCTTCACTTTCGTTGTTGCTCAAACTTTTCTGGCCATGTTATGCCATTTCAAATCCGGCATTTTCTTCTTTTTTGGGGGATGGGCGGTGGTGATGACCATGTTTGTGTACCTGTTCTTGCCAGAGACTAAGAATGTGCCAATTGAGCAGATGGATATAGTGTGGAGGCAGCACTGGTTTTGGAAAAGATTTGTTGGGGAGGAGTATGACGTGACCGAAATATTGGGAAAACAAAGTGATGTGGATAGTAGATAAACCCATCACTTCATTGTTTTTGAGTTAGCTGCTGCTTTGATTCAATTTCTTGTATAGTCCTGAATCTGTGTATAGGAATTTCAGGGTAACGGAAGGGAAAGTGTTATGTGATTCTGCTGTGATGGAATTGGTTTTTTTGAAGAATACGTACGTATCAGGAAACAACTTTCAACAATGCAAAAGAGATCCAAAATGTGATCATGTATCATTACAAAAATTTGGTTGTCATGAAGGTTATTGTTTGTAGATCATATCGAATATCTTTGTTGACTACAAAATTTCGTAATAGTTGAGTTTGCAAGTTATGATTTGTAAAGTTCCTCAAATTTCAGATTCCTCGTGATCAAAATATGAAAATTTGCATTAAGATGAAGCAAATTCCATGGAATTTCCCATTATTCATATTTTTGCCACATCAATCATCAGTTGTATTTTTCTCCACATCAATTACCGCATAATCTTTATCTCCTAGTTCTCTCTAGGGCATTGTCATAGAACCCTGAGGATTTGAAACTAGTGAAGAGTAGTGGAGGACTCTAGTTGCTTCTCTATCTGCAATGAAAAGATTTAGAGAAATTTCATATTCAAACTAGTGAAGAGTAGTGGAGGGCTCTAGTAACTGCTGCAATGAAAGATTTACAGAAATTTCATATTCACACTAGTGAAGAGTAGTGGAGGGCTCTAGTAACTGCTCTATCTGCGTGAAAGGTTTACAGAGATTTCATGCATAGTGCAAACTTTTTGTTGCTAGGTTGGTACAACTTTGACAAACGTTAACCCCAAAAGTTTTGGCCAAGCAGTGCGGTTATGTGAAAACAATAAATACTCTTTTTATGAGGTCGCATGTTTCATTTTCACGGTGGCTAAACATTTCATATTCTATTTGTCGTGCTTGGGAAACATTCCATATTATAAGAGGAGGTTTACCCGGTTCTGGTGCACCCAAGTAAGCCCGGACATTCAGTTATAAAAAATAAAAATAAAAGTTTGACGAATGTATAGGAATGGCAATGGGGCAGATCGGTTCGGGTATTGGCATATCCGTACTCGATCCTCGAAACCGAAAGTGTAACAACCCATCGTTAATAAAAAAAAATAGAACGATAAAAAGAAAACGAGAATATAAAAAGAGGGTTAACATGGTGGCCGAGCACTTACTATTAGGATTTAGAAAGTCTATTTTTGGTGATTTAAAGCCTATAAAAAATTGTATGTATACTTTATTTGCATGTGTCAATTTTTCAACTCTGTTAACAGTGGCCGAAAAATGAGGCACGAGGCAAAAGAGTCTTAGGGAGCAAATAAAGGTAATCCGGAAAATGTGTGAGTTGGCATCGTATCATAGGCTGAGTTAATCACCATATATAAAACTATAATAAATGTTACTGATATTGCTAGATTTGGTCTATCTTGCCATAGATTACGTGAGACGTACCTGGACTTAGAGACAATACAAGATTGTAGTAGATATTGACTAGATACCAAAAGATTATAGATTTTATAGAATCACAGGGGATTTTATGAAGATAATTATGGATATGGCTAGATATTGGTGGATTTTATTGGAGATTTCTAGATGATAGGACTTTTACTATAAATTGGCATATCCCTAACACTTCCCACTCCACGTACACAGCACACACCGCACACACATCACACCAAATGTAAAAGAGAAGAGAAAATGACGCAACGGAATTCACGAGAAACTAGTTAGCGTACTAGTTCAAACGATGATAGGTCTCGGATCCTCGAGAGTTCTTGAATCCACAAGAAGAAAGAGAATAACTCTGATTTGTTTATTGAATAAAAGCAGCTGAATAATAGAGATTACATGCCCTTTAATAAGGAAATCCTAACAAATACTACTAAAAAATAAAATATCAAGGAAATTGGGGAAACTCCCAAAATTGAAAACTAGATAGAAAAATAAGAAATTCCCAAGTGGAAATAACGTAAACGGAATTACACGCTAAGAGTAATTTGTAATCTAAATATTACCTAAAATAGCAAAATAACTAAATTGAAAGCCTAAAGAAAGGAATTTGGCCGAAACCTACCATGCGTTACGACTTAGGGTTGTTTGCCAAAATAAATTCCGCAACGCGATTCTGCTTCAGCCCACCAAGTTTGGGACTATTCCGGGCTCGTCGATAAATTGCCGAATTTGGCAATTTTCAATTAAAAGTTGTTTGGGCCTCCAAGGCTTCGACCGATCCAACTAATGATAAAACTGGGCCGCTACTTCTTCCGCGTTAGAAAAGGGATAGAGAGAGAGAGAGAGAGAGAGAGAGAGAGAGAGAGAGAGAGAGAGAGAGAGAGAGAGAAGAGGATTAAAAAAGAAGAAAAAAGAATTAACGAGGCACCCAATCTAAGGTAAAACAATTATAGTCTTACAGCTAATTTTGATATTACTCATCTTGCTAGGTCTAATACTGTGACGACATGTATAAATACTAGTGTTGTGATTGCGCGCAACCTAGGCCCATTATAAAAAAATAACGTGTATTTTCAGATTAAAAAATTAAATACTTTTGTACACAATTTTTTCATATCTTTCACACCAAATTGAAGATCTCAATTGGTAGTTTAATTTGGTACAAAAAATCAAGAAATTATGAGTGATTGTATTTTATTTTTTTGCCGAAAATTGCAAACGAACAAGCCAAAAATGTAAATACTTTCGTGCACAATTTGTCAAATTTTTTCGATTGAACAAATAATTACGCGTGGAAGTACTTTATTTTATGAGCTCAAGAAAATTGCAAAGCCCACTTGTAACTGATTTGGTAAAGGGCAATGTAGTAATATATCCCAGCAATGTAAAATACTTTCATAAACAATTTTTCAAAATTTTTTTTCAGCTTCGAATAAAAGATTTCTATTAGTAGTTTAATTTGGTGAAAAAAATAAAAAATTATGTGCATAATTAATTTGAAAAAAAAGTAAAAAACCAATTTTTAAAGGGTAGATTGGGAAAATTGCCGTACCAAACGATACTCGCTCTTTATATATAGGTAGGATATTGAATTTCTTAAAAAAAAATTATCAAATTAAAGATCTCTATTAGTCGATCAACTTGGTGCCAAAAAAATAAAAAAAAATATGCGCGGAAGTACTTTATTTTTTTATTCAAATGAAATTGCAAAGCAGAATAACATAATGGCTTATTTGTGTACTTCCTCTATCCGATAAAATTAGTCCACTACCCAAAAATGTGCCTTTTTTCGGACCAACAAATTAGATACTTTCACATCGAATTAAAGATCTCTATTAGCAGTTTAATTTGGTGCACGAAGACAAATTATGCGTGATAATACTTTATTTTTGGATCCGAAGAAAATTGCAAAGTAAACAAATTAATTTGCAAAGGGTAATTTCATATATATGGAACAAATGAATAGATATTCAAACACGTGTAGGGTGCTATATCTTCTAAATGAATAATGGGAAATTTAGTAAAATTGCCGTACCAAAATTTCGTTAGCAGCTTAATTTGGTGCACAAAACAAATTATACGTGGCAATACTTTACTTTATTTTTGAATTTGAAGGAAATTGTAAGATCAACTTCTTCGACGGCTATTGCACTGAAACTGCCGTTCATCAACTTTTGGTGTGAGGTAATGAATTAGAAATGAATTCCTCGATATTGAAACATTCTGCAATATTAGGATGCTATATCTTCTAAAACAAATGAACTTGATAAAAAAAATCTGATTTGATACACAATGAAACATTGTAATAGAACTTGATAAGAGAGTAATTTAGTTTTTACTAGGTAAATCCCACAGTTTGCACTTATTAAGAAAACTTCTTCGACGGCTATTGCACGTCGAAACTTCCAGCTTTAGTTCTAGTTTTAGTTCATTCCTAAAACTCCATTTCGAGGTCGCCGAGACGAGAAAGATGATCGAATGGGAAGAAGAGAAACCCGTTTCTCACGCTTGCTTTTATTGGAATGGAATTGACTTTGAATCAAAAAACTTTGGTGTGAGGTAATGAATTAGAAATGACTGAACCCTAGAACTGGTTACCTAAGAATATATATAAAGGGGTAATTTTGTAATTATACTATTTCGGTCATCGTCTGAGATCACAACCGAACCGAACCCATTTGATTATCCCATGTCCAAGCTATAGCTCCACTCGCAGGGAATATTTCGGTTATGGTCGGTGGAAAAAGGACGATTACAGTTTGGGTACTTCGGTCCTATGAATGTACTGTAAAAAGGAAACTCTCGCCTGTGTCGTTCGCGCGCTCACAGACTTCTCGTCGCGGTGTTTAGATTGAAGTTTCACAGAACCATCAGAGGCTCCAAAACGTCGGCCACTTGATACTAGCCACTAAAACGAACTATGGAGCTGACGAAGAACGACGATACGATTTTTTTCCGTCAAGGGCAGAGCTCGAACAACCCGCATTGCCTTTTCTGGACGTGTTTGGCGGCCCCTGTGTCTTCGTAAATATTTCTTTCTTCGCTTCAGTTGCTTCAATTTCGACATTACATGATTTGATCTATCGTTGTGTATTTTTCCTCAATTTTCTGCTTCGTCATGCGACCTAGAAGTTTCTGGGGTTTTTTTTATCCTCGAGGTATCTGTTCAATTTGAGGAACCCTATGAACTTTTCTCTTCTATGTGCTTATTTGTTTAAATCTGCGTTGTTCTGAAAGGGTTTAGGGTTTTGATTCGGAATTAGAAAACTTGGTGTGACCCTATCCCTTAAGTGCATGAAATTAGAGCTTCAAAGTAATCTTTTCAATTTCTTGGTTGTAGAAGCTTTACGTTGCTTATTTTACTATTTTAGCCAGACATAGGCTTATTTGGTTGGCACTAATGCACATAAACCATGGTGTGTTCATATGTATATACATGTATGGATATTTTGAACTGCAAGAACGCCATATTTATTCATTTTTTTTGAACTGCCAGAACTGTACATAGGCTACAACCACTGAACTGGGGCATCCAAAGAAAGAAACAAACTATGTGCACTTACATCAAGGTCTATCAAATTTGATATATCGAGTCCAAAGATCTGCAATTGGAGCAGGCAATACAAAATGTGATAAAATAAGTCAAATGGCTATATCACATTTCGTATTACATAATTACTTTTGGGGCTTGAAGTCATTTCTCTGCGACCTAGTCTTCCCCTTTCTCAAACGAAGTACACACTCAATTTCTCCGCCGTAGTTCCATGGCTCAATTCAACCCTGCAATACTCCGCTATGTGCTAAGTCTCAACCGTCCACTTCAAAAGGTGATTTGTTATCTGACGCTGCTACTGAGTATCGTCCCTTTGTTTGCTCCCTTAATTAGTTGACTCTCACGAGAATTGATATTGCTTATCTTGTGCATCATGTCGGTCCT
The DNA here is from genome assembly GCA_016920895.1 of Vaccinium myrtillus. Classification (NCBI taxonomy): domain Eukaryota; kingdom Viridiplantae; phylum Streptophyta; class Magnoliopsida; order Ericales; family Ericaceae; genus Vaccinium; species Vaccinium myrtillus. The sequence continues at coordinate 24,026,833 of CM029280.1, read as the reverse complement.
ACGAAGCACCGACACCTCTCCGGGACCCTGTATCGCAGTGTCCCGACACGCCACGTGGCATGGGACACGGCTGTAGTGCTTTTTTGGATGGGGACACGGCTGAGGACACGGATGGAGACACGGTGGGGGTCAAATTGAAATATTTTAAAACTTTTAGGGGTCAAATTGAATTTTTTTAAAACTCAGGGGTAAAATTGAAATTTTTTACCCCTGGAAGTTTTAAAAAATTTCAATTTTACCCCCGAAAGAATAAAAAAAATCAATTTTACCCCTGAAAGTTTTAAAAAATTTCAATTTGTCCCCTAAATGTTTTAAAATATATTGTGTATATATATATATATATATAATTAATTAAATAAATAAATATACACGTGGCGTGTCCCTCGCCGTGTCTGTGTCCCCATTTTTTTAGAATTGCCGTGTCCCCGTGTCCGTGTCCGTGTCCGTGTCCGTGTCGTGTCCGTGTCCGTTCCGTTTCCGTGTCCGTGCATCATAGTGTGGGTCAATTCATGAGTCAACCCCACCCAACCACTTGCTGTTGAACGCATTTTGCGATATCTTAAAGGCACACTGGACTATCGGTCTTGATTTTAGACCTTCCTTGGGTAAATTGCATGCCTTCTCAAAAGCTGATTGGGATGGCTGCCTGGCACAAGATGTTCCACAATGGGATTTTGTATCTACATGGGCGGTAATCATGTAGCCGACCCCAAGTAATTAGGACATAAGGCTAGGTTTGGTTTAGTTAGGTTTGGTTATGGGCGGTAATTTGATTTCTTGGAGTGCGAATAAGCAACCAAACGCACATCGCTCTAGTATTGAGTCTGAATGTCGCTCCCTATCACATGTATGCGCAAAGACTGTATGAGTTCCCCATCTACTTCAAGAGCTACACTTGCCCATTAACACACCTATCAGATTGTATTGTGAGTATCTTAGCACCATATATATGGCTCCTAATCCTGTTTTACATGCTCGGACAAAGTAAATTGACCTTGACTACCACTTTGTTCATGAGCGTGTCACCTCAGGCAATTATCATGTTCAGTTTGTTTCCTCGATTGATCAGATCATTGGCCATTTCACAAAAGGACTCCACACGCAAAGATTTGAGCTTCTAAGATCCAAACTCATCCATCGAAGACCTTCGAGTTTGCGATGGAGTGTTAGAACCATTTGACTTATTTTATCGTGTTTGGCAATAGTTCCTCTAATTGCGTATCTTATGGTCTTACCCATGCTATTTGGTGTTGAACTCTTATTTGTACATTAAATTTGGTGTTGAACTTTTATTTCATGTTTATTCTTAATTACCAAAGTCATTACAGCTATTTACTTTATCCGAGTGCAATTATTACATGTAATACATTGCTCTAAATTATAAAAAACATAGCGCTATATTTTATAAGTTTTGCAGATTCGGCGTATATATCTTATCATACCATTTCACATGCTTCTTAGATCACATGTGATATTCCTTGATGTAATTGCAGACACAGTCAAGCTTGATATTCGGCATGTAATGAGCGATTTGATTTTCCATTCCTTATTGTTCAGTCTCGGTGACTGTATAAGTCAATCCTCCTTGAGAGATGAAATATACAGAATAGTTTTCTTACAATGAGTCAGTTAGGCTGTGATGCCATCTAAAATTCTGGAAGTGCTTATTGTCTTATCCATCTTTGATCACTGTATCTACATGATTATTGGGCCGGACGCAAGGCAGAATATATAATTGGTGTTAATATCTTCATTCAAAGATATGGCTGACTGTGTGCTTCCCTAGTAGTAAGAAATCCATTGACACATGTGAAATGGTCCATTTTTTATTGTCGCTTTGGCGTACAAAAATGTTGACCCAGCATTCTCTCTGTCTCTCTCTCTATAAATATATGTTCATGTGTATGTATGAGATTATGTGTGACGGAGAGGAAGAGGGGGAGCAAGAGAAACAACTTCGAGGAAGCTGGTATGGCTGGGGGAATAGCAATAGGGAATGATCAAGGTGCAACAGGGGAATACAATGGGAGGATGACTTTATTTGTAGTGTCATCTTGCATGATGGCTGCCATGGGAGGAGTTATCTTCGGCTACGATATTGGTATTTCAGGTCTCTCTACTATTCTTTGTTCAACCTCCTTTAATTAAATCTCCTTTCTTCTCTTCTTGATAAGAAGAATCATAAAGGTGTAAGGGACCGCTGCAACTTTGCTGAATGAGAATAGTAAAACTAACGTTGCAGAATTTAGCAAGGTTCCTTTATTTTATCCGGCTCTTTGTGTTTCTCTGTTAAATATTTTGCTCGTCCCTGATAATGAATACTTTAATTTGGACACACAAATCAGCAGATGAATCAATATCTGCCAAAAACACAAGTAAGAATGAAAACATAAGTGGTAAATTGAAGTGACCAAGGATTCTCTAGGAATATATTTTCCACACTTATCCACGTTGGAGAAAGACCACAGGGGCATTGTGATGCCTGAGTTCTAGTCGTACGACTAAGAATGCAGCTTCTCCAATTTCCATATCCTTCTACTGATAGTAAAAACATCACGAGAATTTGGGAAAGAAGAAGAAGAAGAAGAACAAAGTAGGCAAGGAATTTGATCAGGTTGTTGTTATTGACATCTAATATTTTACATCTAAACCATTCATAAGATAGCAATATCATATCTCTTAGTTTAGAAAGGTATGCATAAGAGTTCCATTACATAGTACATTGCTTTGATGAGACTGGTCAAATTTTTTTGCTGACATGAGAAAAGTAAAATTGTGAAGGTGGAGTGAGTTCCATGGAGCCATTTCTGAAGAAATTCTTTCCAGAAGTGTACAATAAGATGACAGAAGACACCAAGATTAGTAACTACTGCAAATTTAACAGTGAATTATTGACTTCATTCACATCCTCCCTCTATGTGGCTGGCCTTATTACTTCCTTCTTTGCGTCATCAGTCACCGAAGCCTTTGGACGCAAACCCTCAATCCTCATCGGAGCATCCGCATCCCTCGCAGGGGCAGCCCTCGGTGGTGCAGCTTTCAATGTCGAGATGCTAATCTTTGGCCGCGTCCTGCTTGGTGTTGGTCTTGGCTTTGCAAACCAGGTATTACAGGCTGTTTGGACTTCTTTTTCACTTTGTCAATTTTCAAGGGTTAATTACTCTGGGAACTTGAGTTTAGCAGAGCACGTAGGATAAAACCTGTCCTTAGCATAACGTTACAATTAGATCATAATTATGTCTAAGTAGCCCATAATAACCATAGTCTAATTATTACATCATTGTGGTTGTTGACTGTTGGTAGTTTGTAATTTTCATTGTTTTGTTAGTTGCAGCTGTTTGGTTAGGTGTTATAGCTCATGTAGGGTTTGATTTATTAAGGGTTTTATCCTATATAGATACATGTATTACCTTACATATGCGTCTGTATATAATATACACACATTTTGGATAAAATAAGACACAGACGCGTTTTTAAAACGTATCTTTATCTTTCTAAAATATAATATACACACATGTTGAATAAAATAATACACAAAAGCGTTTTTAAAACGTATCTTTATCTTTTTAAAAACTCAAGATGCAATACATGATTGACTGAACGTATAAAAAGAAAGTCATTTCTCATCTCATCTTCTTCACCTCAAGCATAACACTAACCATCATCGTCCAACCCTCTCTCTCTCTCTCTCTCTCTCTCTCTCTTTTTCATTTTCCTTTTCGTGTCTTCTACTTCGATTGATGCACCAAAATCTGTGCACTCGAAATTTTCATTCAATTTCTGAAGTCATAATTTTAATTTTCAGCTAATTATTGTAAAGTCTACATTCAATGAAAGACTCTTTAAATCCTACAAATATTTTACTGATTATTTGGGAAAAAGATTAAATTTTTCCCTTACAAATATGAACATTGACAATAGCTTTTCATCTTTAGTAAGAACTGCTAAATTTACAAGCATTAGTTAACTGCAAAATTTTGCAGTTATTTTCTTTCAAAAAACAACCAGACAATTTTTCCTTTCCAAGCTTGAACACAGGCAAAGAAACGTTTCATCGATGTGTCGCCATGTAAACTGTATTGATGTTGTTTTATTTAGATATAAAAAAGTGTAAATTTCACTTACCTCCCCTGAGGTTTCTGACGAATATAGATACCTCCCTTACAGTTTTCTGAAATTCCACTGCCCTCCCATACTTTTGAAACTAATTGTCAGATTCTCCCCTTCCGTTACTTTAAGGCTACCGGTGTTAACATTTTGCATGAAATGACCATAGTATTCTTAGTATACATTCCTCACCCTAAAAAAAAAACATTTTTTTTAAAGAAAAGAGAATTTTTTTCAAATAATATTCAAAGAATATTTTTTTCAAAAAAAATTCAAAAAATATTTTTTTCAAGGGGAAAAAAAACTAATTTTGAAAAGAATATTTTTAACACAATTTTTTGAAAAATAAAAAAACTGTTGAAAAACCTATTTTCGAAACTTTATTTTTTTAAAATAAAAAATTTCCAAAGGCTAGTTTTTTTCAAAATTAGTTTAAATTTTTTTTATATAAAAAAACTGTTTAAAAAAACTCTTTCCAAAACTTTTTTCAAATTTTTTTTTTCCTTCAAAAAACTATTTTTTAAAAAAATTAAAATTAGTTTTTGTGAAAAAAAAATCGCTTCGATACTTTTTGTTTAAAAGCTGTTTATTAAAAATGAAAAACAGTTTAATTTTTTTGAAAATTTCTTTTAACTCTATTTTTTTAAAATGGTTTTTCAAAGTGGAAAATATATAGTACTAAGAGTACTATGGTCATTTCATGCAAAAAGTTAACACCATTAGCTTTAAAGTAACTGTAGGGGGAATCTGACAGTTAGTTTCAAAAGTATGGGAGGGTAGTGGAATTTCAGAAAGTGTAAGGGAGGTCTCTGTATTTGTCAGTAACCTCAGAGGAAGTAAGTGAATTTATATACCAGTTTTGTTAATGATATCGGTTATGGTAAGTTTAACATACTTTTTCTCATTTTTCGTTTGCTTATCTTTTATGAATATCAAGAATTTATCATAACCTAGCTACCGATTGCACTTTCTTTATGCACCAATCATTTGACTAACTTTAACAATTTTATACTTTACATGCCTGATTTTAGTGATAAATTCACAAAACTGATCAGTCTATTAGTGTTTGTGTTTATTCGTAGTGAGTGAGTTTCCAGTAACCTTTGGTGGTGCTACTACAAAAAAATATTCTTGCATCATGTTTCTTTAAACATTTTCTTTTTGTTGAGAGAGATGTAAGTATTGTTGATGTTTAGTGCCATCAAATATTTAAATTTTGAATTTGAGATGTAAAAATTGATCAACAATATGAAAAACAATTGAGTATGTTATTGAGTTTTTGCGTTAAGGTTTTAGAGAGAGAAAGGAAAAAGAAAAATAAAAGCATTGATTGCCCTAATTATAGAAGATCGAAGAGTTTATTACTAATATTTTAACTAATTGAAATCGAGTTGTACTTATTAAGGGTATTCTAGAAATATTTTGATTTAGAAAAGTTCTTAAAAAGTTATTGTTTTGGGTTTGATATATTTATATTGTTTCCCTAAATTAAGAGCTAACTGCAAATGCTCCGTTTTTTTTTTGCTTTTTTTTTTTTTTTTGTTTAAAAAAAAATCTATATGACGGAATGACTTTTCAAAGGTATCCGTTTAAAAAAAATGACAATTCATCTACTCAAGTTTGATACTGGCCTGTTTGCTTGCAGTCAGTCCCACTATATCTCTCAGAAATGGCTCCACCAAAACACAGAGGAGCAATCAATAATGGATTCCAACTCAGCGTCGGCATCGGCATTCTCTCAGCAAACCTCATCAACTACGGCACCGAAAAGATCAAAGGAGGATGGGGTTGGAGAATCTCCTTAGCAATGGTAGCAGTCCCCGCTTCGATCCTAACTCTGGGCGCCCTCTTCCTGCCTGAAACGCCCAACAGCTTAATCCAACGAAATACCGATCCCCAAGCGGCCAGATCAATTCTACAACGAATTAGAGGCACCCAAGACGTCGAATTGGAACTAGAAGACCTCATGAAAGCTAGCGAAATTTCAAAAACCATCAAACACCCATTCAGAAAAATTCTTCAGAAAAAATACAGGCCTCAATTAGTCATGGCAATAGTTATACCCTTTTTCCAACAGGTCACTGGATTTAACGTGATTGCCTTTTACTCTCCCGTTATTTTTCGGACTATGGGTATAGGCCAAAGTGCTTCGCTGATGTCGGCGGTTATGACCGGAGTGGCGACTACAGCATCAACTGGGATATCCATGATGATAGTCGATAAGCTTGGGAGAAGAGTTCTGCTTATTGTTGGAGGAATTCAATTATTGGTGTCAAATGTGATGATCGGAGGGTTATTAGCAACTCATTTAGGGTCCCATGGTGGGGTGAGCAAAGGGTATGCCATTCTGGTTTCGATTTTGATATGTGTTTACGTTGCGGGTTTCGGGTGTTCATGGGGTCCCTTGGGATGGTTGATTCCTAGCGAGATTTTCCCAGTAGAGATACGGTCGGCGGGGCTGAGTATTACTGTGGCTGTGAATTTTTTCTTCACTTTTGTTATTGCTCAGACTTTTTTGGCTATGCTATGCCATTTTAAGTCAGGGATTTTCTTCTTTTTTGGAGGATGGGTGGTGGTGATGACGGTGTTTGTTTACTTGTTTTTGCCGGAGACTAAGAATGTGCCGATTGAGCAGATGAATAGAGTGTGGAGGGAACATTGGTTTTGGAAATAAGGTTTGCAGCAGGAGTATGAAGTGAGTTAAATGGGGGAATAAAGACCCAAGACCAAATAAAATTTTCTAATAAAGTCACTACTCTAATATTTTTTCTTGTTTAATTTCTGGTTAGGTGCAAATACTCTCGAGTCCAAAGAAATAGGCTTATCATACTATCATAGTCTAAGAAGAACATACAAATCTTAAATTCTTCTAAGGATGTATCAGAGGCCTTTTACTGGTGTTGTTTACATAGCCATTTGTGACTTAGGGAGTGATGGTAAAACTCATCAGCTTTCCTAGTAGTTACTTTTCTTAGTGTCTTCTTTCATTTTAGTGTACACCTCTGCAAATAATTTCTTTTGGAGTTCTTCTTTCAATCAGCATTTGATTCACTTAGGGAGTGATGGTGACACTCATCTGCATTTGGAGAATTTCTTTAAGCGAATTTGACAGCCAGTTGTTGATCTCATTCACATCCTCCCTCTATGTTGCCAGCCTAACAGCGTCCTTCTTTGCCTCATCAATCACTAAAGCATTTGGGCACAAACCCTCAATCCTTTTAGGAGGAGACACATTTTTTATAGATGCAGCTGTCAATGTCTTCATGCTAATTTGTGGCCGTGTCTTGCTTGGTGTTGGGGTTGGCTTTGCGAATCAGGTGTATGTCTAGAAAGCAAATTGAATTGGCATAAAAGTCCAAAAAGTTCAAGTGATACTGCTAATTAAGCTCGTTTTGCAGTCTCCCAATTTATCTTTCAGGAATGGCTCACCAAGATACAAAGGTGCAATCAACAATGGCTTCCAGTTCTGCATGGGCATTGGTGTTCTTTTAGCAAACCTCCTTAACTCTGGAACTGGGTGCGAGCATTTTTATAGGTAAACAAAGTGAGATTCTTTATTGCGGATCCATTTACATTGCGTAGTTTTAGCTAGACATAAGCATACTTGGTTGTCCTTAATGCTCGTAAACCATGGACCATATTCTTTTTATAATTCTGGCTGGTTGTCGAATAAGCTTACGCATATCTCAACCAATCAATGAAATCAATTTCACTATCTAGTAGGAAGAACCCGATTAAAGCTAGAGCAAAACTTTGTAATTTTGTATGGACTGGCTCCACAAGAGTTGATAAGACTATGAAGTTTTGAAACTGAACACACAGGATAGAGCAAATCTCTAAGTTGCACATCCACACAAGGTGAAACCTTTGTGGGGTTATAAACCATGGACCACATATATTTGACTTTTCCTTTCTTTTGATTACTGTTGCGAGTCTGGAGTTACCAAATTTTCTTTATTTCAGAACTTTTTTCCTACCTTTCATTGGCATCGATTATATATTATGTCCTGAGTTAAAGAAGTTTATTCTTCTAAGAACCTTTTCCTATCTTTGATTTATTCTTAGTTGCTAAAAACTCAGTTTTCTGGGTAAAATAACAGAGACTCTCGCCCTATTTATCGTGGGTATGTTTAGTCATCATGATGATTATTTCAACTTCAGAATTATTTTGGTTCAAAGAACTCATTTTCCAGATTTTGCTTTCCTTAGTTTGAGTCTAATCCTGTCTGGTTCTGCTAGTAAAGATCAAGTCTTTGATAGTGAAATTAATAATTGAAACCCAAAAGGCTACAAGCCTACAACTACAGGTCTTCCAAATTAATTATTCGGCCCCACATGCTGCCTAAAATTTCCACCATTAATATCCCACTTTATCCGTTTCCACACACTGATGGTGATCTAAAGTAGTTACGTGGTGGGATTGCTCTCTCTCCCACTCATTTACAGCTTTAAGGTCTTTCACTCTTCCCCTCTCTGTCTGTTACTGTGAGAGAAAGGGAGAGAAGATTGGTGAAAACCATGGCTGTGGGAATGTCAATAACAAGCGAGGGTGGGGAATACAATGGCAGGATAACCTCTTTTGTTGTGTTATCTTGCATGATGGCTGCAACAGGAGGAATTCTCTTTGGCTACGATATTGGAATTTCAGGTTTCTCTTGCAACAGGCCTACATTTCAGCTCTCTTCTCTACGTGAAGATCACAAATTACGTGCTATTAGTTTCATTTTACGTGCTTTTGCAGTTTTCCACTGTTACAATAGCTGTATTTAAGAATTGCTAGATTGATTATGTGAAAATGATGAAACAATTTTGTTAACTTCTGAGACTGTTATGTAAAGGTGGAGTGACATCCATGGAGCCATTTCTGAGAAGATTCTTCCCAGAAGTATACTCTAAGATGAAAGAAGACACTAAGATAAGCAACTACTGTAAATATGACAGCCAATTGTTGACCTTATTCACATCCTCCCTGTATGTGGCTGGCCTTATTGCTTCCTTTTTTGCCTCATCAGTCACCACAGCCTTTGGGCGCAAGCCATCAATTCTTGTTGGAGGGGTTGCTTTCATAGCTGGTTCAGCCCTCGGTGGTGCAGCTTTCAATCTGTACACACTAATATTTGGCCGCTTCTTGCTTGGTGTTGGGGTTGGCTTTGCAAACCAGGTAAATTAGCTAATCTGCCATGTCTATTCGATAGCTATTTGATTAGAGGGAAGTGAAAAGGAAAGTCCCAATTGCTAGAACGGTCCTTTACCATTATGCCACTATTGCTCTTGTATTCTAGCCCATCATGTTATCATGAATTGTTGAATTATGAGTATTCGATACATATCCTACCAAGGGAGCAGAAATATAATGGCTGGATAACAAATGGGAATTTGGAAACAACTAGTTTTTTTTCTCTATTCACCTTGATCATACATTTGGTTTTACATGTCATATTCCTATGGCTTATTGTGCAGTCAGTCCCGCTATATCTCTCAGAAATGGCTCCATGCAGACATAGAGGAGCAATCAACAATGGTTTCCACTTCAGCCTAGGCATCGGCGTTCTCTCAGCTAACCTTATCAATTATGGCACAGAAAAAATCAAGGGTGGATGGGGTTGGAGAGTTTCCCTTGCCATGGGGGCAGTCCCTGCCGCAATCCTAACCCTAGGATCGCTTTTCCTTTCGGAGACACCCATCAGCCTAATTCAGCGGAGCAAAAATCATCAAAAGGCCACGCTATTGCTACAACGAGTGAGAGGCACTGAAGACGTACAAGCAGAACTTCTCGATCTGATAAAAGCAAACGAAATGTGCAAAACCATCAAAAACCCATTTTGGAAAATACTAGAGACAAAATATAGGCCTCAATTTGTCATGGCAATAGCTATACCATTCTTCCAGCAAGTAACTGGGATTAATGTCGTCGGCTTCTATGCTCCTGTCATTTTTCGAACTATAGGCTTAGGTGAAAGTGCCGCACTCATGTCAACAATTGCGACCGGGGTTGTGGGTCTTTGCGGAACCTTCATATCAATGTTGATAGTGGACAAATTTGGTCGAAGAGTTCTGCTTCTGGTTGGGGGAATACAAATGTTCATATCCCAGATTATAGTTGGAAGTATAATGGCAACCAAGCTTGGGGACCATGGCGGTTTGAGCAAAGTTTCTGGTTTTGTGGTGCTAATTTTTATATGCACTTATGTCTTAGGGTTCTGCTTGTCGTGGGGTTCGTTGGGGTTTTTAATCCCAAGTGAGATTTTTCCGCTTGAGATACGATCAGCTGGGCAAAGTATCACTGTGGCAGTGAGCTTACTCTTCACTTTCATCATTGCTCAAACTTTTCTAGCCATGCTTTGCCACTTCAAGTCTGGAAGTTTCTTTTTTTTCGGGGGATGGATTGCTGTGATGACCGTGTTTGTTTACTTGTATTTGCCGGAGACTAAGAATGTGCCGATTGAACAGATGGATAGAGTGTGGAGGGAACACTGGTTTTGGAAAAGAATTGTTGGGGAAGAGCATGAAGTGAGCAAAATGGAGGAAAAAGAGTGAGAAGTGGACAGTATATAAAATGATCACCCAATTGTTTTGGGAATAAAGTAGCATCTTTCCAATGAAGTATTCATACTCTCACAGGTACAAATTTGTCTTTTCCCGACGGTGAAGGTGTCCAAAATTATGGGTATCTCGACTAATCCATTCTCTGGTACGGTTATCCTGGCGATGCACAAGAAATTTCTTTCTTTTGACTTGTAGTCCGAAAATTGAACCTGATCAACTGTGTGAGGAGTACGTAATTACACAACCAACCGGTCTAACAGGGTTTCTAACAAGTACTTTAAATGCACCTTATGTCCTTTAACACATATCCAAAGCGTTTATTCATAAAGAAGCACACCCTTTCCCTGCAATACGTCCAAGTTAATGATCAGGTGGCGGTTGCTAAAGCGGAAATATATAAGCACGTGTATACAGTTGCAAGTAACAGAAAATTTTATATCACGAAATTAGCGATTTTCTTCGGTATAATCACAATATGAAGCCGTCCGTGGTCTGTGAGTCCGACTCCCCTTTGTGCGAGATCCCCACATGCTGCCTAAAATTTCCAGTATCCGACATTATCCGTGTCCTCACACTGATGGTGATCTAACGTAGTCAAGTGGTGGGATTGCTCAAGGCAATTGTGTTTTATGGTCCCCTTCCCGTTGTTGTTTTTCGGAGTATGGGTATAGGCGAAAGTGCTTCCCTGATGGCTGCGGTTGTAATAGGAGTGGTTGGTGCCGGATCGAGGTTCGTATCCATGTTGATAGTTGATAAGCTTGGGAGAAGAAGAGTTTTACTAATGGAGTGGTATTAGCAACTCAGTTAGCAGACCATGGTGGGGTGAACAAAGGGTATGCCATTCTGGTCCTAGTTTTGATGTGTTTATGTTGCGGGGTTTGAGTGGTCGTGGGGTCCGATGGGGTGGTTGATCCCGAGCGAGATTTTCTTGTTTTTCACCATTGTTGGTACTCAAGACTTTTTCAGCTGTGTTATGCCATTTTAAGTCATTTTAAGTCTGAGATTTTCTTCTTTTCTAGAGGATGAGTGGTGTTTATGGCGGTGTTTGTTTACTTGTTTTTGCCGGAGACTAATAATGTGCCGATTGAACACATGGATAGAGTACTGTCGAGGGAACACTGGTTGTGAAAAAAAAGTTGCGGGACACGATTATGAAGTGAGTAAAATGCTGGAATAAGAACCAAGACCAAATAAAATTTTCAAATAAAGTCAATACTCCAATATTTTGTTGTTTAATTGCTGGTTTGGTGCAAATACTCTAGAGTCCAAAGAAATAGTATCATAGTCTAAGAACATGGAGTATAAATCATAGGTCCTTTTAGTTAGTATCAGAGGCCTTTTACTACTGTTGTTTGCATAGCAATTTCACAATTTGTGACATTGGGAGTGGCAGTGAAACTCATCAGCATTTGTCATATTTGAAAAAGGATAGCTGTCATAACAGATTGAAAGTCCGGCATTTTCTTCACTTTCATTGTATCAATGTGGCAGTGAACTTTTTCTTCACTTTCATTGTTGCTCAAACTTTTCTGGCCATGTATTGCCATTTCAAGTCCGGCATTTTCTTCTTTTTCGGGGACTGGGCGGTGGTGATGACCGTGTTTGTGTACCTGTTTTTGCCAGAGACTAAGAATGTACCAATTGAGCAAATGGATACAGTGTGGAGGGAGCATTGGTTTTGGAAAAGATTTCCTGGGGAGGAGTATGATGTGATCAAAATATTGGGAAAACAAAGAGATGAGGATAGTAGATAAACTCATCACTTCATTTTTTTGAGTTAGCTGCTACTTTGATTCAATTTCTTGTATAGTCCTGAATCTGTGTAGAGGATTTTTGGGGTAATGGAATGGAAAGTGTTATGTGATTTATGGACAGGGTAGACCCTCTCCATATTTAACCCGCTTGGATGACCCTCCCTAATCCTGGCCAATTCACCTAAAACCCTCTAATTCATCATTATCCTCCCATTTCAACTACAAAGCAAATTAAGTACTATTTTATCTCTCTTATTACCAAAATCTTCTAAACCGCGTACTATTTTTATCCACCCTTCATAAATGTCACATCAATGTGGGTCCACCCTCCACAAATAATACCCGTACTATCTTATCCCCTTACTATTCTATCCACCAAAAACTCCTCCCGCATTCAATCGAGCCGTAAGAACCTTTTCCTATCTTTGATTTAGTTGCTAAAAACTCAGTTTTCTGGGCAAAATAGCAGAGACTCTCACCCCATTTATAGTGGGTATGTTTAGTCATCAAGATGATTATTTCTACTTCAGAATTATTTTGGCTCAAGGAACTCATTTTCCAGATTTTGCTTTCCTTAGTTTGAGTCTAGTCCTGTTTGGTTCTGGTAGCAAATATCAAGTCTTTGATAGTGACCCAGAAGGCTACAAGCCTACAACTACAAGTCTTCCAAATTATTCAGCCCCACATGCTGCCTAAAATTTCCAGTATCCGACATTCCACCATTAATATCCCACACTATCCGTGCCCACACACTGAGGGCGATCTAACCTAGTCAAGCGGTGGGATGGCTCTATCTCTCACTCATTTACAGCTTTAAGGTCTTTCACTCTTTCCCTCTCTGTCTGTTACTGTGAGAGCAAGGGACAGAAGATTGGTGAAAGCCATGGCAGTGGGAATGTCAATAACAAGCGAGGGTGGGGAATACAATGGCAGGATAACCTCTTTTGTTGTGTTGTCTTGCATGATGGCTGCAACAGGAGGAATTATCTTTGGCTACGATATTGGAATTTCAGGTTTCTCTTGCTATAGGCCTACATTTCAGCTTTCTTCTCCACGTGAAGTTCACGAATTACGCGCTATAAGTTTCATTTTAGTTCCACCGTGACAATAGTGTATTTAAGAATTGCTAGATTTATAATGATGAAAGTGATGAAACAATTTTGTTCTTGTGTAAAGGTGGAGTGACATCCATGGAGCCATTTCTGAAGAGATTCTTCCCAGAAGTATACTCAAAGATGAAAGAAGACACTAAGATAAGCAACTACTGCAAATATGACAGCCAATTGTTGACCTTATTCACATCCTCCCTGTATGTGGCTGGCCTTATTGCTTCCTTTTTTGCCTCATCGGTCACCACAGCCTTTGGGCGCAAGCCATCAATTCTTGTTGGAGGGCTTGCTTTCCTGGCTGGTTCAGCCCTCTGTGGTGCAGCTTTCAATCTGTACACACTAATACTTGGCCGCTTCGTGCTTGGTGTTGGGGTTGCCTTTGCATACCAGGTAAATTAGCGAATCTTTCCCTTGTAGTCGATATTCAATTGGCGGCAAGCCGGCAAGTGAAAAAGAAAGTCCCAATTGCTAGAAGGGTCTTTTACCATTATGCCTCTATTGCTCTTGTATTCTAGCCCATCATATTATCATGAATTGTTGAATAATGATAGTATTTGATACCAATGCTACCAAGGAAGCAGAAATATGTAGGCTGGATAACAACTGGGAGTGATGAAACAACTACTAGTTATTTCTCTGCTCAGCTCGATTATACATTTGGTTTTACGTTTCATATTCCTATTGCTTGTCGTGCAGTCAGTCCCGCTATATCTTTCAGAAATGGCTCCATTCAGACATAGAGGAGTAATCAACAATGGTTTCCAAGTCAGCCTAAACATTGGCGTTCTCTCAGCTAACCTTATCAATTATGGCACCGAAAAAATCAAGGGTGGATGGGGTTGGAGAGTTTCCCTTGCCGTGGGGGCAGTCCCCGCGGCAATCATAACCCTAGGAGCGCTTTTCCTTCCAGAGACACCCATCAGCCTAATTCAGCGGAACAAAAATCATCAAAAGGCCAAGCTAATGCTACAACGAGTGAGAGGCACCGAAGACGTACAAGCAGAACTTCACGATCTCATAAAAGCAAGCGAAATGTCCAAAACCATCAAAAACCCATTTTGGAAAATACTAGATAAGAAATATCGGCCTCAATTCGTCATGGCAATAGCTATACCATTCTTTACGCAAGTAACTGGGATTAATATTGTCAGCTTCTATGCTCCTGTCATTTTTCGAACTATAGGCCTCGGTGAATCTGCTGCACTCATTTCAACAATTGTGATCGGTGTTGTGGGTATTTGCGGAACCTTCGTATCAATGTTGATAGTGGATAAATTTGGTCGAAGAGTTCTGTTTATGGTTGGGGGAATACAAATGTTCATATCCCTGATTGTAGTTGGAAGTATAACGGCAACTCAGCTTGGGAACCATGGCGGTTTGAGCAAAGTGTATGGTTTTGTGGTGCTAATTTTTATATGCACTTATGTTTCAGGGTTCACCTTGTCGTGGGGTCCGTTGTCGATTTTAGTCCCGAGTGAAATTTTCCCGCTGGAGATACGATCGGCCGGGCAAAGTATCAATGTGGCAGTGTGCTTTCTCTTCATTGTCGTCATTGCTCAAACTTTTCTGGCCATGCTTTGCCACCTCAAGTCTGGGAGTTTCTTCTTTTTCGGGGGATGGGTTGCTGTGATGACCGTGTTTGTTTACTTGTTTTTGCCGGAGACTAAGAATGTGCCGATTGAACAGATGGATAGAGTGTGGAGGGAACACTGGTTTTGGAAAAGAACTGTCGGGGAAGAGCATGAAGTGAGCAAAAGGGAGGAAAAAGAAATGATCACCCAATGAAGTTCTTACACTTCAAAAAGAAAATAGTCCTTTGTTTTTTGTGGCTTGAAGTCAATGATTTAATCCAAGTCATAGAAATATGAGATATTATAGTTTATATACGAAAATATCGGACATAGAATATACCTTGTACGTGGAGTGACCATGCTCAAGTCCTAATCATAAAAAAAATAATTTTATTTTATTTCTTGAATTATCAGCTTGTGGAGTGTCTTTCAGTTGGTCCCATGTCTTCCCATCACCAAGAGAAATCCAAGTTTTCCAGGAGACTAATTAGTGTTTATTACGTTCACGCCACTCTCACAAGTACAAATTTGTTTTTTCCCGATGGTGAAGGTGCCCGAACAAACTTATGGGTATCTCGACTAAATTCATTCTCCGATACGGTTATCCTGGCGATGCATAAGAAACTACTCCCTCCGTCTCAATTTGTTGTACCCGAAATCGAACATGATCAAGTGTGTGAGGAGTGCGTAATTACACCAAACAACCGGTCTAACGGGGTTTCTTACAAGTACTTTAAACGCACCTTAACATACATTCATGGCGTATATTCATAAAGAAGCACATCCTTTCCCTGTAATAAGTCCAAGTTCATGATCGATCGGGTGGGGGCTGCTAAAGCTAAAATATATGAGCACGTGTATACAGTTGTAAAAGTAACAGAAAACTTTATATCACGAAATAAGCGATTTCCTTCGTTATATGAACAATATGAAGCCGTCCGTGGTCTGTGAATCGGACTCCCCTTTGTGCGAGAGCTTGATTGAAGAAGCCATGGCAGAGAAACCAGATACAGAGAGCAGAAGAGGGATTTACAGTGAAAGAATGACGTCGTTTGTGGTGGTGTCTTGTATGATGGCTGCTGTGGGAGGAGCTCTCTTTGGCTACGACATTGGAATTTCAGGTCATTCTTTACCACCGCTCTCCGTTTTATCTTTTATTTTTTGACTCGCGGGGTATGGCCAATGAACTGATGAATCGGGCAATTGCGGATCAATTCTACTGTCTACTTTTTCGGGTTCAATTAAAGTTTGGTAAAATTTCGTATGAACTAACCAAAAAAAAAAGAAAAGAGAATAGACTACTTCCACCGGCGGTGGAAACTCCCACATTTCCTTCATATCAATGACAGCTTGCCACGTCCCCAATTTTAAGGGAGAAATACACTGGACACACTGGTTCTACTTCCCCCAAACTCCAACTCAACCCCATTGTTTATTCTCTCTCTAGATTAAGTGTTTCCCCCTTTACTGCCATTGAAATCGGCGGAAGAATTTGAACGGCGTTGTAGACGTCCGGCTTTTTTTTTTTTTTTCCCAAGACGACGACTTTCTTTGTTCCCCTGTTTTTTTTTTTTTTTGTTCTTCTGCTTCCTCCTTTCTTTTTTTTTCTTTTTTTGGGATTCAACGGAATTTTATACTGGCTTTTTTATGGAGTTATTTTCTGTAGAAGAGAGGGTTTCTGGGATTTTAGTTTCCATCACCATCTTAGGGGATTCGGTGGAGGAATCTACAGCCTTCGAACATAAAATTCCCTAAACTTCCACAATTTCTCGATCAATTGGAGTGCGCATCGGTGATGGCTACTGGGTTCTCGAAATGGAATTCATTGTAGTGGCTGGAATTGAATGGTCCGTATGTAGCGTTGGAATTCTCAAGGTTCTGGGAGGCAACCACTGTGGAACAGAGGAGCACGGCAGCTTTCATACATATTTTCACCGGGAACGGAAATCCCATCAAGTGTCCCGGTGGTGGCCGAGAAGGCGAGAACAAGGACGGAAAAATGAAGCTCAACGGGGATTTGGGAATTGGGAATTGACGTATGGAATTGTAAAACCAGCCTGTCTTTTCCTTTTATATTCACCTAACAAGATGTTGGGAGACTTCACTCGGTCGTGTTCCTCCGCGGCCACAATTTCTCGATCACTGTTTGGTCATTGTCCTTCTAGATTAGATGCTCTATAAGTTATGAACACTTGTCCAACTAATTTAGACAAGTAATGACCCAATTAAAGTGGAGGAGGAAGCACTCAGTTCCAGAAAGAGAAGGAGAAGGAGCGAATGAGTTTGGGAAAGTAGAATCAGGGTGTCCAGTGTATTTCTCCCTAAAAGTTGGTGACGTGGCAACCTGTCATTGGTTTGGAGGAAATATGAGGGTTTCCACCGCCGGTGGAAGTAATCTTTTCTCAAAAAAAAAAAAAATTGATATAAAGCAGCCAGGAGTAGAACCCATCACATTCCAATATGCGTCCATGACATAAAGCTAGTGTCTTGCAGTATTTTGCAGATAAAGTTACTAGCGGTTAGCATTTGTTGGGAAATGTTGATGTGGGTGTTAGTGTGGGCTCCACAAACGGTTCGGGGTTTGATCGGAACATGATACTTATAGGACCCATCATGTGGATTCATGAAGAGATTTAGGTTAATTGGGCATCGGTAGCCACGTGATTGAAGCACATGCTTGCACCTATGTATCAAAGTTAAACTAATCTTCTGTTACTTTTAAAACAAATATGATCCGATCAAGTCTGATCAACCCACAAGGCCTGGGTGGTGCCCACACTTACCCCCGTCACAACATCTACCTCTGACTCTTCATCTGTCATCATTTTACATGATACTCCATCTTTGCAGTAGTAGGTACCAAAAATATTGGGGACTCCAAGTGATTTCAAATGTAGTTGATTATAGTAACTGTTGTAATTTGATCCAGACTTAGGATGTGTTGAGTCTAGATTCGATAACTCGTATAAGTTTCGTTTCTGATCATCCTGTCTATAGCCTTACTCCTATTCTTCTTGGGCTTGTTTGAGGCTATGTTACATGGGCTCGGGTACAAGTCTCGGGTGTTGGTAGGTTTCTAAGTGTAAAAATCATATCGAGTATTTGACATGGGTGTTTTAGTCATGATCCATGTAACATTGGCTTGGAGGGGAAAATGTTACATTAGAAACTTTCTTCAAATTGTATGCTCACATTAATAATATAGTAATACTTCTTTTCCTGAACTTGTTCAGGTTAAAACTAAACAAATAACAGTTAATATTAGATCACATAATTATAGGCTTTTCTAGCAGTTGTATTGACATATGCATGTGAATAGAAAGGTGGAGTGTCATCCATGGATACGTTTCTGAAGAAATTCTACCCGGACGTGTACACGAAGATGGAAGACGACACCACAGTGAGCAACTACTGCAAATTTGACAGCCAATTGTTGACCTTGTTCACATCCTCCCTCTATATAGCTGGCTTCATTGCCTCCTTTGCCGCCTCATCATTTACTGGGACCTTTGGGCGCCGGCCATCAATCCTTTTTGGAGGAGCCACACATCTAGTGGGTGCACTCGTCGCTGGTGCAGCTTCTAATATATACCTCCTAATGGTAGGCCGCGTCTTGCTTGGAGTTGGCCTTGGATTTACAAACCAGGTACACATTTGAGCTTCAGATTTTCAGTGGTGCCATGAACTTGTTAAGACCATTCCTCATTGCCTATTGTGTGCGTTCAAGAAACTTTAGAACCTTGTGATTAAGTTTTGAAACAAACTTTAACAATTCTGAAAAGGTGAATTTAACAACTCAAAACGTGTTTCACTTGAATATTGGTCATGAGACTCTGTTTCACTGTCTATTTAGTTTGATAAATAAGTGTATTCTCAGTTGGTAATATTCTTAAGTTACAGAAATCTATCGTATTATGTTACAGAAACACTAAGCAATGGCTCTGATCCGTTGCCTATTTGGGAGGAGGTCATTACTACTAGGAGTATCAGCGAAATTGAGAATCAACCTGACCATCTCAGGTATGCCAAGACCATAGACGATGGGCGATTTGTCTCCCCATGAAACCCTAGCCCCCCAAACTCATCCCTGGGCGTTCCTCTCCGCCGGCCGTCGCCGGCCATCCCTTCAGTATCCTTAAGCCTCATTCCTTTCCTTCCGTCTTCCTCCCTTTTCTTCGTTCGAAGTCCTTGTTTCCATCTCCCCCCTTGTGGCCACTCCTTCCTGAGCAACAGTCTGAGGCGATCTGGGTTTCTCTCTCTTTGCTGGATGATCTGTCTTCGTTCCTGTTTGTCGGCTGTTATTTGTACTCCTGCTGTCCGTCATCGCGGGAAGCTGCTCTTTTCAGTGGCTATTTACCCTTCGCCTCTAAGGTATCACTTTCCGTGGCTGTTTTCTACTGAGATTTCACTATTCTTGCAATCTTTCTCTGCATTTTTCCTTCTATCTTGATTGGGGATGAAAGAGGTTTGGTCTCAGAATGGGTATGTCCTGCGTAAAGGGGAGTTTGGTTCTGATCAAAAGGAGGCCTCTGTTTGTTTATTTGTGGATTTTTTGCCCGAGGATGTCGGTGCCGTGTGGTTTAGGAGTATTTTTTCAAAATTTGGAGTGGTCTCTGATTCTTTCATCCCGGCGAAAAGAAGTAAGATTTCTGGGTGCAAATTTGGATTTGTGCGATTTGCTAGAAGACAGGACTCAGAGAGAGCTATTTCTAACCTCAATGGAGTGTGGATTGAGAATAGAAAACTTCTTGTTAAGTTCGCTAGATTTGATAAGAAGAATAATGTGTTAGGTCCCCATTCTCAATCTTTACAAGCTAAGGGTCCGAGTATTTCTAAGGAAAATTCCCAGAGGGACCCTATGCCTAATGTTTCGGTCAATATTGCAACAAGGTCTTATGCTCAGGTGGTTAAGCAGCATGATGATCTCGATCCTTTGCAGATGGTTGCGAAGAACAGGGTTACCATTGAAGTTCAGCCTCAGGGCACATCATCATGGTTGTCTAGGAGTGCAGTGATCAAACTCAAGAAACCTGCGTCTTGTGAACACGTTCGGAAAGCTCTCGAATGTATTAACTGTGAAGATATTCAAGTCAGATCCTTAGGAGGTTTATACATGATTATAACTTTTTTGGATAAGGAGAAAAGGGATCATTTGGTGGGTAACCATGTTATTAAAGACTGGTTCGATTCGATTAAATCATGGAATGGTGAAGCGGCTTCTCATGCTAGGCTAGTTTGGATCTGCTGCAGAGGCATGCCCCTCAATGCTTGGTACCTTAATACCTTCAAAGAGATAGGAGAAATTTGGGGTGAGTTTTTGATTCTTGAAGAAGCAACTCTTGATGAGAAGTCCTTCGACGTTGGAAGAATGATGGTTATGACGGAGAAGGACTCTAGAATTGATGAATGGATTAACATTTCAGTGAATGGGAGAATTTACGAGGTTAAAGTTTGGGAAGAAGAATGTGAAGATCCTTATGGTATTGTGTCTGGGTTTTTGCGTTTGATTAATGACTATCCTCGTACAAATCTTCTTAGCAATGACATGGAGTTGCTTTCTCCAAATCAATGTAGTGCAAAAGAAAAGGAAGATGTTGATGTAATGGAGGAGACAATTGTGAGTGAGTCCAAGGAAGATGGTGAGATGGAGAACCGGGTTCATGATAAGGTGGATAGGGAGGAAACTCCAATGGAATTGGAGGTTATTCATTCTTGTGAGGCCGATGTCAATTGATCGTGTCGTGCCGAGTCAAAAATAGATATTTAATAACTAGGAATTAACTTTTATTCCAGAGAATAGCGGTTAAGTCCGAGTGTCGATCCGCAGGGACAGATTGGCTAAGTTGCGTTAATTCCAATTAGCTTCTAAGTTAATTCGGTAAAAAGATGCTTGAGTGTTTGATTTTAGGAAACTAAATTAATCTAAGAGACAAGTAATAAAATTGATGAAGCGATGAGAGAAAAAGTCTAGGGTTTGGAATCCACCCCTACCACGTAATCGTGCATTCACGTAAACCAGATTTCTATTCGAATCGATAAATAACTATCGCTAGGGCTTGCAATCCCTATCGATAGTCAACAAGAAGATATTTGTGATTGTTAAAAGGCATAAACTATCCCATAGCACGGACCGTCTCATTGGCATAGTGTCACGCCACCCAACGGCACGATCCGTCTTACGAGCATAATCTATCTCAGAACTCCAAGCACAACATTGAAAACAATTATATGAACGAGTATTTGAAACTAGTATACAAATACGCAACTGATTGGAAGAATAAAAATAATTAAAACAAGTTCTGATCATATAATCCGATCCGAATAAAAACCCTAGTTCATGCAAAATACATCATTACTTGGAATGAGTTTCATCTTCACCCTAGATGAGCGTTTAGTCGGACATGGCGAATGCAAGATAGAGCCGCAGCCTCTGTTATTCGATTCCCCTTGTGCGGCAAGAGAGATCTCCTATTTATAAGATGCTATGCATGGTCTGTACTCCCTTTCTTCTAAAGCCCTAGCCGACCCTTTTTGGATTTTGCACGAGTCCACTTCCAATTTTCCTTGGCCCAGAAGTTCAGTCAAACCCCACAAGCCAATTAACTTCCAATCTTTCCTGAGCCAAGGCCCATTCACGTGCAAACCTTCCTCTGATGAATTAGAATTGATTCTAATTTCTATGTGCTTTGGTTGCCAATGGGACCCATCAATACCCTTATTGGCTGAACATAAAATTATGGCCCTGACCATATTCGAATTAGATCTGTTAAACTTTCCTTTATTGAACGCAATAGCTGGACCCATCTCTTGAATTAATTGTTCGGCACTATTTTAAATAACATCAAGCAAAATCTGATTTAAGTCCTCAATAACCTACAACACAAAATAAGAGAAGTTAAACTCCAAGTAATAATATAAAATGGTGTAACAATTATAAATTAGGAGGCGCTAATGTGAACATTTAAGCGCCTATCATCAATTTTCCAAATGTAGAAGATGATGAAGACACACAATGTTCTGACAATAATGGGGAAGATGGGGAATTTGAATCAGATGAGGAGTCTAATGATTCCAATGCAGAAGGTTCAAGTTCAAAAGCTAAGATGACAACGGTGGGTTATGTTATTGATGACTCCGATCTTGTCTCGACTGATCCTCTAATTAATTATGTGGTTCACATGCGCCAGAAGAAGAAAAACCGGATCATTAAAGGAAAATGTAGGTATCCTCTATGGACTAAAAATCCTTTGAAAGCTGCTTTGTTCTCTAGGACGTTTAGCCGGGATCATAAAGAGAAAAAATCGAGGAGATTGAAGAAAGGAAGTATCGATGGGCGCTCTCTTTCGACTGAAGGTGAAGCTAGTAGCGAGATTCGTAAGAGGAATGCGAATTTAATCAAGGAAGCCCGTGAGAGTATGGAGATTAATGCTTCTTTGGGTGTAAAATTCTTCGGAAGGGAGAGCTACAATATTAAGAAATTCTTAGAAATTCAGGGAGTTGATATATCTGAACAGGATATTAAAGCTTTTATTGATTTGGAGGAAGGTACCTCCATTTCTGTGGAGTTCTGATGTTTCCTTCTTTGGTGGTGGTTGTTCGAAGGTTCGGCGTTTTGGGTTTTCTGTAGTGCTTCGGCGTGGGGTTTCTGCTTCCCTGGTTGGGTTTTGGTTCTCTTGGTTTTGCTTGCTTTGAGCTGTTTTAGGGGGAGGTGTGCCTAGGTTTTTCTTGCTCGTGGCTGCTTTGTTTTTTGGTTTAGGTGTTTGGTCGTCTTGGATGTTTTTCTGGTTCTGTAGTTTGGCTGGTATCTTGCCACCCATGTTTGTCTTGTTATTTCCCCTTTTGGGTCCTTGGCGATTTCAGTCTTGGCCCCTTTTAATCTTTGTAATCTGTTTTCAAAGATTAATAAATTTTCTGCTTATCAAAAAAAAAAAAATCTATCGTATTATGTTATATGGCATGTGACATACCATGTCTCTTTGCTTAGCCTGTATACTTCAGAAAATTCTCCAATCTGTTGAATTCCTAGCGTAACTTCAGTTTTCTCAAAAACAGTACATGCTATTGTCCAAGAAGTAGGATCACGAAACTCTCTCGAATTCACGAATAAAAAAGAAAGTATTCATTTGCGTTCGAAATGTAGCACATGGCACTAGACTCTGGCATGTCATATGTAAGTAGCCTTACCCGACCAGATTAAAAGTAGGCCGAAGGGAAAAAAAAAAAAGACAAACAAACAAAAAAAAAACAAAAAACAGCATTATTTTCTTCATCTGCATTTGATTAATATGTGCTTGTACTCCTGTTGTTCATTAGGCAGTTCCGCTTTATCTCTCCGAAATGGCCCCAACCAGATACAGAGGAGCATTCAGCAATGGCTTCCAGCTATGTGTCAATATAGGGGCTCTATCAGCAAACCTTGTCAGCTACGGCACCGAAAAGATGGAAAGTGATTGGGGATGGCGAATCTGCCTAGCCACTGTGGGAGTACCGGCTGCACTTCTAGCTCTTGGAGCGCTCTTCCTCCAAGAAACACCCAACAGCATAATGCAGCGAACTGAAGACCACCAGAAGGCCAAATCAATCTTGGTAAAACTCAGGGGCACAGAAGACGTCAAAGATGAACTTGACGACCTCATAAATGCGAGCACCCTATCAAAAACTGTTACACACCCGTTCCTTAAAATGACCGAAAGAAAATACAGGCCTCAACTTGTCATGGCAATAGCCATTCCTTTTTTCCAGCAGGTGACCGGAATCAATGCCATTGCCTTCTATGCTCCTGAACTCTTCAGAACAACAGGTCTAGGCGAAAGCGCTTCGCTATTGTCTGCAGTTGTGATACGGGTTGTAAATTTAACCTGTACCTTCATTTCGATGTTGATAGTGGATAAATTTGGGCGAAGACTCTTGTTCGTAGTAGGGGAATTCAAATGGCGGTCTCACAAATAGCTGTTGGAAGCATAATGGCGACTCAGTTAGGGGATTACGGTGAGGTGAGCGAAGGTTATGCTTTGTCTCTGTTGGTTTTGATCTGTGTTTATGTTTCGGGGTACGGGTGGTCGTGGGGTCCCTTGGGATGGTTAGTTCCGAGCGAGATTTTTCCACTGGAGATACGGTCGGCAGGGCAGAGTATTAGGGTGGCTATGAGCTTCCTTTTTACCATTATTATTGCTCAGACTTATCTTGCCATGCTTTGCCAGTTAAAGTCTGGGATTTTCTTCTGTTTCGGGGGATGGGTGGTGGCAATGACTGCATTTGTTTACCTGTTTTTGCCGGAGACTAAGAATGTGCCGATTGAACAAGTGGATAGAGTGTGGAGGGAACACTGGTTTTGGAAAAGAATTGTGGGGACAGAGAAGGTGAATGAGACAGGAGCATGAAAAAGTAACGGTAGCAGATGATTGGATCTTGGATTTGCTTTGGGCAATGCAGGATGATATTAGGAAAGGTTTCACTGATTGAATGGGTGAGAATTGAGGACTAGTTCATTTCCTCATGTGAGCTATTTCCTGCATTTTTCATGATGATAATAGAGTTGTGCTGTAATTAATTGTTAGTGAAGCTGTAGTCACAAGACATTATTATTATTATTATTAACCTCATGAATTTTTCGTAGAACCACCTGCTTTTTTCAGATTTGACATGGAAAGAAATGAAGTGGGAAATCAAAGCGAGTAAAATCCCTTATAGTGTAAACACAGAAAGGAAAAAATCAATAACATGTATAAATGTACTCAGTGTAAGTTCTTACTATGATATTTTCGATATTCTCGATATTTTCTGTATTCTCGGTATTTTCGGTATTTTAGATGGTATTTTAGATGGTATTTTAGATGAAACTTGTTTGCTTTCAACTAATGGTGCTGTGTTGTGCGCCCCTCGGCCGTTGGATCGAGTTTTGGACGGCTCGGATGTGTTTTGATTTTTTACCGGTAAAAAAAAAATCAAAATTAAAGAAAAATTTCCGTACGCATCCGAGCCATCCAAAACTCAATCCAACGGCTGAGAGGTGCACATCACCCCCGAGTCCGTCTACATGCGTTGTTGTGCTTGAAGATGTTGTAAAACATAAAGTATCATCAAAAAAATATTACTCCCTCCGTCCCCTTTTTAAGTGTTTAACTTTCCATTTTTGGTTGTCCCTAAATAAATGTGTGGTTTGAAAAGTTAATGGGTAAAAGTTTGTACAATTATCATTTTGCTCTTTTGAAAAGTTAGTGCGTAAAGAATTAATGGGTAAAAGTGGAGGATAATTTTGGAAAGTAGAGGTAAAAGTTTATGTGAATAGTGTAAAGTGGGGGAAAAAGTTGATGTGAAAGGTGTAATGATGACGTTTCTTTAATAAGTTGGATTTACGAAGCAACACATTTAAAAAAGGACGGAGGGAGTACTTGACTAATAATTTGGAAACTGGTATAGACAATGGTATCATAGTACTCCCTTCTTTCCTTTGTAAGTGTGTAGTTTCGTAATTTCAACTTATTAAGAAAGCATCATCATTACACTTTTCACATCAATTTTTACATTCATTTTCCACTATTGTTTTTTATGGAGACATCATCATTAAACTTTACTTACTAACTTTTAAAAAATGAATCTACTTTTAAAGGCAAAATAGGAAATCTAACAACTCTTATTCACTAACTTTTCAACATCACACTTATTTAAAAACAAGCCAAATTGGAACACACTACTCTTTTTAAGTAACAAAGAACAATGAAATCAATTAAGGAGATCTCACCCTTTTTTTTCAGAACATAAAACATGACATAAAAATAATAGACACTGCAAAATTGGAAATGAAGTTACTTACCAGCAAAACTTCTATTAGAACAAGACTTTAAAAATGCTAAACCAATTTAAAAAGCCTCAAGGAGAAGACGTAGTACTGATCCGTGTTAACCCCCAACCATTCCTTCACTTGAACAAAAAGCCTAACACCGATTAATATTATAAAAAAAACTAAAAGATGCAGATTAGGTAAATTTCCTAGCTTTTCCTTACCCTTCTTCCTTTGGAATCTTTGTCCAAAAAGCTTGTATTATCAAGTGCTACATGTTCACTAAAATTTAGAGTACTCATATCATTGCGGACTACACCATCTAAGTCAAGTTGAGTCTTCCTCTCCTCATAGTGTTACTATCCAAATCTATTCTATCAACTCTCTTAACTACTGCATCTACAGGTCTATGGTAGATATGTTCAAACCACCTTAATTTATTTTCCTGCAACTTCTCCTCTATAGGTGCTAAATCCACCATCTCACAAACAGTTTATTTCTAATCATATCTTTTCTAGTCTTACCACACATCCATCTCAGCATTCTCATTTCAGCTACACTCATCTTACTCATTTGTTGTTTCTTGATAGGCCAGTATTCTGTTACATAAACCATCGTTGGTCTTATCGCAGTTCTATATAATTTTTTGTTTTCAATTTGTAGGTATCTTCTTCTCACACTGTATACCAGCATCGCTTCTCCTGATCTTAAATCTTTTATCGTTCTACATGAGCACTTCCTCACCAGTAAACTTACACTCCATATACTTACTTTTACTTCTACTCATCCTAAAGCCTTTTGATTCTAATGTTTCTCTCCATATTTCTAATTTAGCATTAACTCCTCTAGCAGTTTCAACTACTAAGACAATATCATCTGCAAACAACATACACCATGGGATATCCTCCTGAGAATGCTTGGTCAATTCATCCATAACTGAGGCGATGAGTTACAGACTCAAGGATAAATATTGTTATTGGAAATCCACTAGTTTCCGCTACTTTTGATCTAATGAGAGTGACGACACCTTCATATATGTCCCTAATCACATCGATATACCTTTTTCTCACTCACTACAACAAATTTCACCAATGCCGACTAAACATTTACTCGGCAAAGGTGGCTTTTTAGCCGCTGTAAATCAATGCCGGCTAAATTATTTAGTCGGCACGTTACTCGGCGAAGGACCTTCGGTGAATGTATTTGCCGAGTAAAAAATGCTTTACTCGGTAAAAGGTGTGTTTTTGCCGACAAAGATTTACCGACAAGAGTTTAGTCGGTAATTGTACTTTACTCGGTAAAAGTATAGCTAATCAATGAGTAAATACTTAGTCGGTGATTAGTGCACACTTTTACCGACTAAAGTTTGCTCGGTGATTAGTGCACACGTTTACCGGCTAAAATTTGCTCGGTGATTATGGTGCCCCATTACCGACTAAAGTTTAGTCGGTGTTTATTGTGCTCCTTTACCGAGTAAGGTTTACCCGGTGATTTGTCCAAACAGTTAACATATAATGCATATGTTTTACCGAGTAAAAGCTTTGAAGTTTAGTCGGTAAAGGTTGATTTTGACACCAATCCTGAATCCTAAAAACCAATACAAATATCCCACATTTTCATTCCCATGCTATTATTATCAACATTCATTCAATCCACAGTTGCCAATCTACTACAAATATAAGATACAATTGAAATTACTAAGCATAATGTCATAAGAATCTCTGTCCATCAAATATTATACAAATTCCCAAAGTGCAAATTAAAAATATTGTCCAAACATGGTTGCTCCATACGTAATATTAAACAAAACGTATCCAAAACCCCTAGAATGCAATTGGATAGCAAAACATCAAAGCACGTAGAATCCAACTTTGATCTTCATGGTCCATAACAAAAAGACGAACAACAGGATACTCCACGAATTCTTATGTCGTCAACCTGTATAAAGAAAAAAGAACAATTCACCATCAATGCTACGATTCTCTTAAAAGGGACACAAGAATTATAGCATTTAATTAATTATTCCAGCAAAAAAAATTACAGCAAGCTTGTCTTCGATTAACCTAGGATATGTACAATGACAAGTAGGGGCTGTTGAATAACTAATATTTGCAATCTACCCTTCAGGTTGCATAAGAACAATGAACAATGAAGTAGAAGCGCAACATTTATCTACAAAGCCTAACCAAGGACAATTTGTAATATCCATCATCCATGACGTATTATGTGTTCTGGTCTACTTCATTATTAACAAATTGCCAGGGCGAAATTTGCAGATTCACGTTGTTACTAAAAAGGCATCACTCAAATGCTTAACTACTAATTGCCATAACTCAAGTGGACATAAAATAGCACCCTGCTGTAACATAAAACAAATCCTAAATATAGCTCAAGTTGGAAAAGAATAAATAATCTAAGTGTCATTGATATGGGTTATGAGCGAACAATAACTGCCAGAACAAGAACAGAAAAGGGAAACACAAGACTTAGAGTCTGGGAAAAGCTTGAGAAATCTTGAGGGTAGAGGTGACCTCAAGGCTGTAGCTACCTCATCAGCCTCTCGAACAATCCAGCTACCGTGTGCATAAAGAGTGGAAACCAAAACTAAGATTTCTCAAAAGTAGTGCATGGTGCTGGTGCAAATAACCCATCGCCTAGGCATCACAAGTTGTCCCAAATACCAATACAAAGTTCACCTTAAACCACCCAACAATAACAACAGCGTAGGTACCAATGGCTTTCAAACCAGTTCCATTGACAATCTAAATGACTTGCTCACAACAAACGAGTAGATTTCTAAACCAATGCTGAGAAGCTTAGAAACTTGGACAAAGCCGATTTCAAACCAGTTCCATTGTACTCAAAGCCGATTTTCACAAACTTGGACATTATTTTGGAAGCTTAGAAGTCTCAAGGAATTGGGAAATGAAGTGTCAGTGTACAGAGTTTGCAATAAGAATGACCTAGGCAATTTAGCAAACTCCGCCCAGGGCGCAAATTTAATGCGGCTTGTATCAAGAGAGAAAACCTGGTTGTGCCCGAGCACTCGAATTGTGCCCGAAGCGCATGTGACTTGGCACATTACAATAGTACAATTCCATCATGTGATATAAAAACTGTTATTCGGAGAGTCGCGCGATACATCAAGTAGAGAGACTTATTGGGTCAGACATTTATCAAAACAATCTAATCCAAGTTATCCAACCACAGGAAAACAGCCAGTGACTCTGTTTCTTACGCACCATTTGAACTTAAAAAATAACAATCATTTTTCCTTGCATGTCGATAGAGTCTTTAAACAGCAAAGATGGATCGTGCCAAGAATACATAAACACAATCCAGCTATTCTTACTTAAACCTTATTTTAGCTATAGGTAATTTGAGAAGAGTTTTCTGGCGCCCAGTTCTCCATAAAAAAACATATATATACATTCACTTACAACAAAGAGTGAATGAGCATAAAAATCTCACCTTCGGAGACGGCGTTGACGGCAGAATCAAACGAAAATATGTTGAAATCGGAGACCTATTGAAAGGGGAAAAACAAAATAACGAGCTTATGAATGCGCTGTAGTTGTGTGTGTGTGTGTGCATATGTGTGCATGTGTGTATGTGTGTGTGTGTGTGTGTGTGTGTGAGAGAGAGAGAGAGAGAGAAGAGAGAGAGACCTGTCGAGAGAGAGACAGAATCGGCTTTGATTGGTAGTAAAGTAGAAACCCCGCCGTAATAGATTCCTTAATCTTTCTTCTTTTGGGATTTGTATCGAGGGTGGAGACTGGAGAGGGATTTGGCAATGGGTAGGATCTGAAAATTGGGGGTGGAGAGGGATTTGAGAAGGGGGTGGCGTTGGCGTTGGATTTGGGAACCAGAGAGAGAGAGAGAGAGAGAGACAGTGTACCGTGCTTTTGGGGGGATGCCGCCTAAAATTTCCCCAATATTTTAGAATTCGCGCACAATTAACCCCTACCTTCACCGAGTAACTTTTAGTCAGCAAAACTATAAAACTAATTTCTTCTTTTTTTAAACTAGTATATATACTAAAAAACTAGTTGGAGATGCGCCCTTTAATTCATCCTGAGACATTGAATTTTTATGATGTACGTGAGCCATTTTTTGTTATCAGAATCTTCAATTTTTAACATTGTATATATTAGATGATTCATATTGAGAATAAAGTTATTCGGGTCTTGCTATTCATACACTTAATTGGACATAAGAACTCATTTACGTAATGAAATTGCATTCCGATCAATGACTTTTTTACACCCGATTCAGCCAAAAATTTAGGAGGATTATTTAACTAATGAGTGTGGGCACCCGTGACCTCCGCGAGAAACCTTGAAAGTACTAGAACACGCGTTCGTTAGAGTCGCCACTTGATTTTAAGGTTAACCAAGCAACCGAATTCAACGTACAAAATTCGAGACAACCGGTCCGTCGTAACCAGAGTGATCTTGGTTCGGGAGCTAAGTTACGGGACAGGAAGGTTTTATTTGAAAATGCACCCATCCCGCCTAATCAAAGTGATTAGTCTCTACTCATAATTATGGGATTTTAAAAGAAGATTTAGAGTGATTTAGACAATTACGGGAAAGGGAACAAGGAAAAATAAATAAAATTAACGATGCATGAGGCTTGATTTATAGAAAGAAATATTACCGAAAAAGATAAAATAGGCGAAGACTGAACTTCTTTTGATCAACGTCCGGATGCTCCCCTCAAAATCACGAATTCGGCGAGTATAACTCTATTCGCCGCGAAAAGCACGTTATTTAACTAATGCTTCGAAAAACTTGGATTAAAAGCTAGGTTTTAGGTAATTTCGGAACGTAGGCTTAGGACTAATATTTTTGGAATTTTTGTGGCTAATATTTGGAAAGGAAATTTGGATTTAGGAAAGGGTTTTGCAAGAGAAAGACAATGGAAAACAAGGGTTTTTCTAGCAAGGATTTCTTGGAAATTTTTTGTGTTGTCCTGAAAACCAAGACTTAGGCTTCCTTTTATAGGCACAAAGGAACCTTCTAAGAGTAATTTTTCGCCAGAAATCGGATGGGAGGTGAGTGAATGGAGCATGGGCAGCCATGCCAAAGGTGCAGAATCTGTCTGTCATCTTAACCTTACGTCCGCAAGGTTGTACCTTGCGTCTGCAAGGTCAGACTTCCACAATTTACAGCATGGAGGCCCATGCTCCTGCGTGCGTATGTCGGTTGTTCTTGTGATATTTCGTCCGTAAAATGACATTTTGGATCAGAAATTGGGCTTTTTATTGGGCTAGAACTTGGGCTTATTTGTTGGGCTTTATAATGGGCCAAATGGATTGATTTCGGTGGGTTTGTTGGTCTTTTTCTTGGCGGATGGTGAATCCAAGTTCATCAAAGCATTGATTTAAATAAGATAAATTTCACGACGTCGTCAGTAATTTTTCATCATTGGGGATACACCCGGACTCCTGCTTAGGATTCACGGATAATCAAATTGGGGTGTCTACAATGAGGGCAACAAAATCAACGGACTCGATCATCAGAATCGACGATCTTTTACAATGTACACACTTGATCGGCCATAAGAACTCATTTACTTAATGAAACTGCTTCCCGATCAATGACCTTTATACACCTAATTCTGCAAAAAATTTACGATGATGATTTAACTAAAGAGAACAACAAAATCAACGGACCCGATCATCTTAATTGTATCACGGTCATGTGGCTACTATACATTCAACTACAGCGCAAGACTTAGTTTGATACCAACTACATTCAATGTATAGATTTTAAAGATCATCACCTAATCAGTATTTACAATAGTCGATCTGAACCGTTAGAATTTCACGCCCCACTGATTTTATTAGTGTCACCAAAATTGGAGATTATCAGATATCGGCGATCGTGTGATCGAATCACAATTAATGCATATAAGAGGCCTTAAAGTTGTATAGTGGACAATCCAAGCTCCACCTAAGGTTTTTTTGGCAATCAGAATTGTCTATTTTTTTACATATTACAGATACAATCAGTTGTACAAAAAAATAAGAAGATCGTGTATTGGAACGCATTTAATCGGACGAAAGTGCCTTTAAAAAAACACAATTCGGTCCCGATCGACGAGTTTTTTTAAACTCGATCGAGAAGAAAAATTAGATGATTGATTTTTCATCAACAGAAATAACAAAATCAACAGGTGTGATCACTAAAATAATTGCAAAAATACAAAAAATTGTATATGGTAATGAGTGGGATCATGTATGTGAGGAACACTTAACTATGGCTCATGTATGCTTGGTTTGCCAACTAAACATTTAGTGGGGAAATGGTGCCTTTATTCCCGCCAACATTTTCGCGAAAAGGCAAAAGAAGGATTTTACGCGCCTATTTTTTCCCGAGTAAACAATTAGTCGGCAATTTAGCACCTACCATTTGCCCAGTAAATATTTAGTCGGCAGTTAATTTCCTACCAAAAAATGACTTATGCGCCTTTTTTTTCCCGGCCAACGCCCAATTTACTTGGCAAAAGTTTACTTTCCCCGAGCAAATTAATTTGGTCGGCTTTGAAGACCATTATTGGCCACCAAAATATTTTTGCTCGGTAATGGTATAGATATTGGCGAGCAAATCTATTTAGTCGGGATTTTTACTCGCCAATGGTGTAAGTTCTTGTAGTGTCTCTTCTTCTCCGAAACCCACCATTTAACATCCCTAGGCACCTAAGAGTTCTCCAAATTTACGAAAACAATATGGAGATCCTCTTCTTTTCTTTATACTTTTGCACCAATCTCCTCAATATGTAGATTGCTTCCATGGTCGATCTTCAGGGCATAAACCAATACTATTTCTCTGACACCGTAGTCACAGTCCTTAAGCAATGCTAAAAAACTTTTTCCCACAACTTCATCGTATGACTCGTCAACTTAATGTCTTTATAGTTGTTGCAACATTGAATGTCCCATTTATTCTTAGGTATTAAGGTGCTCCTTTTTCATTCGTCGGGCATCTTCCTAGCCATAATAATTTTGTTAAACAACTTTCATAACCAAGTCATTCCCACTTCGCCTAGACTTTTCCACACTTTAATAGGTTTACCATCAGGTTCTAATGCCCTAACCAGTTGCATCTTCTTCAAAGCCAGAGCCACTTCGGACTTTTTTATTCTACGATAGAACGCGTACGATATGATCTCGCCAGGAACACAAACGTTCACCTCGCCAAAGCCTTCGACTTGTTTCTCCTTCAACAACTTCTCAAATTACATCTTCCATATATCCTTGATCTCCTCATCTTTCACCAACACCACCGAACCAACACCTTGTATACACTTAACTTGAGAGAAGTCTCTAGCTTTCTTTTCCTCAGCTTGGCGCTTTTATAAATGTTCTTTTCTCCATCTTTAATATCGAGTCTAACGTAAAAATCCTCATATGCTCTCAACTCAACATCCATAACGGCTTTCTTAGCTTCTTTGCTAGCCTGCTTGTAGATCCAAAAAATTTCCTCATTGCGAACATTTTGTCACTTTTTAAAGCACTCCCTCTTTGTTTTATCATGGTTTGAACTTCGTCATTCCACCATCATGACTCCTTAGAAATAGAACTTTCCCCTTCGACTCCCTGAGAACTTCTTTCGAAATTCATCTAATACCAAAACAGTCCCGCTATATCTCTAAAAAAATGGCTCCATTCAAACGTAGAGGAGTAATCAACAATGGTTTCCACTTGGCAGGGAGGCTGTCCCGTTGCAATCCTAACCCTAGGAGCACTTTTCCTTTTAGAGACGCCCATCAACCTAATTTTTTTTTTTTTTTTTTTGATCACTAAATCATCAACCTAATTCACTGGACCAAAATCATCAAAAGGCCAAGCTAATGCTACAACGAGTGTCAGGCACCGAAGACGTACAAGCAGAACTTCATGATCCGATAAAAGCAAGCAAAATGTCCAAAACCATCAAAAACCCATTTTGGAAAATTCTAGAGACGAAATATAGGCCTCATTTTGTCATGGCAATGGCCATACCATTCTTACAGCAAGTAACTGGGATCAGGGATGGAGTCAAGAAGGGGCCAGTAGGGGCGGTCGCCCCTGCACAGAAAAAAAAACCTCTAGTTTTATATACAAAAAAATAATTTTTCCAATTAATTATATAGGCTCGTCTCTGCAAAGTATCTTGGATAAATTTGGTCGAAGAATTCTGCTTACGGTTGGGGGAATACAAATGTTCATATCCCATATTATAGTTGGAAGTTGGAAGTATAATGGCAACTCAACTTGGGAACCTGTTTCCCTAAAAAATGCAAAACTATGGCTCGGGCCGCCGGATTAAATTACTCGGGCGTGTCAGGACCATGGTTGGTCCAACGGTTGGTTTGAGTGTGGATGGACTAACTTCTGGACAAGCGAGTTTTGCACGGTAAATGAGATCCACCACCGAGTCTTTTTTGCCTCAGCGGAAGAGGACTTCACATTCTCTCAGGTGATATAGAAAAAGAGAAACAAGTGTGGTGCTCTAATGTACACAAGTGTGGTGCTCTAATGCTCGCGATTTTCCATTAAACGAGCAAGGTGCTCGAACCTAGAGAATGCTGTAGAAACAAAAATGCTCCGAGTCTCCATTAATGAATGTAAAAGAAATTACATGTGTGAAAAAATAAACATAGTGTGGCTGGAGCAAAAAAAAGATAATTGAAGCCGGAGCTTTTGGTTGTGATTTGGTCAGGGGTTTTCTTGTCTTATAATGCTTGTATTTATAGGCAACATGCATGGAGAGAGAGACCATGACCCGTGGATTGAATGAGAAAGTGCCGAAGTGGGTCTGATCATGGGATGTCCTCAATCTGTGGATGGTTTTTGCAGCATCAGTTTTTAAACAAGCCAATTTTCCCATGAACTCCAAAAACCACTTCCATGAAGCCATGATTAAGCCAACTTATCTCCAAATTCGGCTACACAAAAAATACATTGGGCTAGCGCCATGTGGCGACTTTTCAATGGGCGGCCATTTCTGGGTGTAGTCATTGATTGCAAATTGAAGTCTCTTAATGGCTGCCACGTAGTTCCCTCTTAAGGGCCGGCCTACAGCAATTTTGTCACAACTGGATACAACAACCATGGTGGTTTGAGAAAAGTGTATGGTTCTCCTTGTCATGAGGTCCCTTGGGGTTTTTAATCCCGAGTGAATTTTCCCGCTGGAGATGCGATCGGCCGGGCGAAGTATCAATGCGGTAGTGAGCTTTCTCTTCACTTTCATCATTGCTCAAACTTTTCTGGCCATGCTTTGCCACGTTGTTTACCTGCTTTTGCCGAAGACTAAGAATGTGCTAATTGAACAAATGGATAGAGTGTGGAGGGAACATTGATTTTCAAGATAGACGGCTGTGATATACGTTACAGGGACTCCAGATCCGTTGAAAAATATAGTGTATCTTATTCTGAATCAATAGTTGTTAAAACTACAATAGTCCTTTATTTTTATGACCTGAAGTCAATGATTTAATCCCATATGCTTTTTTTTAAGTCGTAGAAATATGAGATATAATAGTTTATGTACGAAAATATCTGACATAGAATACTAGCACATGTCCGTGTCTGAAGGCACGACTCAAACAATTAGCACACGTAAATTAATACTAGGCTCACGTGCAATACCTCAACACCATGCCCAATGTTCGTGCTTGAAGACACGGTTGAACATAGCATAGCCTCATAGGCCATAGCCTCAAAATGACAACATCAACTAATTGCATCAATTCCCAAAAAAACAAAACGAAGAGTGGAGAAGTCATACCCATGTACTTTTAATTCCCTTGACATAATGGACTTACCCATACGATTTTCATGAAGATTTTTTAAAGCTCATATTCTTATAAATTTTTGTGAGGAGGATGGTGCATGTGCCCAAAACCAGTGCCGTGAAAAAATGAAATCAAACAGATTGAGCAGCTTAAAGCAAACGCAATTTAAATGGAAAATATTTCCATAACTCAACCAAGCCACAGATTTCATCTAGAAGTGGAAAAGGAGTAGAAATCAATTTTTTCCTTTTCCCAAAAGTCGTACGAAATTTAATATTCTGGAGAATTTTCAGACTTTTCATGTTCTGTGCTCTTAACATTCCATTGTCGCTTACACAATGTGAAATGGGAAAGGCATGAAAATTTAGAGGATACTTTTGTGACTGGAAATCAAAGCAAACAAAAGTGACATATACTTTTGCTTCTTTCCTTGAATCGAACTCTCTGTATATGCCCTACCTATTTTTCAGGAGAGCTCAATTGTTGCGAGGTCTGTTAATTAAGAAGTAAAAGAACAATCTTGATGATTATAGATCAAAAGCAAAACCCAATAGATGACCAAAATAAAATTAAGTACTTTTTTCCCATGAAACAAAGGGTGGCCTGCCTTATATTGTTCCCATTAGTTACAAATCAGATTATCCTACTACCTTTCTAAAGGATTTTAAACTAAATGGACCAAAAACAGATTAACATGAAAGATCATAGATTAACCCCAGGGAGGGAGAAGGCACCTTTAGTGATTTGGGAATCTAAAAACACTTCAAATGGGCCTATACCTTTAAAGAATCCCCGGAGCTTCGGCTACATAAGTTAGGTTTCAACTCTGAAATCAAATGGAAGGAAAGAGCAAGATAAGAGTCGTGTGACAGAGAAATTAGGATTCAAGGAAAATATAATGGTAGAGAGAAAGAGTAATGCTACAATGTGCTCTTCTCCATATGAGATTTTGTGACTCAAAATATGAGATTTTGTGGCTCTAAATATGAGATTTTGTGGCTGGAGATATGAAGTGCATATGGTATGCCACTTCATATGAATAGTCACAAAATCTCATATATTTTCAGAAAATCTCATATTTGGAGCCACACAATCTCATATTTGGACCCATTCGGATTGCTACAGTAACTGATAGTGATGCTACAGTGCCACAATCTCATATTTTGAGCCACAAAATCTCATATTTTGGAGCCACAAAAATCTCATATTTGGTGCCACAAAATCTCATATTTGGTGCCACAAAATCTCATATTTGGAGCCACAAAATCTCATATTTCCGTATGGGGTGCATACCATGTGCCATATCATATTTGGAGCCACAAAATCTCATATTTGGTGCCACAAAATCTCATATTCTCTCATATTTGGTGCCACAAAATCTCATATGCGGGGGATGCACATTGTAGCTTCCCCCAGAGAGAAAATCATTGTGAAATTGCCACGTAAGGATTAAGCAACATAATTGCTCAAAATATAGAGTTTTCTTTGTTTCACGTTCTTGTTTTTCCCCTTTGAGAGCTTGCAGTCCCATCAAAAACCAAATAACAAAGAGAGGCCTTTATCATTCCATTCCTGACCTCACCTAACATTCCCATCAAAACTCCAGCGTGATGCATGTCTTACAAAGACATTGAAATTGTCAACTGAACGACAAAACAGCCAACCCATATAACAAAGCCACCGACTTTCCTTCCTCAGTAAGCTCAAATCAAATTTGAAAATTTCTAAACCAATGAGTCATATTTGACACCAGCTAGCATTTTATCAAACACGTGGGATGCAATGAAGCTTTAGTTTTCTTTCACAATTAGACTTAAAACAGAGTACCAAGAGAGAAAAATACTACAACGTTTTGAACCAAGCAAGCCCACACGCACACACACAGAGACTTAGCATCAAATACATAAACCCTCTCTCTACCTTCGAAATCCACCATATCTTATTCGCCACTAGCACACACCAATATTTTCAGGGAAAAATTGCTGAAAGCCAAGATATGAAACTTAGGATTTGGGGAGCCTACCGTGCACTAGGTGCATGGCACCATCCCGTGCACTCATCCGGCCATTCATTGTGAAAATTCACGGCTTGGATCAAATCAAACCTCATGTGAGAGCCATTGGTTGGATTTGATCCGAGCCGTGCTTTTTTTTACAACGGACGGTTGGATGGGGTGCATAGCACGGTGTCATGCACCAAGTGCACAGCAAGGACCCATTGTCAAATTTATGATTGGTACGTATATTTCATCGAACACTTGCAATGCTTAAAAAGGACATAAGGAAAACTGAGTGGAGTAAGTTTAGGGAAACGAATCCTAGAACCCAGTAATAACACGTACAAATTAGACAACAAAAATCAACACAAACCCTACAAGGCGGAATTAGAGTTTACCTCTCATCCGTAGACACAAACGTTGGTTGACTTCTTTCTTTTTAGAACTTGACAGACCTCGATTATTGTACGCAACAAACAATGCTCGATAGTACCTCACAATCTTCGGCCGTATTTCCTTATACCTTAATCACTTAGCCAAACGTGGACTTCTACGTGGTCTCTTTGTTCTCTCTCTCACAACCTCTATTATACTTTTCTAAATGAATGTTTGAGACCTAGTAACACAACGACATATTTATAGGGCTAGAGAAGGGATCTGAGGAGAAATAAATCTGGTTTCTTGTGTAAATAAGAAAACCTAATCCCACCCGAATTCTAGTCTTATTTCACAAATTATAATTCACACCTCTATAGAAATATAATTTCACTCCCGTCTTTATCTCAATTATACTTATTAATCTCTCCACGTTAAAGTTATAGATATCCGTTGATTAAATTAAATTACTGATAATTATATTTAATCAACATATTATAAAATACCTTAATGCATACCACTTAACTTATTCGATATGTTGAATACAAATATCCACCTGCAGGGTTTGACATAATCAAAACTTTTAAGCTTACTCAATGTCAATGGGGTATCATCAATCCCTACCAGAATGTGGATTCATCAATAATTAATATCCATATAGATCATGCATATAATGTTGTGACCCAACTCACTAAAATTATTGACCCTAAAAGGGATCTCACTTTATAATGAATCAAAGTCAATAACATTAAATGTACTATAGGGAGCGCTTCCTATCCGGACTCCGGACTTCCGGACCTCCGTGATCCGAGCTTTTTTTTATGATCTGAACCGTCCAATGTATTCAGAAGGTGTTTTCAAAGGTCCATACGAGAAATCTTCAAAAAAAAATACCGGGAAGGGCTTGATCCAAGTAGTATTTCGCAAAACTATAAATACACAGTTTTTGCGAAAAACTGCTTGAATCAAGCCCTTCACGGTATTTTTTTTTTTGAAGATTTCATGCGTGGACCCTTGAAAACACCTTTTAAACACATTGGACGGTTCGGATTTCCCAAAAAAAAATTTTAAAGTGAAAAAATTACATTTTTTCTTATTTACGGGTGGTCCTTACTAGAATATATAT
The DNA here is from genome assembly GCA_016920895.1 of Vaccinium myrtillus. Lineage (NCBI taxonomy): Eukaryota > Viridiplantae > Streptophyta > Magnoliopsida > Ericales > Ericaceae > Vaccinium > Vaccinium myrtillus. Next base: position 23,987,686 of record CM029280.1, on the reverse strand, counting down.
ATATAGGAAGCCGATCTACTAAGGACTCCCTTAGCCAAAATTTGGTGCGGACCAAGCCATTTTTCGATTTCTCAAATTTTGATAAGAGCATCTCTCAATATTTTTAAAATGCATTTTCCAAGGTCCACGCGAAAAATCTTCAAGAAAATACCCCCCTCTTTCATTTTGAATCAATTTTGGTTTTTCATTAAAACGCTTCAAAAGTCCGCACCAAATTTGGCTAAGGGAGTCCTTAGTAGATCATTATCCTATATATATAAATGTGCTTATCTTTTAAATTCTTGATCAAATATTCATAAAAATTGTACCAATAAAAAATATTTGAAAATACCTTTAAAATGAGACCAATATCCAATATATCCCGAAAAAAAAAATTGTAGCATAAAATTTAAATTTTTCCAAAAGGAAAGCTTTGGAATGAAATAGAGGGAAAAATGAAGAATTGGGTTGGAGTTAGAGTAAATAGTAGCATTCTTCAAAGTCACTTTTTTAATTAAAAAAACATTATTTTGGTTCTTCAAATTGAAGAATGTGGTTGGAGATGCTCTAAGACAACTATCTTCAAGTGGTCATGTCCAATACAAACAAAGTGTACTAGCATAATGAGTTGGAACTCGAACCGTTCCCTATAGTCAAAACAGACCTACTAAAACATTGTGCTACAATTCTACACCAGACATCCAATATTTCGTGTGTAAGCCGTACTCTACACACTAGATCATCTACTGTGTAGAATAAATAAAAAAACATGCACAACATACAATAATATCATGTAAATATTGCCCATAATAGATTCTCATAAAAAAGGGGGATAAAACCGCTTAATAATTAACTAATAAAGTATTAATCCGTTATATAAAAGCACAACTTTTGTATAAATTTCTAATAGTAGGAACTGTAGGGAAAACCAGAGAGAGAGAGAGAGTTACCTGAGTGTACTAATCTGAATTTTTTAAAATAAAATTAGGATTATTTTTAAAATTTATTTTATGTGGGTAATTATATTTAATATTGTAATTTAAAATTTAGATGGGTAATTATATTTACTATTGTAATTTCATTTTAAACCATAGAGTACATAATCTTGCATTTAGGATCCTAACTATCTATATTCTCTTCGTACTTACCCAAATTCGAAAACTACCAGTACATATATATATGTTTGTTATACATATATGTACCCTTATTTACCTATATGTATTATGTACCCTTATTTACCTATATCACGTCACATGCATATATATACAGATACACCCATACTTATGTTAGTTATGTATACACCATCTCCCATTCTCTCTCCTCCCACCTTACACTCCACCACCACCGACCACTACCATTGCTACACTCCACCCCTAAACCCTCTAAGAATCAGGCCTCTACCCACCCTTGTCACTCCCATCACCTCTCTCCATCAACCGCTCACCTCCCCATATGGGTTACACCCTCCAAACACTCCACTCCTCTCCTCTCCCGTTATATTAAATACTCTCCTACACTCTTTTCTCACCCCATTTTCGTCCTCCCTCTCCCCTGTGTTTCCAGAGCATAAAGAGAGAGAGAGAGAGAGAGAGAGAGAGAGAGAGCTTTAAGTTCCATATCCATGGAGGTTTAGAGAGAAAAATAGTGGGTTTCGAATTTTACTTCACACCCATCACTAATTCGGGCTACGCGCACCTCCAAGCACGTTTCCCGGCATCACCAAACCGTCCTCCATTCACCACTAACCATCCCCGAAGTACCCCGTCCCCGTCGTCTTCTCTGTGAACCCGAAAACTCCATAACCGTGTTCCTAGCTTTTCGGCCTGAATTGAGGTAAATAATCACTTCCCTACTTTCTCCTAAGTTTATTAAGCGTGTGCGTATAAGTTTTTAACGTTGCGGAAAGGGAGAAATCGATTCGTGCGACACACGGCCGAAACCGTGGTGTTCTCTGTTTTTTTCCGGCCAAGACCAGTAAACCCACGATGTTGGATCTAAAATTTTGCGTAAAAACTACACTTTAGTCCTCATAGTTATCTAGTGTTATGCTTTAGCCTAAATGTTTTATATAACATATTAAGTTAAGTCCCCAAGTTTATCAAAGATTATGTTATAGCCCAAAATTATAATAACAATGTTATGTTTGGTTCCAACTAAGCCTCTAGGGCCCTGTTTGTTAGAGGTAGATAGAAGGGGGATATAGAGAGAGGCCGGATATAGAAATCCGGGTGTTTTATATCCGGTGTTTGTTTAGTTTTTTGTTACCCGATATAATATCCTGGGATTTGTATATCCCTTTGGGGAGGGATAAAATATAGGCACCCTCCCCCCAGGTTTTGCTATATCCGGCCTCCTATTCCAACTTACCCCTGTGCCAGTTGGCACCGTTTACTGCTGCGAGAGAGAGAAAAGGGCAAGGCTGGCATGTGTGTGGCCCACCACTGCCATGCATCATAGAAAGAAAGAAATGGGAAGTGGCAGCATGTGTGTGGGACACAGGAGAGAGAGAGAGAGAGGCATGGCCCCCCATTTTTTTTACTTTTTGACTTTTTTATTGGGGACAAAAATGGTATTTTACATTATCCAACCCCTCATATCCACCTTTTACAACAACAAAACAAACAAAGTTATTTTTTATCTCCCCTTCTAAAATAATACCCCTCCAACTATATCTACCTCTATATCCCCCTCTTATTATATCCCTCTTCTCCCCTCATATACATATCCCTTTAACAGACAGGGCGCTACGTCTATTTTTTTTCAACTCATTGTCATGATACAAAATTTAAAGTTAACAAATTTATTTTATTTTATACACACTATATACCTTCTTGTTAATAAATATGAGCAATTAATAAATACCTATATTTTAATGCTGACTAATTATCGTTTAATCATCGATTAATTTTAAATTTTATATATAGTAAAAAAAATTATTAAATCTAAGTTAATCAAGTCATAATAGTACAATAGAAGTTAGAGTTTCAGAATTTCTTAATTATGTTAGAACTTGCTAAGCATGATTACATAACATGTTACTTTATCGCATATATCAATTGTTGTGTTCTTAGCCTGTCAAATTGTGTTACAATTATGAAATGTTGAAATTATGAAATTTGTGTTACGATTGTACATGTTAGTTCGAACATAGGTTGATTGGGTGGTTTTCAAGGTGATGATCACATAGACGTTATTAAGTAATAGAAAATTGAAAAATATAATTGAAGTGATGTTGAGCCAGTAAAGGTCTGGTGTGTGGGGAACGGTAAAAGGCCACCAATACAATACAGTATCCAGTGTGTGTGGAGAACAATAAAAGACTCTGCGTACAGTGTCTGAGAAACGGTAAAGGATCTCGGATACGGTACAGTACCCAGTGTTTGTGGAGGACGGTAAAGGACTCCGAGTACAGTATTTGGGGAACGATAAAGGGCCTCGAATATGGTACAGTACCCAGTGTGCGTGTATTTAGTATTGGGAAAACGTGTCAGTGATTATAGGAGGAAAGAACTTTGGGAAGAAGTTCTAAGAATATCACATAGGTTAACGGCTAGTAAAAGAATGAATGATGTGTTACCCTTCATAACGTTTACATGTTTATAGACACCCCAATCTCGAAATCGTCGGGCATTTTAAGTTCCTCAATGATGAAATGAATCGAAACATTCTTGGAAGCTAGAACGATGCTCCGTCTCTTTCAAACACCCAAAGGAAAACCTCTCCAAAACAAACCCTATCCTACACCATCTTCTAGTACATTAAAAACCCTATTTATTGATAAGTATGTCTCAATCCATTTTAAAATGAGGGAGATGTGACGATTTTACCAAAATAGATTTCTTTTCCAACCACCTGAGGGTAAAATGGTCACACATTTTGATGTATAAATTATTTTGGGTCCAAACTACTTGGTTTAGAAAGTAGACTCAATAAGCTTTTTAACGGTACCAACCACGCGCGAAACGAAGTTTTGTTAAACGATTTCTCATTCTTGCTTTGGAAACTGTTAAAAAAGTTTCGCACTGCTTTAACTGTGCCACACGACACACATATTGTACCGCACAATACACTCATGTGTGCCGCACGACACACTTTCAAAACCAAAAATTTCAAAAAAGTTTCCTGGAGGTTGTGAACCAGCAGTAATTGATTTTCTTCATTTCCATTGTTATTATTAATCAGTTCTTATTTATTATTTGCTTGTCACTTGTGTGAATAAAGTTGGACAATACAATGTTTTCTTAAAAATCCTACAAATATTTAGTAAAGACGGATTTTTAATCGAGCAAGTGGGGTGCCTTCTAAAAACCTTCCCCACTCGCAACCTGACTCCCGAACCCAGAATTCTCTATTTTTCGCAGATTAAATCCTTTTTCAAATTAGCGGCACGAGAGTCATCATTTTCAAATTCATTTCAAATTTTCTCGGGTAATAAATCCTTTTTCAAAGTAAAAACCCGGGTGGCTGTTAGGATTCCAACAACGCACCACACGCAACAGAAGCAGTAAAACAAGAGAAAAACACGACACACAATATACGTGGTTCGGCCAAATCCGACCTACATCCACGGGGAGGGGGGTTTCACTATAATCCGGAGGAAATCCGTGATCTTGTGTTACACACTCACACTCTCATCTCACAATCATGAACCTCACCAGTTCTCTCGTGTATCTCTCTCTCCGGGAGAGCCACAACCGGCTCCCCCTCTCACACTCTCTGCCTCTCTCTCTACATTGTGCTACCACCCATAATACACAAGGCATCACAGAGTATTTATAGAGTTACACAGACAAACCCTAATCCACTCCCTCTGGGCCTAAGCCCAACTGGCCCACACGGGGTGGAATCCCAACAATCACCCCCTCCAACCCGAGTGGGCAAAGTTGTCTGCAAACACCCCCATGTCGCCTCCTCCAATCAGCTACCTCTGGCAAGCGCCTGTGTCACTAACCAGTCGAGCATCCATGCACCACCAAACAGAGTACATAAACCCAAAAGAGTGTATCCTTGCAAAACCAGACTCCGCAGCCAATCAGAAAATCCCGAGTACCGCATCCCCTAAAAAAGAATGCCTCCACTCGCACACCTCAAACCCGAAGTGTATGCGCTCACCAACAGAAGCGCCCATGTATGCGCTCACCAAACAGAAGCGCCTGCACCCCCTCAACTAGGGTGCTCGCACCCCCTCAACTGGGGTGCGGCCGCATCTGGGCATCCAAAACCCAAATGCTCATGCCCAATCACAGGACATAATCCGTGACTCCATCTCTCCATACCAACATGAGCTCATAATTGGAAAGACAATCCGCCACAAAAACACAGAAGAAAGAGAATACCAGTATGCATCATCTGATCTCCATCTCAATTCCTCTGTCCGGAGCTCCCGTGAACATATCCTGAACAACCAGTTGCATCATCGTTGCTGGCCAGCATCCTGCACACTCCTGATTCGACCCCCAGCGCATCCAGTATACCATCCGGTCATGACTCCTTGGTACAATCCCGCGCATATCCTATGTGCATCCGCAACTGTCGCCATCCTTACTCACGTCACAACACCCATACTGCCTAACCATGCCTGACATCAGCTCCAACTGTCACTGCACTCCCACAAGCCTGTATGGTGGCCTATCATCCAATCCAATGCAGCTCGAATCACAACTGCAAATCCTGATGATAGGTCTTCAAATTCGATTGAACCAGACTGCCTCCGATCACTGTTGACCAACTCCGACCTGTCACTCTAGTAAGCGCCTATGCCATTTAACCAATCAAGTGTATCCGCACCCACCAAACAGAGATGCAACACTCGAAAGAATGTATCCTTGCTCACTAGCTTCTCCGACTGATCACCACGGTTCAAACGCCGCGAATCCGCAATCACCCGATTACTCCGGTCAACCTCCGATCTCTGCAAAGTCTGTCCAATACTCCTGGTGTGTAGCTATCCATCTCCGCTCACCTCTTTAGTCACCAATCTGTCACCTATCTGCCACTCCTGCCACTATCCTGGTCTCTCACCACTCTCCGTCAGCTCTCCCGGGTCTCATCCTGCCTCCTGGTTCATCCATGTTCCAATCCCAGCTCTCCTAGCACCCCCTGGACTCCCATCGGATCTCCCATGGTTTGCCTCCGACTCAACATTATCCCATCTGATTGATCTGACCGCGTCGGATCCTCCACAATCTCTCAGATGTATCAGGGACTGCAACATCCGGCCTGAATCACACAAAAACAAGCCCTCCATTGAATCTGGAACTGTCCAATTAGCTAAGAACAAGCCTCCTCACAACCCAAAACGCCTCTAAACACTCAAATCCGGCTCAACTACTCATATGCGAAAAACGGAGCTGTATAGCCTCCGAAAACGTGAAAAAACCAATGAACCATCTCCAAAAGTCAAACTGGACCCTTTGACCAGCCCCTTGATTCTTTGACCAGCCTCTGATCCCTATGACCTGCGGCATCCTGACCCCTTTGACCCTTATGACCTTTTGACCCCAAACCCGGTCCAAAAAGGTCAAAAGGTTCGACCAGCTGAACCCCTAATGACGTGGCGCCACGTCATCATTGACCGGATGACGTGGCCGTTTGACCGTCCGTGTGGCGTCCTCCGTGGCATGCTGACTGTCACTGATGACGTCATGATGATGCACATAATCTTCAACAGCAGCACAGTGCGTGAATATCACCCATGCGAATAGATCTCACTCGCGGTCAATGCCAAACTTTGACCGGCGCGTGCGGGCCACCCCGACATCTCCCGGCGACAAATTTTATATCCCCTCGATCGTCTCGAAACGAGGAACAAAACCCTATGCTCCAAAAAAATTTCCGATCACGTTTTCTGAGACCGATCTGAACCAGACCAGTCCGGCTCCGTCCGCCGCTATTCAAACTGCCCGTACGCCCTCTTCCGGTGACAAAAAAATACCCCGAGCACTCCGTTGAACTCGTCTCCGAGAGTAGCACCTTACCTACTGATCAAAAACAAGTTTCGTCACTTGTTTTGTCCGACCAGAACTTCAAACAGTGCTCCAATGGCCTCCGAGTGATTTTCCGACTGCTCTGCGCTCTCCGGTGCTTCAACCCAAGCTCTGATACCAGTTGTTAGGATTCCAACAACGCACCACACGCAACAGAAGCAGTAAAACAAGAGAAAAACACGACACACAATATACGTGGTTCGGCCAAATCCGACCTACATCCACGGGGAGGGGGGTTTCACTATAAGCCGGAGGAAATCCGTGATCTTGTGTTACACACTCACACTCTCATCTCACAATCATGAACCTCACCAGTTCTCTCGTGTATCTCTCTCTCCGGGAGAGCCACAACCGGCTCCCCCTCTCACACTCTCTGCCTCTCTCTCTACATTGTGCTACCACCCATAATACACAAGGCATCACAGAGTATTTATAGAGTTACACAGACAAACCCTAATCCACTCCCTCTGGGCCTAAGCCCAACTGGCCCACACGGGGTGGAATCCCAACAGTGGCGACTCTGGAACTCTTTTCAAACAAATATTTTTCCGGTTGGCGATGTCCACAATGTTATAAACTGTTAAATTGCTAAGTCGTAAAGTAAGGGGTTAGTAGGTTTGGGATTATCTATTGAGTGTCGACTTATGGTGCTATGGCCCATCACTCCCAGGCACCAAGGGAAATGAAGGACAGAAACATCCTTATCTTGAAGAAAAATACCAAACAAAGAACGTCACTGCTACTGAGGGAGAGTTTGTCGAGCCATGGGCGTCTTACTAGTAGAAGTAGAAGCTCTATCACATTTCAAGTACTGTTATTTGAATTCCAAGAAGTGTAATCGCATTTGGTGAAACGCTAGTTATTTAGAATTAATGTAAGACTTCCGTTGTTGACTTTGTTGTCTATTTTAATAAATTCGTTTTAAGGTTATATATTAGTTCGGAAAAGATTTTATTAATGTCTCCGAAAATCGGGGCGTTATACTGAGAATAGCACAAAGCAACCCCAAATGCAAGCGAACCTTTTTCCACAAGCGGCAGGAACTTTGCAAGATGAAAGCAGAACAGAACCATAGAGGTATTGAAGAACTGAAATCAGCAATTAATTCGAAAACTCTTTGCTTGAGTTTTTTTTTTTCATGTCATAGTAGCAGTTCCTAAACGTGGGCAGTTCCGAAACATGGTAGCAGTTTTTTGTGCGTGTGTTTGTGGGTGTGTTCTCCAGTGTTGTACATCTAATGAAGGGAATAACAATATACGGTGATTTGTGGGTGCTTTCCCATAGGCCAGTTAAAGTAGTTTTGTTCCAACCTTAGCCCTTCCTTTGCAATCTGAGCCCTTAGATGTTAATCCAAGGGTTGAAACTATAGGAAATTCAAAAACTATCCTCTCTTATTATATAGATGTTATAGACAAATTTGGTACAGAATCTAAGGGTTTTGACGAGGTCCTGTAAAACAAGCCCAAAGACAGGTTGTTTTTCCTCCCGGAGACCCTCTGACGATCAAGTAAGTAATTTGAAGTGGAAGAAATTTTAGTAAGAATGAGAGTGCTTAGAGTTTGGTATACGTAACCTTTTTCCTGTTGATTAAGGTCCCCCTTATACTTGTACACCCAACCTTAACCGTCCGTCCGCTTCATTTCAGGAATGGTGTAGTTGTGAGCTTCGGGTAGATGAGAGTGGTGTGATGGATATCTGAAATGAAGATCCTGGGAGAGTGGGGAGAAGTTATTCCACGTCAGAAGGAAGATCATGTTTGGTTAAAATTGGGGAGACCATGTTGCCCGACTCTGAGCAACTAGGAGAACATGTGCCCTACAAAGCCCGAGCACGTGAGCCGAGCTTAACCTTGTTCTCTCTCTCTCTCTCTCTCTCTCTCTCTCTCTCTCTCTCTCTCTCTCTCTCTCTCTCCACCACCACCTCTTACGATGACAATCGCTAAACCCCGCCAAACCCTTGCCCAAACAACCACCACCAGTCACCACCTTTAAGCGACGGCAGAACCACACCAATACAAAACTACCGTCACTTTTGGCCATTACCTTAGGTGAGGAAGGTCTGAAAGAAGAAAACGATCACTTCGCTTACTCTCTCTACCTCTTAGGCACATATGATAAATAACTCTTGGAAAATAAGAACATTCCGACATATCTACTGCCCACAGCCTATGTTGCACGGATCCCCCAAAAAGGGCCAAGTATCCGCACGGACACGGGTGCGACACGGACACGGGTGCGTGATACGTGTCAGATCCGGCTGGGAAAATCCGGATACGTCTCTTTGTGCAGGTTTGGTTCATTCGATGTTGGCGAATGGTGGGTGACGGTCGACGGTGGTTGTCGGCTGCTGCTTTTAGGGCTAGGGGGGAGGGAAGGAAGAAGAAGAAGAAGAAGAAGAAGAAGAAGAAGAAGAAGAAGAGAGAGAGAGAGAGAGAGAGAGAGAGAGAGAGAGAGAGAGAGAGAGAGAGAGAGATCTGACCTGAGATCGAGGGGGAGAGAGAGAGACATGTGATCGAGGCAGACAGTTGCACAACTGCTGCTTCGTGAACCCTTCTAAATTTCATTGCAGAGAACCCTAAATGGGTACTACTTATAGCTTGCCCATTTAAACGGGTTTGGGCCAACATTTATAGTGGGCTTTGCATTTCTTAACTAATGGGCCATAAAGACATTTTATATAATAATGGACAATAAAAACATGTCTTTACCCTTTACTATTTAGTACTACTTTAATATTTGTGCTTGAAATACATAAAATCTAAATAAGTGGTGATTTTTTTAAAGAGAAAATCAAGTATTTTTTTATACATATATATATTTAAAATATTTTTAAAAATCAGGTGACGTATCCCCCTACCCGAGTCACTACACACATTGTCTCTTCCCTCTATTGTATATTTCTGTTTTTGTAATCTAGTACTCTCTTTCTCTCTCTTTTTGATTTCGGGTTTAGGGTTTTCGAAAGGTTTAAACTATGCTTTCTTTTGCTTGATCAATGAAATCATTGACCTGTGATTAAACAAAAGAGAGACTACTTCGAAAATTTGATGAAGTATTCATAGAGCTATTCATTAAATCATCTATAGCCCTTACCTTTTCTGTGACTACATTGTCATTTTGTGTGTTTGATTCTCTGTCTTTCTGAGTCTTTTTTTCCCCAATCGTTTACACATAAAGGTATACTAGTGTGGTTCTGTCGTGGCTTAGATGTGGTGACTGGTGGTGGTTCCATTGGCAAGGGTTTGGCGGTTGAAGGAGGAGGAGGTGGTAGTGAGGGGGAGGAGAGAAAGCCCGAACAAACTTTAAGGACACTTCGATTAATCCCCTCTCTGGTATGGTTAAAGGCAAGTGCTCTTGGCGATGCACAAGAAATTACTTTCTTTTGGCTTGAGCTCGAAAATCAAACTTGATCAACTATGTGAGGAGTAATCCCACCAACCAAATAGTTTAACAGGCTAGCTAGCAAGTACTTTAAGGGAGCGAGGGTACCATAGGGCGCCTCTGTAGTGCAGCATATGAGCCGTCGAATTTATTTTCAACGGTCCTGATTTCATTTCGGTACTTTACAAATCTGAGTTGTCCATTGCTAGAGATGAAATCTGAGAGCCGCACAACAAAGCAATCAACGACTCGGAGCCACATTAGAGGTACGATTTAAAGGGGCCGCCTACGGGTTTGGAGTGTCCTAGGCCTCTTCTAAAAATTGTGCACTTAAATAATTTTTCCAATAACAATCACAACACGAGAAAGCCAAAACAGTATAAAGTTTTACTAATCATTATATGGTAATAGAAAAGCCAAAACATAACACACAAGTATAACTTGAATATTACTCGTGTTACATTTCTAGAAACAAAAGTATCATATTGGGCTTTTTTATTTTTCTTTTTGGGTTAGAAAAGATACATACTCAAGCTCACTACTAAAATCCTTGAGGTGCCCCAATTTTTGGGTGTTTTTTTGAAGGCTTGGGCCACCCCTGGCCTACAGCATGCGCCTTAACATGTATCCAAAGCATTTTATTCGTAAAGAAGCATTTCATTTCGATACTTTACAAATCCGAGCCGTCTATTACCAGAGATGAAATCCGAGCCGTTTGATTGCCTAAATCAACGGCTCGGAGCAGCACTACAAGGCCGGCCGTTATAGTGGGGCCGTGGGGGCGGCCTACAGCAACCCACCTTAACATATATTCAAAGCATTTTATTCGTAAAGAAGCACACCGATCCCCCGTAATACGTCCAAGTTCATGATCGGCTGCTAAAGCGGAAATATGTGGGCATATGAAGCGGAAATATGACTTTATCCCGAAATTAGCAGTTTTCTTCGGTAGATGCACACAATATGAAGCCGTCTGTGATCTGTGACTAGGACTCTCCTTTGTGCAGAGTTTGGTTGAAGAAGCCATGGCAGAGAAAACAGACAAAAAGACCAGAAGAGAGATATACAGTGGAAGAATGACGTCGTTTGTGTTGGTGTCTTGTATGGTGGCTGCCGTGGGTGGAGCTCTCTTCGGCTACGACATTGGAATTTCAGGTCATTCTCATCACCGCTCTGCCTTTTTTTTTTCTTTCTATTTATGTTTTTTTGTAAATTTGTATGGCCATTGGCCAATGAACTGATTAATTAAACGGGGTTGCTGATGTGCAACTTGTGCACAGCAGTTGTTGTGCACGATTTGGACCGTCCGTTGTTTAGATGAACGACTCATATTTCACATATAATAGGAGAACAATTCAGGCCAATAATTTGATTTCAATCTGAACCGTTGAAAACATTGTATAGCAGCTCCGGTTGTGTGGTTTCAATTAAAGCTGAGTAAAGTAATGTATGGACACGGGTAGGAGTCGAGTCAAACCCATCACATCCAAAATCAGTCCGTGACATAGCATTCTGCAGATAAAGTCATTTTGGGGATATCATTTGTTGGGCCACATGGTTCGGTGGTTTGATAGGATATCATTTGGGATATCATTTATTTATAGACAGTGGTAGCACCTAAAATGATTACTTTATCGTCACCTTCTCTTAAAAAATGGTTCGATTCTATTCGTAGGATCCATCAAATGGGTACTCCACGTAGAGATTTAGTTTAATTGGACATCGGTAGCCGGGTGATTGAAGCACGTTTGCCTTGCACCTTATTACTACTAAACTTCAACTAGTCTCCCATCATTTTTAAGATATATATGAGCTGATCATGTGGCTATCTCTGTTTAACCGTGCTGATTTTTTACGTGAATTACCTAAAAACAAGTAGTACAAATTTGTCGGCTGCGATCAACCCGCCGGACCTGGGTGGGCCAACACTTACTCTTCATTTTACATGATACCTAGGCACCAAAATAATGGGCACTCCCAAGTGTTTTCTTATGTTGTTGATCATAGTAACTGTTGTAGTTTGATCCAGACTTAGAATGTGCTAGTTCTATAACTCGTACAAGTTTGTCTTCTGAACATCATCAATTTCTGTCTATAGCATTACATCTAATCTTCTTGGGCTTGTTTCCTGCTATGCTACATGGGCTCGGGTATGAATCAGTTGTGGGTGGGTGTCTTAGTGTCAAAATCATATCGAGTCTACGTTCGATAACTCACATAAGTTTGGTTTCTGATCATCATTCTGTCTATAGCATTACTCCTATTCTTTACATGGGCTCGGGTACAAGTGTCGGATGTAGGTAGGTGTCTAAGTGTCAAAATCATATCGAGTATTTGACATGGGTGTTTTAGTCATCTAGAAGGATCCATGTAACATTGGCTTGGAGGGAAAAAATGTTACATAAGAAACTTTCTTCAAATTGTATCCTCTCATTAATAGTACAGTAATACTTCTTTTCCTGGACTTGTTAAGGTTAAAACTAAACAAATAACAGTTGATATTAGATCACATACTTATAGGCTTTTCTAGCAGTTGTATTGACATATGCATGTGAATAGAAAGGTGGAGTGTCATCCATGGATACATTTCTGAAGAAATTCTACCCGGGCGTGTACACAAAGATGAAAGAAGACACCACAGTGAGCAACTACTGCAAATTTGACAGCCAATTGTTGACCTTGTTCACATCCTCCCTCTATATAGCTGGCTTCATTGCCTCCTTCGCTGCCTCGTCACTTACTGTGACCTTTGGGCGCCGGCCATCAATTCTTCTTGGAGGAGCTGCACATCTGGTGGGTGCACTCGTCGCTGGTGCAGCTTCTAATATTTACATCCTAATGTTAGGTCGCATCTTGCTTGGAGTTGGCCTTGGATTTACAAACCAGGTACGCATTTGAGCTTCTGACTCTCAGTCGTACCATCAACTTGTTAAGACCATCCCTCGTTGCCTATTGTGTGCATTCTAAAAAACTTTAGTACCTTGTGATCACGTTTTGAAACATATGTTAACAATTCTGAAAAGGTCAATTTAACAATTGAAAACGCGTTTAACTTGAATATTGGTCACGATACTCTGTTACAATGCCTATTTAGTTTCATAAATAAGTGAGTTCTCAGTTGCTAATATTCGTAAGTTATAAAAGTATATGTATATCATATTATCGTATCATGTTTTAGGACGTGACATACCATGTCTCTATGCTCGGCCTGTAAATTTTACTAGAATAGTTTCCAATCTGTTGCATTCCTAGCATAACTTTAGTTTTCCGAAAAATAGTGCTACCTGCTACGGTCAGAGAAGTAGGATCAAGAAACTCTCTCGAATTAAAAAAAAAAAAACAGTATTCATTTGGGTTCGAACTGTAGCACATCACACTAAACTCTGGCCTCGTACAAGTCTAGACCAGATTACAAGAAGGCCAAAGGGGATAGAAAAAAAAACAGCATTTTTTTTCCTCATCTGCATTTGATTAACATGTGCTTGTCTGTTCATCAGGCAGTCCCACTATATCTCTCAGAAATGGCCCCAACAAGATACAGAGGAGCATTCAGCAACGGCTTCCAGCTCTGTGTCAATATAGGGGCTCTATCAGCAAACCTTGTCAGCTACGGCACTGAAAAGATGAAAAGTGATTGGGGATGGCGAATCTCCCTAGCCACTGTGGGAATACCGGCTGCACTTCTAACTCTTGGAGCACTCTTCCTCCATGAAACACCCAACAGCATAATGCAGCGAACCGAAGACCACCAGAAGGCCAAATCAATCTTGGTAAAACTCAGAGGCACAGAAGACGTCCAAGACGAACTCAACGACCTCATAAACGCGAGCGCCGTATCAAAAACCGTTACACATCCGTTCCTTAAAATGACCGAAAGAAAATACAGGCCTCAACTTGTCATGGCAATAGCTATGCCGTTTTTCCAGCAGGTTACTGGAATCAACGCCGTTTCCTTCTATGCTCCTATGCTCTTCAGAACAACGGGTCTAGGCGAAAGCGCTTCGCTATTGTCTGCAGTTGTGATACGGGCTGTAAATTTAACCTGCACCTTTATTTCGATGTTGCTAGTGGATAAATTTGGGCGAAGAGTTCTGTTCACAGTAGGGGGGATTCAAATGGTGGTCTCACAAATAGCTGTTGGAAGCATAATGGCGACTCAGTTAGGGGATTACGGCGAGTTGAGCAGAGGTTATGCTTTGCCTTTATTGGTTATGATCTGTGTTTATGTTTCAGGGTACGGGTGGTCCTGGGGTCCCTTGGGATGGTTAGTTCCGAGCGAAATTTTTCCACTGGAGATACGATCAGCAGGGCAGAGTATTAGGGTGTCTTTGAACTTCCTCTTTACCATTATTTTTGCTCAGACTTTTCTGGCCATGCTTTGCCATTTAAAGTCTGGGTTTTTCTTCTTTTTCGGGGGATGGGTGGTGGCGATGACCATATTTGTTTACCTGTTTTTGCCGGAGACTAAGAATGTACCAATTGAACAGGTGGATAAAGTGTGGAGGGAACACTGGTTTTGGAAGAGGATTGTGGGGAAAGAGAATGAGGTGAATGAGACAGGAGCATAAAAAAAGTAACGGCTAATAAGTTGCGAATTTCACCGGTAGCAGATGATTGGATCTTGGATTTGCTCATTTCTTGATCGAGGTGTGAGCTATTTCCAGGTTGATAGGAAAGTTTTCACAGATTGAATGGGTGAGAATTGAGGACTAGTTCATTTCCTAATGTGAGCTATTTCCTGAATTTTTTATGATAATTGAGTGGAGCAATAATTGTTAATGACGCTGTAGTCACAAGACATTATTACCTCAGGAATTATATATATATATATATATATATGAATGGGCCGGTTCCGGAGACACAATTTTTTACACAATTTTTAACACTTCATCTCAACCTTTGAAACCAAGGGCTGAGATTAAAACTTACACTAATGGGTCCCACCCACTAACTCACGCTGACTCATCGTATTTCTCTCCCTTTGCTTTCAACCTTCAAGCCAAAACCAAACATCAATTTCACAGAAGAAGAAACAACTATGTTCCATCCGTTTTCCTTGCCGCCGGCCACGATCTCAAAACCAGACTTAGAGGACGTCCACCTTTGTTTTTCTGGACCAAACATCAAACAATGAAGCATTGAAAGCAAACGTGCTATTTGTCATCTCGAAATACGGTCGATTAAAAATACTCTTTTCCGTTATGAATGGACCAAAGATATTTGGGGTAGCTGTGGCATCTCTTTTTCTTGCCCTCCTAGCCAATTGGTTTCTACTTTTCTCGGATTCGAAGCGGGCGGCTTTTCGAATCATCACTTCGGGATGTAGATGGCTCATTTATGGATGTAAATTACGTTAGAATCAAGGTGTAATCAGCTTTGGAGAGAGAGCGTATCGGGCTCGCCGGAGAGGACCTTCACCAGAGATGGAGTTGCCTACGATGGAGGGGCCAGCGAGAGAGGTCGGCGTTAGAGTTATAGTCGAAAGAAAGGATAGCGAAAGAGATGGAGATGGAGACGTGTGGAGATGGAGATGGAGACGGAGGAGAGAGAGAGAGAGTTCTAATCTCAGCCCTTGGTTTCAAGGATTGAGATGGAATGTTAAAAGTTGTGTAAAAAATTGTGTCCCCGGAACCGGCCCCATATATGAAATAGAACCATTTGCTTTTTACAGATTTGACAGTGAATGAAATAGAGTGGGAAATCAAAGCGAGTAAAATCCCTTTCAGTGTACCCAAAGAAAGGAAAAAGTCTTTAACATGTACAGGTGAGTTTCAGCGATGATATTTTCGGTATTTTTGAACTATAAAATGTCAAATGAGTTGATATATGTGAAAACAATGATTTATGAGAGAGTGAAAACAATGATTTATGAGAGAATGCCAAAAGTACCAGAGCCTCAATCACTCCTACAATGGAGTAGACTTTTCCTCCGACAGAGTTGCATGAACGTAAGCCAAAAAAAAAAAAATGCATGAACGTATTATATTGAAAAGGGTTTCCTATGAGGTGATCCATATGTTTCTTGATTTTTTTTTGTTTACATATTCGGTCGAAGTCAAGCAGAAAGCTTCTAAACATTTTCATCCGTGAACAGTGGAGGAGCTACTATTTTAGCCCGAGGGTTGTGAGTCTTGTGACTTCATAGATACTATATTTTTATCCAAATGCATACATACCTATTACTAATAGAAAATAGGTCGCGTGCGATGTACGCGAGCTTGTGCCCAATACAAAATCGCACACGAACTGGTGCCCAAAAAAATTACTATGTGTTAGACCTTTACGGGGCATTTGGTTGGTGGATTAGATTTTGGGTGGATTTGTAATGAGGGGTCGTTTGGATGATGTACAAGGGGCCCTGACTATTCAATCCGGGAGGATGAGGAAATAGCCCATGTTTTGGCAACCAAAAACACCCCCGACTAAATTTCCAAAATTTTCAGATCTGGAAATTTCGAAAAATACAAGCGATTAGGAAAAAGTAAAACATATCTGGGTGAAATCGCCGACGACCGCCATTTCCATCGCCGTTGTTCCCGTCGGACCTTGATTGGCCGTTGTTGCCGTTGTCTGGTTTCTGGGTTCCAACAGGGAAGAAGAAAGAAGAAAACGAGAAGAAAAAGAAGAAGAAAGAAGATAAAGAAGAGACTGGTGATGGACTAATGGGTATGGGTAATGGGTATCATGGGTTAAACAAGTGGCCACTTGTCCTTTATTTATTTTTTTTGGATTTAGAAGAAAATGGTAAAAAGGAAAGTGATGCCTCTTTTAAGAGGAGGCTGTCGATATTTTCAAGGGGAAGAGGATGGTGATGGTCAATTATCTAGTACACATGCACTGATGCATACTTGTTCCCAATATTTGGATTTCTCTGGTACACATTTTTACCACCAAAAAAAAAAAACCTTTTGAGAATTGAATATTTTGAATATTTAATGATTTTAATTTGTATAAAAAAATATTAGAAGGACTTATTTTAGCTTAATTTTTGTTAAGTATAAAAAATTAATTAGTTTTGACGTTATATAATTAATTTAATTCAAAATAGATTATGGGCATATAAAAGGGCAAGAAAGTCATTTGACATGATTTACATTATCCACCCTCTTTATCCCTCCTTTTTTATCCCTCATCCAAACTATGTACTATTTAATCCCCCCACTTTAACTGTGGGCCCACCCTTCTTATTTAATCACCTCTACTATTTTATCCCCCCTGACTATTTAATCTCTCTCAAACTAATACGTCATCCAAACGGGCCGTGAGGTTGGATTTGAGGGTGAATTTGTAAGGAGAGCGGATTTATAAGGAGGTTGGGCCCACCTCTTAAGAAGGGTGGATTTGTAATGAGGTGTTTGGATGGTATTTTGAGAAGGGGGATTTGGAGGGTGGATATGATAGGATAGGATGGAAAAAGACGGAAATGCCCCCAGTTTCGTAATTTAATAATAAAAATCGATTAATGTATTTAAAAATACAATAAATACATAATAATTAAATTAAATACATACAAATACATTAAAATAAATAAACAATATTTTGAACTGGAAAAAAAAATTCGGGAAAAAATTTATTTAATTAAAAAGGCAAAAAAATGTAGTAATTAATTATTAATTAATTAAAAAGGCCAATTTTTTTTTTTTTTTGGGTTGAATGGAGAGTAAATAGTGTATGATTGATGAATGTTTGGTGGATTGGTAGATAAGTTAAAGAATGGTGGGTTTGTATTTGAATGGTTGTTTAAAAATTTCCTATTAAAAACAAACATGAGTCATTTGGTTATTTACTTGGTATTTTTCTAAAAAACAAGTGTTATATTTGTTGTTATTTACTTGGTTTGAATGGCACGCTAGGCTTGGAGCGAGATTGAGGAGCAAACTTTGCTCCAATACCTTACGACTCTCGTTGATGAGGGTGTTTGGCAAGGTGATTATGGATTTCGTCCATCATATTCGGAAGTGTTAAAAAATCAGATGCAAGCTTCTTTCCCTGAAAGTGGTATTACAAAAATTCATATTGAAGGGAAGATTAAGGGTTGAGCACGATCTATCGCCTTCATATTAAATGTCTACTAACTGTTTCCCCTGACCTCCAAAATTGGAAAGTGGTACGCCTATTCTTCGTATGGTGCGAGAGGATCCAAAATAGATCACAACTTTCTCAACAACGGTTACATTCCTAGAGTCCTCTAAGCCTCTTTGCTTAAGCAAAAGGCACAACTTCATAAACACATGCCTATTTACCCTCAATTGGTCGTGATAGTGTTTGTCACTACCATTTACTAATCTATTGAGGCTCATAATTTGTTGTTGGTATATATTAGGTTGTTCAATAAGAGGAGTATTCCACTCCCTTCGTCGAACCATTTCGTCTGTCAAGTCCTTAATTAACAAGTACAGTCCTTAATTAACAAGTACAGTTGAAAAACGCTATTGACAACTCTCATGAAACATATCACAGCTAACATTGCGTCACGGTTTGCCTTCTTTCTTAGTTCTCGTTTGGTTAACCTAGCCATCTGTGTGTAAATAAAACTTTGTCATTAGAAAAACTTGTTCGTATAACCACATAACGTTTCAATCAATAGACCAAACTAGATCAATGGATCGGAGGGCTCAGATTTTCGCGTTATCAGGCAACATACACATAAGGGCAAAGATATATATAACCATACTGAGCTCAGATTGCGACAATACCATAGTACACTACCAAAAAATTAGGGCTCAGATAAGGGTGGATCTGAGAAAATATGAACAACACACAATCTGACAAATTAGGGCAGTTAATAATGGAATCTCCAACATTGGGCTAAATGAAATCACTCACAAATCAATTCAATCCCAGAAATAATTGACAAATCGATTGAAGCCCATAGATAGGGCAACATTCACAACAGTCAATTGGAAAATAAGATAAAAAAAATTTCTTAACACAAACCTTGAAATGAAGATATTAGGCAGAAATCACTCCAAATGATGGTATTAGGGCAAAAAATTTCTCGAATCAAACCCAGATATCAAGTTATTTGCACAAATAGTGACTGGAATACCAGATATCACTGCAAACGATGGTATTAGGGCAAAAATATGCTCGAATCAAACTCAGATCTGAAGTTTCTAGGGCAAAAATTTGCTCGAATCAAACTCAGATCTGAAGTTTCTAGGGCAAAAATTTGCTCGAATCAAACCAAGAAACTGCATGAAAAACCCACAGAAACTTCATGTGAAACATATTTACTTGTTAAAAGCTCGAAATCGAAGTCCACAAAGATCGAAAATGGGGTCACCAGAGGAAGGAACCAGCGTCGCCCTCTTATCCTCTCTCTTCTCCTCTCTTCGAAAACCTACCCACAATGAATGACGAGATACACAGAAGAAGAGAGAGGGTGGATTTGGAGGGGTATTTTGGTACAAAAAACCACCCGGATTAGCTAACGACAGGGGTGAATCCGTCGTTAGCAAATCCACCCGCAGGTGGATTCCATATCCAAACAGTGATGTACTCTAGGAGGAAGAAAACGAAGCCAAAGACCGGAGATCGCGTGGGACCAGGAGAAGGAAGAGGGGCGCTTGGTATATCATGGCCTCTAATCCTCCAGCCAAACACGCCATTAAGTCGTTAAATTACGTAACACAAAATGGAATTGATTAGTAGCTAGTGTATTAATTACTAACATCTAAAAATTATCTTAAAAGCCTAAGAAATAGGTAAAAAAAAACATTGTAATAAGACTTTTTGTTTGACTATAAGATATTTAGACCCCTCCCAAAAAAACTAATTACGATAAAATCAAATAGTAAAAAATATCACCGTTATTGAAGATGCAACGGTTAAATAGCAACCTGCCAAATATTATTTTCATGGCTTTGCACATCACATAAAATCTCCACTTTCTAGAAGAGATACAAAACGTAAAACGTAAATTATCGTGTGCTTAGTTTTTTAAAGGGAACTGTGTGTGTGTGTGTTTTTTTTTTTTTTTTTCTTTAATTAAATTTTTTTTTGCATTTGTTAGTTTTGCATCGATTTTTTTATAGTTTATTGCTTCGTCTTGACAAGAGGAATCTAAAAAGCATAAAATTACGATCAAAATAAAAAAAAAGTTCACTAAAGAAAAAAATAATCCATTTTTTTTGTCTTTATTCACAAAAATATAAGTTTGGTTAATAATTTTATACTTTTTGGATTTCTCTCGTCGAGACGAACCAATAAACCGCAAAAAATTGAAACAATATTATCAAATGTGAAAAAAATTTGATTAAAGACAAAAAAAATAAAAAACCAGTTTGGTTTTTTTAGCCAAAGCAACCCGAAGAACGTGGCAGAAGAGAAATTGTTCGATTGATTGCTGGATGGGGCGTGCAATCAATACTGATGTTGTTTTCATTGATGATGGGCACTGAATAATTTTCCACAGAGAGAGAGAGAGAGATAAAGAAATACTAGAGAGAGAGTCTAATAGTCAAACATTGTACCTATGGGGACTACAATATAATAATGTATCATGTTCTCAGTTTTCATACTACCCACATGGAAAACAAATATTAGGTCTGGTTTGGGTAAATTGAAAAAATTGGTTTTTTAATTTTTTTGGTTGTGCTTATTTAAGAATTTTTTGCATTTGTTAGTTTTGGATCGGTTTTTTGTGGTTTCTTGGCTTCTCACGACGAGAGGAATCTAAAAAGTATAAAATTATTAGCCAAACTTAAAATTTTGTGAATAAAGACGAAAAATAATCCAAAAAACCAGTTTTTTGGATGTCACATTCGTAATTGTTTGATCGGATGCAATACTATTGTTCAATCCCAGCACGAAAATATTGTTCATGTGCACTCTCTTTTTCACATATAGGAGAGATTTCGTAGAGCTTTTGCATTTCAGTATAATACATTTATATATTTAAATTATTTTATCATACTGCATGAAAAATATAAGAATCATTTTGATCTGTTTCTTTAGGCTAGGACAACACTCACATGCTTATTTTTTAGTTTATGAAAGAACTTGAGATGAGAATGTAAAATAATAGGGGTTTTCTAATCAAACCAAAATTATAAAAGTTATAAGAACCTATATATTATTCTATTTATATCAATAATATTCAAATTTAGAAAATCTTATTATTAAATTTGTTTGAAATTTGGCCCCAATCCAACCCGCCATTATCAATGAATTAGGACAAGATTGATTTGAAGATCTATTAATGCTGAAATTATGGATCATATTTTTTTGCATGAAGTAGCATTAGTGGTTAATAGTTAGATAACACACAAGCAGCCGATCGTAACTCTATCTACTCGAACTGAGACCTCTCACCTGAGCACGTATGCCCCCCATGCCACTAGGACGAATCCCCATTGGTAATTTATTTTTATTAATTAAGAGTGTCCGCAGTATTTAACACACATATTAATTAATCTTTGAGGACTTATCTTACCATCCACTTATGAGATAGTGTCATAGTAAAATTACACTCCCTCCGTTCTAAAAGTGATCTTGATCTCAAAACGAAAACTTAAAAAGTAAAATATTTTTGTTAAAATAATTTTGTGTTTTTATTGATAAATTGAAAAAACTCAATAATATCAAGTAACTTGTGGAAAAATAAATAAATTTTCATGAAAAAAATATGTGGTATTTTTTAATACTCATCTAATAACCGGACAATTTTTTTATTTTTACTTTGAAGACAGAACCACAATTATCTGCGAGCCAAACAGCGAAACACCCGCAGAGCCGTTATATCCGTTGGAAGGCTCCAGAAATGGGATCCACGCGAGCTTTCTACGCGTGATTCCTTTTTGAACTAGCCACGTGGCTAACCCTGGTTGGTTGTATGGAAAGCAATTGACTGGCTTGCTGCACAATCGTGCGTACGTTATTTTTTATTCCAATCTCCAACTGCGTGACGCCATCATGCGACTCTCGATTCTCTCTCTCTCTTCGACTCGTCCAAGAAGTGGAACGGAATAAAATCAGTCTCTCTCTCTCTCCAAATCTATCTCTAAATCTCTCTCAATAGACCGGCTTCACCATGTTACTTCTAGGGCTTTGATTGGTTGCAACTTCTGAGGTAAGCCTCACACACCCACACACTCTTTACGAAAACTAGGGTTTAGTAGCTGCCGATCTTTTCAGATGCTATGATTCTTTGGTTTTGTTGAACATTTCGCTTGGTAGGCGTGGAAATTAGATCGAATGATGGATTATTTGATTCCTCATGGAAAACATGCAGTTTGAGTGACACAGGTTGGTCTAATTGGCGTGCGAGGTTTTGTGTTGGTGGTTTGTTTTATATGATGCTATTTTAGTTCTTTTCCTCAAAAAGGAGTATCGATTTAGGATTCTTGCAGTCTTGCTTGTTTCGTAAAGAATTCCTTGAAATTGCTCGTGGTGAATTGAGGAACATGTGATCCAATGATACAAGTGCTTTCTAAGTGTTTGATGATTTACCCTGTTTGATTGATTAGAGAGAAATAGAGACGTTAGTTTTTTTTTTCATTATTGTCGTCTTGGAAGGATGATAGGTACTCGGCCTAGCAAAATATCTGTATTAGTTTGACAGTGGAGTTCTTCGTGTTTGAGCTTCCAGACCAAAAATCAACATTTGGCTCCCCTACCCCGTCCCTCCCCCAAAACAAGATTAGGAAAAAGGAACAGAAAAAGAAAAAAAGACATAGCAGACAACTAGAGCTACCAGAAATTGGGTTGTGGTAGGTATTTTTTGGATCCTGGCTGCAACTAGTACTAGTAAAACTAATGGTTTTCAACCATTCTGGAAATAGGACTGACTCAGAGTGTCTGTGCATCCGCTGAAGAACAAATCTCATTAAGTTGCTTTTGGAGTTATCTTGGTCTTGGGTGTCATTTCAATGCCTTCAGCTATCTCGCCTGAGTGGCAAGAGAAGGCTAGTGGTTTTTTTTCATCTTCAGGTAATCTATGGGTAATCTTGTAAAATTTTCTTGTTAACCCGTATTTATTTTCATTCTCACTCCTGTGTGTATTTATGTTTTCAACTCAGGGGTGAAGCTTAAAGAAGCTGGGCAATCAGCGGGGACATTTGTTGGGGAGGTTGCAAAGGATGCAAAAGGGAATGTTGCTGATGTGGCAGGAAAAGTTGGTTCAATAGTCAAAAGTCGATGGGCTATCCTTCAGCAGCCATCTACGAAGCATGCTATGCAGGAGCGTCTTATTTCTGCAGCTGCTACCACTGGCATGATATTCAGGAAGGGATATTCAGGAACTAAAGATAAGGTCGTAGTTGGAAAGACGAAAGTTGAAGAGGTAATTCGGGATATGTAGTGACTAATCGCTATAACTCCTTTTAGTGACAACTGACAATGAATATGTACAAGTTATTTGTTTTCATGTTTAAGTAGTAGTATTTTGATGTTGATTTCATAATTTTGTAGAATGCACAACTTTTAGAGTATTGTTGTTTTTTACAATGCTAATAAGAACATAGACTTGCTGTTTGAGATGATGTTCTAAATATTTGATTGTAATATTGGTTCAGGTAGCAAAGAAAACTGCACAGAAAAGTAAGATTCTTTTAACGGATATTGAGCGATGGCAGAAGGTAAGTGGTTCCTATTTCTTTTGTCTTTTTTAATGCAGTTGCAAGCTTAAGAATTCTTATATTTTGCCTTCTGATTTCGCAGGGTGTTGCAAGCACCGATGGTAAATTTCCACGACTGTGCCCGATTATAGTTATACCATTTATGGTTGAGGCTTCTATATGGGCCCTTTTTACCCTGGATTATCAATCTTAATTGGGAAGGAGGATTAAAAAAGTACCTAACAAAAAGATAGTCGAAGCGCCTAACTGTTAATGGTTCTCTGCTAATTTTTGTTTATTTATATCGCTCGAGGAAGCAAGTGATGCTTCATCTCTTGAAAGTGATGCCTCATCTCTTGAAAGATTCCTGTCTTTTGCATTGCGTGATTTTCCCTTATCCTTGTCTTCAATCCTATAGGTTTTAACTTTAATCCTGCAAGATGTTTGGGCAACTCGAAATGCTGACACTGCTTGTGTCTTGTCTTACTAAATATTTTATCGAATACACATTATAATGCGTATATCATGTTCCACCAGCTTATTTAGTAGGTTTATTCTTTTTCGGCTCTTGTCCTTAGTATTTGGAGTTCCAATTGAGGCTACTGTGCAGCGACAACAGTCCAGCAGGCCCATTCCCCACATTTTGGTCACGTGTGCAGATTATCTCATATTATCAGGTATTTGATTGAGACTGTATACGAACATAGTTTATTCCATCTTACTATTCGATATCATTGCTTGTAGTCACCTTCATGTTTTTCTGATCTAGGACTAAACTCGCCAGAGTTGTTTAAGTCTGAAGGAGACAAGAAGGTTATCCAGCAGTTGGTGTCATTATACAACCAAGGTAAACATCTGATGGCATATTTTGGTTTTACATAGTTTGTTTGATTTATTTTTTTCTCAATTGGTGTTCTTATATTTTACAGATTCAAATGCATCACTGCCAGAGGGGTTAAACATAATTGATGTTGCTGCTCTGGCCAAGTGTTACGTTGCTAGTCTTCCTGAACCTCTGACAACGTTTGAGCTATCTAATGAAATCAGACGTGCCCGTTCAAGCATACCTGTGATGAGAAATATATTGAAGAAGCTTCCTACTGTTAACTACATGACTCTAGAATTGCTTACTGCACTACTGCTTCGGGTTAGCCAGAAGTCACTTCTTAACAAGGCAGGCTGCATCTCTCTCTCTCTCTCTCTCTCTCTCTCTCTCTCTCTGTGTGTGTGTGTGTGTGTGCAGGCACACACACATGCATTTTCAGTATATATCATTTGTTTTCTTAAATTATGTGTTTTGGGAGGCGTGTAAACCTCATAACTTGCCATGTGAGTAGTGGTGATGTTATTCACGTTGAATGTGCTTTGAGAAAAGGATTAACAAGGAGAGATGGGTTGAGATGGTAGAAATGACATGATTGATTGAGAGACAAGAGCCAAGTAATTGGATAAGGTTTGTTGAGTTGAGCTCACTGAACTGATTGTTTTTATGTTTCTCTTGTTGGCATTCAGGCAACGGGATTGGTTTTGGTGATATTGGTATCAGTTGAATTCATTTACGTATTGAACATGGGAGTGAGCCTTTATGTGTTGGAAATATCATTCATCGTGTTACACTGGACCTGAAGTGATAGCAATATTGCCATTATCTGAGTATGAAACCATTCTAATGGTTCCATGTAAATCCTTGTGTGAAGATGTATTGATTGGAGAAGTACAGGCCTTGACAACACTCAATCCATGATCAAGCTTTCCTAGATAGGCTCACTTTTTTACATAACTCCTTTTTTTGAGATCTAAGAACTGATTCTTTGTTGACTTACACATTAAACTTCTGTTATAAAATAGAAAAGGTTCCAGGTTTGTGAATTAGATGACACTTCCATAGGTTTATTGTCTCTCTGGTTGTGTTTACATTGTTATCATTTGGGGAGAATATTCCATGGTTAATTTCCTCCTTTAGGGCCATTCTATAGAAACACCATTTTGCATCTTTCACTAGTGGATTCTACTTCAGCTTAGTACTCTGGAATGTAAGCCTTTTCCTTTCCTATTTGTTTTTGGGGTTTAAGAACGAGCTATGGCCATTTGATCTGTCTATGTTATTTGAAAGTAGCTGCTCAACATTTGCATACAACATATCACTCATTATAAGTTAAAATCAAATAAGTGGGCTCAGCATTTCTTTTTGGTACAGATGGATACTCGAAGCCTTGCCATGGAAATGGCCCCTATCATTATGTGGCAGAAGGGACAGAGACCAGAATATTTTAGACAATTTTGGAATCAGCCATCTGAAATACTTACCAAGAAGAAAATGGACCCGTCCCCTGACTTCAATGCTTGCGATATGCTTGATGGTTAGTAATCTGATTTCTGATCTATTTCACTCCACTGCATAGTAAACAAATCCTATCATTTTCATGAATATATTGCCAGACTGTTGAAGTTTTACCTGCTCCGTGTTTTCTCTCTGTTAAACTATTTTTGTGGGTCAAACTTTTTTTCCTTCACATTCTTTGATTTTGTCAACTGATCTGTGGAAATACTGAGGAACATCTTGAACTAAAGATACTTATGTCCACTATCTAACTGGAATATATTGATTCTCAACTTTCTACTCTTTTCTTGTATCCTCTGGTATGTGCCTGCAGAAGATAGCGAAAGTGTAGATGCGTCCTCGCCCATTCCATTGGATGATGGTTTACCCATTGACTTCACCGCCATCGAGGCTGTTCAGTGCTTAATCGAACACCACAATGCGATTTTCACCGATGCCAATGAGACTGTCTGGGATATCAAAAAATGAGACCGTCTAGAGATGACTTCAAATTTCCTGCTTCTTATACTGCATGGGGACATAGAATTGGACTATGTAACCAATACTTTTACAGAATGGATTTCCAAATTTTCTTGTGGTGGTTTGTTACCTAGCGTCGTATGTACAGTTCTTTGACAGTTTTGTGGGATTTTATAGGTGTTACATCAGCATTAGAGTAGTTTGTATCAGAATAGTTGATCTTTTTCTTCCACCTTTGTTGCTTGAGAATATTGATTAGATATTGGAATTTGGTTGTTTGGGATGAGCCTATAGAAGTTTCTGCACAAGAACTCTTATCTGAAAATCTCTGTATTCTACTCTCCCCCTCTGAGCAAAGGCCAAAGAGTTTGACCATTAACCGGCCTTCCTCCGTCGATGCTGCTGAATGCAAAATAATCATCTTCTTCTTCTATTTGGGTGTTGTGCATCCCATGCACAACACCGTGCTGTGCAGCCATGTCGCGGCTGAACCGGCACCTTTCCGATGATCGGAGATGTTCACCGTGTAGACCTCGTCGAGTACTACAAGTTCTCAAAAAATCAACTCGATTGGATATCTTTCAGTACGTCATCGGAACACAAACACTTTGAAAACAAATGGAACACAAATGGACACAAACACTTGATCAAAATCACTTTTTCATGTTTTTGTGTTCCGATGAAGCACTAAAAGATATCTGATCAAGTTGTTTTTTGTCACACTTGTAGTACTCGACGAGGTCTACAAACAGTAAACGTCTCCGATTGTCAAAAAAATACCGGCGTGGCGCCGCCGTGGGGCTGCACTATACGGTGTGTTGTGCATGGGGATGCACAACACCCCCAGGTTCCGCAAATTTGTAGTCCTACGATATACCAAAGCCAGTGTTGGATCCCATGACCCAAATAGGTCTTTTTTGGGGAAAAAATTTAGTTATTTATTAAAGGAAAAATTAGCCATAAATACATCAAAATTGTTTGAATTGAGTGGAAAGACACAAATTTTTCGTTTTAGGAGAATTACTTTTGCAGCTCTGCCTCCTCCATTTCACCGTGTGCACCCACCTCTCTCTCTCTCTCTCTCTCTCTCTCTCTCTCTCTCCCACCCACACATCACAAATCAAAATCAAATAAAAAACCCACAAAATCCACAAACCAGTGATGATTTCATGATGGAAAAAAACTGAAAATCCCAAATCAATTTTACAGACGAGTTGAAAGTTTTGAGCAGAGAAATTGGAGATCCGCTAGAGATAGAGAGAGAAGGGAACATGTGATCAGTCGATTGGTCGGTCCTATGGTGATAGAAGAGATGATAGCAAAAATTTCAATTGGCACTTTGATGCACAAAATCAACAATACAGTAATAATTTCCGCACACTAGTGACCGATCGAGTTCCATTTCCTCTTTCCCAACCACATTTCTTTTTATCTGATTTTTGTTTTTTGTTCAGAAATTCAAAAGCCAAAATTTAGGAGAAACACAACAGCTGATCATTTAATTTGTTTTCCATTTTTCACTAGAGCAGAAGTAAATATTTAGAGCATTTTATGATGATTAGTGAGATTGCACTAACTATGAATTTGATCATTATCATACATTTTAAAGATAATTTGTGAGCTCTCACTCATTTGAGGAGTTGGTAGTTGATTAATTGGTTGATTTTTTGAATTTTCTGTATGAAATTAGCACTTTTAGAAATTAGTCAAATGTCACTAATTTTTTGGGCCGCCAGAAGTGGTTGGCCGAAGTTGGGGGTATGCTGGCAAGAGATAGAGTTGATTTTTTTGAAGTTTTTGTACAAAATTAGAACTTTTAAAAATTAATGAAATGTCACTAATTTTTTGGGTCGCTAGAAGGGTGAGGTGGGGTGGTGGTCGGCTAGAAGGCAAGAATTGATTTTTTTGTACGAAATTAGAATTTTTAAAAATTAGTGAAATGTCACTAATTTTTTGGGTCACCGGAAGTGGTCGGCTGGAGGTGGGGTGGTGGTCGGCTAGGAGGCAAGAGTTGATTTTTTTGAATTTTCTACGAAATTAGAATTTTTTAAAATTAGTGAAATCTCACTAATTTTTGGGCCGCCGGAAGTGGTTGGCCGGAGGTGGGGTAGTGGTCGGCGGGAGGTAAAAGTTGATTTTTTTGAATTTTCTCTATGAAATTAGAACTTTTAAAAATTAGTGAAATCTCACTAATTTTTTGGGTCGCCGGAATTAGTGGTCGATTAGAGGTGGGATGGTGGACGATCCGGAGGTAGGAGTTGATTTTTTTTTTTTAATAATTTTTGGTACGAAATTAGAAGTTTTAAAAATTAGTGACATTTCACTAAAAAAATTTTGTCTTTATATTTGATTACAAAAGTTTATTATCCTTCCTTTTAGTCAAATGCTTAACCGAATATCTAGGCTAGATGGTAAGAATATCAGACAAAACATAGTAATAAGGTAAAATCTCCAACTTAATGGTCGATACGGCTTCCCAACAAGTGATAAATGCTACTTCCTCTGTCCCTTTTTAAGTGATCCACTTGGGAAACGTGTATTTTTGTGGACGTTTAAAAATGTATATTCATATAACTTTTTTAAAATTTTTTGCACCAAATTAAAGTATTCAATGAGCACTTTAATTTGGTTTAAAACAAATTAAAAAGTTATATAGAGAAATATGTTTTTTTAGGAGTTTGAAATTGCAAGTATTCCTATATGGATCATTTAAAAAGGGACGGAGGGAGTACTAGTAGAGACGGAAGTTGCCTCAATACTAAACCCTTCCCTCCCTTTTTCCTCTACTCTTTCTAATTTCCTTCCATTTTTGCCCTCGTAGAGAGGGAAGTAGAGAGTGTTGTTGGAATCCATAGGTACAATAGTGAATAGGCAAAATAAAGATTGTACTTTTTTTTTTTTTTAAACTTTTGAGTAGGAAAAGTAGAGAGTGCTTTTGGAGATTGTCTAAATAACCGGTGATGGTCTAAATAACCGGTGATGGAAGATACTATAGATTGATATCTTTTGAATATGTTTTATTACTACATTCGTCCATGTTTGCTTATCCATTTTTTTACTGTTCCACACCTATTGAAAAATTATGCATATCTTTCACTACCAATTTCTAAAATATGCAATATGAATTTCATATTATAGATCTTGATTAGTTCTATTATACGAAATTTTCAAAATCATAAAACTCATTATCAATTGAAACATATAAACAATTTCAAACATGATAGGAATGTCAAAAATGGACCAAGAAACACAGATGGAGGGAGTAGTAAAATCAAACGATGTAGGGTAAAGCCTGCCCACATCTTTGCAACTACTCGAGAAACTTGGTGTATGTACATGTGGCAATTTTCAATCCAACCCATGAACCTGCCCATATCCACCCACTTATTACCCAACTCAATTTGCCCATATTATATATATTTCGAATTTATATGAGTCAACTCATAATAACCCATATTTATATGGATTTAAATTGTAAAGACCCAGATTTTCACGAAAACCTTTTTGAATTAAGTTGGGAATTTTGTGAAAAATACATTTTAAAGTTAGAAAGTGGGTTAGTGTGAGACCTAGTTTAGTATGGGCTTTATTGTTAACACATTAAGAACTTGGAGGGGTGTGTGTGTTTGCCCTTTAATTATACCAAGTGAGGAGAGAGAAAATCACTTTTCTCCCTCCCCACTGTAGCCGGCCCACCTTCTCTCTCTCTCTCTCTCTCTAAAAAATTTCCACCCCACTCCCAAATTCACCTTCCACACTCAAATTCTTCGTAGATCCACCCTTGTACGTACTTTCTCACACCATTTGAAGTCTGGGTCTCATTTGCATTCTCTTGGAAGGGTGATTTTGGGTTGGGGCTTGAGTTGGAGAGCTAGCTAGGGTTTGCTTGGATCTTGATTTGGAGCTAAATCTTTGAGGTAGGGGTTATTTTCTACTCTCTAAGTGATTGTGTAGTGTTTTGATACATATCCGTGGCTAATTTCATGTTTTCATTGCTTGGGTTGAGATCCTCTACACTTCGTGAAAATCTGTCAAAAGCTGTTTTTTGCCAGAATCTGCCCCGTCCATCCGAACTGGAATCAAGCCGTCCAGACGGGATTTCTAGTAACCAATTGATGTGCTGATTATTGATTTCAGACTTTGTTTTCCCTCCCTTAGCCTCCGTTTGAGTTATTTGATCGAGTACTTGAAATGCCCATCGTTTATACTTCGTCACTTGATTGAAACACTCGTTCCTATTCCATTGCTTATGTAGTTTGTTGTTCCTCTAATTAGATGACTATATTGTGTATCCCCGTGTACATGACACGTGATAACGCAACACAATGGGCAATAGATATATTTTTGAAAGAAATGGAATACTCCTAGTGTTTTGAAATGGACACTTGATGGACACGTGATATTTTGAAAAAAGGAATGTTTACGATTTAACGTTGGTTTTGTGGACTAGGGTCACCATTCGGTGTAACCCTAGGCATGGATTACGAGGCCCGTGAATCTTGGCAGGGGTTACGAGGCCCAAGCATCTCGGCAGAGGGCTACAAGGTCTTAGGGAGACGTCCCGAATGCTCGACAAGAGTTATGAGGCCCCAAAATACTCGGCAGGGGTTACGGGAAAAATTTTCAGTTTTGAAAATATTGATAACAACGCCTTGAAATGAAAGATGGAATTGAATGATAAGTGTGCGTGGACACTTGAGATTTTACAAGGAGGATTTTATGAAGGAAATGATGATTGGTGAAAACAATGACACTTGATTGCACACTTAGCTTGTATTTCGATGTTGCTCAATTGTTGGTTGGCTTATCTATCTCATGCTCATTCATTTCATATGCATTAATTTAGAGTTTGTAGAGGAATTTCTACTCGGCTAATGTAGCTCACCCTAACAATTTCAGGTACCCAACACGGAGCATGAGTTGATTGGCGTGCGATGCATATACATGGATTGAAAAGTATACAATGAGTTATTTGATCATCTTTTGTAAACTTTTTTTAGGAAGATGTATTTGTAACTCAATTCATTTCCCTTTGACTTTGGACATGTGTAATAACTTTAACTATTTGGAACATATTTTCTTACGGGATACGTGTATCCTATTTAGACTTGTTATCCGTTATGAACGTTGGACGTTGTGAGATGACTTGTGAATGTTTATGCATGGAATTGTGGAATTATTCTATTAAAAAATATTTATGTTAAAAATTGAGAGCGTGAAACAAATGGGTTGTAAATGAGAAAGTTAACCAAAATGGGTTTAAATTGGTTTAATGGCCAATATATTCTATCCAACGTATCATGAATTCTCATGGGGTGAATAATGAAGGGTGATTCTATTAACAGCCCCATATTTTCTCCATGTAACACATTTTCTCCATTTAACCCACACCTAAAATTTTCCCTAACCAATTTACTCCATACAACTCACAAAATACACCTAAACTACCCTTACCCATAAAAAAGCCCTAAATCTAACTTCCCTCCCATACATCGATCGTCTCCCTCTCTCTACGCTATTCTGTCGTCTCTCTCTCTACCTTCTGCCATAGCCACCCATAGCCACCGACGACGTCAACAAGAGCCACCGTGGATCCTCCACTCCGGTAAGTTTCTCCTCTCTTCTCTCTCCTTCGTCCGCTACTCTGTGTGTGTGTGTGTGTGTGTGTGTGTGTGTGATATATGTGTATATATGTCTATATATACACTTATATGTGTAAATAAGTGTATATTTTTTACTAAAATCTGAGGACTCTCTCTCTCTCTCTCTATGTGTATAGTTCGACTAATCTGAGGATGTTCATGATCTTCATGAACAATGTGAGTTGTCTGTTAATTTGGGTTGGGATTTTGACTAAAATCGCATTGTCTGTCAATTTTCGACTAAATTGTTCATGTTTTCATACTTTGAATGTTGAAATACACACCAAATTTCGACAACTACATGTCGATTTACATTAAAGGTCGAATTTGCTTGGTTTGGTAATTGGATATTTTCGACATCCCCATGTCGAAATATATTCCTCTATTCAGGTTATTAATGTCGAACCAAATAATTGTGAAATTTGTGGGGAAATTGGACATCATCTATGTTCGACATTATCCTGTCGAAATTTATGTTTATTTTCGACATCCCCATGTCAAAATTTATTCCTCTATTCAGCTTATTAATGTCGAACCAAATACTTGTGAAATTTGGGAAAAAATTGGACATTGTCTATGTTCGACATCATCCTGTCGAAATTTATGTCTATATTCAACTTTGGAATGTTGAAGTAAACTTGTGGTCACATAATTGCTGTTTTTGACATTCTCATGTCGAAATATATATATATATATTTTCAGCTTCTTAATGTCGAAATTTGTGAATTCTACATTAACCAGAGACAAATTTGTTGAAAGGTGGCATTCGGAGACAAATTCCTTCCACTTTGACTTCGGAGAGATGGGACCCACACTTGACGATGTTGAGCAGTTGCTTGGGATCCCTACTTATGGGTTGGCTGTGCAGCAGAAGGATGCGAGGGATGCTAAGACTCTTCTAAGGGATTTGCTTGGTGTGTCGGAGAACGAAGCGAAGAACGCACTTGCGGAGGCAAAAGGGAGGCAAGCAGTGACGTTTGATTGGTTGCGGCTATATTTTAGTGACTTGCGTGATAGCGACACGGACGAGAGGGTCACATATTGTTATCGGGCTTACCTATTAGTCATGTGTTAGATTTAGCGTTATTATGTTGGTGGATGTTGTGTACTTTAGCATTATTATTAGTCATGTGTTAGATTTAAGAGTGGTTGATTCGGTATGTGTTTTTTGTTGTTAGTTTTTCTTACATAAATGACTAAACAATTTTAAAAAAAAAGATTTGTTCACATAAATTTCAACAATGAAAATGTTACAAGCCGGAGTACTTTACATTATCGACACTGAAAAATAAAATAATATAGAGGCTATCATTCATTTGGTCGGGAATAATGACTCAACCCATGACTACTCTCTCTCTCTCTCCCCCCTCTCTCTCTCTCATTAAATGACGTGACAACTCATTCACGGATGCAACATTAAAATGATAATGATGAAGTCACGAGTTGGCATGAATTGTCGTTGACGACTTTCACGGTCCAACCATCTAACTCCTTCAAACATCTTAACTCAAATGGGCATTCTTTCTTAGAGCCGGTGACGCGTGGTATGTTTTTCATCCCCTTTTCGTTTACTCCTTTGCCAATTGACATGTTCTTGTTCACAAACTTCCTGTACTTGCCACCCCGTTCGATATTATCCAATGTCTCATCTCTTCTTCGGTCAAAAAAACCTACAAAACATGGGTCAAGAAAAGAAAAGAATTCAATACACCTTAAAAATTCATAATTGGAAAAGAAGATTAACCTTTTCAAAGCACTCACCGAGTCCGTTGTAAAATTTTCAGTATAATCGTATAAGTCTGGTAGGCTGTGTCACTCCCATGCGTTGGCGCATAACCCTGCAAGTAGCAAAACTATGAAACTCTGTATTTATTTCGATATGAACATGTCGAAAAAATGTACTATTTTCAACATCAGATTGCCAAAAAATATGATTATTATCAACATTTGCTTGTCAAAATGTATTGTACTACCAGAATAGGAAAATTTACAAGTATAAGCTTCGACATCCAAATATCGAAATAAGATAATAATTTCAACATTGTCTTGTCGAAAGGTATTTTGTACTACCAGATTAAGAATATTTACAAGTATAAACTTCATCAAAATGTCGAAATAAGTTAATAATGTCAACATTATCTTGTCGAAACTTGTAATATATGGAATTTTCCTTGTATCTTTTTTGGAATGAAAATGTTGATGTAATGGGTAGATTTCGATATTATGATGTTGAAAAAAGTGAATTAAGTCGACAATTTATATATTACTGAACTCTTGCATAATGTGGGTTAAGTAAAATGTTTCAACATCGATATGTTGAAAAAGTTTACATATTTTGGGATATGAATGTCAAAAAAAAAAAAAACCAGATTTCCAGAATTGTTCTTGCTGTTCGAATGGGAATGCGCACCTCTTCATGACATTTTGGCTCCACGAAAGGAACAATGTCCATCACAGCAACTTGGCTCTCCACCATTGTATTGTCTACCAACAAATTTGATTGCATTTCAATTGTTTCTTCTTCAATTGAATATAAACCTTCAAATGGATCTATGGAAGGAGAAGAACCCACCATTGATTGATTGTCTACTACTTCATTCTCCATTGAGTGTGAGAAGAAGAGGAAGTTAACAGGGGAAAAGGGGTGGCGGTGGGGTGGCGGTGAAAGTGGCGGTGGAGGTGGAGTGGCGGGATTTGGTTTCCCTGTGGTTTAAAAAAATTGGGTCGACAATGATGAAGAGTGATGAAGAAGATGGGTTTGCCTGATGAAGAGTAATGTAAGGTTATTTTGGTCTTTTTATAGTAATGGAAATGGAGGAGTTTTTTGTGGGTTACATGGAGAAAATATGGGGCTGTTAATAGAATCACCCATAATGAATTGCAAGGGAAAGTTAACCAAAAAATGGGTCGGGTGTGTATATTCAACCTTTAACACATTAACCCAACCCAACTCCCCAATTTGTCACATCTAGATACGGTGTCCCTATTCAAACAAGTGAACCGTTGCATCTGAAAACCAAAACCCCTCGCCTTGCAAATTTCGCGCCCTTTCGAAGTGTCCCTTAAACCCCAACAGCCACCACGCTCAAGCGCTGCCTACCACTCCCCTCCTCCCCACCTATATATATACACACACACACACAAGCAAACATCAATGTACATATGCATACAGGCACACTTAAAAACGTAAAAATGTCCAAAGTTTATTACCCACTCTACGGTCCACCCACCTCCTCGCCCACAATAACCACCGAAGAACTCTACGGCTTTCACGCCATCGACCGCGCCCTCTACACCCTTCTCATTTTCACACTTGGTCGCGACCCGGCCGAGTCCATGCGGGTCGTCGGCCTCTTGCTGTGGATAGAGCGAAACTGGCGAAGAGGCTCCAGTGTAGTCCACAGGATGCTCTTGATGAAAACTTCTGTGGTTAATTTGGTCGCGGAGGAATCCGTAGCGTGTTTGAAATGCGTCGAGAGTGACGGTTTCCGATTCGACCCGGTTAGAAACGACATCCCGAGGCTTCGGATCCTGGCGAGGAGGAGAGACTTGAGTCTGCGGTTTTTTCACGATAATCGGGTTTCGGTTTTACGTGGGGTCACCCAGATTGTTAGTGAAGTGTGTGCGAGAGCGTTTGAGGATATAATAACACACGTGTTGGGAAATCGTAACCCTTTTTTTATGGGTTCTTCTTCTGGTGGTGGTGTGGCGGTGGGTACTGGTGGTGGTGGTGGTGTGGTGGCGGGTACTAGTGGTGGTGGTGGTGGCGGCAACAGGCCGAGTACTATTTTGGGAAGTGGAGAGGGAATTAGGGTTGTGGGTGTTCCATTTTATCCTGGAGTTGGAGTGGTGTCTCATATGGATTATGGTGGATTAACAGGCAATGCTTTTATTTTAATTTTCTCTATATTGCGTTTTCTTTTAATAGAAAAAACATGCATACAAATATTTCACTTCACAAACCACAACATAATTGCAGTGAAATTTAAATTGTGATACACAGTGTGATTGTGGAGAGAAATATGGTGTCTCTAAGACAATCAGAAAATATACACGTTCGGATTGACAATATATATAAATTACGAGTTTATGTGCAAATAATATGAATTTTTCAGTACAAATTCAAAATGTTTAAAATATGTGTGTATTGTAGCATGTGTCATTTATTAAATCTTTGTAAGAAAATGAATAGAAAGACGAGCCATGCACATTAACCGCTACTGCGCTACGTCGAGACTCTCTTTTGAAAGTGGGATCGCCACCGGGAAGAGGGATTAATCCAATGTGCCTATCCTGTGGTTATTTAGATTCACATGTAATGTTTGTTAACATAGCTTAAACTAATTGATCATTTCGTGTAAATTCCATTTAAGCAGACTTTTATGTTTTATGTTCATAGGGTTTTGACAGATTTACATGCATGCAATTTTTTGGGGGTTCTTTATTTTTTAAATATTTCTTTATGGAAGGAACAGAAATACTCGTATGGATATTTGATTCATAATGGTCCATTGATTAAAAAAAAATATTTGATTCATAATGGTCCATCCGACTGTTAAAAAAAAAAAAAAAAAAAAAGTCAGTGATAGAGTCATTCTCCTAAATACATCAATTGATTTGATAACTTGTAGTCTAAAAATATCTAAAATACCGATTAGCGTAGTGAAAACTCATCCTTATTAATCTATATACGTCCCATACTTTTACTCAATTGCATGAATTTGTACCCTTTTTTTTGTATGAAAATACTTACTTTCTGCATAATTGTTAAAACTTTTTTTCTAACTAGTTCAAAGATTTCAATAAGTTCTTGAAAGTAGTACAAAATATTTGATAATATTAGACTGTATTACCTTTGGATCTAAAAAGTAGCATGAATTTTCATGAATTAAAATTAATTATGGGACGGAAGGAGTATTCGTGAATTTCCTTGTATTGATTATTAATTATTTGCTTAAAATTATGCAAGTTGAGGCTCATATGGGTTGTGGGTTATGGATCATGAATTAACAGGAAATGTTGCACAATGGCCTGCACCTTTTATGGCTGCTAGTTCTACTCCTCATGGGCTTTCATGGGCAGATGAGAATATTGGAGTTGCAAATTACCAGATGGCGCCTTCAAATGAGCCGATGCCATTTTCGAATGATGAAATAGAGTCGATGGGGAGTCAGAGCTTGCAGCAGGGCGGTGGTGGTGGTGGTGGAGGAGGAAAATTACAAGAAGAAGAGAGCGAATTAGTTCCACCAGAAGATAGGACCATCTTCTTGACCTTCTCCAAAGGGTACCCTATATCTGAAAATGAAGTCAAGGAGTTCTTCACAAGGTACACATATACATACATTTATCTGCGTGTGGTGGTGATTGCAGGAAGATCTATTTTCGTTACTCGAAAAAGTAATTAATTATTGAAATGCTAATTGACAATAAAATGAAGTTTATGGGGCCGTTTGATAATGTTTTTATTTTTTATTTTTTGTTTCTAAAAAATTAAAAGGAGAATCATGTTTATTGTTTATAAAAACAAAATAAATAAAAAACATGTTTGGTAATAAAATTTATGTTTTCTGTTTTTTATTTTTAAACGACTCTATTTTAGAAATCGTTTAAAAACAAGGCAAATCACCTTTTTTGTGTTTTGAAAATTACAGAAATTTTGAAAACGCTTTTAATAAACACAACATAAACAAATTAATTACCAAATACATTTTGTTTTTAGTTTTGAAAAAAATTGAAAACAAAAGAAAAAAACAAGAAACAAAAACGTTACCAAAACCGCCCCCTAAATAATTATGTTTTTGGTTTTGGTTTGGGTTAATAGTAATAATATATAATGGAGTGTAGTATTAATTAATTTATCTATTTAAATCAGAAAATATGGGGAGATATTTGAAGGACTTCACATGCAAGAAGTAGGAGAAGATGAACAAGCCTTGTTCGCAAGGCTAGTGGCTCGATCGGCTTCAGGCATTGGAGTGGTACTAGGTGGCCAAAGGAAAGCAAGGTTTTCTATCAATGGGAAACATGTTTGGGCTCGTAAGTACATCAAGAAGCACCCTAAATCTCCCTTCCGCATCACAACCACCGCATCCACAACTACTACTACTACTGAGCCTCCTCCTCCGGCCACCGCCGCCGCCCCCAAGACCCCTAGTTTGATCTTATGAGGTTGAACAGTCCTTCTAAATGAAAGAAGTATTCGATGAGTTTCCAGTATTGAACATTTGTGTTTAATAAGATCGTGTAAACGGTTATCGCCTGTTTCGATTACAATGTTTTTTGTTTGTTGATGGTATTATTTGTGTAACATTAATTGAATTTATCACCACACTCGTGATAGGGTGGTGATTTTGGTAGTCCACTTTCTAACATCTGCACTTTTTTTTTTTTTATTTGCGTAAATTTACCATGCATGCTACCTTTCCAATAATTCACTTTCTCACACATTAAAGGGTAATATAGTAAATTAACATGCATGAACAAAAAAACAAAATAAAAAGGAGTGTGAGTGGTTCAAACTTCAAACCAGGGAAAGTGTGAAATTAATTTCCTCTTTATATTCTAACTTATTAAGGGAATATTAATTATCGTTACTATAAAAAAGTTTCCGTATGCCAACCAAATACCCAATACATCGCTTTTCCTATTGTAAAAAGAAAAAAAAATAGTTTTCCCAATATATAACTTTTGAAAAGAGAAAGGATAAGAGAATTTTAAAAGTACAACCATTTTGGAAACATATGAAAGTCTTAAAAGTAAACAATAATACAAACAAATTGAAACGGAGAGAGAATCATTTTAAATTAAGCTGCATGCATGGAGTTCAGTGTTAATTAGTACTCCTTCTGTCCCTTTTTAAGTGTAGACATTTCCATTTTAGGTTGTTCCTAAATAAGTGTGTGATTTGAAAAGTTAATGGGTAAAAGTTTGTACAATTATCATTTTGTCATTTTCAAAAGTTGGTGGGTAAAGAGTTAATGGGTAAAAGTAGAGGATAATTTTGGAAAGTAGAGGTAAAAATTGATGTGAAATGTGTAATATGATATTTTTTTAATAAGTTGGATTTACGAAGTAACACATTTAAAAAGGGACGGAGGGAGTAGAAAGTTGCTTTAGTTGTCCATTTTTGATACATGCTTTAGTTGTCCATGCATGCATGCTTTAGAATGAATTTTGTAAAATTATTATATTGTTGTGTTTGAATCTTAAATTTGTAAAAGATTTTGTTTGAATCTTAAAAATTATTCTGTGTCGTCATTGAGGTCATTGAATAGGCTAATGTAGTCATTTAGCTTCTCTAAATGACACCTACGATATAAAATAATAGAAAGTTTTTATATCTTTTTGCATCACCTCAAACAACATCTTACCCTTTAAATTATATTTCTCGACTTTCAAGTACAAAAGACTACTCCGGATCATCTGGCCATGTAGACTACAAGGCACCCAACCATGATTTATTAAAAGATTTGATTTTTTATGGAGGTTTTTCAAAACAAAATCAATATAGAGTCAATCCATTTTGAGAAAAGTTCTAGAATGAATAAAGATGATCAAAGTAACCTTAGATCATCAGAAGAACATCAAGCTCACAAAAAATATAAGGTAGGAGTCTCTCTTTAAAAAGTGGTCTGATTTTTCTAGAGGTGTACTCTTTTTTTTTTTTTCCTTTCTTTTTTTGTCATTCATCATTCCTAATCTATTACACGGGGAAAGAATGAGACTCGATCCTGAGATGCAATTTGGGACATCCAAAAGCTCTACTACATGAGCTAGCTACCACTTGAGGTTTACTCTAAATGAGAGAAAATGAGGCTATTTATAGTGATTAATTTCTTAGGCAACAAGCTAGCCACTAGGAACATGACACATGGGCTAAAGATCAGTGCTAGCAGACACATGTAAACGCTTCTAATGAAGCACCTCATAGGATCTTGACACGTGTACAGTGAAGGATGCCAAAAACATGCGTCTGTAGACGTTTGGAAACGCTCATAAAAATCTGAATGGTCAAGATCTAAACACGCGTATAAAGATGCCTTTCAAAAACACGCAGGTGGAGAACCCAGGTGGAGTAGAGGATCACAAATGGATTGGGTCTTGGTTTACAGGGAAATATAATGTTTGGTTTAGAGTTTTGAGAAGAAATATTTATTATTTTTGATTTTTTGATGGGGTTTTTGCAACCCATTCAATATTGGAGAGAAAGTCAAATGAAAATAATGATTGATGGAAGGATAGTTCAGAAAACATTTCCTTGACCTATGATCTTTTTTTCTTTTTAAAAATTTTTCTGGACTCAATGAAAATTTGATTTCAGATTTTGGGGCCAAGTTGAGCAAAAATCGATGGGCCTCATTCCGTAAGCCCAGTTCACATTTCCTTGGACCTATGATCTTTTTTTTTTTTTTTCTTTTATTCTGGACTCAATGAAAATATAGATCTTTAAGCAAAATGACACATATCAAACCAAGCATCACAAGATTTCTCTCTTTAAGATGAGAGAAAATGAGTTTCAGTCTTGGTAGAGGCTTTTGAGATTTAGGAAAAAGAACTCTCTCCTCGGGTCCTTCTTGTCTCATGGGTACTGCAGGAGGCAATCAGTGGGCTCGTAGAAAATTTAGTGGGTGCGTTGGAGTACAGCCATGTAACGCACTGATCACACAACTCGTGAAAGAATGTATAAAACTTTTAGGGTGGTGATAATCGTTTGGAAACGCTTTTGATTAAAATCTGAATGGTAAAAGGCTAAACATCGTATAAAGATGCCTTTCAAAAATCATTTTATGCATTGGAGTTTTGACACAATCAAAAATAGTTTTGACTTTAACATTAGCCTACTTTTATGGTTTGGTTATTAATATGTGTGATGTTTCTTCTCACTGTAAACAAATTAAGGCAAGAAAACATTGTTGGTGTGAATCCAAAAGTGACGTAATTTCTACTACAAAATGCTCAAATTGGTGACTCTATAGTATGTAGTAGGATTTATATACCAATAAATTCATTTTTGTCATATTGATTTATGAAGTTATTTTATTTTAATCAGA
Organism: Vaccinium myrtillus; assembly: GCA_016920895.1. Taxonomy (NCBI): domain Eukaryota; kingdom Viridiplantae; phylum Streptophyta; class Magnoliopsida; order Ericales; family Ericaceae; genus Vaccinium; species Vaccinium myrtillus. Next base: position 23,946,290 of record CM029280.1, on the reverse strand, counting down.
TTCCAAGTTTCCAACCTTCCACAATAGTGTTAAATTCCTTTTGATAAGATTTGAATTCACGAGCTCAAGGGAGTTAAGCATACGATTACAAGTTCAACTGCCCAGATTATACATGAATGAATTTACCTTTGTGATTTGGTCTTTCTTCCTTTCTTTTTTGTTTCATTATCAAGAACTTACCTGAGTCTCCTAAACGAACCAAACTAATCGAGTTCGAGCTCCTCGCTGTTTGTTAAAAGTTTGTTTATGATCGGTGTGGCACGTAAATAAACTAGTGGCTGAAGTTGATAAACCTGAATAAGTGAGCGAAACTGTTTTATTAAGTGAAGTTTGGTAGATGTGTTATAAGAGAGTGATCTATCTCGTAAAGCGCAATAAGTCAATTTTGAGTTTAAGTTTTTATTTTTATTTTTAAACAAACTCTAAGCTTGAACATTTTTTTGAAGCTCGTTAAGGTTTCAAACCAAACTTGAACAAATCAGCTCGTATGAAATATTATGTATAAAAAATTCAAATTACACGAAATCGGCTCATGTTTGGCTTGATCGAATTTATTTTAAATCGACATATCCAATAATTTAAGCTCAAACATCTTCTTTTTTTTGTTTCAAAAACTTAATTAACCACCTGTTTGACCTGGACACAATTTTACAAAACTCCAAAGAAAATAATTCTGCTAAAATAAAAACCCTTCATAATACTCTCAACCTCCATCCGGATTGGATTGCGAGCGCCTGTTTTGTTTATCCCACGATCTGAGGGAGTTTTCTCACCGTTGGCCAACAATGGAGGCGGCCGCCGCTGCCACCAGAAGCAACCTTATCTTCAGAACTGTCTTGCTCTTCATACTACTGTCTACGGTAAGTATCTTCCAGGCACATCTCTCTATCACAATTTCTGGCTCTTAGGGTTCTGTAATTTGTGTCATATCTTTGACTTGTATGTATGTATATACGTATGTGTACAAACTTTGTTTCGGATGTTAGGTGATACCGGGTTTCTGGGTACTCTTCAGTTCAATTCAAACTATTGGAATTCGAAAGCCCCATTTTCCCCTGTTGTTTTGGATTCTGGAAGACGAAATTAAATTCGCAACTGCTTACTTTTTTTCTTTTTTTTTTCTTTTTTTGGAGAATAGAGATAAAATTTTATTAATCTCTGCGTAATGCCGGAACAAGTAGACCTAAATGATGCTCCTGCAACGCCATCACATCTAGCCTACACAAACAAAACATATTGAAACAAAAATTCTAGAACAAACAACCACCACAGAAAACACGACACCATCGAAACTCAAGCCCACACGGCACTGCCGCCTGAACTCCAACAGGAAACAAACACGCTCGATTAGGAGCACCACCACCACCACCAACATCACATCACCCCAAAGCTCTAAGCACAACAATAACCTTACTCCAGTCCGGTGCTCGAACCTGCAAAGACGACCGGAAATACAATTGCATGCATCCAATGTTTGAAAACCATATAAAAACACATTTGATAAAAAAGTTTAAAACACACGGATGCATGCTAAGGGCCAGATGCCCAAACAGAAAACGAAAAGAAAACCCACGAATGGCATGGGTACATGCGGAGGCTTTATTGTTGAATGTTGGATCCAAACACTCCAAAGATTTGAAAATAAAAAACAATTGAGATATGGGCCGGAGGACATATTGTTGGGTGAATAACTGCGAGAAGGAACACAAGACCATGCATGTCGAGTAGATTGGAGATCGAGCCGCAAAACGGCCAAAGATGGGGGAATGATTAAACCCCCTGATACACCAATCTAATCAAACGAACAAAGCAACAGTAAGAAACAACGGCGAGACAGAAGCCCAATTGGTTGAACCAGAAGGATGACATCAAAGGACCTGAAACCTGAGGTCCGCGTATAAGAGGCGGCCGACGGTTGGAGAAGGGTTGAGCCAATTGGGTATTTGGGAGCAGAATGGATGAAGCCGATTGACCCAGCGGCGGAGTAGATTGGGTAGAGACCAGCAAGGATGGAGGCCGGCTGTGGGTTATTGAGCAGAAAAGGGAAAATCTTGCCCCAAACAGGAACCCTAAGATTTGGGGGCTTTTTTGGTAGACAAAGGGCAGAGCTCTTTTTTTTTTTTTATAGGCGGTGATTAGCAGGACCCCATTATCTATTACTACTATAGTCGGAACATCCCCATAAATGGCGTGAAGTTTCAGGCTTGTTCACGTTTTAATTTTCTAAACTGCCCCTTTAGTTCCACCAAAAAAGCTGCCTAGAAGGACAAAAAACTGGTTTCTTCTTTGCTGTTTTCTGATTTCACAAATCATATTCTCCTTTTTTCCTCATTGGCGTAATAAGATTTGCACAGGCATCGCCAGTGTCCGGGCGTCAAGTGTATATAAATATACATATTATAGCTCATGCGTGCGTGTTTTGCGCTGTTAATCAGGTATTGGGATACAAGGTTGATAATTCAGGGCAGTTCCCTTTGGTGGTGAGTACCTGGCCATTTAAGGAGGCTGTGAAAGCCGCTTGGAGGGCTGTACAAAGTGGGTTTTCTGCGGTTGATGCAGTTGTGGAAGGTTGCTCAGCTTGTGAGGACCTAAGATGCGATGGTACAGGTGGGAATGTATTGCCATATACGTGTATATCATTTGAAGTAGCTTTACGTTTTAATTATTGCTGTTGTTCTATTATGTTTCCTAATGATGTGTGTTCTAGTTCTAAGACTACGAGAAAGTAGGTAGCTCTTTATTATTGTTGCTTAGATTTATGCAAGTAGTAGATTATTTGATGGCGTAGCCGTTGATTGGTTGGACCGTCGTAGTACACTTTGGAAGCCTCAAGTAAAGCCCATGGGTACAAGGCGTAAAATTAAGTCTTTTTGGTCCAATAAGGGTCTTTGGTAATTTTGTTATTTTAATTATTAACTATAGGTGACAATTTAGTATTTAATTAAGTTATTTTTAATGTTTCCTTTTATTTCCATTAGGGTTATGAGTCTATAAATAACAAGTTTATCAATGTAATCGGCAGACTTTTTGATTAATGAGAATAAGATTTATTTGAGAATTAGGGTTTCGACCCTTGTGTGCCTCTCTTCCCCTTCCTCTCTCTTTCTTTTCCGGCATCATTAGTTGAGTGCATGCTTGTTCAAGATTGAGTGCATCCAAATAAAGATAAACAGTTTACTTTTTTTTTTTTTGCTGTTCGAAATCAGCCTATGGTCTTGTTTGAATGTAAAGAATGTCTACACCAATGAACTCTAGGAAGAGTAGGCCTTATTGATCCAGGACTAAACCCTTGCAACTTTTTTTATGTGTACATTGAGAAAAATAGAGAATTCTTCCCGGAGCATCATGTTTTTGGCTTCTAATAGAATGTAGAATGTGGGTAAAAGTTGGAAGTTGTCCAAGTTTAAGAGATATACATCGGGGTAGTATTACTTGTGGAAGGTTAATGTTATTGTTGTACAGTATATCATAGAAACTAATCTGACCGCCATCTACTCTATCTTTCCACTTTCTAGTTTTTTGACAGTTGACACAGCATTGTTTTTGCAAATATTAATTGCCAAATGTCTGATTATTACTTATAACTATCATACAGTTGGGCCTGGTGGGAGTCCAGACGAGAATGGGGAAACTACGATTGATGCTCTGGTCATGAACGGGGTAACAACTGTTTAGTCTTACGTTATATTGGCAAAATGTTGCTCCTTGTCTTACTCCTTGTAGGTGAATGTTGCTTTAGAAACATTTAGAAATGACAATCTATCTTGGGTCTGCTAAGGAAATGCATAGGCCACGATGGAGGTTGGAGCGGTTGCTGCCATGAGGTATGTGAAAGATGGTATCAGAGCTGCTAGATTAGTAATGCTGCATACTGAACATACAATGCTAGTTGGAGACCAGGCCTCAGCCTTCGCCATTTCTATGGGTCTCTCTGGACCCTCAAATCTTAGCTCAACAGAGTCACTCGAAAAGTGGAATAAATGGAAAGAGAGTCGCTGCCAACCTAATTTTAGGAAAAATGTTCTGCCGGTTGATAGTTGTGGTCCTTATCAACCAAAAGAAACTGCGGACCTTAATTGGAACAGGTGTTTGATGGCCAATCCAGTGGAAACTTCCACAAGAAGGTCATCTCATGTAGGTATTGACAACCATGACACAATAGCCATGGCTGCTATTGATAAAGTAAGTCGAAGTTCATGGGAAACCTTTTTGATGTATTTTATTTTGGCGAGTTTTGTAAGTTCTTTAATCACGGTTACATTCCTTGATAGGAGGGACACATTGCTGCTGGTACATCTACTAATGGAGCCACATTTAAGATCCCTGGCAGGTACTTAGAATGGCACCCTTTTTTTAGTGGGTATCTGTTTGAATGAAGAAACCTTGGTAGTTGGTTCTGCTCAGTTTTTAGTACATGTTCTCACAATACTATGTTTCAGTTGCGGATTGGGTGTCTTGTAGAATGATTTTTTTCTTTTTCCTTTTGGTTGTTCAAGCATTTTATTTACTGCGTTTTTTGCTGAACAATTTCGTTTCCTGGATTCTAGGGTAGGCGATGGACCTATTGCAGGATCTTCTGCATATGCTGACAATGAAGTTGGAGCATGCGGCGCAACTGGCGATGGTGATATCATGATGCGATTCCTTCCATGGTAAGTTTGCTAGAACTTATAGTTTGAATGTTTAAAATTGGCTCTAGTCCTAGTTTAAACGAACAAAGCTTTTAAGGATCATTGTGATAAAAATGTTGGAGTTCTTTGCAGTTCTCATTGCAACAGTTATGTCGCCTTGTTATACAGGTCCAAAATTAGTGACCTTTTAAGATAGATTGGATGTAGAATTCCTCTAGGAGGAGTTCACAGGTTGTTCTTTGCCTAGTTTGGCTTAGTCAGTCTGCCTAGTTTGGCTTAGTCAGTCTGTGAATTACGAGCTGAAATTGTATTTTTCATCTGACTTGTATTAATGGATTTTATTTTTAGCGATCTTGTTGTGGAGAGTAACACTGATACACAAACATCAAATATCATTGATGTGTGCAAATTAACAGTTCAGAATCCTTCCGGTATCTGACTTGTTATGCGGGTTTGCTCTCAGTTATCAAGTTGTGGAGAGCATGAGGCTGGGAATGGAACCCAAGCTCGCTGCCAAAGATGCCATATCGCGAATTGCTAGAAAGTACCCTGATTTTGTCGGAGCTGTTTTTGCTGTAAACAAAAATGGCGTGCATGCGGGTGCTTGCCACGGGTGGACTTTTCAGTACTCCGTGAGAAGCCCTGAAACGGACGATGTGGAAGTGTTTACTGTGCTCCCCTGAAATTACGACTGCCCAAATTTGCAAATATCAATAATAGCACGAGGCCCCTTTATGAAATTTGTTTTGGATTTGGAACTTGAAGGGAGAACAATGTGTTTCATCATTGGAATAGATAATTTGGGGATCTCTTTCCTATTTATCATTAAATCAGTTGGAGTTCAGTCCAGAGCTGAACTTTCAATGTACTCTCTCTCTCTCGGTATTTAAGATATAAATTTTGTATGGACCCCAAGGCTTTGCTTGTTACAAAGTCTTGTGTTTCAATCACTAGGGTTGGAGTAAAAGAATCCCTTTTCGTCGTTCTGCTCTAACAATAAGTTGAGTCTGCAGAGACTGAGGCTTTGGTTATGTTTGTTCTTGGCCCAGTTTAGTACATAGATGTCTTGGATCGGGCTCTTTTTTTGTGATACTGATTTGTGTTTTTTATTCCTTTCGGTTGGCTCCTTGCGAACCTCTCTTTTGGGGGTTTAGGTGGTTGATGATTGTCCATGCCGTTGCGTGCCAACTTCATTGGGATGTTTTGGGATTGTTTGTGATACCTCCATGCCTAGATTCTTATTAACCTTTGTATATGTTACTGCGATTTGAAAGAAAGAAAAGAAAAATTCCGCAATGAATGTCTTTTGGAAAATTAAATTCACTATTACCACCTTTGTAAACATGATGCTCCCACTAAATTATTTCAATTGGCAAAATTTATTTGATGTCTCAGACCCACTAAATTACTCCTCAATCATTTCGAATCCATAAATAACATTCTAACTTCTTAATAAAATCTTTTATACTGGTTTCAACCTTCGATTATAATGCACTTTTTAATGACACTGAAATTTCAAGACACAATCTAATAACTCAGAAGACACAGGAACAAGGGAATTCAGTACAGAGGAACTTGTGCGTTCTAACTTCATAAGCAATCCAATTACAATAGTATTCAAACTACAAAAACCAGAATTCCGCGTATAGAAATCATACGATTCTGCTAACAATTCCAAACCAGTTTCCTAGAGAAGTGTCAAAACTAGAAAAGGGAGAAAAGACGCGAATGTGATTGTGTATACCTCCCAATTTTTTTTCCATACAATAGTCCAATAAAAAAGACTCCATCTTTAATCTTCGTTTTGGCCCCCGGAAAGTAAGGGCCGGTGTGACTTTCCGGCTGTGTAGGAGACCATGGTTTTTTCCGCAAGTTTCCCTCCCACAGGCCATGTAATTTGCGACGTAATGGCCAGGTCACATTTTCCATATGTTTCTGGACTGAAGTTGACTACGAGGGAGCATTGATGAGTTTTTAAATACTATGGGTATTTGATTGATATCTATTGAAGGCTAGGGTGTCAATGAGTAATTTGAAAGAACCGTCAGGGGTATCATGAAATAATTCCTTGAACAGAACCGAAAAGGAAATGAAGGAAATTGCCTCTCAAATGAGCATAAATTTTAGCCAACCTCCTCCAGGCTCTTCTATACGTAGACTTTTCATATATACAGGCGTTCAACAATTTTTATTGGCGGATCAAAAATTTGTTTTGGGTATTGACATAATCCGCAACAGATCCCCATAAATCAACTTTCTTGACGTAATTCTTTCCAGAATTAATTTGGGGAAGATATTTGTTTTCTCCAATTTTTATTGGGGTACCTCGGTCAATGGAGATGAACGGAGATTTCTCCGGAGGTGATGATAAATCCAGCCCAGGTGTACAAATCAACGTGGGAAACCCTGTTATAACTTCGAATCTGTTCTTGGACCAGGTCGGAGAAGTTGTTCTCACCATTAATTCAGATGGGTTGTCTTGGAATTTGGTTGAATCCATTTATAAAGTAAGTTCTCTTCTATCTCTCTCTCTCTCTCTGAAATCAATGGAAGTTGCTACTAAATTGTGCTTTGATTGTAATGAAATATCATGGTCTGGTCTTGGCATTACAATTGGCTTCCCAATCATTTTAATATCTGGTCATGAGCTCGAGAAAAGACAAGGATTGGGTTTGGAGGATTTAGTTGACGCGATCCGGGCACGTGGGTTATGAGAAAAAAATAGGCTTTTTGTTTTTTAGAGAAGAAATCAAATAGGTTGACTTGGCCGAAGCAAGCCGAAATGGTTTATAAGTTGGTGGAATCATTGCCAAAATGTGATTTGTTTAGCTGGCCTCTCGTTGGGTTCGAGAGGCTATTGAGTTCAATTTGAGCAAAAAACTGGATCTTGAAGAAGAACTTGTTGTCATGCTAAAGAAATGCTGCAAACATGGGAGATGCCAAAATATAAGTTTGTGCTACCAGTCAGTTGTCCATTTCGAATTACTCCAAACCTTTCCTGAGGATGTTCAAGATGATTTTGCATTGGAGAAGTATTTTGTGTAGAGTGTTAAAAGTGTTTACTTTTGGCTTGTTTTATATCTAGAACATTTTGATAATTTCAAATCTTTTGTTTATGCTTTCTGAGTCTGATGTTACGGGTTGTTTCCTTAAAGTTAGTGATTAATTGACCTCTTACATTTTGTTTTCTTTTTGTGTGTGTGTGCCAGGAGCAGGATGAATCAATTTGTCTGGGCATAAAACTTGCCTCCAAGAGTGAAACTGCGATATGCTTTTCTGATGTATATGCTGTTGAGTTTATAGACTGGGGTTTGGTTCATGAATCTGTTCTTGGAAATGCCAGAGGATGTCTTTTGGGTTATGCTTCTGAGGTCTTACCCAATCTCATTAATTTATGATTGGCAATTGTTATTCCATTGTGGTCATACGTATGAATGCCATTCACAGGTATATGAATTCCGATTAATTGCTGCAGATGTACCGCTTTACAGTGCACGGGGTCCAGAGGTCTAAGAATCAGCCTTCGCTTTGGGCCCCATCCGTGTACACATTTGGTCACAAGGATATGGATACATGTCGGATGTGTTTTAATCAGATCAATGCTTCTCTCAACATGGTGACTGGACGACCAAAAAGTCTTCTGGTATGCCCCGTGAGTGGTCATGTATTTCAGTTTGCAGTTTGTTGGATTTATTCTTTTTCTCTGTCCGGGTGCAAGGTGGAAACAGAAATAAACAAGTATCACATTTTTTCCAGACTTTATTTGTGTTGACTAGGTTTTTGTTCATCCAAAGAGTGGGAAAGGAAATGGATGTAGAACTTGGGAAGCAGTGGCTCCTATATTTTCCCGTGCTAAAATAAAGACAAAGGTAAACTGCTAATATACATTTGATACCGTTAATAGATTTTTCTACTGTTCAAAAACTCTTTTCTCCCCTGAAATTCTTACAAATTGTGAATTGCAACTGTAGTTCAACATCACAGACAAGTGGAATTGCTCCATAGATTTTGCTTGTTGTGTGTGCATGACTGCATAGTTGCTCGTGTAAAATTGTTCTTCTTTCGGAATTTATGCCCGAAGACTTTAGATTGTCAAATTTTTTTATTTTTATTTTTTTCGTGTGAAGTTATTGGTCCTTACTCCTTAGTTTTGGTGTGGCTAAAAAATGTTTGGTTTCAAAATTCAATTTGAGCTTGAATTTGATCAGTTTGGGAGTAATTGTAGGGAACTATTTAATGGTCTATTGTAGGTTGGAAATTTCGAAGAGGATTAGCTTTCAGACATGGAAATAACTATAGAAACGTTGAAAACCAAGCTTTTGCCACTCAATCATAAGTTAGCACTTGCAGTTTTTTTTTTTGGGGAGAAAGTTGGTACTGCAGATTGAAATTCTAATTTCTTGTGAAGATCAAAATTGGTGGGGTAAAACAGCCCTTTAAATTGTAGAAGATCTTAACAAATAAAAGACTGGAAATCATCTGATCAGAAAAGGACAGCACAGTAAATGTTGGGATTGAAATGCTGTAATTGTTGTCATCGTTGGAAATCTTTGAGGTGCAACGTCTCTTATTGGCTCAAAATGTGAAACCCAACAGGATAATCCAGGCCGTGTAAAGATCTTAAATGCATGTCTTTGATGTGACCTTACCTAAGCCCATTACCGGAGGGAGTTGTCAAATTTGTTTCTTGGCATGGTAATAATTATTATTTTTGTAACGCCCCATGCAGACCATTGGCCCAGTACCTTGATTTTGATCCACAAGCCACACCACGTAGCCCAAAATGCTTAAGCCCAAGGTACTAGTAGTATCTTACATGGTTTATTATATGCCCAAGATCATCCATATAAACTTCCGATGTGGGACGGGGTATCACATTCTCCCCACCTTTATGGCCTCGCTCCCTCGGGAGGGGTTGAGCACTAGAGTCACCACGGCCTCCCTTGTATCTATTCTCTGGTGCCATAACCTACATGGTCTTATACTCGGGTCGCTCTGATACCATTTCTATCGCCCCAGGTAAATCTTTGGCCCAGTACCTTGATTTTAATCCACAAGCCACACCACATGACCCAAAATGCTTAAGCCAAAGGTAATAGTAGTATCTTGCGTGGTTAATTTGCCTCAATTGCTATAATATTAAATACTAGCGCTAGGTGTGGTGTCTTGTTTGGTATGTTGTGCACAATAAGTAATATATGAACAGTCACCTTTACGAGCCCAAGCTTTGGATTAGTTGGTTGTTGACTTTTTTTTTGTGTGGATAAATTTGCTTGAAATAGAAAAGAGGTTAACCGAATATACAGCCTACAAGGGGCATACCCCAGGAGGAAAAGAAAAAAGAAAAAAGGGAAAAAGATTGGTTGTTGACTTCACATAGTGCAGTGAAGTCTCTTTCTTATCCTCGGACTTCTCACGAGGGCAAGACTGCCCACCAAAGTACTCTGTTACAGCCACATTGCTTAGCAGTCCGTCCTCTCGGACAAATGTTAACTTGCTATATATCCTGTATGTAGTTATTTAATTTGCTATAAGTTTGGATGGATCCCAGCGTGGGAGATCGGAAGCTACAACTTCAATCTGCTTAGAATTAGGCCAATATCACTGATTATGTTAACCTCATTTTCATTTTCAACTTGTTCATTAGGTCACGGTGACACAAAGGGCAGGACAGGCATTTGATGTGATGTCATCAATTACAAATGAGGATCTAAACTTGTACGATGGCGTTGTAGCTGTTGTAAGCATTGAGATTCCCTCATATTTATGTATTACAATATTATTGAGTTTTTCATAGTGTATAGTTGTCTTGATAAATCATGGATTCTCTCAAGGGAGTGTTATGGGAATACCTTAACATTCTGCAGTGGATTTGGAGTTTCTTTATTGCTGGTGGTGAGTCTGGTGATTCCTCCTGCTTTGCAATGGTTGCTTGGAACTTTAGGGGAAAAAAACTTGCTACCAAAATTTTCACACTGCAATGCTTTCTTGCTTTGCATGTTTGATGGTTTCTGTGAGATGACACAACAAAGAGGGGGAAAATACTACTTGCCAGGTTTTTTTAAAAGATGCCACCTAGAGTTGTTTTGTTATTTTTCTTTTTTGCAGGCAAAGGAATTTTTTCAACACAGAATACCTTCTGTACGGTGTAGAATGTCTCTTTTCCGCATTTTCAAAATATCGCCCTTTTAGCATCAGTTTTGTTTGATGGTTCATCAATTCTGTATTTCCAGCAATCTAAGGTCTTCTTTGTTCTTCCAACTGATTTCCAGTTTGTTTGCGTGTTTGAATTTTTTATTTTTTATTTTTTTATTCTAGGGTGGTGACGGTCTTTTCAATGAGATCCTTAATGGACTTCTCTCTTCAAAGCTTAAAGCTTCTTACCCACCTGCGCCAGCGGATTTCATACATTCTGGTGAGAAAGATGGTTGTGTCATGGTTCATGATTCAAATAGAACTGTTGCCGAGGCTTCTGATCATATTGAAGATACTTCTCCTCTTCTCCCAGGTTCAAGTCTTGGTGATTCAACACCAACAAATTCCAGTATGTACCATTATCAAACATCTTCATATGAGTGTTGCTATGTTATGATTTTTTTAACCGTCTTGCTTATGATGGGCATATGTGGTACAGGAACAGAAAAAGGTTGTTCCAATACAGGTGTGTTTACTCCTATGACATGTACGCAAATAGGGTGATTATATAGCAGAAAAACGAGGAATGTGAAAACAGTGTTTTAAACAGGAATGTTGTTGTTGTTATTTTTTTTTTTTGTTCCTGATCATTGCTTGTTGCTTCAAGCAGACCAAGGTCCTGAGTTTTCTCTCCCGAACAAATGGTTCAGATTTGGTGTTATTCCTGCTGGCTCGACTGATGCCGTTGTAATCTGGTATTGTCTTCTGTTGCTTTGTGTTCTGCAATTTTATCGGTTTTTTGAGACTTGTTTATCCTATGATTTCTAAGCTCTTCTCTGTATATACGGCTCTTCCAGCACCAAGTTCTTTGTGCCTTGTCGCTACTGATGACTGTATTACTTTATGTTCTTATAGTATACATGTTTTTTCAAGGCTTAGGCTTTGGTTCATACTTCAACTGTTAGACCTAGTTATGAAGAAAATAGATTGGAAATGGACGATGAAGCGGGATGAGATATAATCAAATCCGACAATCAATTATCCGAGAATGCATTCTACTTCATGACATGACATCCAAACACCCAAAATCCGAAAACCACAATTCAAAATGCGAAGTAGCCATCCGAGCACCCGCGCTATATGGTTAGCACCACAAAGTTCATTTTCTTCCTGAGCCATGCTGGACTTATGAAGCAAATAGATGTAGTCCAAAAATATTGAAACGCATTATCAGCCTCCAAGAGAAGTTGAGGCTTCCGTCTCTAGGGACTTCTTATTTTCTGGGGACCTCCAAACCATTACCTAATGACCATAATGTTACGTAACTTGACTTTACAGATCACGTCTCCGACAATAATACTGACAAATAAGTCTTCGATATGTTGCTAAAGTATTATGCAGTATCTTCTTGTACCGCTCCCATTAGCATTTACTGTTGATTAATGTCCAGCGATGCACTATGTTACTAAGATTTTCCAGTACCATTTGTTGAGCTAAGCTGATTCTTCTGAGATATACTATCCACATTTGCAGTACCACTGGAACTCGAGATCCTGTAACATCAGCATTGCATATTGTCCTTGGCAAAAAGGTGTGCCTTGATATAGCACAAGTTGTAAGATGGAAAACAACATCGACATCGAAGGATGAACCTTGTATACGTTATGCAGCTACTTTTTCTGGGTAATTTATGTTACTTTCTACTGTATACTTGAGGATACACTCATGTCTTACCTATTACCATATTTGTCATTATCAGTTTTTATTTTGAACTTCTGTTTTTATGCCAGTGGGTGTTGACATGCGCCCATTTGTTCTTGTATTTTAACTTCGCTGGTTCTTGGTTGAGGCGGAAGTCTGGACACAAGACGTGTTCCCATGTCACTTAAGTGTAAAAACAAAGAACTACAAATAAAAAATAAGACATTGCACATGGCATGTCCGACACGTATCTGTGTCCAAGGTGTACTGCATGCTGCCATGGTAATTAAACCAAAGTTTTCATAGCGTAAGATGATGGTATAGTTCTCCATTATATCTGACCAGCATTTCATAGCGTAAGATGACCAGCATTTCATTTCTCTTTCTTATCATCTCATGTACTGTAGTCTATTTGCTCTATTTGGTTCTGTGGAGGGTTCAAATTTAACTGCACGCTTTCAGTTTAGTCAAGTCATTTGCTAGTCTCGTCATTGACACCAGATAATTTTGGAAAAAGTTTATAATAAAATTTACAGAAAGAATCGTTTTTTACGTGCATTATGTATTTACATATATTCAAGGTTTCCACATATATGTGCATGTCCTGCATAGGTCAGTATAGAGTATTAGAGTGTAATAAAATAGGTACTAGAGTTCTTGTGGTATTAGATTTACTGTACTCTTGAGGTTTACTTTCTTTTATTAATTTATCTTGTCAATCTTACCAGGTACGGATTTTATGGAGATGTCATTAGGGAGAGTGAGAAGTATCGCTGGATGGGTCCAAAGCGATATGATTATGCAGGAACCATGGTGTTTTTGAGACATAGGTATCTCTCTTTGCAGACCAAGTTTGCCTATGGTTTCACAATGAGGGAACTAAGACGGTCATTATTTACATGTCATGTATTGAAAGTTAAATATCACTATCATTCAATAGCTTTCAAGCTTATTGGATTGGTTCTGAAAGGTGGAGTTGAATTTGTAATAGAAACCGGTAATGAGATTGAATGATGATATGTATGCTAATAGGTGCGTTCATTTCAATTTGAATCAAGCTTCACCGCTACAGCAAGCATTCTCTTTCTGTGCGCATATAGTCCACCCAACATTTCCACCTCTTTTAATTATTTTTTCTGATTAATGTTGTGCAAGTTAAAATAAGCGAATCTTTTCCATTCACACCATTTATTTTCCTGTTTCAGGTCATATGAAGCGGAAATAGCCTACCTAGAAGTTAAATCCGAAGAAAGTAGTTCAGCTTCAGAGGAAGGTCCTCGCGGTAGTAGAAAAAGATCATTATGGGGTCTACCTAAAAAATCTGAAAGAATGCCTTGCCGTGTCAATTGTAATGTCTGCACATCGACAAGTGATCCCATGCCGGCACAGAATGCAGAAGGATCAAGATGGTTGAAATCCAAAGGGCGTTTTCTTAGCATTGGTGCTGCTGTAATCTCATGCCGAAATGAAAGAGCACCTGATGGTTTGGTGGCTGATGCACACCTTTCAGACGGTTTCCTGCATCTTATATTGGTTAAGGACTGCCCTCATGCCATGTACTTATGGTAATCTCTCTCTCTCTCTCTCTCTCTCTCTCTCTCTCTCTCTCTCTCTCTCTCTCTCTCTCTCTCTCATGTAACTACATAGGTATTCGCTGTCACGCTAGATGGTTACATTGAGACGGTACTTTCACTGCATATTTTTTTATCTTTTATCTTTCCCTGTGTCTGTGCCTCAAAATCCACAAGCCAACCTTGAATCTAAAGGGAAAAAATGTGGTTTAATGAGTGACTGCCCGACTGGAAACAAATGGTGGTCTATTTACCACTGATAGCTAGTCTCTTGGTAAAATTTTCAAAATCAAATACCTAAATA